>OV702288.1:559406063-560071063 GCA_916181665.1 Avena sativa
TTTCAAATGTTTCATACTTCTTCCTTATTAAGTAAATATACAGATATATTCACTCAAATTCTTGAAGAAAGCATATGAAGCAAAAAGATCCATCGCATATGGCTACACATAATGGACTTATGCACATCAGCATGCACAATTTCCAATAAGCTAGTCATCCGTTCCTCTTTGGCCTATGAACGGAGTTTCAATTATCTCGAGGAAAGTCTCACATGCGTCAATTGATCAAAATCAAGGACTCCAAAATTCCATCAACATGGAGTTTCTTCATGTTTTCTTTCAAATATAATTCAAACAGCGATGTCACTTCATAAGTGATCTTTCAATCATTTGTCTTGCGACATTTTAGCAATAGTGTTTATGGATGTGATTTCTCCAACTAGACTTGTAAAATTTCATCCATCCTTTATGGAATATGGTAATTATTTGAACAGCCATTGTTCTCATAATACCAGAACAAAATAATAATTATTTAAACAAATCTTGAAGGCTTGGTTTGATGACAACGAAAAACACAATAACACTTTATTTGTTTTCGATGAACATCATCACTCATTCTCTTGCTGGTTACTTAGGCCATTGTAGTTCATGAATTGCGTTGTCCTGTATGACACATCATACCAACCAATTCGGTATCCAATACCGGTATCCAATACCTAAGAACCACATTGTTTAACAAGCAAGGAATATAGCCATAACATGTATATCTTCTATATACCTAAGTTGGACATCTCCAACCTTTTATTTTCTGCCAAATATTTTATAGATTCTCTTTCAGCAATGCCTTTTATTTTAAAAGAATCTATCAACATCAATAGTGGTGTCATTCACATGACACATAGTATAAAGCATATATAGTCAAATACTAATACCTTTGGACTTGCACTTTGAATTGGATCACCATCATCAAATGTTTGGTGTTCTTTCAAAAATCCATTCTTTAGTAATCTATTAGTGTAGTAAACATTTTACTTACATCTTCTATTCATCCTTATCATGACAACTTTCATGATCAAGCTACTATAGCCTATAAGGAAGAATGACGAGTATAATTTTAGTTCTCGGAACTTTTTGGGAGATTCGGCTGCCTAGCATCTCCATCCTTCACAAATTCTCATACAATATGAGAACATGTATTTTGCTAAATTACACTCTATCATAATGCAACCAAAAACTTTGTTTTAGATATCACAATATCTTTCACACATGATGGTTTCTGAAACAATTTTCAGCTCCAATATAATCTTGATATTAAAATAACTTTTTGAGTATCAATAATCATGGAGGCAAACATGATACTTTAGATACTAACATTGGAATTCTTACTCTTGATTTAATACTACTTATTAAACTTCATGGAGTAAATAGAGTTTGCTGAAAGTTTGCAATAGGACTTATAAACTTTAAATTGACATTCAAAACAATACGATACCAGTTCGTAAAGTAAATATCACGAATTCTATAGTTCTATTATCTCAAATAAAAACTAAGCATAAGGTAGAAAACGAATGCCAATGACTACAACAAACTATGCAAATTCACTTCGATTTAGTTTATGACAAATTGAGTTTGACTAATCCAAATTAGAAATGAACTCCCACTCAAAAACGACATCCCTCGTGTCCTTTTGGTGATTACATGAACCAAATCCACTACACCAAGTCCGATCATCACGTGAGTTGGTGTAGCTTCAACGGCGAGCATCTATATGGGCATCATATCAACTATATGACTCATGCTTAACCTTTCGGTCCGTGTTCCGAGGCCATGTCTATACATGCTAGGCTCGTCAAGTAAGAACCTTAGTATTTGCGTGTGTAAAACTGTCTTACACCCGTTGTATGAAAGCGTAGAGTCGAGAACACCCAATCATCACGTGATGCCTCAAAACACGATCCACAAAATGGTGCATACTTAAGGAAGAACACACTTTTATCTTGATATCTAAAAGAGGGATCATCTCACAATGCTACAGAAAGCGCCAAACTAGCAGTATAAGATGCTAACATCTAATGTGTAAAGTGAGATGATATGGTCCATGCATTTGATCTCTATCATTTGCATCGTGGTATGATCTCTATCATTCCTTTGTGTGTAAGGCCAAGGTCTATGGAACTTACACGTTGAGTGTGTTGTAAGAGTATCTATCATACATCTACTTACAACATTACCATATCATGACACTAGCCCAGCAACGATCTAAACTAGATGCCTCTAATTTATCAATTGCAAGTTTTATGTGGCTTAGGGCTTTCGGAGATAGAACCGTTCTTACCTACGAACATGAACCACAACGAGGATAACTAAGTTATTAGCAACTCGTTGTAAATCAGATATTGACTATAGTAGGAGAGACAGACACCCTCCAGCCACTTATGCAAAACAAGTTGCATGTCAGTCATGGAACCGGTCTCATGTACGATGACATGTAAGGTTGGTCCGGGCCGCTTCATCCCACTATGCCACCAATATCCAAAATACATAGAAGATACAATAACATGATCATCATCGCCCACATATAAACATATGTGTACTACCCGTGCTAAGAACCTACGCATAGATCAGGCTCTGATACCACTATTGGGTCCACAGCATAGAAAACAAAAAATTTCCTACGATGAGAACTATACGCCAAGATCTATCTACTAGATACAGAGCAACGGGTGGACATACATCCATGGAGAACTTACCCTCGAAGACAACGAGCTTTGTTAACGAGTAGGAACTCGTGGTTGATGTAGTCGTACACTTGCCGATCTCAAGATCGTGATGAAGTCCAGCAGGTCCGACTCTAGCACGTCCATCAGATCCAGCTCCAGCACCACCAAGTCTAGCACCGCAAAGCAGCGGTCCGTGATCGCACACACGTCCGGTACCCCGACAACCTCCGTCCCTCGCTCCAGCAAAGCAGCGGAAGCAGCAACTCCTTTCCAGATAAAGCCACCGGGAACATGTATCTCGCTAATCCGAGACCATGGGGGAATAATACTAGAGGGGGGGAGAGATCCTTCACAAGGAGGTGTGTGTGAGAAGTGAGGAGGGGTGGCCTTTTATAGGAGGAGGGGGGTTCCCCTCCTTCATGGCCGGCGCATGGAGGAGGTGACTCTTCACCTCCTCCATTCATGTGGTGGTAACTCCCTCCACATAAATTTGCCCCTTCACATTCTCTTTTAAAGTCTCCACTTTAAATGCATTAAATTTCTCCAAATTTAATGCTCTCTCATTTAATAAAACTCTTTTATTATTTTTATTCAGAATTTTTGTTAATTACTTTAATTAACAAACATTCACATAAAACCCCCTGCAACATTTCAATATTACATGCAGAACCAATTTCAGCAATTTCACCCGAAACAGTTTTGGTGTCTATTGAAATAATTCCAGCGCTTTCTTAAATATTTATCTGAAACATATTTGCTCCAAATGGTGTCGGTATCCCTTAAGTGTGTCACCCAACGGTTCGCGAATAATGCAGACATGATCGAGACCCCTCTCCGATCAATAATCAGCAGCGGGACCTAGAGATCCATACTGACTCCTACACATTCAGCGATGACTTCTGTGATCGTGAGAACCTTTAACGCTAGTAACTAAATCCCTTTGTCCCGTGATATATTACATGTCCGAGATTCGATCATTGGTATCTCCATACCTAGTTTGATCTCGTTACCAACATGCACTCTTTTCTTGTTCCCGTGATATAACATTCTAGTGATCACATCACTTGCTTGCAAGCTATTTCAATGTGATATCACCGAGAGGGCCCAAAGTATATCCATCCGTCATCGGGATTGACAAATTCCACTCTTGATCCATGAGCCTCAACATAACACCTTCGTAGCACTGAACCCACCTTTATAGTCACCCTGTTACGGTGTGACGTTTGATGTTATCAAGATACTCTTCCGGTGTTAGCAATTAACATGATCTCATGGTCTAAGGACTAAGTTTACTTTGTATGATGTTATAGCAATATAAACATAATGACTTGATCGTAATGCTATACTTCAGATGAATGTTCATCACATCATTCCACCAATGGTGTGACCTTGTTATTAACAACATCCAATGTCCATGATCAGGAAACCTTGATCATCTTGTTAATCAACAAGCTAGTCTATAAGAGAGGCATAACTAGGAACCCTTTTTGTTTATTAAACACACATGTATTGATGTTTCCGATCAATACAATTCTAGCATGTAAAATAAACAATTATCATAAACATGGAATAACATAATAACCACTTTATTATTGCCTCTCGGGCATATTCCCTTCACTTATGTGGTTTGTGAGAAGAACAGACATGCAATGACACTGGCTGTCGTTCACGTGAAGAACACACATGCAATGACACTGGTGGATCCATGTGTGGTTTGTGAAAAGAACAGACATAAAATCATAGTAGGTGGATCCATGTGTGGTTTGTGGAAAGAACAGACATGCAATGACTCTAGCTATGGTTCATGAAAAGAACACACATGCAATGACAATGGTGGATCCATGTGTGGTTTGTGAAAAGAACACACATGCAATCACACTAGGTGGGTCCATGTGTGGTTTGTTTAAAAGAACACACATGAAATGACTCTAGCTGTGGTTCATGAAAAGAACACACATGCAATGACACTGGTGGATCCATGTGTGGTTCATGAAAAGAACATACATGCAATGACACCGGTGGATCCTTATGTGGTTTGTTTAGAGGAACAGACATGCAATGACACTGGGTGTGGTTCATGAAAAGAACAGACATGCAATGACACTGGTGGATCCTTATGTGGTTTGTTTAGAAGAACACACATCCAATGACTCTAGCTGATCCTTATGTGGTTCATGAAAAGAACAGACATGCAATGACACTGGTGGATCCTTATGTGGTTTGTGAAAATAACAGACATGCAATGACACTGGTGGATCCATGTGTGGTTCATGAAAAGAACAGACATGCAATGACACTGGTGGATCCTTATGTGGTTTGTTTAGAGGAACACATATGCAATGACACTGGGTGTGGTTCATGAAAAGAACACACATGCAATGACACTGGTGGATCCTTATGTGGTTTATGAGAAGAACACACATCCAATGACACTAGTGGATCCTTATGTGGTTTGTTTAGAAGAAACACACATGCAATGACTCTAGCTGTGGTTCATGAAAAGAACACACATGCAATGACACTAGTGTATCCATGTGTGGTTCATGAGAAGAACACACATGCAATGATACTGGGCGTGGTTCGTGAGAAGAACACACGTGCAATGACACTGGTGGATCTATGTGTGGTTTGTGAAAATAACTGACATGCAATGACTCTAGGTGGATCCATGTGTAGTTTGTTTAGAGGAACAAATATGCAATGACACTGGGTGTGGTTCATGAAAAGAATAGACATGCAATGACACTAGTGGATCCTTATGTGGTTTGTTTAGAAGAAAACACATGCAATGACTCTAGTTGTGGTTCATGAAAAGAACACACATGCAATGACACTGGGGGATCCTTATGTGGTTTGTTTAGAAGAACAGACATGCAATGACACTGGTGGATCTTATGTGGTTTGTGAGAAGAACAGACATGCAATGACACTAGTTGTGGTTCATGAGAAGAACACACATGCAATGACACTGGTGGATCCATGGGTTGTTTGTGAAAATAACACACATGCAATCACACTAGGTGGATCCATGTGTGGTTTGTGGAAAGAATAGACATGCGATGACTCTAGCCATGGTTCATGAAAAGAACACACATGCAATGACACTAGTGGATCCATGTGTGGTTTGTGAAAAAAACAGAACTGCAATAATACTAGGTGGGTCCATGTTTGGTTTGTTTAGAGGAACATACATGCAATGACACTAGGTGTCGTTCATGAAAAGAACACACATGCAATGACACTGGTGGATCCTTATGTGGTTCATGAGAAGAACACACATGTAATGACACTGGTGGATCCTTATGTTTATTTGTTTAGAAGAACACACATGCAATGACACTAGGTGTGGTTCATGAGAAGAACAGACATGCAATGACACTAGTGGATCCTTATGTTGTTTGTTTATAAGAACACACATGCAATGACTCTAGCTGTGGTTCATGAAAAGAACACACATGCAATGACACTGGTGGATCCATGTGTGGTTCATGAAAAGAACAGACATGCAATGACACTGGTGGATTCTTATGCGGTTTGTTTAGAGGAATAGACATGCAATGACACTAGGTGTGGTTCATGAAAAGAACAGACATGCAATGAGACTGGTGGATCCTTCTGTCGTTTGTTTAGAAGAACAGACATGCAATGATACTGGCTATGGTTCATGAGAAGAACACACATGCAATGACACTTGTGGATCCATGTGTGGTTTGTGAAAAGAACATACATGAAATCACATTAGGTGGATCGATGTGTGGTTTGGGGAAAGAACAGACTTGCAATTACTCTAGTTGTGGTTCATGAAAAAGAACACAAATGCAATGACACTGGTGGATCCATGTGTGGTTTGTGAAAAGAACAGGCATGCAATCACACTAGGTGGATCCATGTGTGGTTTGTTTAGAAGAACACACATGCAATGACTCTAGCTGTGGTTCATGAAAAGAACACACATGCAATGACACTGGTGGATCCATGTGTGGTTCATGAAAAGAACAGACATGCAATGATACCGGTGGATCCTTATGTGGTTTGTTTAGAGGAACAGACATGCAATGACACTGCACGTGGTTCATGAAAATAACATACATGCAATAACACTGGTGGATCCTTATGTGGTTTGTTTAGAAGAACACACATCCAATGACTCTAGTTGATCCTTACGTGGTTCATGAAAAGAACAGACATGCAATGACATTGGTGGATCCTTATGTGGTTTGTGAAAAGAAAAGACATGCAATGACACTGGTGGATCCATGTGTGGTTCATGAAAAGAACAGACATGCAATGACACTGGTGGATCCTTATGTGGTTTGTTTAGAGGAACACACATGCAATGACACTAGGTGTGGTTCATGAAAAGAACACACATGTAATGACACTGGTGGATCCTTATGTGGTTCATGAGAATAACACACGTCCAATGACACTGGTGGATCCTTATGTGGATTGTTTAGAAGAACACACATGCAATGACTCTAGCTGTGGTTCATGAAAAGAACACACATGCAATGACACTGGTGTGTCCATGTGTGGTTCATGAGAAGAACACACATGCAATGACACTGGGTGTGGTTCATTAGAACAACAGACATGCAATGACACTGGTGGATCCTTATGTGGTTTGTTTAGAAGACCACACATGCAATGACTTTAGCTGTGCTTGATGAAAAGAACACACATGCAATGACACTGGTGGATCCATGTGTGGTTTGTGAAAAGAACTGACATGCAATGACTCTAGGAGGATCCATGTGTAGTTTGTTTAGAGGAGCAGACATGCAATGAAACTGGGTGTGGTTCATGAAAAGAACAGACATGCAATGACACTGGTGGATCCTTATGTGGTTTGCTTAGAAGAACACACATGCAATGACTCTAGCTATGGTTCATGAAAAGAACACACATGCAATGACACTGGGGGATCCTTATGTGGTTTGTTTAGAAGAATAGGCATGCAATGACACTGGTGGATCCTTATGTGGTTTGTTTAGAAGAACACACATGCAATGACATTGGGTGTGGTTCATGGGAAGAACAGACATGCAATGACATTGGTGGATCCTTATGTGGTTTGTTTAGAAGAACACACATGCAATGATACTGGGTGTGGTTCATGAGAAGAACAGACATGCAATCACACTGGTGGATCCTTATGTGGTTTGTTTAGAAGAACACACATGCAATGACTCTAGCTATGGTTCTGTTGGAGATATGCCCAAGAGGCAATAATAAAGTGGTTATTATTATATCTTTATGTTTATGATAAATGTTTACATCCCATGCTATAATTGTATTGTTAGGAAACACTAATACATGTGTGTTTTGTAAACATAAAAGAGTCCCTAGTAACCCTCTTGTTGAACTAGCTTGTTGATTAATTGATGATCATGGTTTCCTGATCATGGACATTGGATGTGATTAAGAACAAGGTTATATCATTAGGAGAATGATGTGATGGACACACACCCATAGTAAGTGTAGCATAAGATCAAGTCATTAAGTTCGTATTGCTATAAGCTTTCAAATGCATAGTAACCTAATCCTTCGACCATGAGGTTATGTTAATCACCATCACCGGATGGGTACTTTGATGACATCAAACACCGCTTCGTAACTGGGTGGTTATAAAGGTGTCATTGGGTATTCTGAAGGTATGTGTTGAAGCGCATGGACCAAGATTGGGATTTGTCCATCCATATGACGGATAGATATGCTCTGGGCCCTCTCGGTGGAATGTCATCTAGTTAGCTTGCAAGCATGTGACTAGGTCACAAGGGATGACATATCACGGAACGAGTAAAGAGTACTTATCAGTAACGAGGTAGAACTAGGTATGGATATACCGACGATCAAACCTCGGATAAGTAGAATATCGCGTGACAAAGGGAATTGGTTTCGTATGTTAATGGTTCTATCGATCACAAAGTCATCGTTGAGTATGTGGGAGCCGTTATGGATCTCCAGATCCCACTGATGGTTATTGATCGGAGAGGTGTCTTCATCATGTCTGCATATTCACGAACCGTAGGGTGACACACTTAAGGTTCGAAGTTGTTTTAAGTAGATATGGAATATGCGTTGGAGACCGAATGATGTTCGGAGTCTCGGAATGGATCCGGGACATTACGAGGAGATCCGGAATGGTCCGGAGAATAAGATTCATATATTGGGGATCATTTTCTAAGTTAGGAAATGTTCCGAAGTGTTTGTATGGAGATTCTAGAAGGTTTCGGAATGTTCTGGAAGGTTCTAGAGGATTTCTTGGAGTTTACTTGAAAACCAAGGAAGGGATCAAGGAGTCCAAGTGGGGCAAGACACGGATTCGTGGGGGAGGAGGACTCCTCCCCCCTTCCCACCGCCGGCCCTAGGAGGGGAGTCCTACTAGGACTCCCCCTCCCCAGGCGCGCCTCCCTCCCTTAAATAGAAGGGAGGGGGTGCCCCCTCTTGGCTCTCTTCCATAACAACCAATCTCTGCCGCCTCTCTCCTCCACCTTTCTTCTGCACAGGCATAGGCGAAGCCCTGCAGAATTCCGTGGAGAAGATCTACTACCTCCGCTGCTCGCTGGAACGGGGAGAGGAAGGTCTGCTTCGACTCCGCACGTGTGACCGACTGCGGAAGCGCTGCCGGAACGCGGCGCCGGAAGGATCATCCACACGATCTTGAGATCGGAAAGTGATCGACTACATCATCCACGAGATCTAATCTCGTAACGCTTTCGGTTCTACGAGGGTTAGTACCGATCTATCTCGTTGCTCATGTCTAATAGATTAGATCTTGGCTTTTATCTAGATTAGATCTGGGTTTTGTTCGTTCTTATGGTAGAATTTTTTTGTTTTACATGCTTCGAACCCATCAGTGGTATCAGAGCCGTGTCTATGCGTAGATCTGTTGCACGAGTAGAACACAATGGTTTTGTGGGCGTTGGTGCTCGTGCCGTCTTTTGCTTTGTGTACTTTGCATCTTGCGGTATGGTGGGATGAAGCGGCTCGGGCTAACCTTACATGTCATCGCACATGAGACTTGCTCCATGCTTGACGTGTAACTTGCTTTGCACAAGTGGCTTTGCGGGTGTCTGTCTCTCCCACCATAGTATAGATCCAATTTACACTTTGCACTTGATAGCACTTGTATCAACTTTGTGATTCAGTTTCGTAGGTAAGAACCGTTCTTATTCGAAAGCCCCAAACCATGTAAAACATGCAAAGAAAATTAGAGGCGCCTAACTTGTTTTTGCAGGGGTTTTGTGATGTGATATGGCCATCATGTGATTGTGATTATATTTGATGTATGCAATCATCCTTGTTGTAATATGGCAACCGGCAGGAGCCTAATGGTTGTCTTTAATTCTGTTAAGACCTGCGTGTCTATTCATCTTGTAATAGCTTTATTCCAAGTAGTTGTAATAGTTGCTAGTGATGATGGACAACCATGAAGCGGCGCCACTGACCTTGACGCAATGCTGGTGATGATGGAGATCATGTCCGTGCTTTGGAGATGGAGATCAAAGTCATAAGAAGAAAGGGCCATATCATATCACACTAATTATGAATTGCCTGTGATGTTAATCCTTTATGCATATTGTATTTCTTAGATCGCGACGGTAGCATTATAAGATGATCCCTCTCACTAAATATCAAGTAATAAAGTGTTCGTCCTTAGTAGGCACCGTTGCTAAGACTCGTCATTTCGAAGCATCTCGTGATGATCGGGTGTGATAGATTCTACATGTGCATACGACGGGTGCAAGCCAGATTTGCACATGCGGATACTAAGGTTAACCTTGACAAGCCTAGCATGTACAGACATGGTCTTGGAACACGGAATACTGAAAGGTAAAGCATGAGTTATATGGATGATATGATGAACATGTTGATTGTTCGCCTTTAAAGCTACATCATCTCACGTGATGATCGGACTTGGTGTAGTGGATTTGGTTCGTGTAATCACTAAAACAACTAGAGGGATGTTGTTTTGAGTGGGAGTTCATTTGTAATTTGGATTAGTCAAACTCAATTTATCATAAACACAATCAAAGTGAATTTGCATAGTTTGTTATAGTCATTGGCATCCGTTCACCACCTTACGCTTAGTTATAGTTGAGATAGTGGAACTATAGAAATTCTGGATATTTGCTTTACGAACTGGTATCGTATTGTTTTGAGTGTCAATCTAAAGTTTAAAAGTCATATTGCAAACTTTCAGCAAACTCCGTTTACTCTGTGAAGTTTAATAAAACAGTATTAAATCAAGAGTAACAATTCCAGTGTTAGTATCTAATGTATCATGTTTGCCTCCATGATTCTTGATACTCAAAAAGATTGTTTTTAATATCAAGTTTATCTAAAGAGCTGAAAGCAATGTTTCAGAAACCATCATATGTGAAAGGTATTGCGATATCTAAAACAATATGTTGGTTACAACATGATAGAGTATATGTCCTCATATTTGATGAGAATTTGTGAAGGTTGGAGACGCCAGTCGTCCTAATCCTCCAAAAGGTTTTGGAAAAGAAACATTATACTCGCAATTCACCTTTATAAGCTATAGCAGCTTGATCATGAAAATTGTCATGATAAGGATGAATAGAAGATGTAAGTAAAATGTTTACTACACTAAAAGATTACTAAAGAATGGAATTTTGAAAGAATGCCAAACATTTGATGAAGATGATCCACTTCAAAGTGCAAGTTCAAAGGTATTAGTATTTGACTATACACACTTTGTACTATGTGTCATGTGAATGACACCACTATTGATGTTGATAGATTCTTTTAAAAGAAAAGGAATTGTTGAAAGAGAATCTATAAAATATTTGGCAGAAAAGAAAAGATTGGAGATGTCCAACTTAGGTATATAGAAGATACATGTTATGGTTGTATTCCTTGCTTGTTAAACAATGTGGTTCTGCAGTATTGGATACCGAATTGGTTGGTATGAAGTGTCATACAGGACAACACAATTCATGAACTACAATGGCCTAAGTAACTAGCAAGAGAATATGTGATGATGTTCATCGAAAACAAACAAAGAGTTGTTGTGTTGCTCGTTAACATCAAGTCTTGCCTTCAAGATTTGTTTCAATAATTGTTATTTTGATCAGGTATTATGACAACAAAAGGTTGTTCAAATAATTACTGTATTCCATAATAGATGGATGATATACAAGTCTGGTTGGAGAAATAACGACCATAAAACTAATGCTAAAATGTCGTAAGACAAATGATTGAAAGATCACTTGCGAAGTGACATCGCCGATTAAATTATATTGAAAGGGATACATGAAGAAACTCCATGTTGATGGATTTTGGAGTCTTTGATTTTGATCAAATGACGCTTGTGATACTTTCCTGGAGATAATTAAAACTCCGTTCGTAGGCCAAAAGAGGAACGGACGACTAACTGATTGGAATTTGTACATATTGATGTATATAGTCCATTATGTGTAGTCATGGGCGATGGATTTCAACTTCATATGCTTTCTCCGAAGATTTGAGTGAGTATATGTATATACTTACTCAATAAGGAAGAAGTATGAAACATTTGAAAATGTTCAAAGACTTTCAAAGATGAAGTGGAAAATCATTGTAACAAGAAAATAAAAAGTTTATGATTGGATCATAAAGAAAGATGTTTGAGTTACAAGTTTAGCAAAACACCTAAGATTTGAGGAATCGTTCCATGGATTTGCATTTCCCAAAACACCATAGGAGTATGGAGTGTTCGAGATATGTAATGAAACCTTGTTTGACATGGTAAGATCAAAGGTGTCATTTATAAAACTGCCATTATATTTTAAAGATTAAAGCTTTAGTGACTACCGCTTTTACACTGAAAAGAGCTCCATCGTGATCCGTTGAAATGACACCATATAAGTCATGGTTTGGGATAAAACCCAGGTTGTCCTTTCTTAAATTTTTGGTATGCTAGGCATAAGTAAAATGTTTACAACCAAAGTCGGATGAGCATGTCTTTGTAGGTTATTTCGAATAACCATTGGGTATTCCTCCATAACACCGAAGACAAAAGTGTTAAATTATTGTTGTTTGACAATGATGAACCGACTACATGCAAAGAAGCAATGATGGGCCCTGACTTCGTTAAGTGGCTTGAAGCCATAAAATCTGTGATAATTCCATACACGAGAAATCAAGCTTTGAGTTTGAAAGACCCTCTAGAAAGGTGCAAGACCTTACAGTCGTATATGGATCTATAAAGAAATAGACATGGATGTTTCACATCTATGAAATAGTCGACATGTCGGAAAGAGTTTACGACAATGTTCAAGGAATTGACTATGATAAGATTTGATCTTTCATAGCGATATTTAGTCTGGACGGATTAATGTAGCAACCACTACATATATTTTGGTATATGGTAGTTGAACAAACAAAACAAGTTCTTCTAATAGAATGGTTACCTAGGACGTGTACATGACATGATCCAAAGGGTTTTGTTAATTCAAAGGATGCTAAAAGAGTATGCAAAACTTCAATGGTTGAAGTGAGCATCGCGGAGTTGGAATCTTCACCGTGATGAAACCGTTAAAAGGTTTAATTTCATCAGAGACGATGAAGATGTTTGCATTTTGCAAGAAATTAAGTGGGAGCGCTAAGACATATTTCTAATACATTATGTGAAAGACATATTGTTGATTAGAAATGATGTATCTTTTATTGACACAAGTTAAGAATTTCATTTCGATGAAAGACTTAGGCATAACCCAATAATTAGGCATCAATGTCTATATGGATAGATTGAGGCGCTAATATGGTTTTGACAAATGTACATAGATAAGATGTTGAATGAGTTCAATATGGAAACAACAAGAAAGGTTCTTGACGCACGGAAAGGATTGAATAAAGATTCAAGTGTGTTGACACGAGATTCAAGTATTTTGACACTTGGTGAAATCACAAGAATATTTTGATCAATCATTCTTTGAGATGTACACATCCAGATATGTCCTATGCTCTAAATGTTATGAGCATATACCAGAATGACTCATAAGATGATCATTGGACAATAGTAGGGATATTCCTATGATCTTTGGAAGAACTAAAAATATATTATTTATATAGTGGTGACAAATAGTTCATTGTAAATTGTTGCATTGATACTAGTTTTGTCACAAATTAAGTTTATCTCAATTTAAACTATGGGTGGCACAATGTAATGGAAAGGAAGTTCCATAACGAAGTTGGTTGAGTACCAAAGTTAAAACATTATGACAGATACTACAACAAAAAGGCTAAGTATATGACTGCTATTATAGCAGCAAATGAGGGCATTTGCGTCAAGTAGTTTGTTATCAAACTAGGAGTGGTTCAAAGCGGGATAATACTATGAAGATACATTGTATGACAATTGTATCAACATGATTTAATCCCAAGGAACTAAAGGTCTCACCAAAGGACCAAATTTATACAATGCCATCTCATTGGAGAATGACTAATGCGTAGAGACGCAAGGACATGCCAATACACACGGACCTGGAAGTGTTAGATCCGAAGATTATGTTTACCACTAGTAATAGTGTCTATACAACACCAGAAAGCCATAGGTGTTGAATGCACAAATTTTTAACTAGATTATTGACTCTAGTGCAAGTGGGATACTGTTGGAGATATGCCCAAGAGGCAATAATAAAGTGGTTATTATTATATCTTTATGTTTATGATAAATGTTTACATACCATGCTATAATTGTATTGTTAGGAAACACTAATACATGTGTGTTTTGTAAACATAAAAGAGTCCCTAGTAAGCCTCTTGTTGAACTAGCTTGTTGATTAATTGATGATCATGGTTTCCTGATCATGGACATTGGATGTGATTAAGAACAAGGTTATATCATTAGGAGAATGATGTGATGGACACACACCCATAGTAAGCGTAGCATAAGATCAAGTCATTAAGTTCGTATTGCTATAAGCTTTCAAATGCATAGTAACCTAATCCTTCGACCATGAGGTTATGTTAATCACCATCACCGGATGGGTACTTTGATGACATCAAACACCGCTTCGTAACTGGGTGGTTATAAAGGTGTCATTGGGTATTCTGAAAGTATGTGTTGAAGCGCATGGACCAAGATTGGGATTTGTCCATCCATATGACGGATAGATATGCTCTGGGCCCTCTCGGTGGAATGTCATCTAGTTAGCTTGCAAGCATGTGACTAGGTCACAAGGGATGACATATCACGGAACGAGTAAAGAGTACTTATCAGTAACGAGGCAGAACTAGGTATGGATATACCGACGATCAAACCTCGGATAAGTAGAATATCGCGTGACAAAGGGAATTGGTTTCGTATGTTAATGGTTCTATCGATCACAAAGTCATCGTTGAGTATGTGGGAGCCGTTATGGATCTCCAGATCCCGCTGATGGTTATTGATCGGAGAGGTGTCTTCATCATGTCTGCATATTCACGAACCGTAGGGTGACACACTTAAGGTTCGAAGTTGTTTTAAGTAGATCGGCAAGTGATCAACTACATCATCCACGAGATCTAATCTCGTAACGCTTTCGGTTCTACGAGGTTTAGTACCGATCTATCTCGTTGCTCATGTCTAATAGATTAGATCTTGGCTTTTATCTAGATTAGATCTGGGTTTTGTTCGTTCTTGCGGTAGAAATTTTTTGTTTTACATGCTTCGAACCCATAAGGTTCATGAAAAGAACACAAATGCAATGACACTGGGGGATCCTTATGTGGTTTGTTTAGAAGAACAGACATGCAATGACACTGGTGGATCCTTATGTGGTTTGTGAGAAGAACAGACATGCAATGACACTGGCTATGGTTCATGAGAAGAACACACATGCAATGACACTAGTGGATCCATGTGTGGTTTGTGAAAAGAACAGACATGAAATCACACTAGGTGGATCCATGTGTGGTTTGTGGAAAGAACAGACATGTAATGACTCTACTGTGGTTCATGAAAAGAACACACATGCAATGACACTGGTGGATCCATGTTTGGTTTGTGAAAAGAACACACATGCAATCACACTAGGTGGATCCATGTGTGGTTTGTTTAGAAGAAGACACATGCAATCACTCAAGCTATGGTTCATGAAAAGAACACACATGCAATGACACTGGTGGATCCTTATGTGGTTTGTTTAGAGGAATAGACATGCAATGACACTGGGCGTGGTTCATGAAAAGAACAAACATGCAATGACACTGGTGGATCCATGTATGGTTCATGAAAAGAACAGACATGCAATGACACTGGTGGATTCTTATGTGGTTTGTTTAGAGGAATAGACATGCAATAACACTAGGTGTGGTTCATGAAAAGAACAAACATGCAATGACACTGGTGGATCCTTATTCGTTTGTTTAGAAGAACAAACATGCAATGATACTGGCTATGGTTCATGAGAAGAACACACATGCAATGACACTGGTGGATCCATGTGTGGTTTGTGAAAAAACAGGCATGCAATCACACTAGGTGGATCCATGTGTGGTTTGTTTAGAAGAACACACATGCAATGACTCTAGCTGTGGTTCATTAAAAGAACACACATGCAATGACACTGGTGGATCCATGTGTGGTTCATGAAAAGAACAGACATGCAATGACACTGGTAGATCCTTATGGTTTGTTTAGAGGAACAGACAGGCAATGACACTGCGCGTGGTTCATGAAAATAACATACATGCAATGACACTGGTGGATCCTTATGTGGTTTGTTTAGAAGAACACACATCCAATGACTCTAGCTGATCCTTATGTGGTTCATGAAAAGAACAGACATGCAATGACACTGGTGGATCCTTATGTGGTTTGTGAAAAGAACAGACATGCAATGACACTGGTGGATCCATGTGTGGTTCATGAAAAGAACAAACATGCAATGACACTGGTGGATCCTTATGTGGTTTGTTTAGAGGAACACACATGCAATGACACTAGGTGTGGTTCATGAAAAGAACACACATGCAATGATACTTGTGGATCCTTATGTGGTTCATGAGAAGAACACACATCCAATGACACTGGTGGATCCTTATGTGGATTGTTTAGAAGAACACACATGCAATGACTCTAGCTGTGGTTCATGAAAATAACACACATGCAATGACACAGGTGTATCCATGTGTGGTTCATGAGAAGAACACACATGTAATGACACTGGGTGTGGTTCATGAGAAGAACACGCATGCAATGACACTGGTGGATCCTTATGTGGTTTGTTTAGAAGAACACACATGCAATGACTTTAGCTGTGGTTCATGAAAAGAACACACATGCAATGACACTGGTGGATCCATGTGTGGTTTGTGAAAAGAACTGACATGCAATGACTCTAGGAGGATGCATGTGTAGTTTGTTTAGAGGAACAGACATGCAATGACACTGGGTGTGGTTCATGAAAAGAACAGACATGCAATGACACTGGTGGATCCTTATGTGGTTTGTTTATAAGAACACACATGCAATGACTCTAGCTATGGTTCATGAAAAGAATACACATGCAATGACACTGGGGGATCCTTATGTGGTTTGTTTAGAAGAATAGGCATGCAATGACACTGGTGGATCCTTATGTGGTTTGTGAGAAGAACAGACATGCAATGACACTAGCTGTGGTTCATGAGAAGAACACACATGTAATGACACTGGTGGATCCATGTGTGGTTTGTGAAAAGAACAGACATGCAATCACACTAGGTGGATTCATGTGTGGTTTGTGGAAAGAACAGACATGCAATGACTCTAGCTGTGGTTCATGAAAAGAACACACATGAAATGACACTGGTGGATCCATGTGTGGTTTGTGAAAAAAAATAGACATGCAATCACACTAGGTGGATCCATGTGTGGTTTGTTTAGAGGACCAGACATGCAATGACACTGGGTGTTGTTCATGAAAAGAACACACATGCAATGACATTGGTGGATCCTTATGTGCTTCATGAGAAGAAAACACATCCAATGACACTGGTGGATCCTTATGTGGTTTGTTTAGAAGAACACACATGCAATGACACTAGGTGTGGTTCATAAGAAGAACAGACATGCAATGACACTGGTGGATCCTTATGTGGTTTGTTTAGAAGAACACACATGCAATGACTCTAGCTATGGTTCATGAAAAGAACACACATGCAATGACACTGGGGGATCCTTATGTGGTTTATTAAGAAGAACAGACATGCAATGACACTGGTGGATCCTTATGTGGTTTGTTAGAAGAAAAGACATGCAATGACACTGGCTATGGTTCATGAGAAGAACACACATGCAATGACACTGGTGGATCCATGTGTGGTTTGTGAAAAGAACAGACATGAAATCACACTAGGTGGATCCATGTGTGGTTTGTGGAAAGAACAGACATGCAATGACTCTACTGTGGTTCATGAAAAGAACACAGATGCAATGACACTGGTGGATCCATGTTTGGTTTGTGAAAAGAACAGACATGCAATCACACTAGGTGGATCCATGTGTGGTTTGTTTAGAAGAAGACACATGCAATGACTTTAGCTATGGTTCATGAAAAGAACACACATGCAACGACACTAGTGGATCCATGTGTGGTTCATGAAAAGAACAGACATGCAATGACACTGGTGGATCCTTATGTGGTTTGTTTAGAGGAACAGACATGCAATGACACTGGGCGTGGTTCATGAAAAGAACAAACATGCAATGACACTGGTGGATCCATGTGTGGTTCATGAAAAGAACAGACATGCAATGACACTGGTGGATTCTTATGTGGTTTGTTTAGAGGAATAGACATGCAATAACACTAGGTGTGGTTCATTAAAAGAACACACATGCAATGACACTGGTGTATCCATGTGTGGTTCATGAGAAGAACACACATGCAATGACTCTAGCTGTGGTTCTTGAGAAGAACACACATGCAATGACTCTAGCTGTTGTTCATGAAAAGAACACACATGCAATGACACTGGTGGATCCATGTGTGGTTGTGAAAAGAACACACATGCAATCACACTAGGTGGATCCATGTGTGGTTTGTTTAGAAGAAAACACATGCAATGACTCTAGATGTTGTTTATGAAAAGAACACACATGCAATGACACTGGTGGATCCATGTGTGGTTTGTGAAAAGAACAAACATGCAATCACACTAGGTGGATCCATGTGTGGTTTGTGGAAAGAACAGACATGCAATGACTCTAGTTGTGGTTCATGAAAAGAACACACATGCAATCACACTGGTGGATCCATATGTGGTTTGTGAAAAGAACATACATGCAATCACACTAGGTGGATCCATGTGTGTTTTCTTTAGAAGAACACACATGCAATGACTCTAGCTGTGGTTCATGAAAAGAACACACATGCAATGACACTGGTGGATCCATATGTGGTTTGTTTAGAGGAACATACATGCAATGACTCTAGATATGGTTCATGAAAAGAACAGACATGCAATGACACTGGTGGATCCTTGTGGGGTTTGTTTAGAAGAACACACATGCAATGACTCTAGCTGTGGTTCATGAAAAGAACACACATGCAATGACACTGGGGGATCCTTATGTGGTTTGTTTAGAAGAATAGGCATGCAATGACACTGGTGGATCCTTATGTGGTTTGTGAGAAGAACAGACATGCAATGACACTAGCTGTGGTTCATGAGAAGAACACACATGCAATGACACTGGTGGATCCATGTGTGGTTTGTGAAAAGAACAGACATGCAATCACACTAGTTGGATTCATGTGTGGTTTGTGGAAAGAACAGACATGCAATGACTCTAGCTGTGGTTCATGAAAAGAACACACATGAAATGACACTGGTGGATCCATGTGTGGTTTGTGAAAAAATAGACATGCAATCACACTAGGTGGATCCATCTGTGGTTTGTTTAGAGGACCAGACATGCAATGACACTGGGTGTCATTCATGAAAAGAACACACATGCAATGACATTGGTGGATCCTTATGTGCTTCATGAGAAGAACACACATCCAATGACACTGGTGGATCCTTATGTGGTTTGTTTAGAAGAACACATATGCAATGACACTGGGTGTGGTTCATGAGAAGAACAGACATGCAATGACACTAGTGGATCCTTATGTGGTTTTTTTAGAAGAACACACATGCAATGACTCTAGCTATGGTTCATGAAAATAACACACATGCAATGACACTAGGGGATCCTTATGTGGTTTGTTTAGAAGAACAGACATGGAATGACCCTGGTGGATCCTTATGTGGTTTGTGAGAAGAACAGACATGCAATGACACTGGCTATGGTTCATGATAAGAACACACATGCAATGAGACTGGTGAAATCATGTGTGGTTTGTGAAAAGAACAGACATGAAATCACACTAGGTGGATCCATGTGTGGTTTGTGGAAAGAACAGACATGCAATGACTCTACTGTGGTTCATGAAAAGAACACACATGCAATGACACTGGTGGATCCATGTTTGGTTTGTGAAAAGAAGAGACATGCAATCACACTAGGTGGATCCATCTGTGGTTAGTTTAGAAGAAGACACATGCAATGACTCTAGCTATGGTTCATGAAAAGAACACAAATGCAATGACACTAGTGGATCCATGTGTGGTTCATGAAAAGGACAGACATGCAATGACACTGGTGGATCCTTATGTGGTTTGTTTAGAGGAACAGACATGCAATGACACTGGGTGTGGTTCATGAAAAGAACAAACATGCAATGACACTGGTGGATCCATGTGTGGTTCATGAAAAGAACAGACATGCAATGAAACTGGTGGATTCTTATGTGGTTTATTTAGAGGAATAGACATGCAATGACACTAGGTGTGGTTCATGAAAAGAACAGACATGCAATGACACTGGTGGATCCTTATGTCGTGCAGACATGCAATGATACTGGCTATGGTTCATGAGAAGAACACACATGCAATGACACTGGTGGATCCATGTGTGGTTTGTGAAAAGGACATGCATGAAATCACACTAGGTGGATCCATGTGTGGTTTGTGGAAAGAACAGACATGCAGTGACTCTAGTTGTGGTTCATGAAAAAGAACACACATGCAATGACACTGGGGGATCCATGTGTGGTTTGTGAAAAGAATAGGCATGAAATCACACTAGGTGGATCCATGTGTGGTTTGTTTAGAAGAACACACATGCAATGACTCTAGCTGTGGTTCATGAAAAGAACACACATGCAATGACACTGGTGGATCCATGTGTGTTTCATGAAAAGAACAAACATGCAATGACACTTGTGGATTCTTATGTGGTTTATTTAGAGGAACAGACATGCAATGACACTGCGCGTGGTTCATGAAAATAACATACATGCAATGACACTGGTGGATCCTTATGTGGTTTGTTTAGAAGAACACACATCCAATGACTCTAGTTGATCCTTATGTGGTTCATGAAAAGAACAGACATGCAATGACACTGGTGGATCCTTATGTGGTTTGTGTAAAGAACAGACATGCAATGAAACTGGTGGATCCATGTGTGGTTCATGAAAAGAACAGACATGCAATGACACTGGTGGATCCTTATGTGGTTTGTTTAGAGGAACACAGATGCAATGACACTAGGTGTGGTTCATGAAAAGAACACACATGCAATGACACTGGTGGATCCTTATGTGGTTCATGAGAAGAACACACATGCAATGACACTGGTGGATCCATATGTGGTTCATGAAAAGAACAGACATGCAATGACACTGGTGGATCCTTATGTGGTTTGTTTAGAGGAACACACAAGCAATGACACTTGGTGTGGTTCATGAAAAGAACACACATGCAATGACACTGGTGGATCCTTATGTGGTTAATGAGAAGAACACACATCCAATGACACTGGTGGATCCTTATGTGGTTTGTTTAGAAGAACACACATGCAATGACACTAGGTGTGGTTCATGAGAAGAACAGACATGCAATGACACTGGTGGATCCTTATGTGGTTTGTTTAGAAGAACACACATGCAATGACTCTAGCTATGGTCCATGAAAAGAACACACATGCAATGACACTGGGGGATCCTTATGTGGTTTGTTTAGAACAACAGACATGCAATGACACTGGTGGATCCTTATGTGGTTTGTGAGAAGAACAGACATGCAATGACACTGGCTATGGTTCATGAGAAGAACACACATGCAATGACACTGGTGGATCCATGTGTGGTTTGTGAAAAGAACAGACATGAAATCACACTAGGTGGATCCATGTTTGGTTTGTGGAAAGAACAGACATGCAATGACTCTACTATGGTTCATGAAAAGAACACACATGCAATGACACTAGTGGATCCATGTTTGGTTTGTGAAAAGAACAGACATGCAATCACACTAGGTGGATCCATGTGTGGTTTGTTTAGAAGAAGACACATGCAATGACTCTAGCTATGGTTCATGAAAAGAACACACAAGCAATGACACTAGTGGATCCATGTGTGGTTCATGAAAAGAACAGACATGCAATGACACTGGTGGATCCTTATGTGGTTTGTGAGAAGAACAAACATGCAATAACACTGGTGGATCCATATGTGGTTCATGAAAAGAATAGACATGCAATCACACTGGTGGATCCTTATGTGGTTTGTTTAGAGGAACACACAAGCAATGACACTGGGTGTGGTTCATGAAAAGAACACACATGCAATGACACTGGTGGATCCTTATGTGGTTAATGAGAAGAACACACATCCAATGACACTGGTGGATCCTTATGTGGTTTGTTTAGAAGAACACACATGCAATGACTCTAGTTGTGGTTCATGAAAATAACACACATGCAATGACACTGGTGTATCCAAGTGTGGTTCATGAGAAGAACACACATGCAATGACACTTGGTGTGGTTCATGAGAAGAACACACATCCAATGCCACTGGTGGATCCTTATGTGGTTTGTTTGAAAGAACACACATGCAATGACTCTAGCTGTGGTTCATGAAAAGAACACACATGCAATGACACTGGTGGATCCATGTGTGGTTTGTGAAAAAAACTGACATGCAATTACTCTAGGTGGATCCATGTGTGGTTTGTTTAGAGGAACAGACATGCAATGACACTTGGTTTGGTTCATGAAAAGAATAGACATGCAATGACACTGGTGGATCCTTATGTGGTTTGTTTAGAATAACACACATGCAATGACTCTAGCTGTGGTTCATGAAAAGAACACACATGCAATGACACTGGGATCCTTATGTGTTTTTTTAGAAGAACAGACATGCAATGACACTGGTGGATCCTTATGTGGTTTGTGAGAAGAACAGATATGCAATGACACAGGCTGTGGTTCATGAGAAGAACACACATGCAATGACACTAGTGGATCCATGTGTTGTTTGTGAAAAGAACAGACATGCAATCACACTAGGTGGATCCATGTGTGGTTTGTGGAAAGAACAGGCATGCAATGAATCTAGCTGTGGTTCTTGAAAAGAACACACATGCAATGATACTGGTGGATCCATGTGTGGTTCATAAAAAAGAACAGACATGCAATCACACTGGTGGATCCTTATGTGGTTTGTTTAGAGGAACATACATGCAATGACACTAGGTGTGGTTCATGAAAAGAACACACATGCAATGACACTGGTGGATCCTTATGTCGTTCATGAGAAGAACACCCATCCAATGACACTGGTGGATCCTTATGTGGTTTGTTTAGAAGAACACACATGCAATGACACTGGTGTATCCATGTGTGGTTCATGAGAAGAACACACATGCAATGACACTGGGTGTGGTTCTTGAGAACAACACACATGCAATGACACTTGTGAATCCTTATGTGGTTTGTTTAGAAGAACACACACGCAATGACTCTAGCTGTGGTTCATGAAAAGAACACACATGCAATGACTCTAGCTGTGGTTCATGAAAAGAACACACATGCAATGACACTGGTGCATCCATGTGTGGTTGTGAAAAGGACAGACATGCAATCACACTAGGTGGATCCATGTGTGGTTTGTTTAGAAGAAAACACATGCAATGACTCTAGATGTTGTTGATGAAAAGAACACACATGCAATGAAACTGGTGGATCCATGTGTGGTTTCTGAAAAGAACAGACATGCAATCACACTAGGTGGATCCATGTGTGGTTTGTGGAAAGAACAGACATGCAATGACTCTAGTTGTGGTTCATGAAAAGAACAGACATGCAATGACACTGGTGGATCCTTATGTGGTTTGTGAAAAGAACAAACATGCAATAACACTGGTGGATCCATATGTGGTTCATTAAAAGAACAGACATGCAATGACACTGGTGGATCCTTATGTGGTTTGTCTAGAGGAACACACAAGCAATGACACTGGGTGTGGTTCATGAAAAGAACACACATGCAATCACACTAGTGGATCCTTATGTGGTTAATGAGAAGAACAGACATCCAATGACACTGGTGGATCCTTATGTTGTTTATTTAGAAGAACACACATGCAATGACACTTGGTGTGGTTCATGAGAAGAACAGACATGCAATGACACTGGTGGATCCTTATGTGGTTTGTTTAGCAGAACACACATGCAATGACTCTAGCTATGGTTCATGAAAAGAACACACATGCAATGACACTGGGGATCCTTATGTGGTTTGTTTAGAAGAACAGACATGCAATGACACTGGTGGATCCTTATGTGGTTTGTGAGAAGAACAGACATGCAATGACACTGGCTATGGTTCATGAGAAGAACACACATGCAATGACACTGGTGGATCCATGTGTGGTTTGTGAAAAGAACAGACATGAAATCACACTAGGTGGATCCATGTGTGGTTTGTGGAAAGAACAGACATGCAATGACTCTACTGTGGTTCATGAAAAGAACACACATGCAATGACACTGGTGGATCCATGTTTGGTTTGTGAAAAGAACAGACATGCAATCACACTAGGTGGATCCATGTGTGGTTTGTTTAGAAGAAGACACATGCAATGACTCTAGCTATGGTTCATGAAAAGAACACACATGCAATGACACTGGTGGATCCATGTTTGGTTTGTGAAAAGAACAGACATGCAATCACACTAGGTGGATCCATGTGTGGTTTGTTTAGAAGAAGAGACATGCAATGACTCTAGCTATGGTTCATGAAAAGCACACACATGCAATGACACTAGTGGATCCATGTGTGGTTCATGAAAAGAACAGACATGCAATGACACTGGTGGATCCTTATGTCGTTCATGAGAAGAACACACATCCAATGACTCTAGCTGTGGTTCATGAAAAGAACACACATGCAATGACACCAGTGTATCCATGTGTGGTTCATGAGAAGAAAACACATGCAATGACACTGGGTGTGGTTCATGAGAAGAACACACATGTAATGACACTGGTGGATCCTTATGTGGTTTGTTTAGAAGAACACACATGCAATGACTCTAGCTGTGGTTCATGAAAAGAACACACATGCAATGACACTGGTCGATCCATGTGTGGTTTGTGAAAAGAACTAACATGCAATGACTCTTGTGGATCCTTATGTGGTTTGTTTAGAAGAACACACATCCAATGACTCTAGCTGATCCTTATGTGGTTCATGAAAAGAACAGACATGCAATGACACTGGTGGATCCTTATGTGGTTTGTGAAAAGAACACACATGCAATAACACTGGTGGATCCATATGTGGTTCATGAAAAGAACAGACATGCAATGACACTGGTGGATCCTTATGTGGTTTGTTTAGAGGAACACACAAGCAATGACACTGGGTGTGGTTCATGAAAAGAACAAACATGCAATGACACTGGTGGATCATTATGTGGTTAATGAGAAGAACACACATCCAATGACACTGGTGGATCCTTATGTGGTTTGTTTAGAAGAACACACATGCAATGACTCTAGCTGTGGTTCATGAAAATTACACACATGCAATGACACTAGTGTATCCATGTGTGGTTCATGATAAGAACACACATGCAATGACACTTGGTGTCGTTCATGAGAAGAACACACATGCATTGACACTAGTGGATCCTTATGTGGTTTGTTTAGAAGAACGCACATGCAATGACTCTAGTTGTGGTTCATGAAAAGAACACACATGCAATGACACTGGTGGATCCATGTGTGGTTTGTGAAAAGAACTGACATGCAATTACTCTAGGTGGATCCATGTGTGCTTTGTGGAAAGAACAGACATGCAATGACTCTAGTTGTGGTTCATGAAAAGAACACACATGCAATCACACTGGTGGATCCATATGTGGTTTGTGAAAAGAACATACATGCAATCACACTAGGTGGATCCATGTATGTTTTCTTTAGAAGAACACACATGCAATGACTCTAGCTGTGGTTCATGAAAAGAACACACATGCAATGACACTGGTGGATCCATATGTGGTTTGTTTAGAGGAACATACATGCAATGACTCTAGATATGGTTCATGAAAAGAACAGACATGCAATGACACTGGTGGATCCTTGTGGGGTTTGTTTAGAAGAACACACATGCAATGACTCTAGCTGTGGTTCATGAAAAGAACACACATGCAATGACACTGGGGGATCCTTATGTGGTTTGTTTAGAAGAATAGGCATGCAATGACACTGGTGGATCCTTATGTGGTTTGTGAGAAGAACAGACATGCAATGACACTAGCTGTGGTTCATGAGAAGAACACACATGCAATGACACTGGTGGATCCATGTGTGGTTTGTGAAAAGAACAGACATGCAATCACACTAGTTGGATTCATGTGTGGTTTGTGGAAAGAACAGACATGCAATGACTCTAGCTGTGGTTCATGAAAAGAACACACATGAAATGACACTGGTGGATCCATGTGTGGTTTGTGAAAAAATAGACATGCAATCACACTAGGTGGATCCATCTGTGGTTTGTTTAGAGGACCAGACATGCAATGACACTGGGTGTCATTCATGAAAAGAACACACATGCAATGACATTGGTGGATCCTTATGTGCTTCATGAGAAGAACACACATCCAATGACACTGGTGGATCCTTATGTGGTTTGTTTAGAAGAACACATATGCAATGACACTGGGTGTGGTTCATGAGAAGAACAGACATGCAATGACACTAGTGGATCCTTATGTGGTTTTTTTAGAAGAACACACATGCAATGACTCTAGCTATGGTTCATGAAAATAACACACATGCAATGACACTAGGGGATCCTTATGTGGTTTGTTTAGAAGAACAGACATGGAATGACCCTGGTGGATCCTTATGTGGTTTGTGAGAAGAACAGACATGCAATGACACTGGCTATGGTTCATGATAAGAACACACATGCAATGAGACTGGTGAAATCATGTGTGGTTTGTGAAAAGAACAGACATGAAATCACACTAGGTGGATCCATGTGTGGTTTGTGGAAAGAACAGACATGCAATGACTCTACTGTGGTTCATGAAAAGAACACACATGCAATGACACTGGTGGATCCATGTTTGGTTTGTGAAAAGAAGAGACATGCAATCACACTAGGTGGATCCATCTGTGGTTAGTTTAGAAGAAGACACATGCAATGACTCTAGCTATGGTTCATGAAAAGAACACAAATGCAATGACACTAGTGGATCCATGTGTGGTTCATGAAAAGGACAGACATGCAATGACACTGGTGGATCCTTATGTGGTTTGTTTAGAGGAACAGACATGCAATGACACTGGGTGTGGTTCATGAAAAGAACAAACATGCAATGACACTGGTGGATCCATGTGTGGTTCATGAAAAGAACAGACATGCAATGAAACTGGTGGATTCTTATGTGGTTTATTTAGAGGAATAGACATGCAATGACACTAGGTGTGGTTCATGAAAAGAACAGACATGCAATGACACTGGTGGATCCTTATGTCGTGCAGACATGCAATGATACTGGCTATGGTTCATGAGAAGAACACACATGCAATGACACTGGTGGATCCATGTGTGGTTTGTGAAAAGGACATGCATGAAATCACACTAGGTGGATCCATGTGTGGTTTGTGGAAAGAACAGACATGCAGTGACTCTAGTTGTGGTTCATGAAAAAGAACACACATGCAATGACACTGGGGGATCCATGTGTGGTTTGTGAAAAGAATAGGCATGAAATCACACTAGGTGGATCCATGTGTGGTTTGTTTAGAAGAACACACATGCAATGACTCTAGCTGTGGTTCATGAAAAGAACACACATGCAATGACACTGGTGGATCCATGTGTGTTTCATGAAAAGAACAGACATGCAATGACACTTGTGGATTCTTATGTGGTTTATTTAGAGGAACAGACATGCAATGACACTGCGCGTGGTTCATGAAAATAACATACATGCAATGACACTGGTGGATCCTTATGTGGTTTGTTTAGAAGAACACACATCCAATGACTCTAGTTGATCCTTATGTGGTTCATGAAAAGAACAGACATGCAATGACACTGGTGGATCCTTATGTGGTTTGTGTAAAGAACAGACATGCAATGAAACTGGTGGATCCATGTGTGGTTCATGAAAAGAACAGACATGCAATGACACTGGTGGATCCTTATGTGGTTTGTTTAGAGGAACACAGATGCAATGACACTAGGTGTGGTTCATGAAAAGAACACACATGCAATGACACTGGTGGATCCTTATGTGGTTCATGAGAAGAACACACATGCAATGACACTGGTGGATCCATATGTGGTTCATGAAAAGAACAGACATGCAATGACACTGGTGGATCCTTATGTGGTTTGTTTAGAGGAACACACAAGCAATGACACTTGGTGTGGTTCATGAAAAGAACACACATGCAATGACACTGGTGGATCCTTATGTGGTTAATGAGAAGAACACACATCCAATGACACTGGTGGATCCTTATGTGGTTTGTTTAGAAGAACACACATGCAATGACACTAGGTGTGGTTCATGAGAAGAACAGACATGCAATGACACTGGTGGATCCTTATGTGGTTTGTTTAGAAGAACACACATGCAATGACTCTAGCTATGGTCCATGAAAAGAACACACATGCAATGACACTGGGGGATCCTTATGTGGTTTGTTTAGAACAACAGACATGCAATGACACTGGTGGATCCTTATGTGGTTTGTGAGAAGAACAGACATGCAATGACACTGGCTATGGTTCATGAGAAGAACACACATGCAATGACACTGGTGGATCCATGTGTGGTTTGTGAAAAGAACAGACATGAAATCACACTAGGTGGATCCATGTTTGGTTTGTGGAAAGAACAGACATGCAATGACTCTACTATGGTTCATGAAAAGAACACACATGCAATGACACTAGTGGATCCATGTTTGGTTTGTGAAAAGAACAGACATGCAATCACACTAGGTGGATCCATGTGTGGTTTGTTTAGAAGAAGACACATGCAATGACTCTAGCTATGGTTCATGAAAAGAACACACAAGCAATGACACTAGTGGATCCATGTGTGGTTCATGAAAAGAACAGACATGCAATGACACTGGTGGATCCTTATGTGGTTTGTGAGAAGAACAAACATGCAATAACACTGGTGGATCCATATGTGGTTCATGAAAAGAATAGACATGCAATCACACTGGTGGATCCTTATGTGGTTTGTTTAGAGGAACACACAAGCAATGACACTGGGTGTGGTTCATGAAAAGAACACACATGCAATGACACTGGTGGATCCTTATGTGGTTAATGAGAAGAACACACATCCAATGACACTGGTGGATCCTTATGTGGTTTGTTTAGAAGAACACACATGCAATGACTCTAGTTGTGGTTCATGAAAATAACACACATGCAATGACACTGGTGTATCCAAGTGTGGTTCATGAGAAGAACACACATGCAATGACACTTGGTGTGGTTCATGAGAAGAACAGACATGCAATCACACTAGGTGGATCCATGTGTGGTTTGTGGAAAGAACAGACATGCAATGACTCTAGCTGTGGTTCATGAAAAGAACACACATGCAATGACACTGGTGGATCCATGTGTGGTTTGTGAAAAAAACTGACATGCAATTACTCTAGGTGGATCCATGTGTGGTTTGTTTAGAGGAACAGACATGCAATGACACTTGGTTTGGTTCATGAAAAGAATAGACATGCAATGACACTGGTGGATCCTTATGTGGTTTGTTTAGAATAACACACATGCAATGACTCTAGCTGTGGTTCATGAAAAGAACACACATGCAATGACACTGGGATCCTTATGTGTTTTTTTAGAAGAACAGACATGCAATGACACTGGTGGATCCTTATGTGGTTTGTGAGAAGAACAGATATGCAATGACACAGGCTGTGGTTCATGAGAAGAACACACATGCAATGACACTAGTGGATCCATGTGTTGTTTGTGAAAAGAACAGACATGCAATCACACTAGGTGGATCCATGTGTGGTTTGTGGAAAGAACAGGCATGCAATGAATCTAGCTGTGGTTCTTGAAAAGAACACACATGCAATGATACTGGTGGATCCATGTGTGGTTCATAAAAAAGAACAGACATGCAATCACACTGGTGGATCCTTATGTGGTTTGTTTAGAGGAACATACATGCAATGACACTAGGTGTGGTTCATGAAAAGAACACACATGCAATGACACTGGTGGATCCTTATGTCGTTCATGAGAAGAACACCCATCCAATGACACTGGTGGATCCTTATGTGGTTTGTTTAGAAGAACACACATGCAATGACACTGGTGTATCCATGTGTGGTTCATGAGAAGAACACACATGCAATGACACTGGGTGTGGTTCTTGAGAACAACACACATGCAATGACACTTGTGAATCCTTATGTGGTTTGTTTAGAAGAACACACACGCAATGACTCTAGCTGTGGTTCATGAAAAGAACACACATGCAATGACTCTAGCTGTGGTTCATGAAAAGAACACACATGCAATGACACTGGTGCATCCATGTGTGGTTGTGAAAAGGACAGACATGCAATCACACTAGGTGGATCCATGTGTGGTTTGTTTAGAAGAAAACACATGCAATGACTCTAGATGTTGTTGATGAAAAGAACACACATGCAATGAAACTGGTGGATCCATGTGTGGTTTGTGAAAAGAACAGACATGCAATCACACTAGGTGGATCCATGTGTGGTTTGTGGAAAGAACAGACATGCAATGACTCTAGTTGTGGTTCATGAAAAGAACAGACATGCAATGACACTGGTGGATCCTTATGTGGTTTGTGAAAAGAACAAACATGCAATAACACTGGTGGATCCATATGTGGTTCATTAAAAGAACAGACATGCAATGACACTGGTGGATCCTTATGTGGTTTGTCTAGAGGAACACACAAGCAATGACACTGGGTGTGGTTCATGAAAAGAACACACATGCAATCACACTAGTGGATCCTTATGTGGTTAATGAGAAGAACAGACATCCAATGACACTGGTGGATCCTTATGTTGTTTATTTAGAAGAACACACATGCAATGACACTTGGTGTGGTTCATGAGAAGAACAGACATGCAATGACACTGGTGGATCCTTATGTGGTTTGTTTAGCAGAACACACATGCAATGACTCTAGCTATGGTTCATGAAAAGAACACACATGCAATGACACTGGGGATCCTTATGTGGTTTGTTTAGAAGAACAGACATGCAATGACACTGGTGGATCCTTATGTGGTTTGTGAGAAGAACAGACATGCAATGACACTGGCTATGGTTCATGAGAAGAACACACATGCAATGACACTGGTGGATCCATGTGTGGTTTGTGAAAAGAACAGACATGAAATCACACTAGGTGGATCCATGTGTGGTTTGTGGAAAGAACAGACATGCAATGACTCTACTGTGGTTCATGAAAAGAACACACATGCAATGACACTGGTGGATCCATGTTTGGTTTGTGAAAAGAACAGACATGCAATCACACTAGGTGGATCCATGTGTGGTTTGTTTAGAAGAAGACACATGCAATGACTCTAGCTATGGTTCATGAAAAGAACACACATGCAATGACACTGGTGGATCCATGTTTGGTTTGTGAAAAGAACAGACATGCAATCACACTAGGTGGATCCATGTGTGGTTTGTTTAGAAGAAGAGACATGCAATGACTCTAGCTATGGTTCATGAAAAGCACACACATGCAATGACACTAGTGGATCCATGTGTGGTTCATGAAAAGAACAGACATGCAATGACACTGGTGGATCCTTATGTCGTTCATGAGAAGAACACACATCCAATGACTCTAGCTGTGGTTCATGAAAAGAACACACATGCAATGACACCAGTGTATCCATGTGTGGTTCATGAGAAGAAAACACATGCAATGACACTGGGTGTGGTTCATGAGAAGAACACACATGTAATGACACTGGTGGATCCTTATGTGGTTTGTTTAGAAGAACACACATGCAATGACTCTAGCTGTGGTTCATGAAAAGAACACACATGCAATGACACTGGTCGATCCATGTGTGGTTTGTGAAAAGAACTAACATGCAATGACTCTTGTGGATCCTTATGTGGTTTGTTTAGAAGAACACACATCCAATGACTCTAGCTGATCCTTATGTGGTTCATGAAAAGAACAGACATGCAATGACACTGGTGGATCCTTATGTGGTTTGTGAAAAGAACACACATGCAATAACACTGGTGGATCCATATGTGGTTCATGAAAAGAACAGACATGCAATGACACTGGTGGATCCTTATGTGGTTTGTTTAGAGGAACACACAAGCAATGACACTGGGTGTGGTTCATGAAAAGAACAAACATGCAATGACACTGGTGGATCCTTATGTGGTTAATGAGAAGAACACACATCCAATGACACTGGTGGATCCTTATGTGGTTTGTTTAGAAGAACACACATGCAATGACTCTAGCTGTGGTTCATGAAAATTACACACATGCAATGACACTAGTGTATCCATGTGTGGTTCATGATAAGAACACACATGCAATGACACTTGGTGTCGTTCATGAGAAGAACACACATGCATTGACACTAGTGGATCCTTATGTGGTTTGTTTAGAAGAACGCACATGCAATGACTCTAGTTGTGGTTCATGAAAAGAACACACATGCAATGACACTGGTGGATCCATGTGTGGTTTGTGAAAAGAACTGACATGCAATTACTCTAGGTGGATCCATGTGTGGTTTGTTTAGAGGAACAGACATGCAATGACACTGGGGTTGGTATATGAAAAGAATAGACATGCAATGACACTGGTGGATCCTTATGTGCTTTGTTTAGAATAACACACATGCAATGACTCTAGCTGTGGTTCATGAAAAGAACACACATGCGATGACACTGGGATCCTTATGTGTTTTTTTAGAAGAACATACATGCCATGACACTGGTGGATCCTTATGTGGTTTGTGAGAAGAACAGACATGCAATGACACAGGCTATGGTTCATGAGAAGAACACACATGCAATGACACTAGTGGATCCATGTGTTGTTTGTGAAAAGAACAGACATGCAATCACACTAGGTGGATCCATGTGTGGTTTGTGGAAAGAACAGACATGCAATGACTCTAGCTGTGGTTCATGAAAAGAACACACATGCAATGATACTGGTGGATCCATGTGTGGTTCATTACAAAGAACAGACATGCAATGACACTGGTGGATCCTTATGTGGTTTGTTTAGAGGAACATACATGCAATGACACTAGGTGTGGTTCATGAAAATAACACACATGCAATGACACTGGTGGATCCTTATGTCGTTCATGAGAAGAACACACATCCAATGACACTGGTGGATCCTTATGTGGTTTGTTTAGAAGAACACACATGCAATGACTCTAGCCGTGGTTCATGAAAAGAACACACATGCAATGACACTGGTGTATCCATGTGTGGTTCATGCGAAGAACACACATGCAATGACACTGGGTCTGGTTCTTGAGAAGAACACACATGCAATGACACTTGTGAATCCTTATGTGGTTTGCTTAGACGAACACACACGCAATGACTCTAGCTGTCGTTCATGAAAAGAACACACATGCAATGACTCTAGCCGTGGTTCATGAAAAGAACACACATGCAATGACACTGGTGGATCCATGTGTGGTTGTTTAAAGAACAGACATGCAATCACACTAGGTGGATCCATATGTGGTTTGTTTAGAAGAAAACACATGCAATGACTCTAGATGTTGTTGATGAAAAGAACACACATGCAATGACACTGGTGGATCCATGTGTGGTTTGTGAAAAGAACAGACATGCAATCACACTAGGAGGATCCATGTGTGGTTTGTGGAAAGAACAGACATGCAGTGACTCTAGTTGTGGTTCATGAAAAGAACACACATGCAATCACACTGGTGGATCCATATGTGGTTTGTGAAAAGAACATACATGCAATCACACTAGGTGGATCCATGTGTGGTTTCTTTATAAGAACACACATGCAATGACTCTAGCTATGGTTCATGAAAAGCACACACATGCAATGACACTAGTGGATCCATGTGTGGTTCATGAAAAGAACAGACATGCAATGACACTGGTGGATCCTTATGTCGTTCATGAGAAGAACACACATCCAGTGACTCTAGATGTGGTTCATGAAAATAACACACATGCAATGACACTGGTGTATCCATGTGTGGTTCATGAGAAGAAAACACATGCAATGACACTGGGTGTGGTTCATGAGAAGAACACACATGTAATGACACTGGTGGATCCTTATGTGGTTTGTTTAGAAGAACACACATGCAATGACTCTAGCTGTGGTTCATGAAAAGAACACACATGCAATGACACTGGTCGATCCATGTGTGGTTTGTGAAAAGAACTGACATGCAATGACTCTGGTGGATCCTTATGTGGTTTGTTTAGAAGAACACACATCCAATGACTCTAACTGATCCTTATGTGGTTCATGAAAAGAACAGACATGCAATGACACTGGTGGATCCTTATGTGGTTTGTGAAAAGAACACACATGCAATAACACTGGTGGATCCATATGTGGTTCATGAAAAGAACAGACATGCAATGACACTGGTGGATCCTTATGTGGTTTGTTTAGAGGAACACACAAGCAATGACACTGGGTGTGGTCCATGAAAAGAACACACATGCAATGACACTGGTGGATCCTTATGTGGTTAATGAGAAGAACACACATCCAATGACACTGGTGGATCCTTATGTGGTTTGTTTAGAAGAACACACATGCAATGACTCTAGATGTGGTTCATGAAAATTACACACATGCAAAGACACTAGTGTATCCATGTGTGGTTCATGAGAAGAACACACATGCAATGACACTTGGTGTCGTTCATGAGAAGAACACACATGCATTGACACTAGTGGATCCTTATGTGGTTTGTTTAGAAGAACGCACCTGCAATGACTCTAGTTGTGGTTCATGAAAAGAACACACATGCAATGACACTGGTGGATCCATGTGTGGTTTGTGAAAAGAACTGACATGCAATTACTCTAGGTGGATCCATGTGTGGTTTGTTTAGAGGAACAGACATGCAATGACACTGGGTTTGGTATATGAAAAGAATAGACATGCAATGACACTGGTGGATCCTTATGTGCTTTGTTTAGAATAACACACATGCAATGACTCTAGCTGTGGTTCATGAAAAGAACACACATGCAATGACACTGGGATCCTTATGTGTTTTTTTAGAAGAACATACATGCCATGACACTGGTGGATCCTTATGTGGTTTGTGAGAAGAACAGACATGCAATGACACAGGCTATGGTTCATGAAAAGAACACACATGCAATGACACTGGTGTATCCATGTGTGGTTCATGAGAAGAACACACATGCAATGACACTGTGTCTGGTTCTTGAGAAGAACACACATGCAATGACACTTGTGAATCCTTATGTGGTTTGTTTAGACGAACACACACGCAATGACTCTAGCTGTCGTTCATGAAAAGAACACACATGCAATGACTCTAGCCGTGGTTCATGAAAAGAACACACATGCAATGACACTGGTGGATCCATGTGTGGTTGTGAAAAGAACAGACATGCAATCACACTAGGTGGATCCATATGTGGTTTGTTTAGAAGAAAACACATGCAATGACTCTAGATGTTGTTGATGAAAAGAACACACATGCAATGACACTGGTGGATCCATGTGTGGTTTGTGAAAAGAACAGACATGCAATCACACTAGGTGGACCCTTATGTGGTTTGTTTAGAGGAACATACATGCAATGACTCTAGCTGTGGTTCATGAAAAGAACACACATGCAATGACACTAGTGGATCCTTATGTGGTTTGTTTAGAAGAACACACATGCAATGACTCTAGATGTGGTTCATAAAAATAACACACATGCAATGACACTGGGGGATCCTTATGTGGTTTGTTTAGAATAACAGACATGCAATGCCACTGGTGAATCCTTATGTGATTTGTTAGAAGAATAGACATGCAATGACACTGGATGTGGTTCATGAGAAGAACACACAGGCAATTACACTGGTGGATCCATGTGTGGTTTGTGAAAAGAACAGACATGCAATCACACTAGGAGGATCCATGTGTGGTTTGTGGAAAGAACAGACATGCAGTGACTCTAGTTGTGGTTCATGAAAAGAACACACATGCAATCACACTGGTAGATCCATATGTGGTTTGTGAAAAGAACATACATGCAATCACACTAGGTGGATCCATGTGTGGTTTCTTTATAAGAACACACATGCAATGACTCTAGCTATGGTTCATGAAAAGAACACACATGCAATGACACTAGTGGATCCATGTGTGGTTCATGAAAAGAACAGACATGCAATGACACTGGTCGATCCTTATGTGGTTTGTTTAGAGGAACAGACATGCAATGACACTAGGTGTGGCTCATGAGAAGAACAGACATGCAATGACACTGGTGGATCCTTATGTGGTTCATGAAAAGAACAGACATGCAATGACACTGGTGGATCCTTATGTGGTTTGTGAAAAGAACAGACATGCAATGACACTGGTGGATCCTTATGTGGTTCATGAGAAGAACCGAAATGCAATCACACTAGGTGGATCCATGTGTGGTTTGTGGAAAGAACAGACATGCAATGACTCTAGCTATCATTCATGAAAAGAACACACATGCAATGACACTGGTGGAACCATGTGTGGTTTGTGAAAAGAACAGACATGCAATCACACTAGGTGGATCCATGTGTGGTTTGTTTAGAAGAACACACACACAATGACTCTAGTTGTGGTTCATGAAAAGAACACACATGCAATGACACTGGTGGATCCATGTGTGGTTCATGAAAAGAACAGACATGCAATCACACTCGTGGATCCTTATGTGGTTTTCTTAGAGGAACAGACATGCAATGACACTGGTGTGGTTCATGAAAAGAACACACATGCAATGACACTGGTGGATCCGTATGTGGTTCATGAGAAGAACACACATCCAATGACATTGGTGGATCCGTATGTAGTTTGTTTAGAAGAACACACATCCAATGACTCTAGCTGTGGTTCATGAAAAGAACACACATGCAATGACACTGGTGTATCCATGTGTGATTCATGAGAAGAAAACACATGCAATGACACTGGGTGTGGTTCATGAGAAGAACACACATGTAATGACACTGGTGGATCCTTATGTGGTTTGTTTAGAAGAAAACACATGCAATGACTCTAGCTGTGGTTCATGAAAAGAACACACATGCAATGACACTGGTCGATCCATGTGTGGTTTGTGAAAAGAACTGACATGCGATAACTCTGGTGGATCCTTATGTGGTTTGTTTAGAAGAACACACATCCAATGACTCTAGATGATCCTTATGTGGTTCATGAAAAGAACAGACATGCAAGGACACTGGTGGATCCTTATGTGGTTTGTGAAAAGAACAGACATGCAATAACACTGGTGGATCCATATGTGGTTCATGAAAAGAACAGACATGCAATGACACTGGTGGATCCTTATGTGGTTTGTTTAGAGGAACACACAAGCAATGACACTGGGTGTTATTCATGAAAAGAACACACATGCAATGACACTGGTGGATCCTTATGTGGTTAAGGAGAAGAACACACATCCAATGACACTGGTGGATCCTTATGTGGTTTGTTTAGAAGATCACACATGCAATGACTCTAGCCGTGGTTCGTGAAAATAACACACCTACAATGACACTGGTGTATCCATGTGTGGTTCATGAAAAGAACACACATGCAATGACACTTGGTGTGGTTCATGAGAAGAACACACATGTAATGACACTAGTGGATCCTTATGTGGTTTGTTTAGAAGAACACACGTGCAATGACTCTATTTGTGGTTCATGAAAAGAACACACATGCAATGAGACTGGTGGATCCATGTGTGGTTTGTGAAAAGAACTGACATGCAATGACTCTAGGTGGATCCATGTGTGGTTTGTTTAGAGGAACATACATGCAATGACACTGGGTGTGGTTCATGAAAAGAACAGACATGCAATGACACTTGTGGATCCTCATGTGGTTTGTTTAGAAGAACACACATGCAATGACTCTAGCTGTGGTTCATGAAAAGAACACACATGCAATGACACTGGGGATCCTTATGTGGTTTTTTTAGGAGAACAGACATGCAATGACACTGGTGAATCCTTATGTGGTTTGTGAGAAGAACAGACATGCAATGACACAGGCTGTGGTTCATGAGAAGAACACACATGCAATGACACTAGTGGATCCATGTGTTGTTTGTGAAAAGAACACACATGCAATCACACTAGGTGGATCCATGTGTGGTTTGTGGAAAGAACAGACATGCAATGACTCTAGATGTGGTTCATGAAAAGAACACACATGCAATGATACTGGTGGATCCATGTGTGGTTCATAAAAAAAACAGACATGCAATGACACTGGTGGATCCTTATGTGGTTTGTTTAGAGGAACATACATGCAATGACACTGGGTGTGGTTCATGAAAAGAACACGCATGCAATGACACTGGTGGATCCTTATGTCGTTCATGAGAAGAACACACATCCAATGACACTAGTGGATCCTTATGTGGTTTGTTTAGAAGAACACACATGCAATGACTCTAGCCGTGGTTCATGAAAAGAACACACATGCAATGACACTGGTGTATCCATGTGTGGTTCATGAGAAGAACACACATGTAATGACACTGGGTGTGGTTCATGAGAAGAACACACATGCAATGACACTTGTGAATCCTAATGTGGTTTGTTTAGAAGAACACACATGCAATGACTCTAGCTGTGGTTCATGAAAAGAACACACATGCAATGACACTGGTGGATCCATGTGTGGTTGTGAAAAGAACAGACATGCAATCACACTAGGTGGATCCATGTGTGGTTTGTTTAGAAGAACACACATGCAATGACTCGAGATGTTGTTGATGAAAAGAACACACATGCAATGACACTGGTGGATCCATGTGTGGTTCATGAAAAGAATAGACATGCAATGACACTGGTAGATCCTTATGTGGTTTGTTTAGAGGAACATACATGCAATGACACTGGGTGTGGTTCATTAAAAGAACAGACTTGCAATGACACTCGTGGATCCTTATGTGGTTTGTTTAGAAGAACACACATGTAATGACTCTAGCTGTGGTTCATAGAAAGAACACACATGCAATGACACTTGGGATCCTTATGTGGTTTGTTTAGAATAACAGACATGCAATGACACTGGTGGATCCTTATGTGGTTTGTTAGAAGAATAGACATGCAATGACACTGGATGTGGTTAATGACAAGAACACACATGCAATGACACTGGTGGATCCATGTGTGGTTTGTGAAAAGAACAGACATGCAATCACACTAGGTGGATCCATGTGTGGTTTGTGGAAAGAACAGACATGCAATGACTCTAGTTGTGGTTCATGAAAAGAACACACATGCAATCACACTGGTGGATCCATATGTGGTTTGTGAAAAGAACATACATGCAATCACACTAGGTGGATCCATGTATGGTTTCTATAGAAGAACACACATGCAATGACTCTAGTTGTGGTTCATGAAAAGAACACACATGCAATGACACTAGTGGATCCATGTGTGGTTCATGAAAAGAACAGACATGCAATGACACTGGTAGATCCTTATGTGGTTTGTTTAGACGAACAGACATGCAATGACACTAGGTGTGGCTCATGAGAAGAACAGACATGCAATGACACTGGTGGATCCTTATGTGGTTCATGAAAAGAACAAACATGCAATGACACTGGTGGATCCTTAGGTGGTTTGTGAAAAGAACAGACATGCAATGACACTGGTGGATCCTTATGTGTTTCATGAGAAGAACAGACATTCAATCACACTAGGTGGATCCATGTGTGGTTTGTGGAAAGAATAGACATGCAATGACTCTAGCTGTCATTCATGAAAAGAACACACATGCAATGACACTGGTGGATCCATGTGTGGTTTGTGAAAAGAACAGACATGCAATCACACTAGGTGGATCCATGTGTGGTTTGTTTAGAAGAACTTACACGCAATGACTCTAGTTGTGGTTCATGAAAAGAACACACATGCAATGACACTGGTGGATCCATGTGTGGTTCATGAAAAGAACAGACATGCAATGACACTCGTGGATCCTTATGTGGTTTTCTTAGAGGAACAGACATGCAATGACACTGGTGTGGTTCATGAAAAGAACACACATGCAATGACACTGGTGGATCCTTATGTGGTTCATGAGAAGAACACACATCCAATGACACTGGTGGATCCTTATGTGGTTTGTTTAGAAGAATACACATCCAATGACTCTAGCCGTGGTTCATGAAAAGAACACACATACAATGACACTGGTGTATCCGTGTGTGGTTCATGAGAAGAAAACACATGCAATGACACTAGGTGTGGTTCATGAGAAGAACACACATGTAATGACACTGGTGGATCCTTATGTGGTTTGTTTAGAAGAACACACATGCAATGACTCTAGCTGTGGATGATGAAAAGAACACACATGCAATGACACTGGTCGATCCATGTGTGGTTTGTTAAAAGAACTGACATGCAATGACTCTGGGTGGATCCATGTGTGGTTTGTTTAGAGGAACATACATGCAATGACACTGGGTGTGGTTCATGAAAAGAATATACATGCAATGACCCTGGTGGATCCTTATGTGGTTTGTTTAGAAGAACACACATGCAATGACACTAGCTGTGGTTCATGAAAAGAACACACATGCAATGACACTAGGGATCCTTATGTGGTTTGTTTAGAAGAACAGACATGCAATGACACTGGTGGATCCTTATGTGGTTTGTGAGAAGAACAGATATGCAATGACACTGGCTCTAGTTCATGAGAAGAACACACATGCAATGACACTGGTGGATCCATGTGTGGTTTGTGAAAAGAACAGACATGCAATCACACTAGGTGGATCCATGTGTGTTTTTTTTAGAGGAACAGACATGCAATGACACTGGGTGTGGTTCATGAAAATAACTGACATGCAATGACACTGGTGGATCCATATGTGGTTTGTGGAAAGCACAGACATGCAATGACTCTAGTTTTGGTTCATGAAAAGAATAGACATGCAATGACACTGGGTGGATCCATGTGTGGTTCATGAGAAGAACACACATCCAATGACACTGGTGGATCCTTATGTGGTTTGTGAGAAGAACAGACATGCAATGACACTAGCTGTGGTTCATGAGAAGAACAGACATGCAATGACACTGGTGGATCCTTATGTGGTTTGTTTAGAGGAAAAGTGATGCAATGACACTAGGTGGATCCATGTGTGCTTTATGGAAAGAACAGACATGCAATGACTCTAGCTGTGGTTCATGAAAAGAACACACATGCAATGACACTAGTGGATCCATGTGTGGTTTGTGAAAAGAACAGACATGCAATCACACTAGGTGGATCCATGTGTGGTTTGTTTAGAAGAACACACATGCAATGACTCTAGTTGTGGTTCATGAAAAGAACACACATGCAATGATACTGGTGGATCCATGTGTGGTTTATAAAAAAGAACAGACATGCAATGACACTGGTGGATCCTTATGTGGTTTGTTTAGAGGAACATACATGCAATGACACTGGGTGTGGTTCAGGAAAAGAACACACATGCAATGACACTGGTGGATCCTTATGTCGTTCATGAGAAGAACACACATCCAATGACACTAGTGGATCCTTATGTGGTTTGTTTAGAAGAACACACATGCAATGAGTCTAGCCGTGGTTCATGAAAAGAACACACATGCAATGACACTGGTGTATCCATGTGTGCTTCATGAGAAGAACACACATGCAATGACACTGGGTGTGGTTCATGAGAAGAACACACATGCAATGACACTTGTGAATCCTTATGTGGTTTGTTTAGAAGAACATACATGCAATGACTCTAGCTGTGGTTCATGAAAAGAACACACATGCAATGACTCTAGCTGTGGTTCATGAAAAGAACACACATGCAATGACACTGGTGGATCCATGTGTGGTTGTGAAAAGAACAGACATGCAATCACACTAGGTGGATCCATGTGTGGTTTGTTTAGAAGAACACACATGCAATGACTCTAGATGTTGTTGATGAAAAGAACACACATGCAATGGCACTAGTGGATCCATGTGTGGTTCATGAAAAGAATAGACATGCAATGACACTGGTAGATCCTTATGTGGTTTGTTTAGAGGAACATACATGCAATGACACTGGGTGTGGTTCATGAAAAGAACATACATGCAATGACACTTGTGGATCCTCATGTGGTTTGTTTAGAAGAACACACATGCAATGACTCTAGCTGTGGTTCATAAAAAGAACACACATGCAATGACACTGGGGATCATTATGTGGTTTGTTTAGAATAACAGACATGCAATGACACTGGTGGATCCTTATGTGGTTTGTTAGAAGAATAGACATGCAATGACACTGGATGTGGTTCATGTGAAGAACACACATGCAATGACACTGGTGGATCCATGTGTGGTTTGTGAAAAGAACAGACATGCAATCACACTAGGTGGATCCATGTGTGGTTTGTGGAAAGAACAGACATGCAATGACTCTAGTTGTGGTTCATGAAAAGAACACACATGCAATCACACTAGGTGGATCCATGTGTGGTTTCTATAGAAGAACACACATGCAATGACTCTAGCTTTGGTTCTTGAAAAGAACACACATGCAATGACACTAGTGGATCCATGTGTGGTTCATGAAAAGAACATACATGCAATGACACTGGTGGATCCTTATGTGGTTTGTTTAGAGGAACAGACATGCAATAACACTAGGTGTGGCTCATGAGAAGAACAGACATGCAATGACATTGGTGGATCCTTATGTGGTTCATGAAAAGAACAGACATGCAATGACACTGGTGGATCCTTATGTGGTTTGTGAAAAGAACAGACATGCAATGACACTGCTGGATCCTTATGTGGTTCATGAGAAGAACAGACATGCAATCACACTAGGTGGATCCATGTGTGGTTTGTGGAACGAACAGACATGCAATGACTCTAGCTGTCATTCATGAAAAGAACACACATGCAATGACACTGGTGGATCCATGTGTGGTTTGTGAAAAGAACAGACATGCAATCACACTAGGTGGATCCATGTGTTGTTTGTTTAGAAGAACACACACGCAATGACTCTAGTTGTGGTTCATGAAAAGAACACACATGCAATGACACTGGTGGATCCATGGGTGGTTCATGAAAAGAATAGACATGCAATGACACTCGTGGATCCTTATGTGGTTTTCTTAGACGAACAGACATGCAATGACACTGATGTGTTGAATGAAAAGAACACACATGCAATGACACTGGTGGATCCTATGTGGTTCATGAGAAGAACACACATCCAATGACACTGGTGGATCCTTATGTGGTTTGTTTAGAAGAACACACATCCAATGACTCTAGCTCTGGTTCATGAAAAGAACACACATGCAATGACATTGGTGTATCCATGTGTGGTTCATGAGAAGAAAACACATGCAATGACACTGGGTGTGGTTCATGAGAAGAACACACATGTAATGACACTGGTGGATCCTTATGTGGTTTGCTTAGAAGAACACACATGCAATGACTCTAGCTGTGGTTCATGAAAAGAGCACACATGCAATGACATTGGTCGATCCATGTGTGGTTTGTGAAAAGAACTAACATGCAATGACTCTGGGTGGATCCATTCCTGGTTTGTTTAGACGAACAGACATGCAATGACACTGGGTGTGGTTCATGAAAACAATAGACATGCAATGACACTGGTGGATCCTTATGTGGTTTGTTTAGAAGAACACACATGCAATGACTCTAGCTGTGGTTCATGAAAAGAACACACATGCAATGACACTGGGATCCTTATGTGGTTTGTTTATAAGAATAGACATGCAATGACACTGGTGGATCCTTATGTGGTTTGTGAGAAGAACAGGCATGCAATGACACTGGCTGTGGTTCATGAGAAGAACACACATGCAATGACACTAGTGGATCCATGTGTGGTTTGTGAAAAGAACAGACATGCAATCACACTAGGTGGATCCATGTGTGGTTTGTTTAGAGGAACAGACATGCAATGACACTAGGTGTGGTTCATGAAAATAACAGACATGCAATGACACTGGTGGATCCATATGTGGTTTGTGGAAAGCACAGACATGCAATGACTCTAGTTGTGGTTCATGAAAAGAACAGACATGCAATGACACTAGGTGGATCCATGTGTGGTTCATGAGAAGAACACACATCCAATGACACTGGTGAACCCTTATGTGGTTTGTGAGAAGAACAGACATGCAATGACACAGGCTATGGTTCATGAGAAGAACACACATGCAATGACACTAGTGGATCCATGTGTTGTTTGTGAAAAGAACAGACATGCAATCACACTAGGTGGATCCATGTGTGGTTTGTGGAAAGAACAGACATGCATTGACTCTAGCTGTGGTTCATGAAAAGAACACACATGCAATGATACTGGTGGATCCATGTGTGGTTCATAACAAAGAACAGACATGCAATGACACTGGTGGATCCTTATGTGGTTTGTTTAGAGGAACATACATGCAATGACACTAGGTGTGGTTCATGAAAATAACACACATGCAATGACACTGGGATCCTTATGTGTTTTTTTAGAAGAACATACATGCCATGACACTGGTGGATCCTTATGTGGTTTGTGAGAAGAACAGACATGCAATGACACAGGCTATGGTTCATGAAAAGAACACACATGCAATGACACTGGTGTATCCATGTGTGGTTCATGAGAAGAACACACATGCAATGACACTGTGTCTGGTTCTTGAGAAGAACACACATGCAATGACACTTGTGAATCCTTATGTGGTTTGTTTAGACGAACACACACGCAATGACTCTAGCTGTCGTTCATGAAAAGAACACACATGCAATGACTCTAGCCGTGGTTCATGAAAAGAACACACATGCAATGACACTGGTGGATCCATGTGTGGTTGTGAAAAGAACAGACATGCAATCACACTAGGTGGATCCATATGTGGTTTGTTTAGAAGAAAACACATGCAATGACTCTAGATGTTGTTGATGAAAAGAACACACATGCAATGGCACTGGTGGATCCATGTGTGGTTTGTGAAAAGAACAGACATGCAATCACACTAGGTGGACCCTTATGTGGTTTGTTTAGAGGAACATTCATGCAATGACTCTAGCTGTGGTTCATGAAAAGAACACACATGCAATGACACTAGTGGATCCTTATGTGGTTTGTTTAGAAGAACACACATGCAATGACTCTAGATGTGGTTCATAAAAATAACACACATGCAATGACACTGGGGGATCCTTATGTGGTTTGTTTAGAATAACAGACATGCAATGCCACTGGTGAATCCTTATGTGATTTGTTAGAAGAATAGACATGCAATGACACTGGATGTGGTTCATGAGAAGAACACACAGGCAATTACACTGGTGGATCCATGTGTGGTTTGTGAAAAGAACAGACATGCAATCACACTAGGAGGATCCATGTGTGGTTTGTGGAAAGAACAGACATGCAGTGACTCTAGTTGTGGTTCATGAAAAGAACACACATGCAATCACACTGGTGGATCCATATGTGGTTTGTGAAAAGAACATACATGCAATCACACTAGGTGGATCCATGTGTGGTTTCTTTATAAGAACACACATGCAATGACTCTAGCTATGGTTCATGAAAAGAACACACATGCAATGACACTAGTGGATCCATGTGTGGTTCATGAAAAGAACAGACATGCAATGACACTGGTCGATCCTTATGTGGTTTGTTTAGAGGAACAGACATGCAATGACACTAGGTGTGGCTCATGAGAAGAACAGACATGCAATGACACTGGTGGATCCTTATGTGGTTCATGAAAAGAACAGACATGCAATGACACTGGTGGATCCTTATGTGGTTTGTGAAAAGAACAGACATGCAATGACACTGGTGGATCCTTATGTGGTTCATGAGAAGAACAAAAATGCAATCACACTAGGTGGATCCATGTGTGGTTTGTCGAAAGAACAGACATGCAATGACTCTAGCTGTCATTCATGAAAAGAACACACATGCAATGACACTGGTGGATCCATGTGTGGTTTGTGAAAAGAACAGACATGCAATCACACTAGGTGGATCCATGTGTGGTTTGTTTAGAAGAACTTACACGCAATGACTCTAGTTGTGGTTCATGAAAAGAACACACATGCAATGACACTGGTGGATCCATGTGTGGTTCATGAAAAGAACAGACATGCAATGACACTCGTGGATCCTTATGTGGTTTTCTTAGAGGAACAGACATGCAATGACACTGGTGTGGTTCATGAAAAGAACACACATGCAATGACACTGGTGGATCCTTATGTGGTTCATGAGAAGAACACACATCCAATGACACTGGTGGATCCTTATGTGGTTTGTTTAGAAGAATACACATCCAATGACTCTAGCCGTGGTTCATGAAAAGAACACACATACAATGACACTGGTGTATCCGTGTGTGGTTCATGAGAAGAAAACACATGCAATGACACTAGGTGTGGTTCATGAGAAGAACACACATGTAATGACACTGGTGGATCCTTATGTGGTTTGTTTAGAAGAACACACATGCAATGACTCTAGCTGTGGATGATGAAAAGAACACACATGCAATGACACTGGTCGATCCATGTGTGGTTTGTTAAAAGAACTGACATGCAATGACTCTGGGTGGATCCATGTGTGGTTTGTTTAGAGGAACAGACATGCAATGACACTGGGTGTGGTTCATGAAAAGAATATACATGCAATGACCCTGGTGGATCCTTATGTGGTTTGTTTAGAAGAACACACATGCAATGACACTAGCTGTGGTTCATGAAAAGAACACACATGCAATGACACTGGGGATCCTTATGTGGTTTGTTTAGAAGAACAGACATGCAATGACACTGGTGGATCCTTATGTGGTTTGTGAGAAGAACAGATATGCAATGACACTGGCTCTAGTTCATGAGAAGAACACACATGCAATGACACTGGTGGATCCATGTGTGGTTTGTGAAAAGAACAGACATGCAATCACACTAGGTGGATCCATGTGTGTTTTTTTAGAGGAACAGACATGCAATGACACTGGGTGTGGTTCATGAAAATAACTGACATGCAATGACACTGGTGGATCCATATGTGGTTTGTGGAAAGCACAGACATGCAATGACTCTAGTTGTGGTTCATGAAAAGAATAGACATGCAATGACACTGGGTGGATCCATGTGTGGTTCATGAGAAGAACACACATCCAATGACACTGGTGGATCCTTATGTGGTTTGTGAGAAGAACAGACATGCAATGACACTAGCTGTGGTTCATGAGAAGAACAGACATGCAATGACACTGGTGGATCCTTATGTGGTTTGTTTAGAGGAAAAGTGATGCAATGACACTAGGTGGATCCATGTGTGCTTTATGGAAAGAACAGACATGCAATGACTCTAGCTGTGGTTCATGAAAAGAACACACATGCAATGACACTAGTGGATCCATGTGTGGTTTGTGAAAAGAACAGACATGCAATCACACTAGGTGGATCCATGTGTGGTTTGTTTAGAAGAACACACATGCAATGACTCTAGTTGTGGTTCATGAAAAGAACACACATGCAATGATACTGGTGGATCCATGTGTGGTTTATAAAAAAGAACAGACATGCAATGACACTGGTGGATCCTTATGTGGTTTGTTTAGAGGAACATACATGCAATGACACTGGGTGTGGTTCAGGAAAAGAACACACATGCAATGACACTGGTGGATCCTTATGTCGTTCATGAGAAGAACACACATCCAATGACACTAGTGGATCCTTATGTGGTTTGTTTAGAAGAACACACATGCAATGAGTCTAGCCGTGGTTCATGAAAAGAACACACATGCAATGACACTGGTGTATCCATGTGTGCTTCATGAGAAGAACACACATGCAATGACACTGGGTGTGGTTCATGAGAAGAACACACATGCAATGACACTTGTGAATCCTTATGCGGTTTGTTTAGAAGAACATACATGCAATGACTCTAGCTGTGGTTCATGAAAAGAACACACATGCAATGACTCTAGCTGTGGTTCATGAAAAGAACACACATGCAATGACACTGGTGGATCCATGTGTGGTTGTGAAAAGAACAGACATGCAATCACACTAGGTGGATCCATGTGTGGTTTGTTTAGAAGAACACACATGCAATGACTCTAGATGTTGTTGATGAAAAGAACACACATGCAATGGCACTAGTGGATCCATGTGTGGTTCATGAAAAGAATAGACATGCAATGACACTGGTAGATCCTTATGTGGTTTGTTTAGAGGAACATACATGCAATGACACTGGGTGTGGTTCATGAAAAGAACATACATGCAATGACACTTGTGGATCCTCATGTGGTTTGTTTAGAAGAACACACATGCAATGACTCTAGTTGTGGTTCATAAAAAGAACACACATGCAATGACACTGGGGATCATTATGTGGTTTGTTTAGAATAACAGACATGCAATGACACTGGTGGATCCTTATGTGGTTTGTTAGAAGAATAGACATGCAATGACACTGGATGTGGTTCATGTGAAGAACACACATGCAATGACACTGGTGGATCCATGTGTGGTTTGTGAAAAGAACAGACATGCAATCACACTAGGTGGATCCATGTGTGGTTTGTGGAAAGAACAGACATGCAATGACTCTAGTTGTGGTTCATGAAAAGAACACACATGCAATCACACTAGGTGGATCCATGTGTGGTTTCTATAGAAGAACACACATGCAATGACTCTAGCTTTGGTTCTTGAAAAGAACACACATGCAATGACACTAGTGGATCCATGTTTGGTTCATGAAAAGAACATACATGCAATGACACTGGTGGATCCTTATGTGGTTTGTTTAGAGGAACAGACATGCAATAACACTAGGTGTGGCTCATGAGAAGAACAGACATGCAATGACATTGGTGGATCCTTATGTGGTTCATGAAAAGAACAGACATGCAATGACACTGGTGGATCCTTATGTGGTTTGTGAAAAGAACAGACATGCAATGACACTGCTGGATCCTTATGTGGTTCATGAGAAGAACAGACATGCAATCACACTAGGTGGATCCATGTGTGGTTTGTGGAACGAACAGACATGCAATGACTCTAGCTGTCATTCATGAAAAGAACACACATGCAATGACACTGGTGGATCCATGTGTGGTTTGTGAAAAGAACAGACATGCAATCACACTAGGTGGATCCATGTGTTGTTTGTTTAGAAGAACACACACGCAATGACTCTAGTTGTGGTTCATGAAAAGAACACACATGCAATGACACTGGTGGATCCATGGGTGGTTCATGAAAAGAATAGACATGCAATGACACTCGTGGATCCTTATGTGGTTTTCTTAGACGAACAGACATGCAATGACACTGGTGTGGTTCATGAAAAGAACACACATGCAATGACACTGGTGGATCCTATGTGGTTCATGAGAAGAACACACATCCAATGACACTGGTGGATCCTTATGTGGTTTGTTTAGAAGAACACACATCCAATGACTCTAGCTCTGGTTCATGAAAAGAACACACATGCAATGACATTGGTGTATCCATGTGTGGTTCATGAGAAGAAAACACATGCAATGACACTAGTGTGGTTCATGAGAAGAACACACATGTAATGACACTGGTGGATCCTTATGTGGTTTGCTTAGAAGAACACACATGCAATGACTCTAGCTGTGGTTCATGAAAAGAGCACACATGCAATAACATTGGTCGATCCATGTGTGGTTTGTGAAAAGAACTAACATGCAATGACTCTGGGTGGATCCATTCCTAGTTTGTTTAGACGAACAGACATGCAATGACACTGGGTGTGGTTCATGAAAACAATAGACATGCAATGACACTGGTGGATCCTTATGTGGTTTGTTTAGAAGAACACACATGCAATGACTCTAGCTGTGGTTCATGAAAAGAACACACATGCAATGACACTGGGATCCTTATGTGGTTTGTTTAGAAGAATAGACATGCAATGACACTGGTGGATCCTTATGTGGTTTGTGAGAAGAACAGGCATGCAATGACACTGGCTGTGGTTCATGAGAAGAACACACATGCAATGACACTAGTGGATCCATGTGTGGTTTGTGAAAAGAACAGACATGCAATCACACTAGGTGGATCCATGTGTGGTTTGTTTAGAGGAATAGACATGCAATGACACTAGGTGTGGTTCATGAAAATAACAGACATGCAATGACACTGGTGGATCCATATGTGGTTTGTGTAAAGCACAGACATGCAATGACTCTAGTTGTGGTTCATGAAAAGAACAGACATGCAATGACACTGGGTGGATCCATGTGTGGTTCATGAGAAGAACACACATCCAATGACACTGGTGAACCCTTATGTGGTTTGTGAGAAGAACAGACATGCAATGACACTAGCTGTGGTTCATGAGAAGAACAGACATGCAATGACACTGGTGGATCCTTATGTGGTTTGTTTAGAGGAAAAGTGATGCAATGACACTAGGTGGATCCATGTGTGCTTTGTGGAAAGAACAGACATGCAATGACTCTAGATGTGGTTCATGAAAAGAACACACATGCAATGACACTGGTGGATCCATGTGTGGTTTGTGAAAAGAACAGACATGCAATCACACTAGGTGGATCCATGTGTGGTTTGTTTAGAAGAACACACATGCAATGACTCTAGATGTGGTTCATTAAAAGAACACACATGCAATGACACTGGTGGATCCATGTGTGGTTCATGAAAAGAACAAACATGCAATGACACTGGTGGATCCTTATGTGGTTTGTTTAGAGGAACAGACATGCAATGACACTGGTGTGGTTCATGAAAAGAACAGACATGCAATGACACTGGTGGATCCATATGTGGTTTGTGAAAAGAACAGACATGCAATCACACTGGGTGGATCCATGTGTGGTTCATGAGAAGAACACACACGCAATGACTCTAGATGTGGTTCATGAAAAGAACAGACATGCAATGACACTGGTGGATCCATATGTGGTTTGTGGAAGTAACAAACATGCAATGACCCTAATTGTGGTTAATGAAAAGAGCAGACATGCAATCACACTGGTGGATCCATGTGTGGTTTATGAGAAGAACACACATCCAATGAACTCTAGTGGATCTATCTTGGCATACTTTGAAGTATTCCACGATGTATTTCATTGTACAAGACACTTTCATTTGTATACTACTCAGTTTTGCCCTTGGTTTTATGTGGTACTACTTAGTTTTGCCCCCTCTCTCTATCTTTCGTAGAAGCCCAAACCTGTGCTCACCCTGTCTGTTACTCCCTAATTGGTTGACACAGTTGTCATGTGGATCGTGCGCACCAACCGTTGATTCTGTGCAATCCAACGATGATCGTTGCACACATCGTGCCCTTCAAAGTATAGCGTGAGACAGCACGAACGTCTCCCTCAGCGAGGCTTCTATAGGAAGGAACACGATGTCGTCCATGGAAAAAGTCGTCGAGCGGTCATGTAAAGTTTAATCAAGTCTGAAAAGCCTACTACTGCTACTACAACACATGCACAGGGCAAGAGGGTCGTCGAGTGCACGGTTGTCGATGGGACGCTGCAATTTATTGCCACTTAATTTTAATAAGACATATCCCATTTTTACGCAGCGCTCTCAATCTCACTTTCAACTAGGCCCTACTGCTAGTAACTTCCATGAGTCAAGGGCCCTCCTCGAATAGATCTAACATTGCTAGAAATTGGTTCCACGCCACTTGCATGCAGTGGAATCGAGGTCTGCCATGAGCGTGTTTTCGATGCAGCTCTAAAGTGGAGATCGTGGCTGTTTCAAAAAAAAGGGAACCCAAAAAAAGGGTGGAGATCATGGTAGACCCCCGCCCCCCGCCCACCACAAGTGTCCACTCGAGAACTACGAACGGTTTGGTGTTTATAACCCCCCTCGACCTTCTTCTTCCATGAGCTCGTGTCATTTTCCCCCAGTCTATCTAGTCCCAAGACCCCAATCTACACCTACTGCGCGCGCCGAATCTCCCTCGCTTGCACTACGTCCTTCCCTTGGTGTGCCATGAAGCGTACGCGTGGAGACGAGCCAGAGGTGAAGCCAGTTGAAGGAGCAGCATCAGATGGCTCGGTCATCGCCAAGAAGGCGGAAGCGTCTTCTTAGGACACGAACGTTGCTCGTCGTCGCGCCGTCAAGGGTGCAAGCTCATCCGTCCATCTAGTAGCCATCACTGCCAAGCAGCAGGTGGTATCTGTCACCGTCGAGCAACAGGTAGTAGCCATCGCCACCGAGCAGCAGGTGGCCGACAACATCGTGGTGCTAGCGGCAGATCTGGATGGGGGACAGGCGGTAGGCGGAGGCAATCCAGTGCTCTACATCAACAACCCCATCGCCGTACAAGAAATCTTAGACGCAATCGTGGAGAATGACGAGTTCGAGGAGGAGGTCCCTGATGAGGAGTCTGAGGTACTACATTGCTAGCTTCTCTAGTCACAGCCACAGTTTTCACTGTTCATACATAGGATTTGCTCAATCATGTACATATTCTTTTGCTCTTGAAGTAGGGTAGTGTATATATGGTTTGATCGGTCGATTGATGCATCTTCCATCTAGTCACAAAACCCCAATCTGCTCATCTGCCATCTAGTTGAGTTTGCTAGTTGAGTGTTGATTTCGATACACAGCAGGCCTATAACATTACATTTCTATTCCTTACTGAGCCCAATGATTCAATTTTGCCCCAAAATAGTGCAAGGGCATCTGATGGTGTCGTTTTCTTAGGGATGGTTAGTGAACCTCAGGCAACAATGCACATAAACAATATAGGTTGTGCTGTTGGTATTTTGGTTCTCCGACTCCATCGCTGAAAAAAATGAGGCCCTAATTTTTTTCTCATATGGAACTTATATATATAATCTTTGTATTGTTTCTGATCTATGAATGCGTTGTATGATGCATATGTATATCCCTGAATATTGTTTTGTACGATTACATTTCAATTTCTTATTATGGCCAATGATTCAAATTTGCCCCAAAGAGAGGTAGACACATTGGTGTCAGATTTTTTCAGGGATGAGTGAGCGAACCTAGGGCCATGTACAAGATCAATATAAGCTATGCAATTGTTACTTGGTTTGCTTACGCCATCTTTGTAGAAACTTATGAGGCTGCAATCTTTATTCTACATTTATAGAACTATGATATTTGAATTATATATTTCATGCATTCATAGTGTATAAGAATTACATTTTAGTTTGTCACCGAGGCCGATGATTGAAATTTGCCCCAAAAGAGTTCAAGGGGAGACACGTGTGATGGTGTCGTGTTTTAGGGATGGTTGGTGAACCTGAGGCAGCAATGCACACAAACAATATAAGTTGTGCTGTTGGTACTTTGGTTCTCCAACTCCATCTCTGAAACAAATTATGAGGCCCTTGATTTATTCTCATATGGAACTACATATATGATCCTTGATTTGTTTCCGATCTTTTAATGATTGGTATGATGCATATGTATATGAATGGTTTTGATCATAAGTATTTTTAACATGTACCTGAAGATTAATTGTTTGGTTTTTTATTTATAATTACAATATTTAGGCTTGTTTTTGTACCTGACTATGTATATCCCTGAATATTGTTTTATAGGATTACATTTCAATTTCTTATTGTGGCCAATGATTCAAATTTTCCCCAAAGAGAGGCAGACACATTGGTGTCAGATTTTTTCAGGGATGAGTTAGCGAACCTGGGGCCATGTACAAGATCAATATAAGATGTGCAAGTGTTACTTGGTTCGCTTACGGCATCCCTGTACAAACCTATGAGGCCACAATCTTTATTCTACATTCATAGAACTATGATATTCGAATTATCTATTCCATGCATTCATAGTGTATAAGAATTACATTTTAGTTTGTCACTGAGGCCGATGATTGAAATTTGCCTCAAAAGAGTTCAAGGGGAGACACGTATAATGGTGTCGTGTTTTAGGGATGGGTTGGTGAACCTGAGGCAGCAATGCACACAAACAATATAGGTTGTGTTGTTGGTACTTTGGTTCGCCAACTCCATCTCTGAAACAAATTATGAGGCCCTAGATTTATTCTCATATGGAACTACATATATGATCTTTGAATTGTTTCTGATCTTTTAATGATTGGTATGATGCATATGTATATGAATGGTTTTGATCATAAGTATTTTTAACATGTACCTGAAGATTAATTGTTTGGTTTTTTATTTATAATTACAATATTTAGGCTTGTTTTTGTACCTGACCATGTATATCCCTGAATAATGTTTTGTACGATTATATTTCAATTTCTTATTATGGCCAATGATTCAAATTTGTCCCAAAAGAGAGGCAGACACATTGGTGTCAGATTTTTTTAGGGATGAGTTAGTGAACCTGGGGCGATGTACAACAACATTTCAGGTTGTGCAATTGTTACTTGGTTCACCTACTCCATCCCTGAAGAAACTTATGAGGCCCCTAGATTTATCTTACATTCACTCTGATGCAATTATTTGTCATTGTGTTGAGATGAAATGATATATGAACCGATCAAACTATTGCTGAGATGCTTTATATTTGATATCCACGGATATATTGTTTTACATATATATGTTGTCAATTCTTGAGTTGTAATACAATTCAATCATATGTATGAGTTCTAAGTTATTTTCTTAAAAATCAACAGGAGGATGATGATGAAGTGGACGATAGCAAGGTATCCAGGGACAACAAGAGCTGCTACGTGCTGAGGCGGTTATGGTGTGGGCTAATCCGTTTCCACCATAGAGGGAGACTGTTTTGCCCATTCTGTGGTAGAGCAATCAACGTGGACCTCAACAGCATGATCCAGCATGCGGAGGGTGTTGGCAGAGATGGAGGCAGAAGCCATAGGCCGATTACCTTGGTGTGGCACGCAGCCTATGACAAATTCCTCCGGGAGTATGTCAGGACTAGCATGTATCCCATCGACTAGGCTGTCACTGCCTCCTGCTGATAAACCCCTGCCCTGCTAGGCGTCTCCGTGTCCCAGCCTCCTGCTGTCGCCCCTGCTTTTATTTTGTTTTAGTTAATTATTACCTGTGTGTGGCATGTAAGACAATATATCCGTGGTGTCTCTGGTGAACCTTCTATATTAATCTACTCCTTTATATGGAGTGCCTTAAAATTTCTAGTGTTCAATGATATTACTGATCATGCTCATGCACACTACAAAATATTTCTAGTGCTCGATTATATTATAATTGTCAAGAAATACATCAACAAGTTAAATTGGTCAAAATTTTGTATTGAAGTAACTAAACGATCTCACATCGGCGGTGGACATTGGAAGAAGCCGAAGGCATCAGCCGAAGACCTTGGAGCGGCATGCAGTCTTCAGCAAATTCCTTGCAGGTTCAACAACGGGTTGCCGCCGCCCAGCTCCGAATTCGCTTACAAGTCCAACATGATAGAACTTGAGCTACCACAGAGACCTCGGCAGAGGTGGAAGAATTGGTGCGGGTGCAACCACGATGACGGCGAGCTCGGATTCTAGAGCAAGAAAACAGAACCAAGCATGGTTGACACGGTGACAGATCTCACCGGGAACCAATTCTCGTCCCCGCACCGTGCCATGGGTGCGTCCATGCTGAGGGCGAGCTCCGACTCGGGATGGGGAGGAGAGCAGGGCCGAGCAGGTGTGTCACGCCCCAGCTCTGCGCCATGGCTGCGACCACAGATTGCCGCTCCAGGGAAGAAGACGTGTAATGGATGCATGCGCCAACGCTGCAAGCCTATAGGGAGGAGAGCTGGGCCGAGCAGGTTCGTCCACGTCCCAGCTATGTGCCATGGCTGCGACGCCCCACAGATTGCCGCTCCGGGGAAGAAGAAGACGCGTAATGGATGCAGGCGCCAACGCTGTAAGCCTAATTGACACCTAAGCGACGGGAGCGACATAACGGCGAGAACTAACAAGCGGGGTTCAACTTGACGACCGTTAGCCTGATTTTTTGTATTGAAACGTAAAGTTGAATTCGTGCCGAAAAAGACCCTCTGAGTATTTGGCACACTAACTGTAGTCATCCCGGCTGATTTTAGGGAATTTGGGTACCATGTTGCCTGGACACCCCAACTTTCAGGCCGCAATATCCCTGGCTGGCATTGAGGACCTAAATCTCTTCCTTGTCGAAATTGAACACGAGTAGAAGCTAGTGGATGTCAAATACATTCAACACGACATGCACCTGTTGTAAAAGCAAAATAAGAGTAAGCACGAGCTAGTAGAAGCTAGGTATATAGCACAGATGTGATGAAATGTACCATCCGTCGGCCAACAAATTTAGTTGCTATATGTGCAACTCAAGAGCTTCCTAAAGGAAAAGCCCCACCTTCAGCTAACAGCTTCCTCGTTTCCATATCTTGTAGGATTTTATAGGACTAATGTAGTACTAGTCTGGACATTGATAATGTGTACGTACGCACTAATAACCTGTATAAGACTCAATCATGTGAGATATAACAAATTGGCATAATTGGTAGAGATTGCATCATAAGGGCTGACCTCATCGTAAAGGAAGCCTTCGTTTACATTTCTCTGCAGGTGACTAGTGGTTAGGACATGTTCTCCAATGTGAGCTACTTAAGCATGTTCGTGGCTCATGCGGATTAAAGCTACCACCTGGAAGTCTTCATCTCTCAGCATGTAATCGTTGTCGAATATAGGCCTACACGGTTCTGACTTATTCTTTTGCACAACCTGTTTCACGGCGGTTTCTGCAACAGGAATATCAGAAAACAATGGTCACACTACATTACACCAAGGAGTTGGTGTATTCGGATTGAAGACATGTATGCCGAGAGGGATTTCTAGAGGCGTGGAGAAAGATGGGGTGTGAGACGACGGTATTCCGGGATGGTGAGCACACAAGTTTTACCTAGGTTCAAATCCGCCAGTGGTGGATGGATCCTACTCCTGCTAGCAATCCAGTAATACGACAGACTCAAAAGTATAGATTACAAGAGAGGTTTCGCCTGTGCGAGTTGAGATTGTAAGTTGTGGGTGCCCTAAAGGCTGGTCCCTAGGTGGGCTTATATAGATATCCGGCCTAGGGTTACAAGAGAGACCTATCCAGCTATGATACAGAGAGTCAGTTACAGAGTATATCTTAGACTACAAGTAACTACATAGGCCTAAGTCGGTAAGTCTTACTGGCCTTCCCGTAGCCATATGGGCTTCCATCTTCTCTCCCTGACTGGGCCAAAGTCGGATTTCATCGTCTAGGTTGATTCTTCTTCGGCTATAGAGTTTTGAAGGGTTCCTGATCTCCAAAACAAAAGTAGGATCCGGGTTAAAAATGAAGGATTTATGCCCTAGAGGCAAATAATAAAGTGTATTATTTGATATATCTCCTATATGTGCATAATATGTTTCATACTGTGCTATAACTGTGTTAATACGAAACGTTAATACACGTGTGGTATGTAAACAAACCGTGTCTCTAGTTACCTCTAGTGAACTAGTTCATTGGTCATGAGGATGGTCTGTGTTTCAAGATCATGGGCATTTATGCCAACTGACAATGAGGTCATGTTATTAGTTGAATAACATGATATACAAACATCCGAGCGTTATATCTTAATGAGATCTGGTTACAAAGTTCACCATTGATGATAAAACATAGAGAACCTTGCAACCTGATCCTTTGACTATGAGGTAATGCAAATCACCATTCCGGAAGAAGCTTAGATGGTTATCAAGAATCATCTCGTAACAGGGTGATCAAAAAGGTGCCACTCAGGTTTTCCAAAGGGATGCGTAGAGGAGTACATATCAAGACCAGGATTTGTCAAGTCCATGTAACGGACAGATACATGTGGCCATCTCGGTGACGTTGCATTGATAAAGCTTGCAAGCATGTGACTAGGTCACGGAATGCAACGACATGAGAACGGGAAAACAATTTCATCGGTAACGAGATCGAACTAAGGTATGGAGATACCGAAGATCAAGTCTCGGATGAATTAGGTATCGAATGACAAAGGGAATGGGGAACGACTATCTCACGGTTCGAGCAATTGTATTCGTGAAACGCACGGGAGTCACATGGCCGTCCAGGTCCCTCTGTTGATCATTGATGTGAGAGTGGTCTCAATCATGTCCGGAGTGTTTCCGAACCAAAGGATGTCACGCTTAAGGGTAGGGACGCTTAGGGTAGATGAGGTATCGTAAGAGAAATAGAGAGAGAGAAACCGAAATAGTTCCGGGTAACATCCGATGGAGATCGGAAGGGGTCCGGAAGGTGTTCCGGAGTGAAGAAATAATATAATATGTGTATTTGAATGTCAATTGGAGAATTAATATTAAATATATATTTTATTTTATTATTAAAGGCTCCTTAATGCTAATGGGCCTCACCCGAAGGGAGGCCCAATAGGGCAAGGCGCCTAGGGAGTGGGGGCTAGCCGGCCTGGGCTTGGTGGGCCGCCCCAATGGGGCCCACCTAGGGCCGGCGGCTTCCCCTAGGTGGGCAACGGGTGTGGGGTTTAGTCCCACACCTCCTGGCCCCTGGGTGGTGCGCCCCCCTCCCACTATATATAGGGGTCTCCCTCCCCCTTTGGAATCACCCCATTCCTTCTCATTCTCTCTCTCATCCACTGAGGACTTCTCCGTAATATTGGGGAGGACCTCGTGGGTGAGTTCTCCACCTTCACACTACCGTCATGTGATCTATGATCCGGCATCTACTTCTTCCGCTGCTCGGCTGGATCGGAGTCCGGTTGACGTCTCCTACACCGGACGTGTGACGAACTTCGGAGGCACCACACTTGGGGTGCTGCTCGTCTTCATCAATATACGCCTTCCCGCGTAAGGCATGCCTCGGTCTTCAAAGGTATGAATACCGTATCCCTTCTCCGTTACTTATGTCTACATAGTATAGATCCTAGTATTAGTGTTCGAGTAGATAGAATTTTTTTGTTTTCTGCTACAGAACCCAACAGTGGTATCAGAGCGGGTATATGGGTAGACATGTCGTACGGATAGAACACATAGCAATATGTGGGCATTGATTCTCTAGTTGCTACCCTCTTTAATGTTGTTGTTCATATTGCGGCACTTTTTGATGAAGCGGCCCCCAACCAGCCTCACGTGGTGATTAGCGAGACTGGTCCACAAATCAACGTGGCTTAGGGGGGTGTCTGTCTCTCTACAATAGTTGATATGGCATTGACATTGGAGGGCCTTGAAAAGGGAAGAAGAACGGGAATCATTGAATCCATGTTGTGGCTCGACGTTCGTAGGTGGGAAGGGGTTCTACTACGAAAGCCCTAAAGCCGCGTAAAACATGCAATAGTTAATTTAGAAGCGTCTATCTTCATTATTGCATAGGGGCAAGTATTATAACATGGCAATGACAAGTTTTTGAAACTCTCATTAAGGCTATTGATGATGATCATAAAGCTATAACCATGTCATAACACTTTACTTTTGAAGTATTACTTATTATGCTAGTATACTTACTAGACGGTAGCATAATAAGATAATCCCTCGTAGTATTCCAGTTATCGTATTCCCCTTGTGTGTGCACCACCAAGAAAGTTCTTCGGTATGAGGTGCCCTGCGGTAAGTAGGGGTCAGACATATCTACATTCGCATACAGTGGGTGTAAGCCATGTTGCACTGCAAATACACACGAGTTAGAACTAGCGAGCCTAGCACGTTACAGAGATGTGGCCTCGGAATACAAGAGACCGAAAGGTCGAGCATGAATCACATAGTTGATGTGATCGACATTAGGGAATGTCCACCCTTGATACTGCACTGATGGCGTGTTTAACCGGGGGAGGTGCAGGGGATTGGGATCATGTGATCACTAAACGAGTAGAGGGATGTTTGTTTAAGTGGGAGTTCTTTTAATAATACTTTAAATCATTATTATGAACATAGTCTAAATACTTTGCAAATCCTTTGTAGATGTCTCGCCCACCCACCTTCAACCTTAGCACTTTCATCGAGAAGGACAAGCTGAAAACTGATGGAACCAACTCCACCGCATGGTTCCGCAATCTTAGGATCCTCCTAGACCCCTACAAGTTGACTTATGTCATCGAGGCTGAGCTTCCAACTAAGCCTACAGATTCCGCCTCCCAAGACGAAAAGAATGTCTAGCAGTCCAAGGCGGTCGATTTCTCCCTCATTCAGAGTGGAATGCTCTATGCCATGGAGCCGGAGCGTCAAAAATGTTTTGAGAAGATGAATGCCTTTGAGATAATTGAGGATCTCAAGGCCGTCTTTGCTCCACAGGCTCGTGCAGAGAGGTATGATGCTCCCGAGCTCTTCTTCTCTGCTAAAATGGAAGAGCACAGCAGTATTAGTGAGCATGTGGTCAAAATGTCTGGCTACGTTAAGCGCTTAAACACCCTGGATTTCAAAATCCTGGAGGAGCTCGCAATTGATAGGGTGCTGCACTTGCTGCCCCTAGCTATAAGAGCTTTGTGATGAACTACAACATGCAAGGGATGACTAAGACCCTTGTTGAGGTGTTCGCCATGCTCAAAACTGCTGAGGTTGAAATCAAGAAGGAGCACACGGTGCTGATGGTCAACAAGACCACCAACTTTAAGAAACCGGGGCAAAAGGGGAAAGGCAAGGGTAAAAAGTCTAAGAGGGATGGCAGGTTTGTTCCCAGCACCTCAAAGACTTCCAAGCCTGGCCCCAAGCCCGACACTTCGTGCTTCTACTTCAAAGGGGATGGGCACTGGAAACGCAACTGCCCCAAGTACCTTGAAGACAAGCGAGCTGGCAAGATAGCCACCCCGGACAAAGGTATATATGATATACATGTTATTGATGTATTCCTTACGAGCGCCAGGAGTAACACCTGGGTATTTGATACCGGATCTGTTGCTCACATTTGTAACTCTCATCAGGATCTATAGAGTAGGAGGCGCCTGAGGAAGGACGAGGTGACGATGCGCGTCGGCAATGGTTCGAGAGTCGAAGTGATGGCCGTCGGCACCCTGCATCTCCATCTACTGTCAGGATTATTATGGTTTTGAATAAATTCTACTATGTACCCGCATTGAGTATGAATATTGTGAGTGGGTCTTTCTTGTTGCAAGACCATTATTCGTTTAAATCAGGAACAAACGGTTGTTCAAATTATATGAATGATGTTTTCTATGTTCATGCTCCTGTGTGTGATGGTTTATTCTTACTTGATCTTGATTGTGATACACACATCCATAGTGTTGATGCTAAACGTTGTAAGCACAGTGACGATAATTCCATGTTCATGTGGCATTGCCGTCTTGGTCACATTGGCGTAAAACGCATGGAGAAGCTTCATTCAGAAGGGCTTCTTAGATCATTGGATTTTGAATCCCTTGATACATGTGAGCCATGCCTCATGGGCAAGATGACTAGGACACCATTCTCCAGAATAGTGGAGAGAGTTGTAGACCTACTTGGGATCATACATACGGATGTATGTGGACCAATGAGTGTCTCAACACGCAATGGTTATTGCTACTTTGTTACCTTTACTGACGACTTAAGCAGATATGGATAATCTACTTAATGAATCACAAGTCTGAAACCTTTGAAAAGTTCAAGGAATTTCAGAAAGAGGTAGAGAATCAACTTAACAAGAAAATCAAGCACCTTCGATAGGATCGAGGAGGCGAGTATTTGAGTTATGAGTTTAACATGCACTTGAAGGACTGTGGGATTATCCCACAGCTTACGCCAGCCGGAACACCACAGCGTAATGGTGTGTCAGAACATCGTAACCGAACCCTATTGGATAGTGTGCGGTCCATGATGTCTTTAACTAATTTGTCTGTGTCTTTTTGGGGATACGCGTTTGAAACCGCCGCTTTTATTTTAAACCGAGCACCATCCAAATCCGTGGAGACAACCCCATATGAGATATGGTATGGGAAGAAGCCAAAGTTGTCATTTCTGAAAGTTTGGGGTTGTGAGGCTTACGTTAAGAAACTGCAGCCTGACAAACTCGAATCCAAATCGGAAAAATGTATCTTTGTAGGATATCCAAGGGAAACCTCTGGGTATACTTTCTATAACCAAGCCGAAGGCAAAATGTTTTTCGCAAGAACCGGCACCTTTCTCGAGAAAGAGTTTCTTGCAAAAGGAGTGAGTGGAAGGAAATTTGAGTTAGATGAAAATGTTGACCCTTCTCTCCAAATTCCGAGTAGCGCAACGGAAGCTGTTCCGAAACCGCTCTCCAACATGGAGGAAGAGCCCATTTATGATGATCAAAACAATGACATCGAGACTCCTGAGGTTCGTAGGTCTACAAGGGTTCATGCCACTCCTGATTGGTACAGTAGCCTTGTAATGTCTGTCATCCTGGATGAACAGGAAGAACCTGCAAACTACAAAGAAGCTATGGATAGTGCTAACTCCTAGAAATGTCTAGAATCCATAAATCCGAAATAGGATCCATGCATGAAAACCAAGTTTGGACCTTGGTGGATCTTCTAGAAGGCCGAAAGGCCGTGGAAAATAAATGGATCTTTAAGAAGAAGACAGATGCGAATGGTAACGTGACCGTTCACAAAGCTCGACTTGTCGCAAAGGGGTTTTGACAAATTCAAGGAGTCGACTACGACGAGACTTACTCTCCCATAGTGATGCTTAAGGCTGTCAGGATTTTAATAGCAATTGCTGCACATTTCGACTATGAAATTTGGCAGATGGATGTCAAGACCGCATTCCTCAATGGTCACATTGATGAAGAGTTTTATATGATGCAACCGGAAGGTTTTGTTAATCCTAAGGATGCTGGAAAGGTTTGTAAGCTTCAACGGTCCATTTATAGATTGAAGCAAGCATCTCGGAGATGGAACCAATGTTTTGATCAAGTGATCAAGAGTTTTGGATTTGTCCAAAACCAACAAGAGTTCTATGTTTACAAGAAAGCGAGTGGGAGCTCAGTTGTTTTCTTAGTAGTATATGTGGATGACATATTACTCATGGGAAACGATGTGGATCTTATGAAAAGCGTGAAAACATATTTGAGTAATCAATTTTCCATGAAGGATCTAGGTGAAGCTGCGTATATATTAGGAATCAAGATCTATAGAGATAGATCAAGGAACCTAATAGCATTAAGTCAGAGTACTTACATAGAAAAGATTTTGAAGAGGTTCAAAATGGAAAACACCAAAAGGGGTTTTACACCTATGATGAAGAATTGCAAAATGAGTATGACTCAATGTCCTGTAACGGACAATGATAGAGAGAAGATGTCTTACATCCCCTATGCTTCAGCCATAGGATCTATCATGTATGCAATGCTGAGTACACGACCTGATGTGGCATTGGCTCTTAGTTTGATGAGCCGATATCAAAGTAATCCAGGACCGGATCACTGGACAGCTGTGAAGAATATCCTAAAGTATCTGAGAAGAACAAAGGATATGTTCCTAATCTATGGAGGAAATGATGAAGCTCTAAACGTAACGGGTTACGTAGATGCGAGGTGGAATTCAGATCATGATGACTCGAAGTCTCAAACAGGATTTGTTTTCTTAGTGAATGGTGGGGCGGTAAGCTGGAAGAGCAAGAAGTAGGCGGTGGTGGCACAATCTTCAATGGAGTCTGAATATATTGCTACGGCTGATGCAGAAAATGAAGCTGTTTGGCTAAGAAATTTCATCATCAAACTGGGAGTTTTTCCCAGTGCGCAAGACCCCGTGACGATCTATTGTGATAACACGGGTGCTATTGCAAACGCAAGGGAACCAAGAACTCATTCCACAACCAAACACATCAAGCTTAGATTTCACATCATCCGGCAGAACGTTGACGAAGGTGAAGTCAAGATTTGCAAAGTAGATACGAAACTGAATGTGGCAGATCCTTTGACTAAAGCTCTCCATCTGGAAAAGCACGAACAACACCGAGATTCCATTGGTGTTAGGTTCCTGCCTATTGTAAATTAGTTTTGTTTATACTCTAGTGAAAGTGGGAGACTGAAGGAGTTATGCCCTAGAGGCAAATAATAAAGTGTATTATTTGATATATCTCCTATATGTTCATAATACGTTTCATACTTGCTATAACTGTGTTAATACGAAACGTTAATACACGTGTGGTATGTAAACAAACCGTGTCTCTAGTTACCTCTAGTGAACTAGTTCATTGGTCATGAGGATGGTCTGTGTTTCAGATCATGGGAATTTATGCCAACTGACAATGAGGTCATGTTATTAGTTGAATAACATGATAGTCAAACATCCGACCATTATATCTTAATGAGATCTGGTTACAAAGTTCACCATTGATGATAAAACACAGAGAACCTCGCAACCTGATCCTTTGTCTGTGCGGTAATGCAAATCACCATTCCGGAAGAAGCTTAGATGGTTATCAAGAATCATCTCATAACAGGGTGATCAAAAAGGTGCCACTCAGGTTTTCCGAAGGGATGCGTAGAGGAGTACATATCAAGACCAGGATTTGTCTAGTCCATGTAACGGACAGATACATGTGGCCATCTTGGTGACGTTGCATTGATAAAGCTTGCAAGCATGTGACTAGGTCACGGAATGTAACAACATGAGAACGAGAAAACAAGTTCATCGGTAACGAGATCGAACTAAGGTATGGAGATACCGAAGATCAAGTCTCGGATGAATTAGGTATCGAATGACAAAGGGAACGGGGAACGACTATCTCACGGTTCGAGCGATTGTATTCGTGAAACGCGCGGGGGTCACATGGCCGTCCAGGTCCCTCTGTTGATCATTGATGTGAGAGTGGTCTCAATCATGTCCGGAGTGTTTCCGAACCGAAGGATGTCATGCTTAAGGGTAGGGACGCTTAGGGTAGATGAGGTATCATAAGAGAAATAGAGAGAGAGAAATCGAAATAGTTCCTGGTAACATCCGATGGAGATCGGAAGGGGTCCGGAAGGTGTTCCAGAGTGAAGAAATAATATAATATGTGTATTTGAATGTCAATTGGAGAATTAATATTAAATATATATTTTATTTTATTATTAAAGGCTCCTTAATGCTAATGGGCCTCGCCCGAAGGGAGGCCCAATAGGGCAAGGCGCCTAGGGAGTGGGGGCTAGCCGGCCTGGGCTTGGTGGGCCGCCCGGGCGGCCCACCACCTAGGGCTGGCGGCTGCCCCTATGTGGACAACGGGTGTGGGGTTTAGTCCCATACCGCCTGGCCCCTGGGTGGTGCGCCCCCTCCCACTATATATAGGGGTCTCCCCTCCCCTTTGGAATCACCCCATTCCCTCTCATTCTCTCTCTCTCATCCACTGAGGACTTCTCCGTAATATTAGGGAGGACCTCGTGGGTGAGTTCTCCACCTTCACACTACCGCCGTGTGATCTACGATCCGGCATCTACTTCTTCCGCTGCTCGGCTGGATCGGAGTCCGGTTGACGTCTCCTACACCGGACGTGTGACGAACTTCGGAGGCACCACACTTGGGGTGTTGCTCGTCTTCATCAATATACGCCTTCCTGTATAAGGCGTGCCTCGGTCTTCAAAGATATGAATACCGTATCCCTTCTCCGTTACTTATGTCTACATAGTATAGATCATGGTATTAGTGTTCGAGTAGATAGAATATTTTTGTTTTCTGCTATGGAACCCAACAAAAAATGAGTCGAACATGTGAATATTCCATTACGGTTTTCCCCTGCTCGATTTCAAAATAAGCCAGAAGTTGGTCTTTGACGTAACCTAACATCAGTCAAGGTCAAGTCTCGTCACTGACAGACATTCCCGTCAGCGTGACAGTTGGTGGTCCGCTTCACGCAGAACCGAGGCGCTGTTTCAATGCACGCACGAAGAACAAGGAGGCACATTTTATATCTGTTCAATTGCACTTGAGTTCTACTTCGTGCTTAACTTGTTATCTCTTAGGACTTGTGTTCAAAGGTTTTTGTCACTACTTTGGTTGAGACTTACGACAATTTATATCAGTTTGAAAAATCACCCCTTGGATTAAATTCCAAAAGTTTTAAAAATAAGATAAAGTGTCTATCAACAACTTTTGTTCCATGTTTTTGTCTTAAGGGCTTAATCTTAGTAGTACTCAACCCTACATACTAATCATTGACTTGATGATACCTTCTGAAAAAGAATTATTTGATAGAATGAACTTTTTACGATGGGGGAGGATGATAGTAAAACCTGTTTTGCCTAGCTAAAAGAGAGAGAGAGAGAGGAAACAATTCTATGTTTCTCATACACACCTTTGGGATGCCAACAACTCCGCTGGTCTTTGAACGATCTATGGTATAACCCCGGATTTCGGCTATGAGTTGATGACATGAGCAACATATGTGTCGCTATATGGGAAAAATTATTGTCACTCCTAAAGGTTCTGTGTAAGTATTTGTAAAAAGAAACAATCATTAATCCATGAAAGAGGAAAAAATGAAAAGGAGAGAAATAAGAACTACTGCCAAGATATGAGCTGAAAACATTTTACACTTTGGCATCACCTCACCACCTAAATTGAATAATTAGAATTCTTGAAAGACAAGGAAAATAAGAGGTATTTGATAGCCGTGATTATCGAAGTGGGTCTTAATGAAAAAGCTCTAAGTTTATCCTTCTTTTGGCATCTACTTGTGCACCCTTAATTTTGACTCAAGCGACCTCTCTTAAAACATTTTCACTCTCATAATAAGAGAGGCGTTGAAAGAAATTAATTTGCAAGCGTAGCTAAATTTTTAACAATCTCATTTGAATTGTAAGAACTATTAGCTAGCAAGTTACTTGCATTTAGGAATTGAACTTAAGAGCAATTATTCAGATATATTATGCTCATGTTCAAGGTTGCAGGATTTGAGACAATGGAATATGATACAACCTCAAACTTGTAAGTTTTTCCTCTTGATTCAATTCCTCGCTATTATTCATTATAGCTTTGTCACTTGAGGGCGAGTAACTGCTAAGCTTGAGGAAGTTGATAGCTCAAAATTTCATCACTTTTTACTATTGATTTTACTCTTGTTTATTGCTGAATTTCACTGAAGATTACTTCTCTCTACTAACGTTAATGTAGCAATTAGCGAATCCTTGGTTTATTGTGATGGTTTTCAGGTAATGAACATTTATTAAAGATCTGATAGCATTTATGGGCTAATTGCACCTAAAGAAGAAAATCCCCAATTGGAGCACCTGTCATTGGAAGCGTTCAGTGAGCTTAACGACCAGCGGTACGGTTAGGATGCGCCCGTACCGTCCACCCGTACTACATGTCGCCAGCTCTATTATATCAATACAAGTAACTTTCGTGAAGGGAGACAACAAAAAAGAGAACACAGCCGCCGCCAACTCATCCAGAGAGGGTTAGATCAGATCTAGAAGAGGAGAAGAACCTCCCCTCGTTCCTCGATGATTTTCAACTCCTCAACCACACATTCCACCATCATCCCCATTGTTACTTAGATAGATAGATAGATATATAGATATATAGATAGATATATAGATAGATAGAGAGAGAGAGAGAGATTGGCAATTGTAAGATTTGGGTTTGATACTTTGATCTACCTTTGGTTTGTATTTGATTTGATCTTCAATTGCTATTGTGGTTTTCCATAATAACTTTAAGATGATTCCTATTTGCAATATAATTATGCTTTTGATTTGTCTTCCTCTCATGTCTGAGTAAATCCCCATAGGCATCGGAGATGTAGGGGATTGGTGAGATGTCTCGCGCCTCCTTTAAATCCATCCATTTGTGATTGTTGTAGTGATTATTAAATAGTGATAATGATTATCTATGTTCACTAATGCTTGTTATCTAATTTAAGGCCACATGTAACATGATCCAAAGATCTCATAGGTATGAGCTTGTATGCTAGCGAATCGGCGACCCCCGAGTGACACAGCTGATATCAATGAGGAGCTAGCACTACTCGAGGATAACAAGGAACCATCAAGATTAAAGCCTTGATTCGGTCGCAAGACCTTAATTAATATACTGACCATTACCATGGTAACAAATAGACGGATCATTGGGACTAGGAAGAATTGGCCATGAGGACTCTTGTCGGTATAAGGGTTGCTTGCCTACTCACTTACAAATAAGAAATATCACTATCACTTATTCCACTTTATCCATTTGGCACTTTCACTATCACCATGAACTGTTTCTCTCCGTGCCTAACTTCTCATCTGCAGGACCTTTAAATACCTCTCTCGTCTTTACTTTTATGCAATTTAATCCTTATTTATTTCCTAAGCAAGTTTCCTCTATCTTTTACTCAAAACCTTCCACCACTAGCAGCTGCAGTCAATTCACTCAAGACTTGTGACAGCTTGAGTGCAACAGAAACGCCACATAAAAACACTTACCAAGGCTCCTTATTGGGATCAATAATAAAACTAGAATTAATACTTCCGCAAAAACATTCTCTGACGAACCCGTGCACTTGCAGGGCATCAATGCTTCATAAAGAGCCTTAGTTGCCAAGGCATTTTGACATGGGTTTTATTGGCCAAGTGCTCTGCAAGAAGCTGAAGATATAGTCATAAAGTGCAATGGTTGCCAGAGATACGCGAGCAAAATTCATATGCCAGCGTCAGCACTCAAGACTATTCCAATCACATGGCCATTTGTTGTATGGTGTTTGGATATGGTGGGACCATTCAAGCCGGCTCGTGGCAATATGACTCATATATTGGTAATGGTGGATAAATTCACCAAGTGGATAGAGGTAAAACCAATAACAAAATGCAATGGCCACACAGCTGTGTCATTCTTAAAGGATATTATCTTGAGATATGGCTATCCACATAGCTTCATCACAGATAATGGCACAAACTTTGCCGAGGGAGTCTTTTCTCGGTTTTGTATGGAAAAAGGATAAGACTCGACATCGTGTCGGTCGCACATCCAGAGTCAAATGGACAAGTGGAAAGAGCAAATGGACTAGTATTGTCCAGAATAAAACCTCGGCTCATTGAGCCACTACATCGCACTGCCGGATGCTGGATAGATGAGCTACCCGCAGTATTGTGGAGTCTCCGGACAACACCAAATCTCTCACCTAGCTATACACCATTCTTCCTTATGTATGGGACAGAAGCTATCTTTCCCGCCTACATAGAGCATGACTTGCTGAGAGTCACCTATACATAGAGGCCAAGGTAAAAGAGGCTCAAGAAAATGATGTCTATTTGCTCGAGAAAGCACAATAGCTGGCACTGTCCAGATTAGCTATATATCAGCAAAATCTCTGACGCTACCATAGACAGAAGATAAACCCTCATGTTTCTCGAGAAGGAGATTTAGTGCTTCAGCTAGTGCAACGCACCGCCAACATGCACAAATTATCACCTCCATGGGAGGGACCATTCATCATGAGAAAAGATCTACACAATGATGCATATTATCTGATCGATGCTCAGAAACAGGAGAAGAATAAGATGGATAGGTCCGGGGAGGAAACCAAAAGGTCGTGGAATGTAGCTTTACTTCGTCCCTTCTACACCTAAGGCAAGAGTGTATTTATCTATAAACTCCCTCATATATCGGACATGTATGCCGGTTATGAGCAATGAATGAAATCCCGCACCCCGAGCAGAAACTCGAGGATTTCCCTTGTCCTAATGTTTTCTAGTACCTTTGCTTTTTTATGTCGGATGGCTTAGTTTACTTTTCTCTTATGTCAGATTAGAAATGTGTCGGCACCAAAGGTCCACTCTTAGACTTAGTTGTTGTCCACAACCCGGCTTCATGGCAAGAAAGAGAAAAGGCTAGAGGTAGCTACACACACGAAAAATGACTAAGGATAGGAAAAACGAGCAAGCCGACATTTGTTTTTTTTTGAGTAACCCCTTATCTCGGGTTTTTCCTTATGTTGAATGGCTCTGAGCTATTTCTCAAAGTTTTGAGTATTGTTAACTTAGTTTTGTGACCTTGTGACTCATACGTCGAACGCCAAAAATGATAGACAAGAGCCAGGGTTATGGAATTGAGTAAACAAGAAAATAAACTTGAGGACTTAGCGCAAAGTAATCCAGCATAAGTCTAGTTTGTGACCACATTATCTATGCACGTTGACCGATCGAGTTTCAGCTTGTCTCATTATCTATACTCATACTATCTAATTTCATGATGATATGCTAGGAAGATTCATAGGTAATTCTCACACATGTGAGGTTTAGCATTAGGGATACTTTTAAGCATCTGCATCTCCTCTCTTTTTTATTTGCATGGTTTCTTTGTAAGATATTTTCTGAATGTTAGCATGTTATAGAAACTACATTGCACTAACCTTGAATCGGGTAGTTTAGTCTCTGAAGTGAATTTGCGTCTCTATTGTCTCATTTATACATATGACATGCAGTGGATCCTACAAGCTAATTGTGGGATGGGGTTATTGGAGTTCGTTTACTGATTCATTCTTTCCTAGCACTAAGATGAGATGCTAATTTAAAACTGAGATTGCAACCATTTTACATTTAAAATGGATGCTTTGTGCATTAGTTAATGATTAGTGCACAAGAGTTGTAATGCATATTTGATTCTAAATTCTTATTCAAGTGATGCGAAATACATTACATGCATCTCGTATGTTCTCCCGCATTTTTACATTGATCAAAATCAACATTTAATCATCTATAGATGCTTTGTGTATTGGTTAGTGGTTACTATATTTACATTATTTTCAGTCAGCCTCGTGTATGCTCATTTATGTTACCCCTCTGATCCTAAATAAGTGTCGCAGTTTTGAACTAGGATCAGAGGGAGTACCTTTGTATGACTGCAGGTTGATTAAAACCAACAATTATCATCTATGGATGAACTGCAAGAATATACCATTTGGCACTCTTGATTTTATTCTAGAGTGTATGCAAAACTTCCAAGATGACTATATATATGATGAAGCTTTGTTTGGTTGAGTTTGAGTATCTTTTGTCATATTTTCCTGAATGTACGAAGCTCACGGAATCATTTCTATTTTTTATTAAAACTACAATTAAGAAGTATCATTATAATTTCTATAATTGCACACATTGCGAAGTTCCATTGTATTAATGCCTCGGTTAGCTTTGCTGAAATCTCTTGCTCCTTTATTTGAATTCATAAGGGTCTTAAGACTAATATATTAGGTGATTATCTCTGATGGATGTCCCCCAACACTTTAACACCGTTCATCTTCTTATCAATACAAAGGCTTCTGATAATAATTTCTTGAGTGGGTTATCACTTTGGGTACTATTCCATGACAAATATTACTCATGTAAAATATAGGGTGGTGTGTGAACTATTTATATCTTAAACTCAGAATCTACAACTCGTCCTGCACAAAACATTTGTAATATTTGAACTCTTTTTACAGCCAGGATATTGTCGTTACAACCGAATAGAAGCATGGTTCATCGTCCTACCATAATGCCTCTTGAATGTCCTCGATACATACCATAATGGTTAATTGTCCTATCTCTAAATGAGCACAACAGGACCAATGGGTGTTTGAATTACCTGTGTTCAGTTCACTCTAATGTTTCCAAAGTAGGTATTGTAACTTATATATTAGTGCCCTTTATGTTGCATAATTACTGAACGTGATATTGCATATTGTAATTTATACTATGTTCAGATCTTAGGAAATACTGTCTTTCATAATGTTCCTGACGTTGTTCCTCATTTCTGCTAACAGGTACAACAGAGAAGGTCAACCATCTTAGTTGGTTGTTGTTGACATAATCATTAGAGTAGAAGCAGTTCTAGGACCGAGCTTTTTTGGACATCATATGGAACTAGCTAACTAGAGTTTAAGCACTGATCAGAAGGTCTATTGTCAGCAAAGCATTTTTCCCTTCAAAGCACGATGCCATTTAGTTAGGGTGTGTTTGGTAAGGGATGAAGTGGAATGGAATGTCATGGTTCCATTCTACTGTAATGGAAGGATTCCATCTTCATGTTTGGTTTGGACAAAAAGGTGGAATTGAATGGTTCTAGTTTTTGTTTGGTTTGGACAAAAAAGGTGGAATGGAATGGATAGAATTTGGTTCAGCTCACCGCTTTCACAACTATTATGAGCATACATCCATATATGACAACAAACAAAACACATATTTCAGTCGATACAACTATATAGTTCATTGAAATAGTCCAAATTCAATCAAGTTCAAGGCATAGTACAGTCCATACTTCACCATCTGATGTGATCAGAAATCTAGTTTTTTTTGGATCGAACATGCAGTATACAGAGGCACATAAAAAAGGGGCAGCAAATCGCAGGTCTTTGGCTGCTTGCCTCGTGATTCCTTGCCTGCTTGCCCCGCGACTCCTTGTCTGCTTTCCCTGGCCTGCTGCGTCTCCTCGCCGCCGCCTTGCCTGCTTGCCGCGCTGCCGCCTCGCCTGCTACCGGCCACGCTGCCGCCTCGCCTGCTTTCCGCGTCGCCGCCTCGCCAGCAACCCGCCGCCGCCGCCTCGCCTGGTACCGGCTGCCGCTCGCGAGGCAGAGAAGAGTGGATAGGGTTTGTGAGAGGGTCAGAATAGAGTCTTCGGTGGAGGGGTGGTTTGCGGTGACGGTTAGCCAGCCGTTCCACCGCGTCCGACCGATTTGGTCGAACGTGTGTATTCCGGATCTAAGCGGTATATTCCATTCCAGAGAACCACTTCATTCCATTCCTCTTGCTCAACCAAACACAGGAACGGGGCTAAAGTGCGGAATAGTTCCATTATATTCCACTCCATTCCATTACCAAACACACCCTTAGTACTCCCTCCGTTTTAAAATATAAGATGTTTTAGCTTTGTAAAAAGAGTGTATCTAGATCCTTTTTAGTGTTAGGTTCACTCCAAACCTAGATGAATCTAGACACTAAAAGAGATCTAGATACACTTCATTCACAAAGCTAAAACATCTTATATTTTAAAACGGAGGGAGTAGCACATATGTATTTATTTTATCGCAGGAACTTCTATGTCAGTTGCAGAAGAGAAAATGTAAGAACGATGCCTTCTAGATAATTCACTTAATGTATGCAACGGCTTAGACAAAGTTCAAGTAAAAACGGTTAATTCCAGTGGATTTCCACACATGCCCGTTCTTGCATATGTGCTTACTACTAATATTCAGTACACAAGCATCCCGTGCATAAGTGTTTTCTTCGACTTCCCATTCTTCAAATTCAATTTTGTTAGTATTGGCAATATTCTTATTTTCTGCCTATACACTTCAGTCACCTTTGTTGTAACATTTTAGTTTTACTTATCTTTCAAAATGATTATTTATGTTTGAGTTGGCCTATCGTTTGGCGGATCATCGCGCAGCTTCCTGCAAAGTCACTCTATTTTGATTGTATCCATTTTTAGCTCCCGATATGATGTATAACAAGATGAAATAGTGCTAGGAGGAACTAGACACTTTTTTGATATAGTAGAAGCGGGTTGACGTGAGAATTCCAAAAATTTGTCCCTGACAGGGATCGAACTCCGGTTGCTGGGATTCGTCAACTGCGATTCAACCACTAGGCTACTGCCCGGTTCTGGATATGATGTATAACACAATCATTGTGTAAGCCTCTACAGCCAATTGTATTACGAAATTATATTTTCTTAGTTAACTTCATAACGATTTTTTTCATCTAATTGCCACCGTAAATGCCTACCTAGTCAAATATATTTGGCCCGATAAACAGCGCACCCATGGTGTGTCAAGTTTATAAACATGCGACTGGTAGGCACTAACTTGTGACGCTCCATACCAGTGGCGTGTTGACTAGTGGACATCTTGCTACCTTTTAATAGATTTCTACCAATGACTCTAGTTGTTTATTTCTTAAAAAATGCAACTACAATACCGAGAAAAGTGCAACCTATTAATAATTAGAATACAAACATGAAAAATTCATATATGACTCTACTTGCATATTTCACAATGATATAGTGGCACATTTATATGAAAAGTGCAACTATGAAAGTACAAAAAAATACAAATATACAAAAGTTAAGAATAACGAGAAAAAAGGCAAAATAAAAATCATAAGTAAGTAACAATAAACTCTATCCCAACAAAAGCCTGATATTTTTCCTTTTATGATAACAAACTCTTATTTAGTTGCATGAAACCACTAGTAGAAAAAGCCTCGTCGGCGGCGCTGCAAAATATCCATTAACGACGGGCAAACGCCATGCTACTAATACGGCGCCACGTGTAACTCGTACAAGCAGCGTTGTGCCCCACGCTGCTGGTAACAAAGGTACCCGTAGCATGTGGACTGACACGCTATCGGTTAAATGCACTAGCAGCATTCTTTTTTTTCATTAAGATCATACGGGAATTACAATCTAGAACTTCAACAAGAAAGGATGGATCGTAGTTGATCCATAAGCATCTTCTCCTAGAACTAGTAGCTCTCCTAGCACAAAGATGAGCAGCAATATTAGCTTGGGGCCCAATAAAACAGAGTTTGAAACTAGCAAAATTCCCGCTTAGCACCTCAATATCCTGCCGTATGCTGGCAATACAAGATTTGCCGCTACCTAGGTCCTCAATAAGCTTAATCACTTCTTTGGCGTCAATTTCAATAACTATCTTCTGGTAGCCTCTATCAATAGCGAGGTGAACACCATCCAGAATAGCAAGAGCTTCCATTACCAGTGGGTCTGCCGCGTGTTCCATCCATCGTGCCTGAGCCAAGATAAGTGCACCGGATGAGTACCTAACAATAAGGCCGGTCGCACCAGTTCAATCCCCTTCAATGAAGCTAGCATCAACGTTTATTTTCAGCATGTCAGCTTCAGGCTTACTCCAAGTAGTGGCTTGCCTTGTCAGTTGCGTGACCTTTTTCCTGCCAATCTGGGCAAGATCATAGGTAGTCTCCAAGGCCCACCGAACTGAGCCAGTCACAGATCTCCCCCATCGCCATGCCAAACTGCATTCCTCTCTTGCCACACTGCCCAACATCCACATAAGATTACACAAGCATCTGTCAAGGTAACTACTTCCCCTTCAATCAAATCAGCTGCCCAAGACTTTGGGTGAAACAACGGAATCTTAATTGAGGCAACTTTCTTCAGTTCTTCTCAGAATATGTGAGCCCAGGTGCATTCGAACAATGCATGGAAGATAGACTCCTTCTCAGCTCCACAGGTTTTGCAGAAAGATATCAACTCCATGTGTTTGTTTTTAAGGATTTGCCTACATGGTATAAACTCATTAAGCACTCTCCACCAGAAGCCCCTCACCTTAGGAGGCACCTGAATATTCCAAAGTATTTTCCAACACCGATTAGCATACTCTCCCGACGAAGATTGATGCACTTGTTCTTGATTCTGTGCAGCAAGTAATCTGTAACACGACCTCACTGAGAAGTTGCTACTTTTTTTTGGATCCCACGCCCAGAAATCATGAGTGAAGCGGCCAATCGGTATTGAGCAGATCGCCGAAATATCAGGTTCATAGAAGTTCTATGTGATCTTAAAAATATTCCACTAAGCCACATCGGTATCAATCAACTCACTCACTTTTAAAACTTCTGAGTCAGGATGTCTTACAAAGGGTTTCTTGCCAATATGTGCAAGAATCCAAGGGTCCTCCCACACATTAATCGAAGAGCTATCACCAACTCTTTTGATTAAGCCTTTCTTGAGAGCATCTCTCCCATGCAGGATAGCCTTCCAAATGTGAGAACTATTGCGTTTGTTTGCTGTCGCCAACAAATCTTTATCGTGGAAGTATTTACCACGGATAACTCGAGCACATAGCGAGTTAGGCTTATCCATGAGTCTCCAAGCTTGTTTAGCTAACATAGCTTGGTTAAATAGCTGGAAATCCCTAAACCCCATACCACCGGCTGATTTAGGAAGAGCAATTTTCTCCCACTTTCTCCAATGTAACTTACGCTTTTCCTCATCTCCACCCCACCAAAATCTGGCCGTGATACTATTAATTCTCTTGCAAATCTTCTTCGACAACCTAAAACAACTCATTGAGTAAGTAGGTATCGCTTGGCATATAGCTTTAACCAACACTTCCCTCGCTGAGCTGCTCATATTTTTCGGAGTCCATCCCCTTAACAATTTATTTATCTTGAAAATGATATGTTCAAATTCAGAATCAGTTGATCGCCCCAACGCTGTGGGCAGTCCAAGATATTTCTCTACCAGCGCCTCTGCACTGATCCCCGTTGCTGAATGTACAACTTGTTTGATCTCCGAAGTGCAGTTACCATTGAAGAAAACTGCAGACTTATTTTTATTGACAAGTTGTCCCGACCCTTGCCTATACGTCTCCAAAATCGCATGCAGTCTTGTTGCACCTAGGGCTGATGTGTGTGTGAATATTAAACAATCGTCCGCAAAGAGGAGATGGGAAACCCAGGGAGCATGAATTCCCACCCTAATCCCTCTCAATAGATGAGCATGACCACTGAACTTCAGCAATGCAGTGAGACCTTCAGAACAGAGGAGAAATAAGTAGGGAGAAATTGGGTCCCCCTACCTTATACCCCTAGAAGGTTTGAAAAATCCAGAAAGTTGCCCATTCACCCTCACCGAAAAAGAGACAGTTTCAACACACTGCATAATAAGATTAATCCAAGCCGGCGCAAACCCCAGCTTCTCCATTATCGCTCTGAGGTACGACCACTCCACTCTATCGTAGGCCTTTGTCATATCCAACTTCACAGCACAAGCACCACTCTTTCCCTTCTTTCTTTTCAAATAATGTATGCATTCAAATGTCGTAATCACATTGTCTGTGATCAGCCTACCAGGAACAAAAGCGCTTTGTTCTTCTGAGATTAATTCCTCCAAGATAGGTCTAAGTCTGAGAGCTAAAACTTTCGACACGATCTTATAGAGTACATTGCAGAGGGCAATAGGCCGATATTGAGTCAGATCCTGTGGCTGCTTCACTTTAGGAATAAGGACAATAATTGTGTTATTAACAACCTCAGGCATCTCCCCTCCCTCCACAAACCTCCGAACTGCGTTACAAATATCATTCTTCAAGACACTTCAGTGACGAATGTAAAAACCTGCCGTGAAACCGTCTGGGCCAGGTGACTTATTCGGATGCATCATAAACAAGGCATTCTCAATTTCCTCATTAGTAACAGGAGCACACAAGCTTTCGTTCATCGGTTCAGATACCTTTGGCTGGATAAAATGTGTAATCAGCTCCGGCTTCGTTTGCTCCTGTGCAGTAAACAGGCTAGTGTAGAAGTTAGTAGCCAGGACTCCAACTCAGCTTGAGAAGAAACATAATTACCATCATCCTTTTTCAGCGAGGTAATTCTATTTGACTGGGCACGCTCACGTGCTCTTGCATGAAAGAAAGAGGTGTGACGATCTCCTTCAGCTAACCATTGAATCCGAGAGCGCTGTTTCATCATCGTTTCTTCTCGGGCCAGAAGATCGGAGATCTTCTTCATGAGGTCGCACTCTTCTCTAGTAGGTCCTGAGAGAACCGAATCCAATCTGACCTTGTCAAGCTTTTTCCTGAAGAAATCTTTACTGAACCAAATTCATTGTGTGACCAAGATGTCAGCGTTTGTTGCATACGCCCCAGCTCATTTGAGACTTCCTCTAGGCTATGAGATCCAGCCTGTCAACCACTGTCAACTAGCTGATCATAAGAATCATGTTGACGCCACATATTTTCATATCGAAAGGGACGACCAGAGCCCCTCCCTTGAAGCCATTCAGAGCATTTGAACTGAACTAACAAAGCACAGTGATCAGAGGACGTAGTCTGGATGTGACGGACGGTAGTTCTATCAAAACAGTCCAAGCAGAAACGGTCATCCCCGAAAGCCCTATCCAGCCTAACCTTGATGTTATTAGGTGATTGCTGTTTGTTAGTCCAAGTGTAGGGTAGACCAGAATACCCTAAGTCTGCAAACCGACAGTAGTCCACTGTCTCTCTGAAACCATCCATCATCCACTCTTGCCTCTCATTACCTCCGATTTGTTCCGAAGCACATAAAACTTCATTAAAATCTCCTGCACAGATCCATGGAGTGTCAAACTCCCTGCGCAAGTATTGTAAGAGCTCCCAATCTCTCCTTCTCCTGGCACGTACAGCATTCGCGTAGAAGCCTGTAAACCTTCACTCGCTAGCCCCCATTGAATCATTTCTAATTAAGACATCAATATGAGACCGGCTGTAAGACACTAGCGGCATTCTGTCTACACGTCGCTAGCACGTCGCGCAATAGTGTCATCTGATGTTAGTATATGACAGATCGAATAGTGTAGTAATGCTGAATCAACAATTGGACGTCCATAGCATTTCATTTATAGACAAATTTAATTCAACTTGGCTGATCTGATTCAAATCTTAAGAGACATAACATTCAAAGCTTAAATCCATTATACGCTTCAAACTAATCTAATTCTAATTAGATCTACAAAGAGAACAGTTGATGCGCTCTCGTTGCGGTCCCCGAGGGGACGTGTCGATCGTGAGGTCTATAAGGCGGTGCGCCATTATTGACACCCTCTCCGCCGCACGGCGCAGTTCCTCAGGCTCTGCATCCGCTGCCTCCTCCTCGTGCCCCCTCATCTTTGACATCCGGGGCCTCGTCGGCGGCGCTCGGCGCGTCATCGTCGCTGAGCTCGATGACCGACCTGCCCTCTTTGCGAACCCTGCCTCCGAAGTCGTAGATAGCCGCCTCTGTGGTATCCACTTGGCGAGTTTGGCGTCTACGCGTCGCTGCTATCGCTTCGCGAGCCCGGCGGGTGGCGCGAGCATCCTTTGTTGTGGCGTGTGTTGTGCTTTCTCCCCGCACCACCGCCATGTGTATCCGCGCGACGAACATGAGCTAGCGGTTGGCCGCCTCCTTCGCAGCAGTAGCAACTGCCACCACCTTGTGATCCACGGGCCTCGAGAAGGTAGTGCCGCCACGGCAGGTGAAGCAGCGTGAGCGGCCTTCCATGTCCGCGGCGGTCGTTACCTTCTCGAGGACGACGACGTGCAGGCGATTGCCTTCTTCCCTCCTCGCCAACGATGGCTCTTCCATGTCTCCCATCCTCTCCACATCCTCATCCGATTCCCCCTTGGCACGTGACAGATAAGAAGGTTGAGGCATTCCTATCGGCGGGTACTAACAAAAGGCGAAAGCGGATAAAGAGGAGGAGTTGGTGTAATGCTCTCCTCTGGGCGGAGCAGGGGATTAAATAGCGTGGTGGTACCGGTGACATCAAATTAACAAAGTATGTTTCTTTCATTGAAAATGTCACGCGAATCGGTCATCGAATAAAGTTGACCGCCTTAGTCACGGGCACTCTGTGCGTGTTGATCCAGTCAATGTCAGGCGAGGTTAATGGCGGCGTGTAGTTAGCTAGCGCCACGCTACCAATATTTATGTATGAGCCGCGTGCCGGTAAGAAGGTACGTCATGACGATCGATGGTGGCGTTTTCCCGAAGCAAGGTAAGACCGCCATGCATGTTGGTGGGTCCCGTTAACTGGGCGGTGTATTGACACCATGAAAACGCTGCTACCAAGTCCATAAATACCGTGGTTCCATTCTCACCACGCCGCCGGCAATTTCGGACGTTACACATGGGCATTACATTTTTTCGCCTGCCACTAATGTTCGGCTTCTATAACGATTTCTCTAGCAGTGAAACAGAATTGCTGCAACAACTTACATTAAGTACACACATTGGTTGTCTATCTAGCTCACTAATAGGAGCAGCAATCGTGCTGGTCGTATAAGGAGTATGTCGAGTAGCGGTCATGAGTTCGGGTCTTTGGCGCATCGTGTATTCTATTTATTCCGGTCTTACAATGCACCAGGGACGGTCACGCACGTGGATTGAGACATAAGGAGTTCTCTGCATTTTCAAAACATCGATCGAGACATAAAAGAGTTTTCGGTCCGACTGATGTTTAGCATTTCCGAAACAAATAAGAAGCGGAGAAAACATGTCAATTTTTTTAGTGAGCGTGAAACGTTGTGAACTTGTTATTGGAAGAGTAGATCAATATTATTCCCTCGGTTCTACTTATTTGCTTGGCACACTCCCGTCCCGCTACCTACCTGTGCATCTGCATCACACGATATATATGTGCATGTGCCGATGGAAAACATCTGTCATGGTTCTTTTCAGGTTCTGGAAAAAGAAATGAGAGCTCAATGATTACGTCAATAATAGCATGCATAATTAATAATCGAGTCACACCGCCACATCAAAAAGGCAAATAGCAGTGCATGTAAAGACCAAGTGTCATCCGTGCTATCCGTCAAAGAACGCCCATGGTTCTGCTACCAAACGGTATTCTACCATGCATCCATAGTGTGCAGGCCATGGTTTTGCCTTGCCACCGACCGTATATCATCCTGACGCACGCATATATCCGTCCTGTTCCCAGACGACCAAAATACACACACACCACGTTTCCTTTTTCTTTTTCTTTTTCTACGGAGTAGAAGCTACCTACTGACTCTCTCGTATATATTTTTTTCGGATAATTCCACGTGACGCAGCAAAACTAATTCCAAGCACCAATTAGTCCTAAATTTATTCGGTGTGGTGTGCGGCACAAGGTGGTGTACACCTTGATAATTCCACATCACGCATCGTGCCAACGTAGAAGAGATCAAGACTCAAGAGACACTGGCCTCTGCTTTTGCCCCTTGTGGGTGGGCCACTTTGATGCTTTCTTCTCTTTAGCCATCTTCCATACATGATGCAACAAGGAATCAAATCTTAAGTTTTATTTCCTCGCTTTAGCCATCTTCCATACACTTTGATGCTTTCTTCTGTTTTGACCAAAATGGGTCTTGTTTCACATATATAATATACCCCATGGGGCCTCATGGTCGCTGCTTCGAGGCCCCCTGGGCATGGCGAATTGGAGAGCCCGATACATGGAGGAGGTTGCTTGACGTCATGGGGGAGATGGAGGGAGACGCGAATGGAGGAGCTGGCCTCGGATTCTCTCCCCGGTTTGATCCCATGAGGGCGGGCTTTGATCCTACTCTGGTCAGCGTCCCTCTTTCCGCGCTGATTAGCCGCCTCCTTGGATGGAGCAAGAAGAGCAGCCAGGGGAGGAAGCTGCCGCAGGGATCCGCGATGGTCGCCGCCGCCGTTGCTGTTTACTTTGCTGCGCTCTTCCTGTCCGATCAGCAGCCTCGCCGTCCTCGCCGGCGACGTCTGCCTGCTTATGCTGTAGAGAGGCCAAATTCTGGTACACGGCTTTGTCTTTTCATGCTTTATTATTTTAGCTCTTAGTACTATATGCGACTTGATTTTCATCAATTTTGTCTGGAGCAGCAGCTAGACCTCGTGCTCTGCCTGCGCCGGGAGATGGGCTCAGATTTCTGTCATCCAATGTAAGTTGTGATCCCATTTCTTGAATAATAATTGATCATGGCATATCATATTCATGCGATCGAGCTATATCTAATTTATTTTTCCTTGGCATCCAAGGATGAATATTCGGAAAACGTGATCCACGGCGCGTCGATCGGCGCCGGGGACGAAGAGCCGGTTCTTGTGGCAAGAGTTCCGACTATGATGCCGCCACACGTGGCAGGATCAGCAAGCTCTTACGGCGAATCGGAGAAAGAGCGTGAGGAGGTCGACCGGTTCAAGGAGATGTGGCTGTCGCTGGTGGAGCGGGAGCAGAAGCTGGAGCTCCGGCTGATGGACCTGGACGTCCTCAGGGAACAGGAGGCCACCGTGCGCGACCTCGAGAACCGCGTCGGTGTCGCCGCCGTGGAGACACGGCTCCTGGAGCTCAAGGTCTCGTCGCTGCGTGAGGAGAACGAGAGGCTCAAGGCGGAGGCGTCGGAGCTGGACGCTGTCCGGGCCCAGCTGGGCCGCGCCAAGGGGAAGCTGCGGGCGCTCAAGGAGCGGGTACAGGTCGAGCGGGAGGAGGCCCAGCGCGAGGCGGCAGCGCTCCGGGAGAGGGTGATGGAGCTCGACAGGGAGAAGGAGCTGGCGGCGGAGGCGGCATCTCTGCGGAAGGCGAACGCCGAGCTAGAGGAGGAGAACAGGGAGCTTGCTCGGATGCTGCAGGATGCCGAGCATCTTTCCTCCTCCGTCAGCCTGGTTCACCAGGTAAATCGCCTTCTTAGCTCTTCATTTCAATGCAATAATTTTTACTCCTACCTTTTTTTTTTTTTGCACTTTAGTACTGTTATTATACATGTCATTTTTGTTGTTCAGAGTTATGCTCCGACAAAGAATTGAACACATTTTTAAAATTATTTGCAACGTACGGTTGCACACCCTCTACAGCCAACTCGAAATGTGCAACTTGGTCGGTCCACATAAAAATACAGTACTAGTAACATTTGTTTCAGTCGTCTTAGAAGTATCAAATGCAGTGAAATATTTTGCATTAGAAAACTATTTTCTGGGGCATTTGGATGACTGGATTCATCATTAGATAAGGAATGATGCGGCTTTGCAGTTTTATTGGTAAAATGACCTTTGGCATCTTCATTGGCTTGGGCTAAATTGGCGGCTGAAATCTGTGTATTGTTATATGTCACACTCACAGCTTTAGTTTGACCTGGGTTGCTCCAACTAATTAGCCTTCCCCGTCCCTGTATTTTTTTTCTTAGGCATATCCTTCCCTATCCGGCTATCCCTGATTAGTTTTCTAATGCTTAAGGTCATATTAAGAACCTTTTGAGTTAGTGCTTCTTATTTGATCTGACCCTTGCGTGGTCCAATGAAACATAAGGTGGGCAATTAGTTTATGTCATGGTCACAGCTTTTTTTTCTTGTCATATCTTTTTTACGAAGTATTCCCTTTAAAATATAAGATGTTTTAGCTTTGTAAATAAAGTGTATCTAAACCTCTTTTAATGTGTAGATTCATCTAAATTTAGAGTGAACCTAGACATAAAAGGAATCTAGATATACTCCTTTCACAAAGCTAAAACATCTTATATTTTGAAACGGAGGGAGTATATAATGCGCTGAAATTCAAAGATATGAAACTTGCGACACGTTTGGCCACTTTTTTCTCGGTCTTTATTTCAATACCTTTCCAAACCATGTAAACTCTTTGCAAATAAGTTGTCGTATTCTTGTATAACATCACATAATTCTTGAGGTACAGTAGCCAATCGGCGAAGGGTAACGCTGGGCGTCCTCCGGAGGATCAAAACCCGGGTTGGCAAACGTTCTGATCAAAAGGTGGGCTGACTGTTCGCCGTTTCCTGTTGTGCGTCTCCTCCTGGCCAATCTCTCTTTGCTGAGCACCCCGAGACCACTCGTTTCCACTGGTTAGTACTTCCTCCGTTTTAAAATATAAGATGTTTTAGCTCTATGAATATAGTATATCTAGACCCCCTTTATTGCGTAGGTTTATCTAGATCTAGAATGAACCTACACACTAAAAAGAGTCTAGATACACTCCTTTCACAAAGCTAAAACACCTTATATTTCGAAACCGAGGGAGTATAAGCTGCACGCCCGCTGACGCCGCGGCCATCACCGGAGAAGACTCCAAAAGTCGTACATGCATCAACGGTAGCAAAACCGCATGTCGTCTCATAGCACCACTGCGCCACTTGCTGCTCGATGCGACGCCGGCGTTGGCTGGCAGCACCTCAGGTGGCACCTTGTAGCTCTGACGGTGGCGCTCGTAGCAACCGTATAAATCTTTTATCATTGAACAATGAATGCTTGCGCCCGCCGCTCGTAGCAATCCTGAACCGTGCTCGCAACATCTCAGGTCAGCTCCGGTGGCGACGTTTGTAGCAAGCGTCTCCTACACTTGTAGCGACCCTTGCCCGGGCTAGCAGCATTTCTGGTCAGCTCCGGCGGCGGTGCTCGTAGCAACCGCGTCGGCCGCTAGTAGCAACTATGTCGGTCACTCGTAGCATCCCTCCCCTACTCGCGTGCTCGCGGCATTTTCGGCAACGGCGCTCGTAGCAACCGCGTCCTCTGCTTTTAGCAACTACGCCGGCCGCTCGTAGCATCCCCTGCCCGTGCTCGCAGCATCTCCGGTCAGCTCCGTCGGCGGCGCTCGTAGCAACCTCGTCGACCGCTCGTAGCAGCTCTAGCCCGTGGTCATAGCATCTCTGATTAGCTCTGGCGCGAAGCACTCGTAGCAACCGCGTCCGCCGCTTGCAGGCAACCACACCAGCTGCTCGTAGCAACACCTGCACGTGCTCATAGCATCTTCGGTCAGCTCCGGCGGCGGCGCTCGTAGCAACCGCGCCGGACGCTCGTAGCAGACCCTGCCCGTGCTCACACCGTCTTCGGACAACTCCAGCGGCGGTGTTCGCAGCATCTCCGGTATGGGCTTGCAGCTCCGGTGACTCGGCTTCGCAGCATCTCCTTCAGTGGAATCAATAGGCAGCGAAGGTGCGACGGGGATATAGTAATAGCCGTGTTTGACGTGCTCGCTCTAATAGAGATGGCGGAGAGTAAAAAGAGAAGTAGGAAAAAAGAGTAGAGGTGGGGGAATAGATAAGGCTAGATGTGGGCCTACCAGTAATGTACCAACGCATCGGTTTCATCGGCACGTATTGGGACGCGTGGCACGCGCGGAGGCTGGAGGAATTGAATCATTTTACAATCGGTGAATTGCCCACGCAAAAGCAGGAGAATTCATGTTTGTTGGGAAACTTTAGAATAGAAGTCGCATTCGCTCTCTTGGCCTATCTGAAAAAGCATACATATAATGTGCAAAGTCTGAATATTGACTGGAGCTCGCGACTGTGCCGCCCCGCGGAGGCAGGCCTCCCCTCCCGTTCGTCTCCCCCGCCATCGCTCTCATGCACCGCCGGCCCTAGGATGGGCGGCGCTGGTGGCGGCGGCCCCGTGCCTCTCCCCTCTTGATTTCAGTCAGAGCGGGGAAGCCCGGAATCAGTGAGGTGCAGCTCGTCAACGCAGGTCCGACGCGGGGCTCCCCTGACGTGTTGCGGATGGCCGACGGGGTCGTGGTGCCGCCAGTTGGTGGTAGAGGCAGTTGTGTTGTCTCAGTCGGTGAAGCCCTACAAACCCATATCTGGGCCCTTTGGGAGTGGTCGGGGTCAGGACGGGTTGGGGAAGGTTCAGCCTTGTTGCCTCCGGTTGGCCTGATGAGCGGTTCATGACGGGATGGCAGCGATGACATCGTGCTTGCTGCAACATGACGGCGTGAGCTTCGTGGCCTGTCTGTGTCCGACCAAGCCTATGGAGATGAACAAGAGGGTATCGGTGGTTGCGGTCTACGTGCAGCAACATGGCGGCAGGGACTTTATGAGTCCTTCGTGGTCTAGTCGGACCTTCTCGGTCTGGTGTGTGTCCCTGTTGCCGCGTCCGATCGGCACCCACCATGGCGATGGAGGACATCCTCTAGGTGGATGCGCTTTTGCCTCCCTCCAACTCCAGTGGTATGGTGTGATCTTGTAGTCCGGTCGGCTACCGTCGGTGGCGGTGGAGGCTATTTCCTCCCGCGTGGTTGTGATACTGTCGTCCCTTGTCTACAGCTGCTTCGTCTCGGTCCGGCTGGCCTCAAAGCGTTTTTCATGGTGAGATGATGATGATGACTACAAGATCGTGGTGATATATGTTGGTGGACGCCAAGATTGGTGGAGCATTTTAGATTGTCTGGGGTGTGATTTTGGTGGTTGGGAGGAAATTCATGTCGTCTTGGCACCGACACGGTGACGCTGGCAAGTGTCGTCGTTCCTTCCTAAATGGCGTCAGGTGTACCTCTTCCCCACTCCTCGGAGCGTACTGGAGAAATCCTAGGATCAGTCCGGATAGCAGTGTCGTTATCGTCGCTTTACTTCTTGGAGGTACTGCTTGGTATGCGGAAATTCGGACCGCTAGGATTGTGGTAGGAATACGTCGAATGGCGCAGCGGTTGCAGATCATTTTCGTTTCTATCGATGCGCCGGTGTTGCTATTTTTCTCTCTCCATGTTCTCTCTTTTTCCCTTTTAACCTTTTAAGCTTGATTGTGCTGTGTTTGTCCCAGCGGTGGACTCGGCAATTGTATCATGTGGTTGTTATATTAGGCGAAAGACTGTTTCATGACGGAGTACACATTTTGACTAGAATTTTAGTACTTTATCATCAATTTTCGTCTACGTGACAAGAAATGCTAATTGATCTTGCTGTGAAGTTTCAAGAATCGTGAGGCTAATCCGCTCTTCTTTTTTCATTCTTTTCTGAATGTAGGAGGACGTCCTTGCTGGGGCAAACTACTTGAGGGAGGCTAACGAGAGGCTGACGAGGCAGATCGAGCAGCTGCACAGCGACCACTGCGCGCACGTCGAGGAGCTCGTCTACCTCAAGTGGGTCAACGCCTGCCTCCGCCACGACCTCCGTGGGAATGACCACCACCCCTCGTCCGCCCAACAAGATCAGGACGGCGCCGGCGCCGGCATGTCGTCGGCCATGGAGCTGAGCAAGAGCATGAGCTACCGCTCCAGCGAGAAGGCCAAGGAGCTCATGCTTCGGTACGGCAACCTCGGCCTCGACCCCGCGCTCTTCTCGCCGCTGGACGAGTCTCTATACGGCGACGGCGAAGATCACCAGCGGCGCGGAGCTCAGGACGAGCCAGGGCGGAGCCCGGGTGTGCCTGCGCCGACGGCTGCCGCTGCCGCCGAGAAACGGGCCGGACATGGCAAGCTCAAGTTTCTCAAGAATATCAAGAAGCTGCTGGCAAGCAGCAAAAGGGGCCACGGCCACGACCGCAAGAGCATTAAGGCGCCGAACGACGAGCATGTCGAGAAGGCCCTGCGATGGCTGTCCTCCAGCCACGACGCGCTCGGCGGAGACAGCTCGTACGAGAGCACGCCGCTGTCGTCGTGCGACCGGACACCGTTGAGCAGCGTGACGACCGTGGACTCGCGCGCCCGTGCCGTAGCGGGACTGGAGGCGGAGACGCGGCTGGTGAGGTCGAAGAGCGACGTCGGCGCGTCCTTCGGGCGGGAGGGGAGCAGATACCAGGCTCTACGGCCGGACCGCCCGCGTTCCACGCGCCTGACAAGATGAGAAGGTAGTACTCGGAGGAGTTGCGAAGCTCCTGATCATCCATGAATTTGTTGCTGCACGAGACGTGATGCTAGCTGCAGGGTGATGCTTTTGCACACAATTAACTGTGTGCAAGACGAAATACAAATTTTCTTCATGTTCTTGTGTAAATATACTGGTACATTGTGCGCTTGGATCGAAACAATGTCATGACCAGGGGAAGATACCAGAGGGATGCTGGCATATATATAGTTTTCATCGTGATAATTGCTTGGGATGGGTATGGTCCGTGGAACAATTGGAGGATCTTTCTTCATAAGACGACCAGTAGTGTGCAATGCGAACCAGCAGGGCATTGTGCGGCTAGATTTAGCACAGATCAGCATGTTTAGTTTTGTCTTTTGAGGTTAGAAAGATAGCAGCGGAAGTTTATGTCTATATGGAGGAAAAATAATGAAGGTGGTAGCTAGGTATCAAATTAGCTTTTGGAATGATGTTTGGTGTGCTTTAAGATTTTCGAAATCCTCAAATAATCTTATTGAGGTCTGACTGGGTCAAATAAATTTTGTTGCATATGGTAGTTCTGGAAAATGACAGATCAATTTTAGGAGATGGCAATTGAATTATAGGAGATGCCAATTGTTTTTTCTCTTGTCCCGTGGCAAAATACACGTGGAGCATTGTTACTGTTTCTGTAGGAGCTTCTGGTATTAGAAAACTTCACTTAATATATTGCTTGGATTGCAAAATAGGCCTGAAATTTGCATGATACTTATGTATGGGACAATCCTGACATAATTTTTTTTAATGTTAGCAGGAGAGCTGTTAAATTCATTGATTAGATAGAAACGGTGTTACAAGAGGTAGTGTGGAAAAAACCAAGACAAAGCCAAGGTCACCCTAGCAAGGAGAAAAGCAAAACAAAGTCAAGGGAAAAAGAAAAACCTAAAACCCAAAAACTAGGCACTCAGCCTGGATCAAAAGGTATCTTGGCCCCTGCCATGTTCCATAAAGCCGCTTCATCCTTAATACGTGTCACCAAAGCATCGGTGGACAACTCTTCCTTTTGAAAGATTCGGCGGTTGAGTTCCTTCCAGTTTTCCCAAGTCGTGAGAAGGAGTAGAGAGTGCACTCCCTTCCTAGTGTTGTGGTGAAGTTGAGTCTACACAATTCTAGCCATTCCGGTAGTGTCGATGCAGCGGCCCAAGAGGAGGGCTATACGGCCGGTATTTTGAAGGATGTAGCTAAAGCTGCCCAGATCTTGCATGTCCAGGGGCACTCGGTGAGGAGGTGCCACGGAGTCTCCGGGTTTCCGAGACAGAGTGGACAAAAATAATTATTCACAACATAATACTTTATCTCAATTGGTTTGGTAGCATTACTCGACTTGTTGTTGTGAGTATAGAATACCGCAGGTGTCGTGGTGTGGAACACGGCGGTGCCATCGGGGATGGCATGAGAGGGGACAATCAGGATGCTACCGGTGGCTACTCGCAATGGGTTGGGCACAGATACTGCAAACACAGCGATGTACCCAGGTTCAGAGCCCTCTTGGCGAGGTAACGCTCCTACTCCTGCAAGGATCTACTATCAGGGGGCGAACGCCCAGTACAGATGCTCCTTGAGCTGATTCCCTCGCTACTCCTTGCTGGAAGAAGAAGAGGAAGTACTCAACTTGTCCAATCTAGAGAACTTCTAACTTCTAAATTGTCTACCTAGAACCCTAGCACTACCCCCTCCTTATATATTGGTTGGGGAGGTAGTTTACAAAGTGGGTTCTAGGGTTTACTGTTTGGATCTAGGCTTACAAAGTGGGTCGGCTGGACGGGCCCGAACGGTAGGCCTGGGTCCAGTCAAGCCTCCAGTACATGGGGGACAGTGCTATAGTGTCCAGCGCCCTCGCTTTACTCGTCAGCTAGCACTTTCTCCGTTAGTCGGCTCTTTATCCGTCAGCTGGAGCTTTACTCATTAGCCGGAGCTTTACTCGTCAGCCCCCAAGCTTTGGCACAGTTGTTTGGTAGCGCCGACCGGGCGAACCAGCCTGTCCGGTCAGAGGTGTGCTCATCAGGGAGCGTCACCCCTACCGTACCTAAGCCAGCGGATCCAAGGCGGCCGGCTAGGAACGACCTCCCAGCCGGTTCTTCTGGCCACCCGGCTAGACGGGCCAGCCTAGGAAACTTGAATGCAGACCGGGTGGAGATTTCCACCCAGCTGTGGCTCCTTGTCTTGGGCCCAGGCGGCTAGAGCTCCTTGCAGCCGGCCAGCTGAGCCTGTCTTGGCCTACCCGGGGGTCATCCCCCCAACACTAGTCCTCGAGCGCGTTGGGACTTCGCCTCGCGGAGAAGTTCTTGCGTGCTCATTGGTCTAGTTTGAAATGATTGGTGATGCAGAAACTTGTCGTTGGTTTTGTCTTGTAGTTCTTGTCTTCTACCGGTTGGAGATTCTTCGTTGTTTCCCGGCTGGGGTTTACCGGCTACGGAGCCGATGGCCCCACCCACAGGGTGTGAGCAGTGATCTCATGGACCGGTTGTGGCATCCGGCGGGGAGATGGATCGCCTGTTTGCTGTCGTCATTGCCTGCGGCAGCCGCGTCTGCCATTTCTGGCGCGCGTCGCATCAGTTTGACCTCTTGGCCTGCCGCGGCAGTTTTTGGTAACTGCGCGCACGCCTTCATCATTGCGGTTTCTTGGGGACTGTGGGCACGGGATTGGGCGGCACGTGGTGGCGTGGAGATGGTGCTTACCCTTCTAAAGTCCTGGTACCCGGACGTGGATCTGCGGAGCCTCTCTCGCGGATTCCATCAAGGAACCAGCTATGAGCAGCTCCACGCCGAGGTTCCCGATATCCGCTCATGTGGCATGAAGATTGGGAGCTTCGTCACGCTGGACCGGGATTTCAGTGACCCGGCTGGCACGGAGCCGTACCACTTCAGCCCGCCTGCAGCGGACACTGAAGCGCCGGCTGTGCTAGAGACCGCCTCGGCCGACATCGCCTCCAGCAGCCAAGCCCCAGCCGATGCCTCCGGCTCCTCTGCTAATCCTCAGGCCTGATCCCCGGTATGCTGGGAGTATTTGTTGTTGTTGAAGAACTTGTCCTTTGGCGTTGGAGAGCAATCGTCTTTGTCTTGTATGGAATTCTGGTGGGAGCATTGTCTCCCTTGTGATATTTTTTCATGCTCTGTGCCTGCACTTGGTGCGTGCTTGCTTCTATGTGGGGGCACGTTAGTGCACCCATAGGGTGTAGTCCCCGAGGTTCGGGCCGGCTGGAGGATACAACTAGGTCGAAGCTCCTTTGTGTTGTTGTCTATTGCAGGTTCCTGTGTGGGGGCACGAGAGCGCACCCACAGGGTGTAGTCCCCGAGGTTCGGGCCGGCTGGAGGATACAGCCGGGTCGAAGCTCCTTAGCCTGCTCTTCTGCCGCCTGGGAAGGGACCAGCCTCCGGCTCTGGTGTTCGTCGTGGAACTTTAGCTCATGCAAAGATGAAAAAACAAGCATGTTGTTTGCCTGGTTAAACAGACGCAAAAGGAATCGTAATCTGAAGTTCACTAGGCTTGAAATCGTGCTATTTCGTGCTAGGCTGATGACTTTGCCCTTTTCTCAGTGAGCATTGGCCAGTTTGATGTTGTGCCCTTGTCGGCTATGAGCCGGAGTCGAAGGGGTAGCTAGTAGGCGTACTGCACGATACTTCAGGTTTTGGTCATTAGCCTTGGGCGAGCGAGCGCAACCGGAATGTCTAGACGTTTTTGTTTTCCTCAAGGCTTTTTCGTGTAGGGCTCTTCAAGCGTTCTGCTCTTGCCGGGTCTGTCAGCCGGCTTGCGGTCTGTAGCTAGAACCAAAGAACTTATCCCTTGACGAAATCCACGAGGTCCATACGGATGCCCTTGTCTCCGTAAAAGCGCGTGAAAGCCCCTTTGGCGAAATTCGTGTCGTTATCTGTTATGATGTCGTTGGGGTAGCCGAAGCGCGTGATTATGTCTATGAAGAACTTGACCACCATTGGCCCGTCCAGCTTCTTTATCGGTTTTGCCTCGATCCACTTGGTGAATTTTTTCACCGCCGCCAGCAGGTGCGTCATGCCGGATCGGGCTGTTTTGCAAGGACCGACCATATCTAGCCCCCAGACGGCGAAGGGCCAAGTGATGGGAATTGTCTTGAGTGCCGTAGACGGAGTGTGCTTCTACTAGCTGAACCGCTGGCAACCGTTGCATGCTTTGACCATTTGTTCAGTGTCCAACATCGTGGGCTAGTAGAACCCATGGCGAAATGCTTTTGCCACTATGGCCCATGACGACGCGTGGTGGCCGCACTCGCCCTGGTGAATGTCGATCAGCAGCCGGATTCCTTGTTCCTGGCTCACGCACTGCTGATAAATGCCCCCAACGCTGCGCTTGTAGAGCTCATTGTTGATGATAGTGTACGCGCTTGCGCTGCGCTTCACTTGCCTTGCCTCTACCTCTTCTTCGGGTAGCTCTCCCTTAGCAAAGAAATCCATGAATGGCTTGGCCCATGTCGGGGTTTCCCAGATGGAGCACACCGCCTACATGAGCATGTTTACCTCTGCGCAGATGGCCGGGTCGAGATCGTCTGGCGGCCGGCCTGATGGCGCAGAGCCAGCAGCCTCCAGACTGGGCGCGGCAGTCCCCGGGTGCGGTGGAGCAGTCCCCGGGTGCGGTGAGGCGGCGGCGGAGGTATTGGAGCCGGCAGTCCCCGGGGGCCACGGCGTAGTCCCCGGGTCCTTCGTGGCAACTTCTCGCGTCTTGGAGCCGGTAGTCCCCGGGTCCGCGTCCAATATGATGGAGTCAGATTCTGGAGACGGCGTGATTGACGGCTTGCACAGGTGCTCGAGGGAGACCCCGGGCGGGATTGCTTGCCTTGTTGACCTGATGCAGGCGAGCATGTATGCGGCTTCGCTATTTATTCTAGGGACATGGTGAAACTCGCATCCTTCTAAACAGGCACACAACTGTTGTACAAAGAAGCGATATAGAGCCATGTTTGCATCCCTGGCATCCCAATCGCCTAACACTTGCTGTACCACTGTAACACCCTCGAATCGGCCCTATGCAAGTTTTAGCGCTTCCCGCCAAACCCGCATAGAAACGATTCAAGGACGCCCACCAGGCACTTTCGTGCGGGTGGAAAACGAAGTAATACCATTACACATTAGTCCATGATGGAACCCATAGAACATATATATACAACAACGACTCCATGAGTCAAGAATACAGATATACTATACAAAGATTCAAATCACCTTGAAAACGATAGAGCGTCCGACTACGGACAAGATGCAAATGGGGCTAAGATCCCTGAAGAATAACCAATGGCGTCCATAACCTTGCCCAGGCCAAGCCGGAAGGGTAACCCTGCTAACGACGTCGATCTCAAACCTGCTAAAACAAAAGGGTGCCGACAAAGGCAAAGGAAAAGAGGAGCCTCAATACTGAGGCCAGTACACGGCGAGGCTAGAATTCGGCGGCTCTCGCCTACATAGGTATGGTGGGCTGAAGCGGCAGCGCAACGGCACTAACAACCTATAGAGACTCGATACAACTGGCGGTTATCAGAGAGGGATAAGAAAGACCTATTCGAATCCAACCTGAAGCTAACACCAAACAAACCCATCCTGGTATTTCCCCCTCGAGACCAAACGAGGAAGTCAGACCAAGGAACTCACACAGTTGGCAGTTTTACTCATTCTGTTATAGTTGCCGCATTTACTAGTCAGATATATAGCTTGAGTCATCCTGAAGCATAAGTAGTGGGCAGTTTTAATTAACCATTCTGTGGTAGTTGGAACATTTACTAGTCAGATATAATTGTCCTGAGGAATCCTAAAACCCAACAGTTGTTGGCACTTTTATCACATTCCATTGGAGTTGCAATACTTACTAGGCAGGTATAGTATGACACAGATCACCACAGATCCACCAGTTGTTGGCATTTTTAATATCCATTCCGTTATACTTGAGCTGATTACTAGTCACATATTAAGTCAAGTTTATAGCACTACTTTAGTTATGCTTGTCTATGATCGAGATACTGTGCTCCAAGTCGTCCATAACCGCGGACACGGCTTTCAGAAAGTTTTACCCTGCAGGGGTGCACAAATAGCAACACACACTCGATCAACCTCGGAAAACCCAACTCAAAACCCAACGAGGCTTTCACGACAAAGCAATCACAGGATTCATAAATATTTCAGGGGGCCACCCCATTAAGCTACCCGCAACAAAGTTGGCCGGCTCCGAGACGGACGTAAGGTTTGCGCCAATGGCTGTAAACGACTGGGAACCCGAAAGTGTGACTGGGCTTGTCGATACCGCGAAAACACTCCGCAATCCTAAACAGTACAGGTGCTCCACGCACAATCGTAAATAAATAAGTAAAGCATGGCATAAGTACAGGATAGTAATAAAGCCCCAAACTACTTTGTGGCCCCAAGAAATAGAAATGAATCAAGCTCTGGCTCAGGGGGGTCCATAAGGCCTCCCGGATGTGGATAGTGCGAAAAATCAAGGAACAGGTATCAAGTACTCGGGGTCCTACGGGACACAAGTGAGCGTGGAAGAACCAAATAACATCTATTGCCCACTGATGCCTCTGGATTAGTTATATCTAGCATTTTTAATAGTTGTATTTAAAGTCATGATCATCTCCACCAATAAGCATCTCCACCAATAAGCATCTGCCAGCATTCCAACAACTGTGGTGCTTGACAACACGAGATTGCACCTGAGCAAGCAACTACGACTCGCAAGGCCAGCTATCTACCAAACAACAGGTATTAGGAGGTGTCCATGGCAATATAGAGGCTACAGGGGATATAACTGGTGCACAAAATCTAAAGCATCGTGACACGGATAGCAATAGATCAACAGGAGGAAATAAAGACTATAAATGCAAAATAGGTAGAAGGGAGGAAGATGCTTGCCTGGGAAACACTGCCGGAGGTTCATATCCGGAGAACTTGTCGATACTCGCATCAAATCATCGGCCTAATCCGCGAAGAAGCAAACACTAGCAGAAACACCGGATACAATATTTAATACCACGGCAGAAGATCCGGCATGCTTATGATATGATGCAGATGCGGTGCAATTAGGCAATATTAAGCGGAACCGGGGTCCCGACAATTAATTACATGGTTCAAGTTATTTAGAACCCCCGCAATTTAAATGTTGTATTAATAGGGCGGAACATGGCATCGGTTCGCTGCACCAATTTAAATGGAGCCCGGGATAAGACAAAGATATCCCGCATAAACAATCCATATTTAATTATGAGGTGAATCGGCATAATGCCCCCAAACCACAGACAAGTATGCATGCATGAACAATTTAATATGCGACAGTTGATAATGTCATATTATAAAAATAGGGGCTTAGGGTCACACATCTGGGTTCGGCAGATCTTGGTTCCGGGGTTCGGGGGGTTCGGTCTCAGGGTTCGACGGGGATCGGATCTGGGGTTTGGATCGACGGGATCGTTCTCGGACAACAGAAGGAGAGGTTGGCGTTCCGGGAAGAAGGACTTGGTTTGGCGTCGGGGCGCATCGGATTCGCCCTAGTCGGTGTCAATCTTGCCGTCGCGAAGGTCTTGTCGGGTCCGCATCTCGGGTCGGTCTTGGCGTCCGGGGTGAAGTACTTGTCGTTCCCGTGGCGATCTTGGCGTTCTTTCGGTTCGGGTCTTGGCGTCTGAGAGGAAGGAGAACTTGGCGTTCTTGAGGAAGTACTTGGCGTATCCGTGTCGACGACCTTGGCGTCCGGGTTCTCGGACATCGGATCCAGGAAGAAGTACTTGTCGCATCTGTGGATTGGTCCTCGAGGTCGAAGAACTTGGCGCGCCAGGGTTTGGTCTTCGGATCTTGGTCGAGTCGCCGGTAGACCTTGTCTCGGCAACCGTGGTCGAGGTGAGTTGTTCAGTGTCGGTGTACTTGGGTGCTGCCTTGGTATGTCTCCTCGTGTCGACCTTGGTGCTTCGAACAGTGTATTATCTGATGCAGCGGAGAAGATCTTGTCAACGGAAACATTACAAACGACGGTCTTGGATCGCACGGGGAAGCACTTGAGCATATACACTACCACAACAGGGATATGCGCTACCCGTGCCCTCATCTCCACAGGTATACCACCACAACAGGACCTCATGACGCACATGAGCACATGGCCGTCCTGCTGCAGGACGGGGAACAGCGGGGCGACCGGAGCCCGGGGCCAGAGGCGACGGCGACCGGAGCGAGGCGGCGTCGTGCCCTAGGTCGAGATGGCGCAGGGGCTCGCAGCGGGGCGGCCAAGCGCGGCTGAGCCGGGGAGGAGAGGGGCAGGACGAGGCAGAGGGGAGCCTCGCGGCGGCTGGTGGCTCGGGAGGGGAGGAAGGCATGGGAGGGCCGGCGAGCGGCACGGCCGGAGCTCGCAGCTGCGAGGTGGAGGCAGCGACAGGAGACGGGCGGCCGAGCGGTCGGTGCTACGCAGGAGCTTATCCCGCGGCGGGGGAAGAGCTCGGCGGGGAGCGGTCAGAGAAGACGAGGCCGCGCCTGCAGACGAGCCGGGAGGCGGCGGACGGAGGACGGGGGTCATCGCAGGAGGCGGCAGCCTTAAGCGGGGAGGCGGGGACCGAGACGGGCGGGAAAGGAGCTCGGGAGGAGGGCGCGGCGTCGATGCAGAGGAAGGTCGGCGCAGGATTGAGGCGGTGGCGGCGACACAGGCCGGCGGGAGTCCGCAAGGTGGGGTAGGTCATGGCGCTGTAGAGGCTGTGTTGGCCGGTGAGGCGACCGGGAGGAAGGGCCCACGGAGGCGGAACTCTGGCCGCGGAGGGGAGCCGGCGGTGCTACGGGAGGAGGCCGAGGCGAGGCAATGGCGGGCTGGGGAGAGAGGAAGGCGGCGGCCGATGGGGGTGGCGTGGTGCAGAGGGGAGAGAGACGGGAGGTGGGAGAGGACGGTGCGGGAGGGAGCGGTTGGTGGGGAAGGTGGAACTGGGGAGGGGCAGGTGGCGACGGGAGGGAAATCCCGAGGCTGTGTGGTGTGCGTCAAGTGCGAGGGAGTGGGGCCAGGACGACGTGAGTGGGCGGGTGAGGACCAGTGGATGGGGACGTGGGCCAGGGGTGGAGGAGTGCGGGGCAGGTGGCGGCTGCGGCTGTGTGGGGGGTGATGTGGCGCTTAGGGAGTGGTGGAAGTGAGGTGGCCGGCGGGCTGAGGTGGAAGGCTGGCGCGGAAAAAGAGGCAGGGAGAGGGCGGGAAAAGCAGGCGTGGGCGGCGGCTGAAAAAGGAGAGAGGGAGGGAGGAAAAAGGGGTAGGTAGGAATTTTATAATTGAAATATTTTATTTATTAAAAACGAGGCGTTTATAAACCGTTGGTAGACGAAACAAAATATTCCGGAGACCCGGGTTTTAATTTGAATAAAGACGGGAATATTGGAAAACAAAACTATGCGTTTTGAAAATATTTTTAGACAAACAAATGCATAATGACATGACGATGCTCAAATGCAAGGTGGCATGATGACATGAGCATGCAGTCATGACGATGCAATGCACAAAAACAACGCGATTTTCTAGTAGTGGTTTTGTGGGGCGCCACAACCACCAAATCCGAGTCGCCAAAGCATAGGATGCGTCAGATGCCGATCTCTTTTGCCATTTTGAGGCCATGGACGAGCGCCTCGTATTCAACGACATTGTTGGACGCGCGGAAATGGATCTGCAGCACGTACTCGAGATGATCTCCCTTGGGGGAGGTAATGACCACTCCGGCTCCGAGCCCCCCGTACATCTTGGAGTCGTCGAAGTGCAGCTTCCAATGCGTGGAGTCAGGGCAAGGCGGTAGATACTGTGTTTCTACCCAGTCGACCAGGAAATCCGCCAGGGCCTGAGAATTGATCGCTGTTCTTGGCTTGTATTGTATGTTGTGGGCAGCGAGCCCTATTGCCCATTTCGCTACCCGGCCTGTGGCGTCCCTGTTGCCGATGATCACCGAAAGTGGCGCTAGCGCCACCACCCGGAGGGAGTGCTCTTGGAAGTAGTGCTTCAACTTCTTGGCGACCATGTATACGCCATACACCAACTTCTGGTAATGGGGATAGTTCTACTTCGAGAGCGAGAGAACCTCACTCAAATAGTACACTAGTCGTTGCACCAGCTGCGCCTTTCCTTCTTCCGGCCTCTCCACCACCATCACCATGTTGATGACCCGGTTCATGGCTGCGATGTACATCAGCATTGGCTCCTTCGCCGCTGGTGCTGCCAGTATGGGCGGTGAGGTGAGCATGCGCTTGAGGTCGCGAAAAGCTTCATCCGCGTGTGATGTCCAGATGAATTTGTCTATCTTCTTCATGAACTGGTACAATAGAAGTGCATTATTGCCCAGCCGGCTGATGAACCGACTGAGGGAGGCCAGGCATCCGGTGAACTTCTGGACGTCCCACAGGTTCTTAGGCGGCTGCATGCGCTCAATTGCACCAATCTTTTCCGGGTTTGCCTCGATTCCTCACTCAATATGAGAAAACCGAGGAGTTGGCCGGCTGGGACACCAAACACGCACTTCTCTGAGTTCAGCTTCATCTAGAACCGGAGGAGGTTGGTGAATGTTTCCTTCAAATCTTCAAGGAGTGTTTGGTGCTCCTTGGTCTTGACCACTACATCATCGACGTAGGCGTGTACGTTTCTGCCGATCTGTGTCTGTAGGCACTTCTGCATGCAACGCTGGTACTTTGCCCCAGCATTCTTCATCCCAAACGACATTATGGTGTAGTAGTAGGCTCCATAGGGAGTAATGTATGCTGTCTTTAATTGATCAGCGGGGTTCAGTCGGTTCTGGTGGTAGCCGGAATACGCATCCAGAAATGACAACAGCTCGCAGCCAGCCGTGGAATCGATCACTTGGTCTATCCTTGGCAGGGCGAATGGATCTTTGGGGCATGCTTTGTTGAGGCTGGTGTATTCAACACACATGCGCCAAGTCTTGTTCTTCTTCAGCACCAACACGGGGTTTGCCAGCCATTCCGGGTGGAAAACCTCTATGATGAATATGACTGCGAGGAGCCGGGTGATTTATTCACCAATGGTTCTTCTCTTTTCTTCAGCAAAACATTGTAGGGACTATTTGACAGGCTTTGCATATGGCCTGACATGTAAGGAGTGCTCGGCGAGCTCCCTCGGAACACCTGACATGTCCTTGGGGGACCATGTGAAGATATCCCAATTATCATGGAGGAAGTCGACGAGCGCGTTTTCCTATTTGCTGTCAATGTTGTCTCCGACCAGGACGAACTTGTCCGACTCGGCCTCGTTTAGGAGGATCTTTTTGGTGCCCTTGGATGGCTTTAATTGTTCTTCTCCAGCCAGCATGTCCTTCTGCAGGGCTGCCACGTTTTGCATGACGACGCGCTTTTCTTCCACGATGATCATGGCCTCCGCTATCTTGGAGCCGTCTGTGGCGCACTCCACAGACCGCCTGTAGCAGCCAGCCACGGTGTTGACACCCTTTGGCCCTGGTAGCTTCATCTTGAGGTACGCATAGTGTGGTACTGCCATGAACTTGGTGAGCACCGGGCGCCCCAGGATTGCGTGATACGCACTGGAGAGGTTGACCACCTCGAACCAGATACGCTCACGGCGAAAGTTATCCTCCATGCCGAAGATGACGTCCATCCGGTCTTTCCGATGGGCGAATGTGACGGGCCCGGAACGGCTCCGTGGAAGGAGGTGCTTGACGGTTCTAGCTAGGACTCACTGATACCGAGCCGGTCTAGCGAGTTGCGGTGCAGGAGGTTGATGCTACTCCCACCGTCTATAAGGACGCGGGAGAATCTGTAGGAATGCTTCTTGGAGACAATGATGGGATCCAGGACCATCGCGTAAGTGCCTGGGTGAGGCAGCATAGCCAGCTGGTCCTTCTGGCTCCACGCAATTTCTTGCTCCGACCAGTTGAGGTACTGGGGGACAGGAGGGACGATCGCGTTCACCTTCGCCGCATGGTGTCTCTTGTTATGCTTGGTTTCCGGCTCCGTGGTGAAGATGTGGTAGTTTCCCACCTGGCAAGGATAGTTGTCATCATCATCTTCCCTCCGACGCTGGTTATTGCATTCGCCTGGCGGCTCACTGGCTGGGGGTGGTGGTGCCTGCGCAGCCGGTACGCCAGCGATCTCCGCCATTTTCTTTGTCCAGGTGCACTAGCGTGTTGTATGTGTAGCCGGTTTGTTGCCTCCGCTGTGGAACTTGCATGGCCCATCAAGCATTGACTCAATGGTGTACTTGGGCCTTGGAGGCCGGTCATTAGGCTTCTGTCTCTGGCTACCGCCTGCAGCCGGATCCTCCTGCACCGCCGCCACCTGCCTGGAACCATATTGGTTATCCGGCTGGTCGTGCTTTCTCATGTCGTGGCAGTTTTCATGCCGCCTAGGGTTGTGGCCATTCCCCTCTGGCTGGCGTCGATCCACCACGACGTCAACAATGATTTGCCCCTGGTCGTCCACCTGGACGGATCTTTTCATAGCCGCGTCGGCGGTGGCATACTTGTCCACAATGGCCATGGTCTGCGCCATGGTTGTAGGCTCCACCCGGCGAAGCTTGTGCTTGAGCATAGTGCCGTCTCTGTAGCCATTGACAAAGAAGTCGACCGCCTGGTGCTCGCGCACCCCTTCGCAGGAGTTGTGCATGCTTGTCCACTGGGTGATGTAGGAGCGATCGGATTTGTCTGGGCCCTGCATGCAAAGGGCAAGCTCGTCGGGTCGTCCTGGGCGCTTGTAGGTGCCGGTGAAGTTGCGGATGAATGCCTGTTCGAAATCGATCCAAGCGTTGATGTTGTTGTTGGGGAGGCTGTTGAGCCATGTCTTGGCTGAGTCGAGGAGCATGAGGGGGGCGTAGCACACGGCCACCCGGCGATTGCCGTTTGTGATGCCTACCGCGGTGGTATAGTCCACCAGCCAGTCCTCCGGCTTGACCGTGCCTTTGTACTTTGGTGTGTCCCTTGGGAGCGAAAATCCCTTTGGAAACGGTTCATTCCGGATGCGTGGTCCGAAGCATCTTGGACCGGCCGGGCTTTCTTCTTCCAGCGCGCGTGAGTGGACCAGCAGGTCGATGCGCACGCGCGTCTTGTGGTTCTTCTGGCCCGAGCGGCCCCAGCCGGCCGGATAGGTGGGACTTGGGCAGCGCGTGGCCTTTTCTGACTTCGTCAGCCGGCTCGCAGTTTTGGCTGGTGACGGGTACAGCAACACGGGCGCTGATCCGCTGCATGGACGATTGTTTGGCCTCACGCCGTTTGGGGAGGAGGCCATGCTGCCGCCTGCAGCCAGATTCGCCATCCGGTGAAGTGTTTGAGCCTTGCTGTTGCTGCCCATGCTGAGTTCTGCCTCAGCCAGCTGCTTGTTTGCTGTGACCACGAGGAGCTGGACACGCTCTTGCTGGCGGAGTAGCTCCTCACCCTCTAGGTGGCTCAGCTCGGCGACGGTCGCCTCAGCTTCTCTCACGTTCTTGGCGGGGGTGCTGTAGACCGGCTGCACCACGGGCATACGCGGGTCAGCAGCACGATCCATCTTCGAACCGAGGTTTCGACCCTGAGGCTGGGCCAGGCGGCTGGTGTCGGGCAGGCGGGCGAAGCCGTGCACGATGTTGTACTCACGCATGGTTGCGTTCATTCGCTGTAGGGCGGCTGCCACCTTGCTAGCTTCTTCCAGGAGGCTCTGGCGGGTAGCCTCCAGCACCGCCGTGGCTGCTGCCGGATCCGCCTCGATGGGGTTGATGGGGTTGCGGAGGTGCTCGATGGATGCAGTGAGCAGGTCCTGGTTCGGGAGGCGCGAGTTGGTGGCGTGACCATCTCCGTTGCACTCTAGAGGTGGGCGGCGGTTCTTGCTCGAGCCCGCCATCATGAACTCAACGTTGCCGCTGGGGACACGGTTACGACCTCACTAGGGAACGTCTCGGTGATGGTGGCGACGTAGACGCGATGCTCGCCGAAGTGCATGATGGAACCGCCGCTTGGGAAGGTTCCCCCATTGAAGGGTTTCGCAGCATAGTAAATCAAAATTTTCTACGGAAGCGAACAGAGGGAAAGCCAAGATCTAATCTAGGAGATGCAAACAACGAGAGAGATTGGATTAGATCTTCATACCCTTGAAGATTCGCACAGCGGAACGTTCGTCGGAACGTGGGTGATGTAGTCGTACTCGCTTCTCCTCCTCGCGATCCGATCCGATCTAGCACCACAAGTGGCGGTGCCTCCGTGAGATGCACACGTGCAGCACCTCGACGTCTCCTCCTTCCTCGGACCAGCAAGTAGGGTGGAGAGATAGATTGGATCTACAACACGACGGCGTGGTGTATATGGTGGAGAATTTCTGCAGCAGGGCTTCGCCTACAAACAGTCGGGAGGGAGAGAGGAGGGCAGCAGGGCAACTAGGGTTTGGAGGAAGGTGTAGGTTGGGGGGGAGGGGGCGCACCAGCCCTCTATATATAGAGGGGGGGTGCGGCCAGCCCTTGCCCATCCTCCAAGCCTATCTCTAGTTTAAACGATTTAAACTTATCCCTTATCTAGAAACCCTATCTCTAGTTTAAACAAGTTTAAACTTATCTAGGATCGGCTGGGCCCTATGGGGCCTTGTGCCCCTGGCCCAATGCAGCCAGGACACTCCCTCATAGGCCCATGCCCCCTCCCGGAAGGTGGGACCACGTTGGCCCCCTTCCGGAAGGTTCTAGAAGCTTCCGGTACAATACCGATTAATCCGGAACAATTCCGAACTCCAAAAACTGCACTGCCTTATATGAATCTTATTCTCCGGACCATTCCGGAACCTCTCGTGATGTCCCGGATCCCATCCAAGACTCCGAACAAAAAATCATAAACCAATTATCCAATCTATCCTAGCGTCGAGACACGTTAAGTGTGTGACCCTGCGGGTTCGAGAATATGCAGACATGATCTTCTATCAATAATCAACAGCGGGGTCTGGGCACCCATATTGACTCCCACACATTCATCGATGATCATATCGGATGAACCACGATGCCAGGATTCAATCAATCCCATATATATATTCCCTTCGTCTCGCGATATTTTACTTGCCCGAGATTCGATCGTCGGTATCGTCATACCTAGTTCAATCTCGTTCACAGCAAGTACTTTACTCGTTCCGTAATCCGATATCACTTTGTGATTAACTCCTTAACCACATGCTTGCAAGCGGTGTTGATATCGATTACCGAGTGGGCCCGAAGTATATCTCTCCGACTTGGGAGGGACAAATCCCATCTCGATACATACAACCCAATAGATACTTTCCGATCACCTGAGAGACACCTTTATGATCACCCTCTCATAGGATGACGTTTGATGACCTCAAAGCTTTCTTCCGATACCAGGGAGTTGCATTATCTCATGGTCTAAGGAATACAATATTTGACATAGGAAAAGCTTCGCAAAGATGAACACAATGACACGATCTAATTGCTTCGCTTAGTTTGGGTCTGTCCATCATATCATTCTCTCAATGATATGATCTCATTATCAATTGACAACTCATGTCTATGGTTAGGAAACCTTAACCATCAATGATCAATTAGCTAGTCCATAGAGGCGTACTAGGGACACGGTGTTGTTCACAAACCACACAAGTATTAATGTTTCCGCTTAATACAATTCTAGCATGGAATATAAACTTTATCATGAACAAGAATTATAATAATAACATCTTTATTATTGCCTCTAGGGCATAATTCCAACAGTCTCCCACTTGCACTAGAGTCAATAATCTAGTTTACATTTGGCAACAATCTTACACCCATGGCACTGAGGTGCTGATCATGTTTTACACGTGGAAGAGGTTTAGTCAATGGATCTGCGACATTCAGATCTGTATGTACTTTGCTGATCTTCAGATCTCCATCTGCTATATAATCTCGGATTATATGAAACTTGCGGTTGATATGCTTGGTCTTTGGATGATATCTTGGTTCCTTAGCGAGTGCTATGGCGCCAGTGTTGTCACACAATATCTCCAGTGGGTCCAATGCACTTGGAACCACGCCAAGCTCAGTGGTGAAGTTTCTGATCCAAACTCCTTCACTTGACGCTTCTGCAGCATCCATGTATTCCGCTTCTACTGTAGATCCCGCGACCACGGTTTGCTTGCAGCTTCTCCAGCTCACAGCTCCTCCATTCAAAATATACACGTATCCTGTCTGAGATTTAGCATCATCCTTGTCGGTGTCGAAACTAGCATCGACGTAACCTTTTACGACGAGCTGTTCATCACCCCCATAGACTAAGAACATTTCTTTAGTCCTATTTAGGTACCTTAGGATGTTCTTCACGGCTGTCCAGTGTTCCACTCCTGGATCACTTTGATATCTGCTCGTCAAACTAAGAGCATTGGACACATCCGGTCTAGTACACAGCATGGCATACATGATGGAACCTATGGCCGAGGCATAAGGCACTTTGCTCATAGCTTCCCTATCATTTACCGTAGCTGGACACTGAGCCTTGCTCAATATCTTACCTGACAACATAGGCACTGAACCTTTCAATGCCTTATCTATTCTGAACCTTTTCAGAACTTTGTCTAGGTATGTACTCTGGCTTAAAGTTATCAAGCGTCTTTGTCTATCTCTATAGATTTTGATGCCCAATATATAAGCAGCTTCACCTAGGTCTTTCATTGAAAAACACTTGTTCAAATAACTCTTCACATCGTTAAGCATGTTGATGTCATTTCCAATAATCAATATGTCATCCACATATAGTACCAGAAACGTCACCGAGCTCCCACTCACTTTCTTGTAGATGCAAGCTTCGTAGCAATTTGGAACAAATCCAAAGCTCTTGATCACTTGATCAAAACGAAGGTTCCAACTCCGAGACGCTTGCTTCAGTCCATAAATGGAACGCTGAAGTTTGCATACTTTATCAGCATCCTTAGGATCGACAAAACCTTCGGGTTGCATCATATACAACTCTTCATCAATGTTGCCATTGAGGAAAGCAGTCTTGACATCCATTTGCCATATTTCATAATCATGAAACGCAGCAATTGCTAATAAAATCCGAATGGACTTAAACATCGCTACGGGAGAGAAAGTCTCATCGTAGTCAACACCTTGAACTTGTCGAAAACCTTTCGCAACAAGCCGTGCTTTATAGACGGTAACATTACCATCCGCGTCCGTTTTCTTCTTGAAGATCCATTTGCACTCAACGGACTTTCGGTCGCTAGGAGGGTCCACCAAAGTCCATACTTGGTTTTCGCTCATGGATCCCAATTCGGATTTCATGGCTTCTAGCCATTTCTCAGAGTCTGGGCTCATCATCGCTTCCTCATAGTTCGTAGGTTCGCTGTCTTCTACTAACAAGACAGTCAAGACAGGGTTGCCGTACCACTCAGGAGGGGCACGCGACCTTGTCGACATGCGACGTTCAGTAGCAGCATCGTCCGAAGCTTCATGATCCTTGTCATTAGCTTCCTCTATTGTTGGTGCAGGCGGCACTGGAACAATTTCAGGTGCTGCGCTACTCTCCAATTCAAGAGAAGGTTCAATAACCTCGTCTAGCTCTACTTTCCTCCCACTCACTTCTTTCGAGAGAAACTCCTCAAGAAAGGAACCGTTCTTTGCGACAAACACTTTGCCTTCGGTTCTGTGATAGAAGGTATACCCAATAGTTTCCTTAGGGTATCCTATGAAGACGCATTTCTCCGCTTTGGGTTCGAGCTTGTCCGGCATCAACTTCTTGACGTAAGCTTCGCATCCCCAAACTTTAAGAAACGACAACTTAGGTTTAGCACCAAACCATAGTTCATACGGTGTCGTCTCAACGGATTTAGATGGAGCCCTATTTAAAGTGAATGCAGCGGTTTCTAATGCATAACCCCAAAATGATAACGGCAAATCAGTAAGAGACATCATCGATCGGACCATATCTAATAGGGTTCGATTCCGGCGTTCAGACACACCATTGCGCTGTGGTGTTCCGGGTGGCGTGAGTTGTGAAACGATTCCACTTGCTTTGAGATGCGTGAGAAAATCATAACTCAAATATTCGCCCCCACGATCGGATCGTAGAAACTTAATCTTTCTGTTACGATGGTTCTCCACTTCATTCTGAAATTCTTTGAACTTTTCAAACGTTTCAGATTTATGTTTCATTAAATAGATATACCCATATCTACTTAAGTCATCGGTAAAAGTGAGAAAATAGCAATATCCACCGCGCGTCGAAACACTCATCGGTCCGCATACATCGGTATGTATGATTTCCAACAAGTCCGTTGCTCGCTCCATCATACCGGAGAACGGGGTTTTGATCATCTTGCCCATGAGGCATGGTTCGCATGTGTCAAATGATTCAAAATCAAGAGACTCCAAAAGTCCATCAGAATGGAGTTTCTTCATACGCTTTACACCAATATGACCTAGACGACAGTGCCACAAATAAGTAGTATTATCACTATCTACTTTGCATCTCTTAGCCTCAATGTTATGGATGTGTGTTTCATCCCTTTCGAGATTTAGAAGAAATAAACCACTCACAAGAGGTGCATGACCATAAAAGATGTTACTCATATAAATAGAACAACCATTATTCTCCGATTTAAATGAATAACCGTCTTGCAATAAACACGATCCAGAAATAATGTTCATGCTCAACGCAGGCACATAATAACATTTATTAAGGTTTAAAACTAATCCCGAAGGTAAAACTAAGGAGAGCGTGCCGACGGCCATCACATCAACTCTTGATCCGTTGCCAACGCGCATCGTCACCTCATCCCTCGCAAGCCGCCGTCTATTCCGCAGCTCCTGTTTCGAGTTACAAATATTAGCAACTGAACCGGTATCAAATACCCAGGCACTACAACGAGGGCTAGTAAGGAAAACATCAATAACATGTATATCAAATATACCTTTGATGGTGCCAGCCTTCTTATCCGCTAAGTACTTCGGACAGTTGCGCTTCCAGTGACCCTTGTCCTTGCAATAGAAGCACTCAGTGTCCGGCTTGGGACCAGACTTGAGCTTCTTCTCAGCAGGGGCAACGCGCTTGCCGCTGCCTTTCTTGAAGGGCTTCTTTGCACCTTTACCTTTCTTGAAGGAGGGCTTGTTGACCATCAACACATGATTATCCTTCTTGATGTCCACCTCCGCAGCCTTCAGCTTTGCGAAGAGCTCGGTGATCGTATCAGTGGAACCAATCTGATTATGAGTCACTACAAAACTTTTGTAGCTGGGAGGGAGTGATTGCAGAACCCTGTCAATCTTGAGCTCCTCTGGAATCTTGCAGTCCAGTTGCTCAAGGCGTTGAGTGTAGCCCGACATCTTAATGGCGTGCTCACTAACGGAACTCCCTTCCTCCATCTTGCAGTTAAAGAACTTCTCAGAGATCTCATATCTCTCAGAACGGGCCTGAGTCTGAAACATGGTTTTCAGCTCCTCGAGAATCTCAAAGGGCCCGGGATAGTTTTCAAAACGATTTTGAAGTTCCGGTTCCATAGCAAACAACATGGTGCTCTTAATCACACCATAATCATCTTTGCGCGACTGATAGACAGCTTTCTCATCAGCCGGCGCAGTTGCAGCAGGGGGGGTTACCTAACGCTTTCTCAAGGACATAGTCCTTTTGTCCACCAGACAGAATGATTCTTAGATTGCGGAACCAGTTGGTGAAGTTAGACCCATTGTTTCTAAGCTTTTCTTTCTCAGCAAAAACGTTGAAGTTGAAGTTGGACTTGGCCATGTGATCTACAGTATTTGCAAGTACAATTTAGACTATGTTCATGATAAATAGTTCAACTTAATCAAATTACTAGATGAACTCCCACTAAATTCAACATCCCTCAAGTTGTTTAGTGAACACGATCCAAATTCACCACACCTAATCTGATCATCACGAGAAGAGATGTGGTTTCAATGGTGGACAACGAAGTGTCGATCATATCATTCATATGACTCATGCTTAACCTTTCGGTTCTTGTGTTCCGAGGCCATGTCTGTACATGCTAGGCTCGTCAAGTTAGACCCAAGTATTTCCGCGTGTGCAAAACTGGCTTGCACCCGTTGTATGTGAGCGTAGAGTCTATAGCACCCGATCATCACGTGATGCTTGGACACGACGAACTTTCGCAACGGTGCATACTTGGGGAGAACACAGTTTTTATCTTGATCTTTAAGTGAGGAATCATCTTATAATGCTACCATCGCGATCTAAGCATAATAAGATACATAAAAGGATAAACATCACATGCATATAACTTTATGTGACATGGTATAGCCAATCTTCGCGCAATGATCTCCATCTTGTGCGTTCCGGCATGATCTCCATCACTCCACCATGATTGCCTCCACCACGAATAGCAACTACAATTATTGCTAACTACTTAGCGATAAAGTAAAGCTATTACATGGTGTATAAGAAGTTGACTCGCAGGTCATACACAATTATAAAGACAACCATATGGCTCCTGCCGGTTGTGTACTCATCGACATGCAAGTCGTGAAACATTACAAAACATGATCATCGCATACAATATACACATCACATCTTGGGCCATACCATATCACAGAAAACACTCCCTGCAAAAACAAGTTAGACGCCTCTACTTTGTTGTTGCATGTTTTACGTGGCTTATGGGAGTAGATGCTAAGAACGATTCTTACCTACGGAAAGCCACAACGGTGATATTATGGTTGCCAAACTCCGGTGTTAATCCCATGACAACTATAGTGAGAGAAACTGACATCCACCAGCCGCATGTGTGGTACAAGCCACACGTCAAGTGCGGAGCCGGTCTCGCGAATGATGTCGCGTAAGGTTGGCCTGGACCGCTTAAATCTCACTATCCCGCGTCATAAGAAGAACAGAAACAAGAGGCTTGCAACAGAAAACATCAACGCCCGCAACAACCATGTTGCGTTCTACTCGTGAATCACATCTACGCATAGATCTAGCTCTGATACCACTGAAGGGTTTCGCAGCATAGTAAATCAAAATTTTCTACGGAAGCGAACAGAGGGAAAGCCAAGATCTAATCTAGGAGATGCAAACAACGAGAGAGATTCGATTAGATCTTCATACCCTTGAAGATTCGCACAGCGGAACGTTCGTCGGAACGTGGGTGATGTAGTCGTACTCGCTTCTCCTCCTCGCGATCCGATCCGATCTAGCACCACAAGTGGCGGTGCCTCCGTGAGATGCACACGTGCAGCACCTCGACGTCTCCTCCTTCCTCGGACCAGCAAGTAGGGTGGAGAGATAGATTGGATCTACAACACGACGGCGTGGTGTATATGGTGGAGAATTTCTGCAGCAGGGCTTCGCCTACAAACAGTCGGGAGGGAGAGGAGGGCAGCAGGGCAACTAGGGTTTGGAGGAAGGTGTAGGTTGGGGGGGAGGGTGCGCACCAGCCCTCTATATATATAGGGGGGGGTGAGGCCAGCCCTTGCCCATCCTCCAAGCCTATATCTAGTTTAAACGATTTAAACTTATCCCTTATCTAGAAACCCTATCTCTAGTTTAAACGAGTTTAAACTTATCTAGGATCGGATGGGCCCTATGGGGCCTTGTGCCCCTGGCCCAATGCGGCCAGGACACTCCCTCATAGGCCCATGCCCCCTCCCGGAAGGTGGGACCACGTTGGCCCCCTTCCGGAAGGTTCTAGAAGCTTCCGATACAATACCGATTAATCCGGAACAATTCCGAACTCCAAAAACTGCACTGCCTTATATGAATCTTATTCTCCGGACCATTCTGGAACCTCTCGTGATTTCCCGGATCCCATCCGAGACTCCGAACAAAAAATCATAAACCAATTATCCAATCTATCCTAGCGTCGAGACACATTAAGTGTGTGACCCTGCGGGTTCGAGAATATGCAGACATGATCTTCTATCAATAATCAACAGCGGGGTCTGGGCACCCATATTGACTCCCACACATTCATCGATGATCATATCGGATGAACCACCATGCCAGGATTCAATCAATCCCATATATATTCCCTTCGTCTCGCGATATTTTACTTGCCCGAGATTCGATCGTCGGTATCGTCATACCTAGTTCAATCTCGTTCACAGCAAGTACTTTACTCGTTCCGTAATCCGATATCACTTTGTGATTAAATCCTTAACCACATGCTTGCAAGAGGTGTTGATATCGATTACCGAGTGGGCCCGAAGTATATCTCTCCGACTTGGGAGGGACAAATCCCATCTCGATACATACAACCCAACAGATACTTTCCGATCACCTGAGAGACACCTTTATGATCACCCTCCCATAGGATGACGTTTGATGACCTCAAAGCTTTCTTCCGATACCAGGGAGTTGCATTATCTCATGGTCTAAGGAATACAATATTTGACATAGGAAAAGCTTCGCAAAGATGAACACAATGACACGATCTAATTGCTTCGCTTAGTTTGGGTCTGTCCATCATATCATTCTCTCAATGATATGATCTCATTATCAATTGACAACTCATGTCTATGGTTAGGAAACCTTAACCATCAATGATCAATGAGCTAGTCCATAGAGGCGTACTAGGGACACGGTGTTGTTCACAAACCACACAAGTATTAATGTTTCCGCTTAATACAATTCTAGCATGGAATATAAACTTTATCATGAACAAGAATTATAATAATAACATCTTTATTATTGCCTCTAGGGCATAATTCCAACAGTTGATGGGGTTGCGGAGGTGCTCGATGGATGCAGTGAGCAGGTCCTGGTTCGGGAGGCGCGAGTTGGTGGCGTGACCATCTCCGTTGCACTCTAGAGGTGGGCGGCGGTTCTTGCTCGAGCCCGCCATCATGAACTCAACGCTGCCGCTGGGGACACGGTTACGACCTCACTAGGGAACGTCTCGGTGATGGTGGCGACGTAGACGCGATGCTCGCCGAAGTGCATGATGGAACCGCTGCTTGGGAAGGTTCCCCCATTGAAGTAGGATGCGTTGTCGAGGACGCAGTCATAGGAGCCAAAGGTGAGGACGAGACCGGAGGCGACTCGTTCACCGGTGACAAGCAAAAGTCCCGTGCGAAAGATGATCCCAGCCAAAGTGTTATGCCCCATGGTGGGCGCCAACTGTCGTGCTGTGGAACACGGCAGTGCCATCGGGGATGGCATGAGAGGGGACAATCAGGATGCTATCGGTGGCTACTCACCACGGGTTGGGCACAGATACTACAAACACAGCGATGTACCCAGGTTCGGAGCCCTCTTGGCGACGTAACGCTCCTACTCCTGCAAGGATCTACTATCAGGGGGTGAACGCCCAGTACAGATGCTCCTTGAGCTGTTTCCCTAGCTACTCCTTGCTGGAAGAAGAAGAGGAACTACTCAACTTGTCCAATCTAGAGAACTTCTAACTTGTAAATTGTCTACCTAGAACCCTAGCACTACCCCTCCTTATATACTGGTTGGGGAGGTAGTTTACAAAGTGGGTTCTAGGGTTTACTGTTTGGATCTGGGCTTACAAAGTGGGCTGGCTGGATAGGCCCAAACGGTAGGCCCGAGTCCAGTCAAGCCTCCAGTACAGGGGGACATCACTATATTGTCCAGCGCCCTCGCTTTACTCATCGGCTAGCACTTTCTCCGTCAGCCGACTCTTTATCCGCCAGCTGGAGGTTTACTCGTCAGCTGGAGATTTACTCGTCATCCCCCAAGCTTTGGCATAGTTGTCTGGTAGCGCCGACCGGGCGAGCCAGCATGTCCAGTCAGAGGTACGCTCAGCAGGGAGCGTCACCCCTACCGTACCTAAGCCAGCGGATCCGAGGCGTCCGGCTAGGAACGGCCTCCTAGTTGGTTCTTCTGGCCACCCAGCTAGACGAGCCAGCCGGGGAAACTTGAATGCGGACCGGGTGGAGATTTCCACCCGGCTGTGGCTCCTTGTCTTGGGGCAAGCGGCCAGAGCTCATTGGAGCCGGCTAGCTGAGCCTATCTTGGCTACCCGGGGGTCATCCCCCCGACAGCGGGCTGATGGTTGCAGTACATCTTTAGTGGTTTATCAATGCAATCTACCACTTGCAAGTCGGGTATAAATTTTTTTAACCATATTGCCTGCCCATGGCCTCATAACATGTTATAAATTCTACGTATATCATGGATGATGCAACTATTAACTGCCTGGATCTTCTCCATGAAAAAGCCCCGCCTGCGAGCGTGAATACGTATCCTGATGTGAATTTCTATCATCTCTGTCTCCCGCAAAATCTGCATCTGAATACCCTCTTATCTCTAGGGAATCAGATCTTCTATATGTTAACATGAGATCATTTGTGCCTTGCGCATAACACAATGCTTTCTTTACCATCTTCCAGTGCTCTATACCTGGATTATCTTAATATCTACCGAGTACCCCGGTAATAAAAGCTAAGTCAAGGCGAGTGCACACCTGTGCATACCATAGACTTCCAACAGCCAAATCATATGGTACCGCTTTCATTTGATTGATCTCGTATTGGTTCTTGGGACATTGAAATTTCCCAAAATTGTCGCCCTTGACTATAGGAGCAGGTGTGGCATTACTCACATGCATATTGTATTTATTTAGAACCTTTTCTAAATATGCCTTTTGCAATATTCCTAGAACCCCATTTTTTCTACCTCGGTGAATTTCTATGCCCAAAACATATGATTCTTCACCAAGATCTTTCATATCAAATTTGAGGACAAGAACTTCTTTGTTTCTAGTAGGAGACTGACATCAATGCTAGCAAGTAAGATATCATCCACATACAGAATTAGGAAATATATTCCCTGCTTTAAAACTTTGCATAAACGCTGTTGTCTTCACAATTCTATTTAAACCCAAAACTCTTAATTGTATCATTAAACTTTAGATACCACTGTCTAAAAGCTTGTTTTAATCCATAAATAGATTTCCTTAGGTGGCATCCCATATTTTCCTTGTCTTCCATGATAAAACTTTTGGGTTGTTTCATGTATACACTTTCTTCTAAATCCCCGTTTAGAAATGCCATCTTTACATCCATATGATGTAGCTCTAAATCAAAATGTGCCACTAATGCCATTATGATTTTGAAGGAATCCTTACACGAGACTAGAGAAAATGTCTCATTGTAATCTACCCCTTCTCTTTGTGTAAATCCTTTTACCATGAGTCCCGCTTTATACTTTTCTATATTCCCACTAGAGTCATATTTAGTTTTGTAGACCCATTTATAGCCTACTGTTTTGGATCCTTTACGAATTTCTTATAAGTCCCAAACATCGTTGGAACTCATCGATTTCATCTTGTCTTCCATGGCCTCCATCCACTTTGATGAGTGAGGGCTTCTCATGGCTTCTTCATATGAAGCGAGATCATCCTCCATATGAACTCTTTTTGTGTTATAAACTTTACAATCAGTAGGAACTTTACAATCAGTAGGAACTCTTTTTGAGACCTTCTAGGGGTCTCATTTACTGGCACATTCTGTACTTCAACTTGTGGCACATCTTATAGAGGTGGATGCTGTTGCTCCCTCTCATGCGCAACAATGGGTTCAATCGGCTCCTGACGGACAAGTTTCGGATCTTCACTCATTGTTGTTGTGGGTGGAGTTCCAATAGGTGCCTCCACCATAACCTCGGGGATTGTCAATGCAGGAACAACATGTAGTAAAAAAATGACTCCTGAGTCATCGGATTAGGTGCATGCACCCTCTTATCCTCAATATCATTTTTTTGAGCTACCATGCTCCCCTCATCATTTCATCCTTTAAGAAGACTGCATGTCTTGTTTCTACAAACTTTGTGTATCTGTCAATACAATAGAAACGAAAACCTTTTGATCTTTCAGGATAGCCAATGAAATGGCAACTGACTGTTTTGAAATCCAGCTTCACAATATTTGGATTAAACACTTTGTCCTAAGCTGGGATCCCCCACACTCGCAAGTGGTGTAGCGAGGGAAGTCTTCCTGTCCATAGCTCGTACAGTTTTTTGGGCACCGACTTGCTTGGTACTCTATTGATAATGTGAATGGCAATTTTTAGTGCCTCCATCCACAATCCCAATAGCAAGGTGGAGTAACACATCATACTATGCACCATATCCATAAGTGTACGGTTACGCCTTTCAGCTACTCCATTCTTCCGAGGCTCGCCCGCAACTATGCCATTCTCCTATAAAAAACTTGCAAAAGGTCTAGGAACTTGTCCATATGGGGTGTGCTGACCATAGTACTCCCCTCACGGTCAAATCTCACTATCTTAATTCTTTTATGATGCTGATTTTCAATTTCAGCTTTGAATATTTTAAATTTATCCAACGCTTCGATCTTTATTTAATTGGATAAATATAACTAAAACGGGAGTAGTCATCTATGAATGTTATGAACGAGTCATAGCCATCCACACTTTTCATAGGAAATGGTCCACAAATGTTAATGTGAATTATTTCGAGTGTTCTTGTGCTTCATTTTGCACCTTTTTAAACTTGCTTTGCGTACTTTCCTTTAACGCAATATTTGCATTGCTCTATGTCTGAGAACTCTAATGGATGAAGGATTTCATTTTTAAGTAGTCTTTCTACCCCCTCTCGAAATATGGCCTAAATGACAGTCTCATAATTTCAACGATGAATCATGAGTTTTCTTTCTTTTCTTTTGTTCTTTCTCCCACACGGAAACATGTTTATTCACATTACACATAGAATACAATTTTTCACGTAAGGATAAATAAAAAATCTCATTGTGAAGGAAAGCGACACCCACACAAGTATTATTAAACCATATGGCACACTTGCCATGTTCAAAATGACCTTTATAATAATATTTGTCTAAAAGTGAAACACTAATCAAGTTTCTATGTAATGAAGGAACATAAAAAACTTACTTAAGCACGATCGTGAATCCGCCAGCTAGCTCTAGGGAGATGTCGCCAACAACTTCAATATCTGCTTGGACTCCATTTGCAACTTCAATGCATCTTTCGCTTCTTTGCGTAGTCCACGTCGAATGGAATCCCTGTAATGAATTTGCAACATGAACAATTGCACCTAAGTCAATCCACCAAGTAGATTTCAAAAACTATGTATGCGAGGATTCATTTAGAAAGAAAATAGTGTTGTTACCATTCTTTGGCATTATCGACTTTAACCAAATAGGACAATTTTTCTTGTAATGCCTGGTATTCTTAAAGTGGAGACATGTATCTTTGTCCACTAGAAAAGATTTGTGCTGAAGCTGATGCTGCATGGGAGCTTTTCCATGTGGCTTTGAAGGGGAGCTTTGATTGTAGTTACTTTTTTTGTTATCCTTCACATAGTTCAGGGAACCACCATGTGAGATTTTAATTCTATCCTCTTCTTGCACACACATGGCTATTTTCTTTTCAATGTCCCACCGCTCTGGCTACATGTTGTTGTTGACAAAAAATGTGTCAAACTCTATTGGCAGTGAATCCATGACTAGATGGATAAGGAGTGCAGGCTTAAGCTCCAAATCATCATCCTTAGGCTTCAGTTTCACTGCCATGTTGCTCATCCTGTGGATGTGCTCTCTTATGCCAAGTCCACCTTCAGTGTACTTTTCTGTCACCAGATGCTTTAGTAGCTGGATACTCCCCTACAGAAGCACACTCTGCAATTGAGCCCACAATGACATGCTCAATTGTGTTCTTTATGAAAGCCATGCACTTTTTGTTTGCGGTGAGCCACTTTTTGTTCTCGAGGGTATATGTCATCTCCAACGGAGCATGATCCCTCTTCTTTTTCTCCCAAGCAACATAATCATCTTTATCATCTCTGACTGGCTCTGTTGGTTTGATCGGCTGCGGAGTGTCGACGACCCAGTCCACCTCAGCACAGACGAAAGCTAAGTCGACCTTCTCTCTCCATTCAGTATAGTTATCACCTCTAAGGGTTTGGACATCCTTGATGCATCTCATCAAATAGTATCCTCCTGAAAACCACATGGAACTGAGATCATAATAACAACTACATGCATTAATCCTGTTGGGTCCACAGCATAGAAAACAAAAAAATTCCTACGGTGTGAACTACACGCCAAGATCTATCTACTAGGTACAAAGCAACGGGTGGACATACATCCAACGAGAACTTACCCTCGTAGTCAACGAGCTTTTTTAACGAGTAGGAACTCGTGGTTGATGTAGTCGTACACTTGCCGATCTCAAGATCGTGAGGAAGTCCGAGCGCCGCAACTCAGCAGCGCATCCGCACTCGCACACATGTTCAAGCCACCGGACAACCTCCACCTCCTCGCTCCAGCGATCCAGCGGAAGCAGCAACTCCTTCCAGACGAAATGCCACCGGGAACATGTATCTCGCTAATCCGAGACCATGGGGGAATAATTCTAGAGGGGGAGAGAGATCCTTCACAAGGAGGTGTGAGGATGAAGGAGGGAATGGGTGTCCTTTTATAGGAGGAGGGGGGGTGCCCCCTCTCTCCATGGCCGGCGCATGGGGGGGTGACCCCTACCTCCCCCATTCATGTGGTGGTAACCCCTCCACATTAAAATGCCTCTTCACATTCCCTTTTAAAGTCTCCACTTTAAATGCATTAAATTTCTCCAAATTTAATGATCTCTCATTTAATAAAACTCTTTTTATTAAATTTATTCAGAATTTTGTTAATTACTTTAATTAACAAACATTCACATATAGCCCCTTACAATATTTCAATATCACATGCAGAACCACCTTCTGCAATTTCACCCGAAACAATTTTCGGTTTCTATTGAAACAATTCCTGCGCTTTGCAATTCTTTCGTATGAAACATATGTGCTCCAAAATGGTGTCCGGTAACTCTTAAGTGTGCCACCCTACGGTTCACGAATAATGCAGACATGATCGAGAACCTTCTCCGATCAATAATCAGCAGCGGGACCTGGAGATCCGTACTGACTCCTACACATCCAACGATGACTCCTGTAATCGTGAGAACCTTTAACACTTGTAACTAAATCCCTTTGTCTCTCGATATATTACATGTCTGAGATTCGATCATCGGTATCTCCATACCTAGTTTGATCTCGTTACCGACATGCACTCTTTTCTCGTTCCCGTGATATATCATTCTAGTGATCACATCACTTGCTTGCAAGCTATCCTAATGTGATATCACCGAGAGGGCCCAGGGTATATCTATCCGTCATCTGGATTGACAAATTCCACTCTTGATCCATAAGCCTCAACATAACATCTTCGTAGTACTGAACCCATCTTTATAGCCACCCTGTTACGGTGTGACGTTTGATGTTATCAAGATACTCTTCCGGTGTTAGCAATTAACATGATCTCATGGTCTAAGGATAAAGATTACTTCGTATGATGTTATAGCAATATAAACATAATGACTTGATCGTAATGCTATACTTCGGATGAATGTTCATCACATCATTCCATCAATGGTGTGACCTTGTTATTAACAACATCCAATGTCCATGATCAGGAAACCTTGATCATCCTGTTAATCAACAAGCTAGTCTATAAGAGAGGCATGACTAGGAACCCTTTTTGTTTATTAAACACACATGTATTGATGTTTCCGAATCAATACATTTCTAGCATGTAAAATAAACATCTATCATATATAAGGAATATATAATAACAACTTTATTATTGCCTCTCAGGGCATATTTCCTTCAAATCCAACGTTGGTCAAAACTAAAACATACAAGTGTCTGTGCAATTAAATCTATATCACAGTTGGGCAAAAAATAGAAATAAATACATATAAATAACCACAAATCATGATCATGTTATTTACAACGTTGGTCAGAAAATAATAGGATCATAATTAGAATAATCACTTTAACATGCTCTTAAATTTAATTTTCACTTTAGTTCTAATTAAATTTAAAAGAGCACGAATTTAAACTATTCACAGCAAAAAGCATGAATAAAATTCATGAAAACATATTATTCAGAAGCATTTCTTTAACTTTTCTACTTTCTAAAACACACTTCTCTTTGGTTCAGTGTAACACCCTCGAATCGGCCCTATGCAAGTTTTAGCCCTTTCCGCCAAACCCGCATAGAAACGATTCAAGGACGCCCACCAGGCACTTTCGTGTGGGTGGAAAACAAAGTAATACCATTACACAACAGTCCTCGATGGGACCCACAGAACAGATATATATACGACAGCGACTCAACGAGTCAAGAATACAGATATACAATACAAAGATCCAAATAACCTTGAAAATGTTACAGCGTCCTAGTACAGACAAGATGCAAATGGGGCTAAGAGCCCTGAAGAATAACCAATGGCGTCCATAACCCTGCCCAGGCCAAGCCGGAAGGTTAACCCTGCTAACAACGTCGATCTCAAACCTGCTAAAACAAAAGGGGTGCCGACAAAGGGCAAAGGAAAAAGAGGAGTGTCGGTACTGAGGCCAGTACACGGCGAGGCTAGAATTTGGCGGCTCTCGCCTACACAGGTATGGTGGGATGGAGCGGCAGCGTAGCGGCACTAAACAACCTATAGAGACTCGAGACAACTAGTGGTTATCAGAGAGGGGTAAGAAAGACCTATTCGGATCCAACCTGAAGCTAATACCAAACAAACCCATCCTGGTATTTCCCCCTCAAGACCAAAAGAGGAAATCGGACCAAGGAACTCACACAGTTGGCAATTTTACTCATTCCGTTATAGTTGCAGCAATTACTAATCAGATATAGATAGCATGAGTCATACTGATAGCATAAGTAGTGGGCAATTTTAATTACCATTCCATTGTAGTTGGAACACTTACTAGTCAGATATAGTTGTCCTGAGGAATTCCAAACCCAGCAGTTGTTGGCACTTTTATTTCATTCCATTGAAGTTGCGATACTTACTAGGCAGGTACAACATGTCACCAAACAACCCCAGATCCACCAGTTGTTGGCATTTTTAATATCCATTCCGTGATAGTTGAATCTGATTACTAGTCATATATTAAGTCAAGTTTATAGCACTACTTTAGTTATGCTTGTCTATGATCGAGATACTGTGCTCCAAGTCGTCCATAACCGCGGACACGGCTTTCAGAAAGTTTTACCCTGCAGGGGTGCACAAATAGCAACACACACTCGATCAACCTCGGAAAAACCAAATCAAAACCCAACGAGGCTTTCACGACAAAGCAATCACAGGATTCATAAAATATTTCAGGGGGCCACCCCACTAAGCTACCCGCAACGAAGTTGGCCGCCTCCGAAATGGACCCAGGATTTGCGTCAATGGCTGTAAATGACTGGGAACCCGAAAATGTGACTGGGCTTGTCGATACCGCGAAAACACTCCGCATCCAAAACAGTACAGGTGCTCCACGCACAATCTTAAATAAAGCAGTAAACATGGCATAAGTACAGGATAGTAAATAAAACCCCAAACTAGTTTGTGGCCCCAAGAAATAGAAATGAATCAAGCTCTGGCTCAGGCGGGTCCATAAGGCCTCCCGGATGTGGATAGTGCAAAAAATCAAGATACAGGTATCAAGTACTCGGGGTCCTACGGGACACAAGTGAGCGTGGAAGAACCAAATAACATCTATTGCCCACCGATGCCTCTGCATTAGTTATATCTAGCATTTTAATAGTTGTATTTAAAGTCATGATCATCTCCACCATTAAGCATCTCCACCAGAAACATCTGCCAGCATTCCAACAACTGGGGTACTCGACAACACGAGATCGCACCTGAGCAAGCAACTACGACTCGCAAGGCCAGCTATCTACCAAACAACAGGTATTAGGAGGTGTCCATGGCAATATAGAGGCTGCACGGGATATAACTGGTGCACGGAAACTAAAGCATCACGACACGGATAGCAATAGGTCAACATGAGGAAATAAAGACTATAAATGCAAAATAGGTAGAAGGGGGAGAGATGCTCGCCTGGAAAACACTGCCGAAGGTTCATATCCGGAGAACTTGTCGATACTCGCATCAACTCATCGGCCTAATCCGTGAAGAAGCAAACACTAGAAGAAACACCGGATGCAATATTTAATACTACGGCAGAAGAATCGGCATGTTCATGATATGATGCAGATGCGGTGCAATTATGCAGTATTAAGTGGAACCGGGGTCCCAACAATTAATTAATAGGTTTCAGTTATTTAGAAACCCCGCAATTTAAATGTTGTATTAACATGGCATAACATGGCATTGGTTCGCTACACAGATTTAAATGGAGTCCGGAATAAGACTAGAATAGCCCGCATATAGTCTCCATATTTAATTTAGGTGAATCGACTATTTAACCCAACCCACCAGATGACATGTATGCAAGCATGATGATTTAATGATGCGACAGGGATATGTCATATTATAAAAATAGAGGCTTAGGATCACACATCTGGGTTCGGAAGAGCTTGGTTCCGGGGGGTTCGGGGTTCGACAGGGTTCGACGAGGATCGGTCTCGGCGGGAATGTTCTCGGACAACGGAGGGTAGATCTTGTCGCTTCTGTCTCTTCGGTTCGGTCTTCGGGTTCAAGTAGAAGAGATCGTCGTCCAGGGTCTCGGTCATCGAATTCGGGAAGAAGAACTTGGCGTTCTGCGTCGGTGACCTCGGTGTTCGGCGGTGAAGTGCTTGTCGTTCCGATGGCACACAAGGAGGGGAGATCGAGGCCGATGAACGGCGGCTCCTGCAGAGGACGGAGGCACACAAGGAGGGGAGATCGAGGCCGACGAACGGCGGCACACGGCCGGAGGTCGGTGAAGTCAGAAGGGGACGGGAGGGACGCGCGGGGCGGCGCCATGGCGACAGGGAGTCGAGAGGGGAGAGGCGACGGGCGTCAGGGTGCAGGGAGGCCCGGCAACACTGCGGGGAAAGCGGCCGAGGCGGAGGGCAAGGCCGAGTCGGTCAAGGATAGAGAAGACGGCGACACGGAACGCCGGGGTCGCAGAACGGCGACCCGAGGCAGAGGCGCGGACGGGGAGGTCGTCGGGTACGGCCGTGCACGTTGTAGAGGGAGAGGCGGTGGTCGGCGAGCTCGGACGGGCGACGAGGGAGGACGACGAGCTCTGCTTGATGGGTGAAGACGAAGAGGGTCGGTGACAGGGCGAGGAGCTCACGGAGGGGTGGCTCGGGGGTCCTGGGCGGCGCCGCTGGGGTGCTTGGGGGTGCCCTGCACAGAGGTGGTCTAGGCGGCGACCTTGGGCACCTGCGGCGGTTAGACGATGGTGAGGTGGTCCTGTGCGGGCCCCTGGTGGCGCTCGAGAGACGAGGCGATGGCCAGAGCCACGAGGAGGGCACGGCCGAGCAAGGGAGGCAGGGCGGCACTGGACCGAGATGCAGGAGGGGGCGTCGCTAACTGGCGAGGACGAAGAGGAGGGGCGGCGGCCGTGGGGACTTGTCGAGAGCGGGGTGGGGACGCGAGCCTAGGGCGCCCACACGGGTTGCGTGCAGGGCTCGCGGGCGGTGCTGGCCGCGAGGTGGGGCCAGGGTAAAGGAGCGGGGTGGTTGGTGGGAGGTGGAGACCAGGTGGAGTGGGGAGGCGTGCAGGGTGTGGGATCGGTACATCGCGTACACGTCGGGTAGGGTGGTTTCGGTGCGGGGCTGGGCTGGGGCAACGCGGTCACGTACGACACGTTGGGTGGGGCCAGGTGGGACCAAGGCGGCGCGCGGTGGGGTGAGGTTGACCGCGTGGCCTCGCGAGGAGAGCAGCGGGGCATGTCGTGCAGCTGCTGCATGCAGGACTGCGAAAGGCGTGGGGCGGCAGAAAAAAAAGAGAGGGAGGAAAAACTAGGATAGAGGGGTAGGTCTAGGTAGATTAGGGTTAGGGATTTCCTGTGGGGTTGTAGGCTGCAGCTAACCGGGCCGTTGGGCCTGGCAGGTGGCGGCCTCCCCCGGTTTAAAAAAAATATTTTATTTATCTGTTTTAATTTTAAAGATTTTTGTACATAACGTTTAGACAAAATAAAATATCCGGAAGAGACCGGTATTTTTAATTTGAAATAAAGACATGAGGTATTTAGAAAACAAATATAGGCTTTTAGAAAATACTTTTTGTCAAACATATGCATGATGATGACGATGCTCAAATGCAATGTGGCATGATGACATGAGCATGCGGTCATGATGATGCAATGCACAAAACACCGCGATTTTCTAGTAGTGGTTTTTGCGGGATGCCACATTCAGTTTGGTTAGAATTCAAAACTAGATGAAAAATGCTCAAAATCTAAATATAATTTATCAAGAACAACAGATGGTAGAAAAAAGGGCCGAATTTTTGGCCCACATCCTACAGCTGCGTGCACCGCCCCATGGCTCTGCATCGGCCCACGGCCTGCTTGGGGTGCACCACCCACGCATGATCGGGAAAAACAGCCCAAGCCTGCACTGCGTGTGCCACCGACGCTCGTGGCTCACTCGTGGCCATCCGATGCATCGGACGGTCGTCCGCTTCCATCGCACGAACAAAAACAGCGGCACCCGCCCCTCCTCTAACCCTACTCCCCATTTGCCTCTCCTCCCCCCCACATCTCTCTCGCGCCCGCAGGCGACGGCGGATGGAGACCCGTGGCCGGCGGTCCGCCGACGATGGCGAGGAGCGGCTCCGCCAACACGAGCCACCCCTTTTCTTTCTTTCTTCACTCTGTCCCGTCCCCTAAACCCCGCATACACAATGAGATCGAGAGGAGAAGGTAGTAGCGCCCCGCTGGCCCCCTTGCCAGCGTGTGGGTGCACCCGAGGGTGAGCGTACCACTGTCGAGCGGCTCAGTGGTGGTGCCCTTTGCACCTGAAGGTGTTCTTTCCCATCAGCAATAATGGTTAGGGTTGATTCTTATTTTCTGTTTTTGGTTCTAGATTAGGTTTTCTTTCTCACTTTTCTTTCTACCCATGAAAGATCTACAACCTAGTTGCTCTGATACCATTGATAGAACCCTAGGATCATCTAGGTGCATATCTGGCCGGGTAAACTTTTCTAGTGTTCATACTTGCATTTGTGTACTTCGAGAGAAAGAGAGATGGGAGAGGGGAGTAGTACCTTCTCCCTAGCTTGATGAGCCCGAGCCATTGGCCATGGGGAAATCTGCGCTAGGGAAGCGACACGAAGTGCAGATCATCGATAGAGCTTCCCATCACTCCTGCGCTCTACCTAGATTGGGTAGGGTTTGTCGGTGAGGAGTGCGGCTTGCGACGAACCTCGTAACGTGAGCCGCCGGCCACCGGCTCTTTATATAGCGTAGTGCAACAGGGGCCCGCCAACCATGTAGGATTGGGCGCCTCCGATCAGGTTGTGGATCTGATGGGCTATTGGGCCCACTCGGGAGGGAGATCAATCTAACAATTATAAGTTACCTCACCGGCTGCATCGGTGTCGAATTCTCCATATTCTGTAGTAAATATAGAACAAACACTTATACTCTCATAGTATATATATACTATAACATGGCGCCTTCGTATCTCTAAAGAGATCTAAGCTCCCTAGCTTTGAGCATATATGGTTGATTGGGATGTCGCTTTCATGGGGCCTACCTGCTAGTGTGTTAGCTCTTATATAAGTGTAGGTGTTTCAGGATTTAAAATTGAATTAGACTGCTTTTCTCATTTTCAGACGTGCACCAATTGAAGGCCTGCCCGATTGATCAATTGAATTTACAATATATGATTTTGTAGGCTTAAATGGTCAGAAATCTGCCCATATCTGATTTCGTAGCCTCATAACAAGTGAATAATTAGACACTGGTAAACTTTTCTGGTTAAAAATCCTGCCATAAAAATAATTTAATTGTTAAAGATGGGCAGATCGACTCTATATTGGATTAAGATTTGTATTGGTAGGATCCTTTTGGCTAAACTTATGCTTTCATGATATTATTTTACTTGCTAAATACCACTGGGTCAATTAATTCTTTGTTTGAACTATAATTCTAAAGAGAAATATATTGTATTTTTCTACCACGTACAGTACACGTTTCGAAGCTGTATGGGGCCATATGTGGGTGTGTTACCTGTTCGCTGGTACTCATGGAATTGGGATTCGGTGATTGCTCGGTCGTTTCCCGCTGGATGGGGACCACCTGGTATGCTACTGGTGAAATTGGGGCTCTATGTTGCTTATGTCGTGTACTGCTACAAGGGGCCCACCTACTTGAGTCTTGTTGTTTCGTTGCTCACGAAAATGATGTTACCGTGGTTTCTTCGTCTTTCGGCGTTAGGTTTGGCTTACCTGACATCGTTTTATTGTTCTCCTTACAGGCGAGCCTGTCTGAGTAGGTTCTGCATCAGTGAAATTGCAGCGGGGCGCTTGTGACCATATGTGCTCTACGTGGAAGGGAGACGCAGGTTGCAGGGTCGGTACGCTGCGCTTTGACCATCGAGATCGTCTTCACTATGTTCTGGGCGCGACCGCTTGCGTTCTCCGGATTGTCTGTTCCTCGCTCTGGTTCGTTTTTTCTTTTCTGTGTTCTGGAATTTTCTTTTACTATGTTATGGCGGTTGGCTCCGGCCGGTGCTTTGGTTCACGGACTGCTGTTAGCCGTTGGCTCCGGCTGTTGCTTTGATTCATGGGCTGCATTCGCTCCTGTGGTAGTCGGTGTGGTGTACGCGGCGACAGATGCCCTGATGATCCATTACAAGTTTTTATTGTGACCCAGGCCACGGTGAAACAAAATTAAACAAGCAATCTTGATAAAGAATTTAAACGCTCTAAGCAGAGGTCGGCGTGGCAAAAGCGGCTAGGTCATCTAGTATGAACTAATTCCGAGTTGAATTTGTGATTTGTTGTCGATCCGTAGTGGGATCTGACAGAAGAAGACTCTCGCCGCGACTGGCTCGGAGTAGGACCATTGTACTGGGCGTCAGGTGCCGGTGATAAAAGTGATCGGAGGAAGGACGACGTGGTGCGAGCGAGACGAGTACGAGTCCTCCAACACAGTGAAGAGGATCTGCGCCGCTGACACCGCAGCCAAGGAGGACAACATCGGCGTCGCAGTCAAGGATAGTCGATCCGCGTCGGACCGGGAATAGCGCCGGTGTATACAACACTTCCGACACGGTGAGCAAGATGGGCGCCGCCGGGAAGGCCGAAGAGACTCATCGCCTCGTTGGACCCAGACCATTGAGTTCGTACCCCGTGGTACCAGTTGACGAGGAGAGTAGGGCGTGGTGGTGGGGGTGGCTGCCGCGCGCCTGCTCGCCCTTTCCCCGACCGGAACCAGACCCCATCCGTGACAGCGAGTACTTAGTCCCCCCATCCAATTCGATTGATTGATACGCACAATATCGATATTTGCCGTCTGTTATTTTACTGATCCGTCTGTATTTTTGTTTGGTTAGCTTTCCGTATGTGCTGGGGCGCTCGGAACGCTTAGCTCGCGATCAAAAGATAGTGGAGGAATGCCTTGGGTGGTACAACACTATGCATCCGGTGATTTGTTCTTCCTTACTCAACTTTCCTGCCTAGCAATCTGGTCCTGCAATTCGGGCATATATTTATTTTCACCGCTCTGAATTAGACTCGCTGAAATGTGCTACTACTCACTAGATAAAATCATTCCTTACTCCTTCAGACCATCAAATAGACTCGTTTTATTTTTACTGCTTTCTGTTTCCGCTTCCGGCTTCGGGCACCTTCTTCAGACTTAATGCACCGGATCAACAATGTGATTCTGAATTTCGCTAGGTGCAACCAAACCTTAATTAAAGACTACAATCCGTAATGCATAAAGCTGTTTGGATTTGACAGTTAAAGTTTTCTTATTGCTAGTATTTGACTGTTAAAGTTATGCAAGTGGATTTGGCATAAAAATAATATACTTCAGGTAATATGTTTAACTGATTTTGCAAAAGCAATACCGTGTGTTGAAGACTGTCGACCATCTTCCAAAAACACCAGTAAAAAGTTAGGATGTGGCAACTGATTTAATTCGGCCGCTGGTGCTTTTTTGTTTTGGTTTTCCTTGCTCCCTGTACCAATTTTTTTTTGAACGGCACGACGGGGGGCGAACTGCCCACCTGCATATTTCATTGAAAAAAAGGCGGACAAAAATGCCCAAAGTTTCTTACAAAAAGGGGAGGAGCGTCAGCTCAAAGGAATTACAAGAGCGTCGCGCACCACTGCCATAACCGCAGGTGCTCGATGACTTGCTCGAGAATCGCCGGAAGGGGGAGACGGACGGCGTCGAAGACCATCCGATTTCTGGTTTTCCAAATCACCCAGAGGAGGCATGAGGTAACGGTGCTCCACAGCGGCACGCCCCAGGAGGGGTTGCTTGCCTGGAGCGAGACCCAGGCCGCTTCGGCAGAGGTGGGGAGGGCGCATCGACGAGGTCCAAGCGCACGCCTCCATAATAGGCGCAGGCGGGGGCAGGTGAAGAAAAGGTGGGCGAGAGTCTCCGGCTGGAGCGGGCAGAAGGGGCAGATGTCTGTGTCCAAGCACCCGATGTGCCGCAGGAATGCACGCGTGCGGGTATTGCCGTGACGAAGGACCCAGATGAACACCTTGACCTTGAGCGGCGCATACCCAGCCCAATTCAGATCGTGTAGGCATGGCGTCATGGCACTCCACAACATGCCTCGCCGGGGGCGATCCATCTTGGCGATTGTCCCCTTAGATAGTTGCATCACTGGCATTGCAGCGGGGAGTGCCGATAAAACAGATGTCGAGAGCGTCAGCCTAGCACCAAGCGAGGTGGGGCGGATCTGCCAGGAGGGGATGCGGCGCTCGATCCTCCCGGCGAGGTAGTCTAGGGCAGAAGCAGGCAACTTGCGATCTGACAGCGGCAGCCCTAGGTACGTCTGCGGGAACGAGGATACGGGGCACCCCAAGATGCCGGCCAGATGCGCGGCGTCTGCAGCAGGCACGCCAATGGGTACGGAGGCGCTTTTATGGAAGCGCGTCCGAGAATTCCCGCAGAATGCCACGCAAGCGACGAAGTTGACCAGAATCAGCGTGTGCCAAGATCAGCGTGTCGTCGGCGTACTGCACCACAGGGCACGGGAGATCATCTGCAAGGGGGTGGAGGAGTCGATGTTCGTCTGCATCCTTCAGGATCATCTGGCGCAGGAGGACGGCAACAATCAGAAACAGGTACGGCAAAAGAGGGTCCCCCTGGCGCAACCCATTCCTGCAGTTGATCCAACGCCCTGGAACCCCATTGAGCAGCACAGCAGCTTTGCCAGTTCGGAGGAGGACGCGGATCCAGGCACACCACCGGTCACCAAATCCACGCGCCTGGAGGATGGCATCGAGGGCATCCCAATTTACCGAATCGAAGGCCTTCCTGAAGTCCAGTTTCAGGGCTATCACAGGAACCCCTCGGAGGCGGCAACACTGGATCAGGTCGGCAGCATAGAGGAACCCGTCAGTGCTACATCGCCCCTGGATGAAGCCCCTCTGCTCGTATGCCACCAGTTCCTCAATAAACCGTTGGAGACGCGACGTCAGAATTTTCGTGAGCAGCTTCACCACACAGTTCTGGAGGGAGATGGGCCGAAAGCCATCCGCGGAGACAACATCTTCAGACTTGGGGAGCAGGGCAATGTACGCACGGTTCAAGCCGTCGAGCTCCGCACGGCAATTGTAGAATTCTTCAAGGAAAGCCATGAGATCAGGTGAAACCGTGGACCAGAAACAACGAAAGAAGGCGGGACCGAAGCCATCAGCCCCGGGGCTACCATCTAGCCTCATCGTCTAGAGCGCCTTCCGAAGCTCCTCAAGCGTGAAGGGGTCCTCAAGCGCGGCGAGTCCAGACACGCGGTCGAGCAGCTGGCTAGGCTCACGGCGCCAAACGGGGGGAGAGGATTCCCCCAGTAGACCGGTGTAGAAGTCACTCAGGATACGCTCCTTTCCAGCGTGGCATGAGACAGGCACTCCGTCGGTATGGAGCACTTTGATCTGATTTCTACGCAGCCTTGCGGACGCCCCGGCATGGAAGAAGGCGGTGTTGTCATCCCCGAGTTTGCACAACTTGAAGGCGAAGCGCTGTTTCCAATATATGTCTAATTGCTTGTACATACGGGAAAGCTGGCGCTTGACCGCGTCACGGAGCAGCATCTCATGGGGGGCGAGGGTGTGGAGCTCCTCCATGCGATCCAAGAGTTCGATCATAGCACGACAATTTGACACGACAACAGGGGGTCGCCTTTTGGCGTGAGCCCATTTTTTTGAAGCGGCACGGGCCCATTTCAGCGACCTGGACAGACGGCGGCGCGCAGTGGGGAGGTGGTTCCGGGGATCAGCCCACACGGCGCAGATATTGGCCTGGTACTCCACAGAATGGGTCCATCCACGCTCGAACCTGAAGACAGAGCTGATCGGGGCGCGCGAGGATGCCTCGACCACCAGGGGCACGTGATCCGAGGTCGTCCGGACGAGCGAGCGGAGACAAGAGTTAAAGAGCACCTGCTGCCAGCTGGGGTCGATGAAGGCTCGGTCAAGGCGCACTAGAGTGGGCACCGCCCGCCCATTGGTCCAAGTGAAACGTCGATCGAGCAGCGGGAGTTCCTGGAGCAGGAGGTCGTCGAGCGTTTCATTAAAGGAGTCCGCGGCGGAAGCGTCGAAATTCCCATTATTCTTGTCCTCCTCACGTCGAGATAAGTTGAAGTCGCCGAGGACGAGCCAGGGGACCGCAACATCGGACGCCACAGATCAGAGTTCCGCGAGGAAGGCGGCGCGGAGCTCAGAGAGGCAGGGCGCATAGACATTGGTGACTGCGAACTGAGTCCCGTCGACGACGAACTCGAAAATGGAGGTGAGCGTGAATGCCCGCTGATCATCTCGGACGTGCGAAAAAGTCGACGGCCGCCACGCGGTGAGCAGGCCCCCCGACGCCCCGTTCGAATTTTTGAACACGAAGGAGGTGAAGCCCGGCGGAAGAAAGGACGACGCTTTCCGAGAGGATATGTCGCGCAGCTTCGTTTCTTGGAGGCAGATCAAGTCCATAGGGTGTGCGGAAAGCCCACGTTTAACATCGATGCATTTGTCGTCATCGTTGATGCCACGAACGTTCCAGGAACCGATGGCAAGCTTCATTAGAGGGACAGCTTCCATACCTAGCACATATACACACCTCTACGGTACGCACGCGGCGAGGCGCGGCGAGCTGTACAACCAGGCACTGCGGCACTGGCCAAAATACAGAAGCATACGCAGGGGGGAGGACACGCTCGTGACGCAGCACGGCGGTCTGTACACCTAAGCCCACAAACCCAGCACTGGGGACAGTAACGCTCGCAACAGGCAAACGCACATGACCCAAAGCAGAAGGCAGAATAGCTAGTGCATGTATATACAGGGACGGCGATAGTCAGAGAAGCCATGCAGCACTCGACGCCGCAGACACTCCCAGGAGCATACTTGTGATTCATGGAGCACCGGTCACCACCGGGACAGCAGCAACCGCGCCGTCGACGTCCTCGTCAGGCAGCTGGCACGCTTCTCCAACCACGCACACCTCAAGGGCAGTGAGGGGCGGCAGCAGCGGGCGCGGAACGACGGCGTCCCCATCTTTGTCGGCACGGTGTTGGACGGCACGGGAGAGGACGGACTGGAAAGAGGCGCCGGCCTTGCTCTTAATCCTGGCGCTCTCGCGCGGTCCCCCGCTCGGACCAGGAACGGAGGTGCATGTAAGCCCAAGAGTACGAGCGCGCTTGCGGCCACTCGGGCGGCCAGCCGCAGGGAGTGCGCCAGTAGCAGGTATGGGGCGCCCGTCCTCATCTCCACGGTCGCGGCACGGAGGCGCGACGGCGGCCCCATAAACCGGGGACACCGGTCCGGGCACCACGACACCCAGGCCGGTAGCGGTGGAACCCAGAGAGGCGAAGGTCGACGACACCTCGGAGACGACAACATCCGCGAGGAGGCCTACGGAGACGACCGTCGCAGCGCCCCGGGCGACGGTGACCTTGTCGATGACGCCAACAGCCCCAGTCGCGAGGTTGACGTGCGCCATGCCGCGCGGTCCAGGGTCGGAGGAGAAGGCAATCGTTCGCGGCACGCGGAAGTAGGCTTCTCCCGCGCCAGCACCGCGCACGAACACGTGCAAGTACGTGCCACACACAGCGACCTGAATGTCGGGGGAGCCATGCGTGATGGCGGCGAAAGGAACGCCAGCGGCGCCGGAGGCCGGCGACACGTCGATCTTGGCGTCCATCGCACCGCATGCACCGGGAGCCGAACCTCCGCAGCCACCACCCCTGCTACTGCCAGCGCCGCGTGCCGGAAGAAGGAGGTTGGGCCAGTCGTACGTGTTGGCGACGGAGGAGTTGGGTGGAGGGCCGCCGCGGTCGCTAGGGGGAGGGCCGCCGGGGGGGCCACCAGGGGGGCCATCGTGGGGACCGCCAGGAGGGGCGCCAGGCGGGCCGCCGGGACCACCTGGAGCGCCATCGGCAAACCTCCAGCGGCGGACGCGCTTCACCTGGACGACGGAGTACATGCCATCAACGTTGACCATGTCCAGATCCTGGGGTATGCGGTTGAAACGATCATACTTGCACACCACGAGGACCGAGATGAACTCGTTGCCCGCCATGCAAAGCTCCGCGATTTCCATCGGGTTCCCGACGCCGCCCACGGAGTGGCGGATGTGGGTGCGGTTCCAGTGTTCAATCGGGTAGCCGACGAGGGAGAGCGCGGCGTAGCCCTGGTGCGCGAGGCGGAGACGATTGGGCGCATCCTCGTGGCGCTCGAAGTATACATTGTGCTCTTGCACCGCGTAGTGGCCCTCCACGGCGGCCTCTCGCGAGGCGGGGGTGCGGAAACGCACCAGCGTACCGCCGAACGCACTTGTGGCCGTCCTGGCCTCCATGCCAAGCGGAACTTGGAGAAGAAGCGCCTCCTGGATGATTGGTCCGGGAGAGGACACCTCGGGGTCGACCCACGCGAAGCCGAACTCGGCGAAGGCGGTCATGTCGACGGGCGGCATGAACACGACGAGCTTGTCAGGGTGGCGTTGCACAGCCGGGACGTCGGAGTCGGTGGAGTCACCGCTCGACGAAGCGCCGAGATTGAAGTGGGAGATGGGCGATGGCGGCGCATACGGCGACGGCTGCGCAGCCGGCGGAGGCGCAGCGCCCGCGAAGGGGTGAGGGGTGACGGGGTACTGTCGGCCGCCGGGGTAGCGGCGGGGCGGAGGCGTGATGTGGTGAGGATCCATTGTGGCTGGCGGCGCCGATCGGCACCGGGCGGCGTGGTCGGTGCACTCGTGCGCATGGTGGCCAGAACGACGGCACAGTTTGCACTTCATTGGGTCCCTGCACTCCCTGACGTAGTGCTCCGGTGAAAGGCACCGGTAACAGCGGAGCAGCGGGTTAAAAGGGCGATGACGGGGTCGCAAGGGGGCGAACGGAGTGGGCCTGGAGATTTCCGGAGTCCTCGAGGGAGTTGACGTTGCGCTGGGCCCAGGCGGAGATTTCACGACCTCTGCCCACGTACGAACCGCACGATCGGCGGCGGACGGTTGTGGGGGGGGGGGGGGGGGGGGTGTGATTTGACTCAGCGCTGATCGACGTGGCGGCGTGCGGGCCGCAGGGTCGGCCACGTATCCCGGACAGGTGGGGGGCGGACCCAGGCACAGACACGTCGCACTGTTGTGCGGTGGGGAACGGGATGTAGCGCCGAGCGGGGGCGACAGGCCGGGACCCACCACGGAAGGGGACAGGGAACGTTGGCGATTCAGAGGGAAGGTCAACGTCCCGAAAACGCACGAGCCGACATCAGCCTTTTGAACTCCCGACCGTTGCGCGCCGTCCGGCGACGTGAGGTGGAACAGGAAGACAACGCCGGCGAAAATGAAACCAGCACGGTGGCGCAGCAGCCGCGCGACGGCGGCGCACGAGACCGACGAAGCGAAGACCCCAGGGCTGAGTTCAGAGACACGGAACCTGTCGTCGAAGGAGGAGAAGACATGGGTGAGCCCATTGGCAACGACGAAAGCGTTGACACGACGTTCGCCGGGGAGCAGTGTCACCCAGATGGGAGCGGCAGAGAGGCCTCGTGCGGGGGTGCAGACGGAGACACCGAGTCGACGACGGACGCGACGGGAAAAAACGTCCCCGGGGCGGCGCGATCGCATGACGCGGAAGGAGCCGCTGCGAGCAGTCACTGCGCCGGCAGGCACAGGCACGCCGCATCGTCGCGGCGGAGAAGACAGGGGTAGCCAGGTGGGCGGGAGGCGGCGTGGGGAGCGGGGGCGCGCAGCGGATGGTAGCAGACTGGGCGGCAGGCGTCGGGGAGTTTGCAGCGAGCTCGCTGCTGGGGAAGGTTGCGGCGTCGCGCACCGGGGTTCCGGGGGCGAGGAACTCGCACGCAGTGAGGTGTTGGCGCCCCGACCGCGGAGCGCGGAGGAGACGGGCGGCAGGTGGCTAACTACGCGGCCGCGGCGGCGAGCTCCTTGCCCGGTGCGCGGGCGAGAGCCCGAGAGAGACATCTTCCTGAATCCAAGGTCGTCCTTCTCAATCATCTACAAATTTTCTTAAGCAATTTATATGAGGGGACTTTCTTTGACAGAATATACAATTTTCGTACCTAAAATTAGGATGTTCATTTTTCTTTCCATGATGTTAACTTACCTTGTTACCTGCACGGATTACATTTTTGTTCCTAAAACAACCCACTTTCTTTTTCCATGATTTGTTTTACCTTACTGCTACCTGTACCAATTATACTTTTTTCCTGATTATTAATTGGTTGATTAGGGCGATGAGTACGAACCTGCTCCTGGCGTGGTGACTGAAGGAAGCAGATTAGGCAGGGGCATGTGCTGGACTCATGGCAACTTTGTGGCACGTCGGAAGCGCTCTGGCTGCTTCTCCTTCCTGCCCGCTCCTCGAACTTGTTATATGTTGATCCAAATTCTACAAAGTATAGGCCAACTTCTGACGAGTGGAGCGAGGCCCGTCGCCGGGAGGCTTGGGCCGAGTGCGGATCGTCGAAGACCTAGGTTTCCACCGATATATAAACCCCTTGTAAGCCGCCGGTTGGGATAGTTGCATCTGTGAAATCCCCGGCGTTTGTAAACACTCCTCGATATAGTGAAGTTTCGCTGGCTGGCGCCCGTGGTTTTTTCCTCTCTTTGTTGGAGAGGTTTTCCACGTTAAATCTGTGTCTCCTTGCTGTGTTTTTCGTTTTCGTTCTTCGTTATCTTCTTGTCGCGATTGTATCAAGCTCTTCTTTTTTGAGCAAACTAGAGGAAAGAATAACAATGAAGTTGTCACATGCATGCCTCTAGGTATGAATTTACTTGATCCGATCCTTGTTTTGTCAGTGCAAGAGTACTCTGAACTTTGAAGGGAAAATTTGTGATTCATACATGTTTGTTTCACTCTCCTCCCTCAAGTACTTGCATCCTGAACTAGTTACTGAAGCCAATTTCATACAGAATTCTGTTTCCTGTGTTTTCAGATGAACCAGTTACTGAAGCCTACGATTTCTTTGGTTTCCGTGTTGGGTGGGGTACTCGTCGTGGTGGCAACTGTACGTCCCTCTGCTCTTATCTCCGTTTGCATCATGCTGCATTGCGCAGTTGCTCTCCTACATAGTCTCTGACCAGCTGGCTTCCTGCATTTTTGTTTTCTTCAGCAGATTGCATTTGCAAGACATGCTACCGTCAACATCCTTACGCGAGGAGCACATGTGTATGTGAAGATAGCAAGGTGGAGCCAGTCTGTGACATGTGCTACCCTCGCTGCTGTGTGATTCATCCATTCCAAGGAGGGTTCGCGATGGGCTATAACACTAAAAAACGTTGTTAGGTAGGTGAGACATTAGGTTTATTCGAGCATGCCTCGGTGGCGACTCAAAAGTCTGCCATAGCTAGGACTCGAATCCCGGCGGGCTGGCCTCCACACCCGGATTATCAGCCACCAGGCCAATGCCTGGTTCTCACCGATCACTGTCGGTAGACTTGTTAATTCAGTACCAATGATGCTTATGCCACACTTCGGAGTAGAATTGTACTAGTATGTGCTTTGCCAGATCGAATGCCGTATGTTTATGTATATCACTGTATGTATGGTTCATTATTTCATCATTTCAGGTGATTTAGTTTGAATTTGAGAACTTGGCCAACCATACATGTAGTTTATTGTGTATCAAGTATGTTATCGAATGAAATAACACCGCAATCCGCTTAAAAAGGGAGCCAGTACATGAAGAGATTGCTGTACGATACTAGGATGGTGTTGATCTAACATTGCACTTGATGGCAGTTTTACTTCACTTCAGAAGTGAAACACACACGAAAGAGAAGTTGGGTGTTGCCAAACACACACAAAACGAGCCATCGGATCAGCGGACTCCATCAGTTGTCGAGATGCCTTCTCCAATCTTCACACAGCTAGCTCCGCCGGGCCATCAACTCGTCCATCAGCCTCCCAACGTCATTGTAGGAAGATCCGCCCTTCTCTAACGCGCTCCTCGCCTCCACACCGAGATCTTTAGCCTTCTTTTGTATCGCGACGCCTTCCTCGCTGCTGCCCATCAATCTCCCGATGGATTCAGCGATTACCTCACCGGCGATCACCTCGTGGGCCTCGACGCCCGATGCGTAGTCCTTGGCGCCGATGCTGACACCCACCTTGAGCACCTCCACGACGAGCTTCTCGTTGTAGAACTGATCTGCGTACCGTGGCCACGTGACCATCGGAACACCTGCGCTCACGGCCTCCAGGGTCGAGTTCCAACCGCAGTGCGTGACGAACCCGCCGATGGCCGGGTGGTTCAGGATGATCATCTGCGGCGCCCAGCCTCGGATGATGAAGCCGCGGTCGCCGCGCGCCATCAGCTGAGCGAAGCCCGCAGGCATCCACTCCGAAGAGTCTGGGCCTGCGCGGCCAACCACCCACACGAAATTCTTGCCCGAGAGGTCGAGGCCCCGAGCGAGCTGGTGCAGCTCCGCCGGCGAGAAGCTGGTCAGCGTGCCGAAGGAGACGTACACCACCGAGCCAGGCTGCTTGGCGTCCATCCACCGGAGGCAGCTGTCGGCGTCCGGCGAGGGCGCGCTGGTGCCTCTTCCAGCCATGTCCTTGCTGCCGAGCGCCACCGGCCCGACGAGCCACGCGCGGCGACCAAGCGTCGTCTGGTAGTGCTCGACGTAGTCTGGCTCCAGCTCGTGGAAGCTATTGATCACCTCGCCGAAGCTCCTCTGGTCGTCGGCGTTGATGCTCTGGAACAGTTTCCAGTGGTCGGGCCTCTTCCTGGGGTCCATCATTTGGCGCCGCTTCAGCACGACACGGTGCGGCAGCCCTGGCAGGGAAACGGGGGCGTCGGGGTCGTCGGAGGCGGTCTCCAACGGGTTGTTCCGCAGCATGCTGTCGCTGCAGGACCGCGCGAACATGCTGCTGCCGTGGAACGCCAGGCGCGGGACGCCGTGCTCCGCGGCGGCGTCCGTGGCCCAATAGAAGAAACTGTCCGACACGACCGCGTCGGGGCGGGCGTCAGCCAAGAACCGATCGAAGGGCTCTCGGAGCTGTGTCACCGCTTGATAGAACTTGTCCCGGTCGTCTTGGGAGGTAAGGGCCATGCCGTTCTGGACACCCGGCGGTAGGCCGACGTCAGGGAAAGGCACGACGGAGATATCGATCGCTGGGCAGTCGGTGCCGCCGAGGGCGTCGTTGGCACGATCGACGGCCGAGCAGATGATGGCAGCGTTGACAGGCGTGGTGAGTATGGTGCACCTGACGCCGCGGGAGGCGAAGAGCGCGGCCATGTCGGCTATCGGAATCAGGTGGCCGGGGGCTAGGAACGGGAAGAAGAGGATGTGCAGCGGTGACTGCTGCTCATCTTCGACAGCCATGGCTAGCTGCGTGCCGACGCTCGTCGTCTACGGCGTGGAGGAGAATCAGGAATCAGGGGAGTACAAACCAGAGCCGCAACAGAGCCGTGGTTTGACGACTCCACAGATCTCCACCTCACACAGTAAAAAAATTCAGTAAGAAGTTGCCTGTAAGTGTAGCGCCGTTGGTGTATGTGTTTATATAAGTCCGAAAGTTTGGGGCTCACGTTATCCTATCGAACCACGTGAAGTTGTTCCTTTTTTAAAAAGATTATTAGGCGAAGTTGTGCCTGGCTTTGTGATCTCCCACTTGGTTGGGTTGCCGTCCAAGACTTCGATACCTTCAAATGCAAGATTCCGAGCACAAATTGCCTCACTTGTTTGACCGTCCAGTTAGAATATGCTAATGTCACAGTGATGTGGCAGCAAACCACAAAGATATGGCTTATGAATCGAGGTCATGTCCATCATCTCCAACGACGGATGGATTCATCGCGAGGGCGGAAGAGCTCGGAGGGTGCCTATGACACCAATGTCAGGGCACAATGTTTGCACCTGGTGGCCGGAGGTCTGGGTTTTGATCTAAGGAGCGACACGAGTTTCCCCTTCAAAAAATCAAGCCGAGACCCAAGTGGAAGGGCGTAGGGGATCTCGCACCTCTTGTTTGCATATGATACAATTCTTTGTCTTAAAGCAAACGATGTACAATGCCATAATGTACGGAACATTATTATCGCTTATGAAGCGGCTACAGGACAACTCATCAACCGAGCCATGTCTTCAATCCTTTTTGGCGATAGCTACCCACAAGGCGTTCATGAGGCGGTGAAAGGAGTGCGAAGAGTGTAGGCTAATGCATATGAAGAAAAGTGCCTAGGGATACCTACCCTTAAAGGTTGAATCCATAAAGAAAGTTCCAAGGCCGCTATTGTCACCCATTTTGTGCCGGCTTAGAACCAAGACAGTAAAAGCCTGTTCTCAAAGGTGGGCTTAGCGGACTCGTTTCACCCTTCAAGATGGTGGAGTCAAGGAATAAGTCAACCAGGAGCGAAGGAAGGTACCAGAAGGATCCAGAAGCTGTTTTAGGGAACCCATCAAGGGTTGATACTTACCGTCAATACGACGGCTAGATTGGTTTTTACCGGTTCAAACAATGAAACAATGGTCCGTAATACTGATTGACTATCAAGAAGGCCTAGTTAATGCCGATTTGTGCCCACAAGCCTGGCTTACTTCAGCCCATAGTCACCGGAACTTCACATAGGGTTCGTCCTAAGAAACTAGGGCTCTAGGTCTCAAAAGCACCGGATAGACTATCTTGCATATCGCGCTTCTAGCAGGCCTCCTCCGGTGTGAGCTGCGGCCCATCACCCTCGGAGTTGGAGGTACACATCAACGTGTGCTAGCGTAACTTTGTCGGAACCTGTTTCGACCTAACACGCTTTTTGGTGACTTTGCTGGGGAGAAAATCTTAGATTGTGTCACCATGAACGATTCAAAGATCATGAATCCATCTAAGGTTACAATTGAGAACATCTTAAGGACAACTGTCGATGAACTCACTTAAGAACAATGCCAAGATTTTGTGGATATCCAGATCAAAAGATGGGAAGAACACAAGAAGTTGCAAGAGAAGCAAGAAGCCTACTTGGGTACTTTCAAGAAACGCCGACACAACATTGAGCTAGTGGGCGAGTAGAATCTGGCATCCAACAAGCCTTTTGTAAGTGATGATGCTTTCGCTCCTAATCAAATAGCGGTACTTCAAAACATGTTTTAAAAAATAGCACACAAGTGTATGATGTGTTTAGACAATACAAAAACACTAAAGAGTTGTAGTACTGAAAGCATGCCATCAATATATCAACCGTTGAGCATGGGGAACCGGCTTCCCAAGGTTTCTCCTTATCCAGGCCCTATCCAAAGTGTTACCTATTTGGCAAATCAACTAACTCAGCTTGCATCTCCTAGGTCAAGGATGTACATCAGACCAAGGTTCGGTACCGATCAAAACACCCTCCTTTACTCAACAGGTAACGACCAGACCAACCTAGGTGAGAATATGGAGAAGTTTAAAAAGATCTAGATAGGATTGCTTTCGAGAAATTCGGGATTGTGCTAAACCATAAAGTTATTGAAAAGTCTTACCCCGAATACTTTGATAAAATACCATACCCTCAGGTTATAGAGTGCATGACTTTGGTAAATTTAGACTGAGGAGAATGTTAGCCAATACTTAGCCTAGCTAGGTGAAGCCATTAATTTAGAACATCTTAAAGTGCACTTATTTTCTTGGTCACTTACCACTACAATATTTTCATAGTTTTATTTTTTACCACATGAATTTGTAACTAATTGGTATACTTTAGAAGTAAAATTTCATGAACAGGAGAGAGTGAAATGAAGTTGCCACACTTAACACCGGGCAAACAAAAATCTGATGAATCGGTTATTTATGTTAGACGGTTTAGAGAAGTTAAGAACTGTTGTTGTAAACTGACAATTTTCGACAAAGATATGGCTGACTTAGTTCCTATCGGATTAAAACCTCAACTTCGTGAGAAGGTTGAGCATGTTGACTTTGTGATAGTTGAACAGGTATAAGAAAGAGCTCTCACGGAAGCCGAGCTAATGATATTAGGGAAACACATCAGGTGAATCAGAGCCGGATTAATGCTATTAGCTCTATCAGCTCAGAAGTGGAAGCCTATGTGTATTCTGCTAAATTAGTTTGGCCAGTCAAGGCCAAACCGTGCATCTGTGATGAGCTGAAACCAATCTAGAAGGATCAAGGTGAAGGTTTTTAATTTACTTTCGGCGTAGGTAAATGTGATAAAATATTAGATGTCTTGTTGAAAGACAAAATCATTAAACTCAGCCATGTTTTTCCACCTCCTAATGAATTGAAATGACGAGTTTATTGTAAGTATCATCATTCTTTTTCCCATGCGACTAATGATTTCAATGTCATTCGTCGACAGATTTCAATTTGTAGATAGGTATCACTCATGTTGCACCACACTAATTTTATCCTCTATCTGGATCCCCAAAGAATCCTAGCATGAAGCATATCTATCAGCTGCGAAACAGACACAACCTCCTTGCAATTTACAAGCAGTGGAGCATCCTGCCTGAACACAATCCTCTCGGACAAAAAACCTAGTTTTGTAGTGTACTGGTGGACATGAACCATGAACTCATATAGGTCAGTTGTATCATAGCTGGGCCTAATTTGATTAAAAAGGGGACATATCAGTTCATTCGATTCTATTTTTTAGTAACTAATCTACTTGTAAGATAAGGCACAGATAAGAAAAATTAACCTCTCGCTCTTCTCCTAGGTGATTTTCTTCAAGATCTGGGTGCCGCGGCCCCGCACCGTCGCTGAACAATCTGCCACCAACCTTGCTTTTCTCTTTAACCGTTGCTCGTAGGTACCTTGGTAGCAGACTTCTAGCTGACCTCCTCGCTAACCTGGGCTGAAGACCTCACTGCTACTTCGCTTCTCTAGCGTTGCGCCCAAGACTCTGTCTCCGACGGATCCGAATCATTGTCGACTATATCTACCACCTTCGCCTTGATAGAAATTATAAGATGGGACACCACCACCGGAAGTGACCTCGCCGCTACTTCACTTCTCCGGCGTTGCACCCGAGACTCTGCCTCCGACGGACCCGAATTAGTCGTCGATGTAGATACCACCTTTGCCTTGCTAGACATGCTGGGCTGGGAAAAGGCGAGAGAGAGAGAAAAATGACCGTTGCTATTGCCGATGGATTAAGTGTCGGGGTTAGGGGTTAGGGGTTAGGAAAGTACAGAAATGGATTTGCCCCTACGACACGTGCATGGTGTCTTAGAAGGGGAACGGTAGGTACTAGTGTAATGGAATATCCTGACATAATGGGGAAGATTCAAAAATATTTGATTTGGCCACAGTTCACTTGAAATACCCCTCTCGGCAATTGCCCCATCCCCCAACGTTTTTGAATCGCGGTGATTACAAGAAACTCAGACCCTTCTATGCCTTAGCCTCTCAACTTTTGGGCCGCAAAATGATATCCTCGCCCTAGAGTCCAATAATAAATATGTTTTATTCTCATATCTCATATGTTCATAATAGTTTTTACCATGCTATAATTGGGTGAAGCAGAAACATTAATACATGTATGGTATGTAAATAAACTAGGTCCCCAGTAAACCTCTAGTTAACTAGCCCATTGGTTAAACGATAATCGAGGTTTCCCGATCATGAAAATTTATATCAATTGACAATGGGATCATGTCATTAGATTAATGATGTGATGCACGCACGCCCAACCATTGTATTGCAATAAGATCTAGTCACCAAGTTCAACATTGCGATATATAGTAAAACACAGTAACCCATTCCTTTAACCATGAGATCATATCTAATCACTATCACCCGAGGCTGCTTTGACTGCATCATCTGTCACACTGTAACAGGATGATCATAAAGGTGTCTATTAGGTATTCCAAAGGAGTAGGTTGAGGCGTATGCATCGAGATCAGGATTTTCCTATCTAGGTGATGGATAGATACTCTGGTCCCACTCGGTAAGATTACATCAATAAAGCTTGCAAGCATGTGACTAGGTCACGAGGATGTAATATCATGGGAACAAGTAAATGTGTTTGTCGATAACAAGATCGAACTTGGTATAGAGATACCAAAGATCAGGTCTTGGACAAACCAGGTATCGAAGTGCAAAGCGAATTAGACTCGATGTTTAAGGTCCAAGCGATCAAGTTATTCATGGAATGCATGGGGGCCATCATGGGTTTATAGACCCACTGTTGGTCATTGAATGGAGAGATGTCTCGATCATGTCTGCGCATTTCCGAACCGTAAGGGTGGCACACTTAAGGGTAGAGACGCTTAGGGTTGATCCGAGACCGTAAGAGAATAAAGAAAGAGAGAATCAGGATTGTTTCGAGAGAATCCGAAGTTGTTCGAAGAGGTTTGAAAGGAGTTCCAAAGTGAAATGAATTAAATAATATGTATTTAATATTAATTAATTGAATTAATTATTAAATATATGTTTATTTAATAAATAAAAGGGGTAGCCCACCTACATGGGACTTTCCCGGAGGGGAAAGGGCCCATGAGGGCTGCCGGCCTTGGAGGCCAAGGGGCGCGCGGGGTGCCCCACCCCCCACCACCGGCCAACCAAGGAGGCCATGGTGCACGTGGGTGGGGCCCTCCCCAGCTGCTGGCCACCTCCCCTCCTCCTCCTTGATTAGTCCCACCCCGGAACTTTGAGGGAGGTGGTGCTCCCTTTCCCCCTATATAAAGAGGGGAGATCCTCTTCCCAAATATCATCACATTGGCTTTTGCCTTTTCTCTCTCCCTCTCTCTCACGTGTGTGTTCCCTAGTTTGGAACATGCACAATGAGATAGAGTATTTTCCACCAAACTCACACTATCGTGCCATTGGATTCAGTTCGGATCTTCTTCTTCCATTGCCTCGCTGGACCGGAGCCTGGGAGATGCCTCTACACCAAACGTGTGTCGAACTTTGGAGGCACCGATGGTTGTGTTTCTCGACATTTGGATGCCCACTCAACCTTGAGGTGAACTTTGATGTTCGTCTACATTGACAACGTTTGAACAGGAATATAATCCCGCTTTCGTTCTTCAAGGGTATGAACACTGAATCCCTCTCATTACCTTACATATGCATAGATAGATCTTGGCTATATTGTTCTCGTTGTTAGGAACCCTTCATACCATCGGTGTGAAAGTATGACGAGATGCACCGACGATCTTGCACCTCTTGTTTGTCGATGACTCTCTCATCTTGACGAGGGATGATATGTTGAATGCAACAACCCTAAAAAAGCTGCTTTTTGATTACTACTCGGCTTCTGGACAACTGGTGGCTGAAGGAAAATCAAGTATATTTTTCAGCCCATGTACAATGGTAGATATGAGGGAGGATGTATGTCTAGAGTTGAATATCTTGATTGGGGCCATGACAGATAAGTATGTGGGCCTCCCACCTATCATTGGTGTGTATAGGAACGATTGTTTTATGCATCTAATTGATATGATCTGTAATAGGTTGAAGGGTATTATAGAGAAATTGTTATCTCTTGGAGGAAAGGAAGTACTACTAAAAGCTATTGCACAAGCTATTCCTGCATATGCAATATCAGTCTTCAAGGTCCCTAAACTAGTAATTAAAGGGTTCACATATGCTATGTCCCAATACTGGTAGGGAGATGATGATGAGAAAAAACACATGCATTGGTCCGCGTGGCAGAAGATGTGTATTCTAGAGAAGAGAGGTGGCATGGGATTTCGTGACTTGGAGAGTTTTCACTTGGCTCTTTTAGCAAAACAAGTCTGGAGACTGCTTTTTGAACCATATACTTTATGTTCAAGGGTACTAAGGGAAAAATATTATCCATCAGTAGATTTTCTCAGTGCTTTATGTTCATCATATTCTTAGGAGAGCATCTGGGATGGTATCAAATCTTTTAAGAAAGGTTGTATTTGGAGAGTGGGAAATGTGGATAATATCAATATTTAGGACAACCCTTGTGTCCCTTCCATTCCTACGAGGAAATTGATCACATGTCATGGAAATATTATTTATACGAAAGTGGCTGAGATCATTAATCATGACACACATACGTGGGATGAGGATATGCTTAGAACTCTCTTCCTACCATGTGATGTTACGCGGATCTTAAGAATCCCACTCGCCATTGGGATGACGAAGGATTTCGTTTCATGGAATAACACAGAGAATTAGATCTTTTTGGTGAGATCGTCCTACTACACTAAATGGGACTTCCCAAGATGGGAGGAAGCGCTACAAGAAAAGTTTCCTTCCGCAACGAATTGGCCTGACGGTCGTCATAGAAGGCGCGTCTTCCGCGAAGAAATTCTCGGCTCGGCCGTGGCCGATGGAAAACTTTTTTTTCGATTTCGCGGCCCTCTACTACGATGGATCTGCTAAAAACATGGAGGAAGCTCGGCCAGCGCGTGGCAGAAGCAAGATTTTCATTTCCTTCGCGATATTGACTCACCGAAATCTTTTGAAGCGTGTGGGTCCAGACGTCAGTGTCTCTAGCGGACCATACTTTTCGGTCGCGCCTCCCTGATTTGAACTCGATAACATAGCTGCTAGGTCCCACATGTCAGGCTGCTAGGTCCCACATGTCAGCCTCTCATTAGAAGGATCGTGTGTATGATGGAATATTTTTCCTTCGCTTGTGCTACCCTGTTCCGAAGTTGATAGCGCTGCTCGATGCATCTACCGTTTAATCAACCTCATGGGACCCACATGTCATCCTCTCATTAGAAGAAACGTGTGTATGATGATTTTTTTTCCTTCGCTGGCGCTACCCTGTTCCGAGTTGATAGCGTTGCTCGATGCATCTACCGTTTAACCAACCTCCTGAGCCCCACATGTCATCCTCTCATTAGAAGAAACGTGTTTATGATGGATTTTTTTCCTTGGCTCGCGCTACCCCGTTTCGAGTTGATAGCGCTACTCGACGCATCTACAGTTTAACCAACCTCCTAAGCCCCACATGTTATCCTCTCATTAGAAGAAACGTGTGTATGATGGATTTTTTTCCTTCGCTCACGCTACCCTGTTCCGAACTTGATAGCGATGTTCAATGCATCTACCATTTAATCATGATGCTAGGCCCCACATGTCATCCTCTCATTAGAAGAAATGTTTGTATGATGGATTTTTTACCCTCTGTCGTGCCTTCGTGTTCCGAACTTGATAGCGTTGCTCGCTGCTTCAGCCGTTTATACAGGCTGGTGGGCCTGACATGTTAGCCTCACATTAGAAGAATTGTGGGTACGATGGAATTTTTTTCTTCTCTAGCGCTACCCTGTTTTGAACTAGATAGCATTGCTCGACGAATCTGCCGTTTGCTCACGCTGCTGGATCCCCTATTTCAGCCTCTCATTAAAAGAAACGTGTACATGCTGAACTTTTTCTCTCGCTCGGGCCTTCCTGTTTCAAACTGGCTACGTTGCTCGATACAGCATCTGTATAAGGTCGTGCTACTGGGTCCCACATATCAGCCTCTCTGTAAATGAAACATGTGTATGATGGACTTTTTTTGGCCATGTTCGCTGTTTTGACCTTGGGAACTTGCTGGGTCCTAGATGTCAACCACCTCTGTGCAGGAAACGTGTCTATGCTGGGTCCCAGCCGACAGCCTCTATTTGAAAGAAACGTGTATATGTTGGACTATTTTTTCGGGTCCCAGATGTCAGCCTCAGAGTATAAAAAATGCTCATAAAGGCCGAATTAAAAAGATTCTTTGTTAAACTCGGGGCGGATGCCCTATTCGTCATGACTTATTGGGATATGCTTGGGGCTGATAGGCTAATTTCATGTGCTATGCTTGGGCCTGCTGGATCCGACATGTCAGCTTCTCTGTAAGTGCAACGTGTGTATGATGGAATTTTTTCGGCCACGTCCGCTGTTTTCACCGTGGAAACCGTGTATGGTCTAACTGCTGGGGCCCTTATGTCAGCCTCTCGGGCATATTCTGGCTTGTGGGTCCCCGATGCAGCCTTGTACGTTCTGTCTGGTGGGTCCCTGATGCGAGCCTCTCTGTACAAGTATTTAAACTTTTGTTTCGAACCCACCCTCAAAACAAACTCTAGGGACGCTGCATGCTGGTGGGTCCGTGATATCAGCCTCTCCGTAATGCGATATTGCTAGAAGAAAAAATTGTAAATCGAAGATACGATTCGAATAAAAGACCTTCAAATCAAATAAACGTAAACTGAGTGTGTTGCCACTACAACAAAAATATTTATAAAATAAATATCATTAAACTTTTATTAGTACTACAATTTATCTATTAGTCTTATTAAAAATATTTTGGGTGTCTATGTTTATCTCTTTTAAAATATAAAAGGGCAGCGCTCCTGGCATCTCAATTTATAAAATGCCACATGATGGAGTATTTTCTTAAAAACATGGGTAGACAGAGTTTTTTTAGAGGTGGGGGGCAATGCCCAAAAGGCCGAATTAAAAAGAGTTTGGCTATTCTACATAGGCTGCTCTACGTGGGTTATACTCCGTAGGGCAGGCTCCACGAGCTTCATTCTCAAATTTTAGTGGGTTGTGCTCAACAGTCCCCTGACCCCTAAAAGTCCGAATTAATATATTCTCGGCTATGCACCATGGGCTCCTTTCTCAAATTTCATTGGGTTGTGGTCAGCAGTCCCCTGACCCCGAAAAGGCCGAATAAAAATGTTCTGGGCTAAACAGGGGACGAATGAGCTACGGAGTACTAGATGTCTTATCCTGGTTAATAAAAATTGCATTGTGATGTGCTCGGCCGGATTTGAAACAAAGACCTCAGAGAGGGAGGGGAAAAGCGATAATTCTTTTTGGCAGCTATTCATGTCAAAATTCAACAGTACATAATAAGGTAGAAAAATTATCAACAGATTCGAAGTTCATATTCAGGAGCACTTGACCAATTCAGCAGCATTTCAAAAGTGACCAATTCAGCAATACAGACAATAAAATACAAATAGCAGTACAGAGAGAACCAGTTTTTGTTTCAGCTCTAAAAACCTTGTCGCGCAATCAGTTTGTCGTTGTCACCAATAACACTCGAACATTGGAGCAAGCAAAACTGACAATCAAGTCTGCTTTGAGTACCTTAATTCTCACATTAATGCCTGTGTGACCCCCATATGCAACCCCAAAATGGCCAAGTCTTATCTAGATTGTGACAAGGCCATGTACAAGGGCGACGAGCACTCGTCTATTTCACATTCAGCAGCACATGACAGATTCAGCAGCAATTTAAAGTGACCGATTCAACAGTGGCAGAAAATGTCCAAAAGAATTGACAGATTTAGCAATGCCGACATTGAAATTCAATGAATATACAGTAGTGTGGAAAAGCCAAGTTTCAAAAGGAAAGCGTGACCATGCATTTTCTCCACTCAATTTGAATAAGTCCAAGTACATAGGTATTACGATAAAATAGATTCGCAGTAGCTGAACTCCATACAAAATACTTAGTAGAAGTGTAGAACTACAAGCTTACACTAAGCCAGGAACCACTACATGTCCCATCATATGTACTCGAAGAAACGAGAATGCTTCAGCGTGTCAAAGTGTTGGCCGGGCTGCACCCTTGATTTCCTGCCTGGGACGCGTCTCTCGTTTCGTTGTCGCCTGTCGGCCTCTAGGTCAGCAGCATACATGTAAAATTCATACGATAAACCAGGAAGTTCAGGATCCTTAATTTCGGCAATTCCAATTACGAAGGGAATCTACCACCAACATAAACTAGCTAATTAGTACAACATTACATACACTCATAGTAGGATCATCACAAGATGATTACGATGTGATATCTCACCGGTGAATCTTGTCCGACTACAGGTTCAGTAGTATGCCAGTAAAGACGCGGCTTGGACAGAAAAGACATGAGCACTTCCTGCACAGCGTTGGCCGGCGACGGCCTAATCGTTGCATCGGGTGACCTCTTTACTACAATCTGATTGAAACTAACGAACAAGACCAACGACCAAAACCTTACCTCGTACCACGACGATTCGCACATCGCCGACCTGACCGGCCTGACGGACAGGATCAAGTCCATTCTATGCTCGTCAATTTGGGCGACGAACAGCTTGCCCTCCTTCTTGATGCCGATGACCTCAGCTCTGAGCGAGCCTAGTGCACGAACCAGCACAGATGGGTCCCATTTTTGGGACTGTATCTGGGCACTGTCATCGAGTGGGCAGATATGAGGTGCTCGACGAACACTTTCTTGACGCCGATGAACTCGCATCCTGGCTCCATGCAGACACACCGGCAGTAGTTGCACGCGATCTTGTGGTCGTAGACGTCTTTGTAGGAGACCAAAGTCCAGCAGATGTCGTTGGGGCATCTACTACCTTTTCCGCCAGCGACTTGGCGGTACAGCTCCTTGGAGCATGCGGCCAGCCGGATGGCGCTTGTAGTGTCCAGACGCTTAGCTATTTCGTTGAAGACGTCGTCCTCGACATTCGTCTAGACGTTGGTCAGCCAGTTGTGCCTCGAATCGAAAGCCATCACGTCTGAATGATTGGGGGCAAGGGCGGATCTATGTATGACTATTGGGCTTATTTGGAGGAGAGGGGTGGAAGCCTGGAAGGATCGATATAGTGGGTGAGATGGCGAGAAAAATGTGTGAAGTGCACGCTAGAGAAGATCCAAATGCGGCCTCTCGGAGTTGGGAATGACTCTTAAGGAGGGGGTTTTGCCATGTTCCTACGGCTGTCTTCTGTCGGGCATAATGCATCAAGCACGCCGACTAGAGTTATGGAGTAGGGAGTACTACTATAGGTACTCTAGACTGGCATGCTTCCATGGAGTGTTCTCTCATCACATCTCAGTTATTAGAACTGAGAGATGACTTATTTACTGCTTCCATTTTATACTACTCCCTCTAGTTTGTATTCTAATGGCCTCAACTTTGTCTAGATTCACATCGGTTAGACAGAGTAGTTGTAAGTTGAGTCACTTACGTTTTTTGGTACTTCATAGTACGTACCAAAATACCAAGATGTTGAACCTCATATGAACTTTCTAGAAAGGTACCCCTTTGCAAAGATTGTCAAGCCTGCTAAAATTGATGAAACTTCTAGAAATGCAAGAACCCACGGCCTAAATTGCATCATGCTTGGTGAAATAGCGACAGGTTCCCAGTTCATATTCAGCAGCATTTCAAAGTGACCGATTCAGCAATACAGACTCTGAAATTCAATAGCAGGACAACAAAAATCAATTCTTGTTTCAGCACTAAAAACCTTGGTGCGGGACCAGTCGCTTTTCTCCGAACACACTCGATCATTGGAGCAAGCAAAACTGACCATCAAGCCTGCTTTTTTGTGCATACTTTCTACTCACATCAATGACTGTGTGACCCACATATGCAAACCAAAATGCCCCAAGCCTCATCTAGATTGTGACAAGGCCATGTTTTAAAAGAACAGTAAGAACATCTACTGCCCTTGATCTAAAAAAGTATCAGTATGTCAGTATTAGTTCTATAAGATACTTTAGTACTATGATAAAAACGACAGAACATTTGACAGATTCACTACCATTTGAAATATTCAACAACACTGAATAAAACAGAAAAATATCAATAGATTCCAAACACATAATCAGCAACACTTGACAGATTCAATAACATTTCAAAGTGACCAATTTAGCAGTACAGATAATGACCAAAAGTATTGACAGATTTAACAATGCCGACACTGAAATCCAATAGATGTAGCAAGGCCATAATTTAAAAGGACAGAGAAAACATATTCTGGCCATGTTCCAAAAGAAGAGCAAGACCATCTACTGGTCTTGATCTAAACAAGTACCAATACATCACTATTAGTTTAAAAAAATATTTTAGTAATATCAACAACAGAACGTTCGACATATTCAATGGCACTTGAAAGATTAAGCAGTACTGAATAAGATAGAAAAATATCATCAGATTCTCAGTTCATAATAAGCGGCACTTGACAGATTTAGCACCATTTCAAAGTGACCGATTTAGCAGTACAGATAATGACCAAAGGAATTGACAGATTCAGCAATGCAGATATTGAAATTCGGTAGATGTAGCAAGGCCATGATTAAAAAGGAAAGAGAGACCTTATTCTGCACTAGATTCGTCGGTCTGAACAAGTACCAGTACATAGGTATTACTCCTACTACAAAATAGTTTAGCAGTAACAGAACTCCATACAAAATACTCAGAACTACCTTAAGCTAGGAACCACATGTCCCAAAATGGTAAAAAAATCCAGTCGAGGAGTACATGTGTTCAAATTAGGATCATCACAAGAAGATAAAGATGGGTTAATCGCTAAGAAATAGGGATGCAGAAGTGGGACAAATGGGACAGGCGTGATCCTTAATTTTAGACCCCTAGACTAACTCTAAACTAAGTGGGAGAAGTGGGACAAGTAGGATTTAACAAATCTTACTTATCCCGCTTATCCCACTTAGTTTAGTGTTAGTTTAGAAGTGTCCCACATATCCCACCTTTGCATCTACGGTAATAATCTTGTCCATACGAAGCTTGTATTCCACGGTGAACTCCGATGGTCGATTCCGACGACGAGCGATCAGATTAGACCGACAAACCGACAAAGAGCAAGTGGCTTTAGAATTCACATAGAATACCTTCTCACACAAGCCATTTGGATGTGCAGAGCTCAACTTCACCATGAACTGCGATGACATGCGTGCCGCCGGCCTGACGCACACGACAGATATCAAGATGACATCGTCGCGCCTGTCGTATAGCACGCAGAACACCGTATCATCGAACCCGATTATCCCAATATCTACATTTTGCGAGCCTGGTGCCGACACCGGCTTAGAGATGTACCTGCCTTTCCTACCATAGTGTAAAATGCACAACCTCATAGCATGGGCTCCTCTGAGGTGGGAGTGGAGCACAAATGGAATTGCGGCGAACTCGCAGCCAGGCACCACGCAGTTCCACTGGACTGTATCAGCGAGCATTGAACATGAAGACATATTTGGCTGGATAGCCCATACCAATTGGGTTTGTCACCAACGTAAAGTAATTAATTAGTACGACATTACATATATTCATATTAGGATCATCACAAGAAGATTTATATGTGTTAACTCACTCTTGGTTGATATTCTTGTAATCCAGGGGGAATTCTGACAACATCTTGAGAAGCTCGCAGGTAACGCCTCGGTTTCAATAGGTACAACATGAGCCCTTTCAGCGCGACTTCAGCCAATGAAGGCCTGCTCATCTGCTCAGATGTCGCTGCCATTTCGACCGAATGGAGCTTATTCCATGATGGCAGTGACCATAACATCACCTTGTACCACGGCGATTCGCACGCCGCCGACCTGACGTACCTGACAGATAGAAAGATGTCCGTGGTGTACCCTCCAATTAGGGCGACAAACTCCGTGCCCTCTTTCCCGATGCCGATGATCTCTGGTGCGTGCACCCGGTTAGTCGGGTACCAGTACTTGTTGGAGTAGATCACTTGGGGAAAATAGTACATCTTGTGGGCAAGTTTCAAGTGGTCAAAGAGCTCGTGCAAAGTCAATGACCGGTTGACGAACTCGCATCCTCGCTCCATGCAGGCTGCGCACGGGGCGTAGCAGCACTGGATCTTGTGCTCGTAGACGTCATTGTAGGAGACCAATGAACAAAAGCGGTCGTTGGGGCACCTGCTACCTTTTCTGCCGGCGACCTGGCGGTATAACTCCTTGGAGCATGCGGCCAGCCTAACGGTGCTGATAGTGTCCAGACGCATAGTGATTTCGTTGAAGACATCGTCGCTGACCTTGCTCCAGCTATAGTGCCACGGGTTGCACCTCGAATCCGCCATCCCATCCGGACGGATTGGGGGCGAGGGTGGATCTATGTAGAGTTGTTGGTGGTTTTTGGAGGAGGGGACTGGTGGCCTGGAGGGAGTGATGCAGCGTGCAAGATGGGGAGTAAAATGTGTGAAGCACGCGCCTGAGATGCGGCCAGGCAGCGTCGGCGAGTGGGGATAAACTAAATGGAGATGGGGAAGATAGGATGGTTCTTTGAAAGAGGTTTTTTCTTTCCTTCTGCTATAAGAAGTGGCTGCATCGAGGACGCCGACTAAGCATGAATGCGTGTAAAACGTGCCCCTATGCAATAAATTAAACATGTCACTTCCTAGCATAGTACTTTCTCGTCACGTCAGCTTCTATTTTCATACTAGTATTAGGGAATCACCTATGGTGGCAGAATTTGTCTATAAGCTGGGAGGTTTTAAGAAAAATCTTTCGATGTACTACTGAATTCCTGGTTAGCCTAAAAAGTATTTGGAAAATTTTAAGAGCAATCTATCTATCGTGCTTACTTGTAGTTAAAATTTGACACGGTCGGTGGGAGTACGGTTTACATCGAATACCTCAAAAAGAGAAAATTACATAGAGGTCCATAAACTTAGCACAAAGGGCCCTAAAGTTAAGCAAGGAAAAGCACTCGGGTCCTTCTCGAGCGAGAAACAGAGCCATACCCTTCGTACTACTGTATTTTCTACACACAAACACATAAAATGCTCCTCACACTTTCGAACCAGCGTGCTGGGGGTGTGCTTGGTGCTTCCTCTTCGCAGGTGTGAAATGGAACAACAATGCAGGTCGACGCACGTGGGCAGCGCCACGTTGTAGACGAGAGATCAGCGGGCCAATAGGGTGTGTGTGGATAGTGATGAGGCAGGAAAGGAGAAAGAAAACACAATTTGTTTTGCGTGCATATATATAGTAAAGGTCCCGAAATTTTGACAATAAGTTCAACTTCTTGCTAAGATTCTATATCTTGACAACTTAACGAAATTATATTAGGTCAAACTTGAGATAGAAGTAAGCGTGTGATAGATAGATCTTGGATTAGTTGTCTTGTCGAAGGTAGATGGGTGCATCTTCTTTTAGTAAACGATGTTCTAGGTGTGAGTTTCCAACTATCAGGAAAGAACATTCTCAATTTTCCCATGTTTTGCAAATTTTAAAACTTCCTAGTGAACTCTGCTGACTTGAATGAGACTCTATGCAAATTTATCAAAATTGGGTCAAATTTGAACTACAAGTAAATTATAGATTGCTTTGGAAGTTTTACGAAAAAGCTTTCGGTGGTTTTCGATGTACTGAATTCCTGGTTAGAGCTTCAAAAGTTTGTTGGGACATTTTAAGAGGAATCTATCTATCGCGCTTACTAGTAGTTAAAATTTGATATGGACGGTGGGAGAAAGTATGATTTGCATCGAAGACCTAATGTTTTTTACATAGAGGTTCATAAATTTAGCATAAAGGGCTCTAAAGTTAAGCAAGGAAAAACAGTCTGGTCCTTCTCAAGAGGGCAACTTAGCCATATACCCTTCGTACTAGTGTGTACTTGCTTCACACACAAACTAAACAAAAACGCTCCTCACACTTTCAAACGAGCGTGCTGGGGTGTGCTTGGTGCTTTCTCTTTGCAGGGTGTGAAATGTAACGACAAGGAAGGTCGACGCACGTGGGCAGCACCACGTTGTGGATGATGGAGAGGTCAGCCGGTTGGGGTGTGTGTGGATGGTGATGAGGCAGTGTGAAGGAGAGAGAAAACACAACTTGTTTTGCGTGCATATCTTATCTTACCACTATATAGTATACGAATAACTTTGAATGTTGACCATTGGATCAAGACTCGCGAATCCTAGCGTTTCTAGCCGTTGGATCTTTTTTTCCATTATAGTTTCTAGAAGAATCTATTGATAGTCTTCGACATAATCAATGTTATGCACAAACCTCAAAACACACTTCTCCATCATACTAGAAGCTTCTCCCTTGTTTCTCTAGACCATGTTATCAAAAATTTCATGTGTTAGGTAGCTAAATAATCTTTGATTTCTACATGATGATACAAAGTACAAGGACCAAATATACACCCATACTTTATAGATGTTGATCAAATTTATATTTTTTGTGCTTTACCAATTATAATTGTATATAGTGATGATGATATGTCATACGTCTACTATCCGAGTCTCACGTGCAACTTACTAGTAGCTAATAATCATTGACTTCTACATGATCTTACCACTATATAGTGTACAAACAACTATGAATATTGACCGTTGGATCAAGACTCACGACCCAACATTTCCGGCCGTTGGATCTTCTTTTCCATTCTAGCACCTTGAAGATTCTATTGATAGTCTTCATTACAAACCACTATATAGTGTACGAATAACTTTGAATGTTGACCGTTGGATCAAGACTCGTGAATCCCAGATTTTCGAGCCATTGGATCTTCTTTTCCATCCTATCATCTAGAAGATTCTATTGGTAGTCTTCGGCATAATGAATGCTATGCACGACCTCAAACACACTTCTCCATAATACTAGAATCTTCTGCCTTGTTTCTCTAGACCATGTTATCAAAAATTTCATGTGTTAGGTAGCTAATAATATTTTACTTCTACATGATGATACAAAGTACAAGGACCAAATATATACACCCATACTTTATAGATGTTGATCAAATTTATATTTTTTTGTGCTTTACCAATTTATAGATGTTGATCAAATTCCTGGTTAACTCCTTTCTAATTAAGATTTTGCATCTTGACAATTTAACGAAAAATTAGCTCAAACTTAAGCTACAAGTAAGCGCGATAGATTTTTCTTTAATTAAATATCTCTTTGGAGGTAGATGGATGCATCTTCTTGTAGTAATTAGTACCACCGGTGTTAGTTTCCAACTATCAGGAAAGAACATTCTCAATTTTCCGAGTGATGATGAGATTAGTGTACGAATAACTTTGAATGTTGACCGTTGGATCAAGACTCGCAAATCCTAGCATTTCTAGCCGTTGGATCTTCTTTTCCATTCTAGTATCTAGAAGATTCTATTGATAGTATTGAACACAATGAATGCACTATGCATAAACCTCTCCAAACACACTTCTAGATCATACTAGAATCTTCTCCCTCGTTTCTCTAGACCATGTTACCAAAAATTTCAAGTGTTAGGTAGCTAATAATCTTTGACTTCTACACATGATGATACAAAGTACAAGGACCAAATATACACCCATACTTTATACAGTAGATGTTGATCAAATTTATAATTTTTTGTGCTTTACCAATTATAATTTTATATAGTGATGATATGTCATACACTTTACTATCTGAGCCTTATTAAGGTGTGCTTTTTTACACAATGTGGGAGTAGTATATTTCTTTGCTTAGACATATGGTCACCTCTATCCACGCGCTATACATGCTGAGAGAATAAAACGATGGCAGGGGAAGAGGGCAGCAGTGAAGAGAAGTTGAAGGCGATTCCATGTCAGAGCAAAGTTATGATGGATTTCTGACATGAGGTACTCCTGCGGCCTTACAGTGTACACTCTACTAGTAGTAAATTTCAGGACCTATGCACGCAAAACAAATCGTGTGTTTTCTCTCTTCTTCCCTATGCTCCATCTCTCCTTCCCTTTCCCCTCGCGCTCCGGCCTGGCTGAGATCTCCCCTCGTCCACAGCGTGGCGCTGCGGACTTGTGCCTTGGTACGGCGTCTCTGTGTCTCTGGCATGTTCGGCAGCCGCGTGTTGGTGTGGAGTAGGGACGAGGAGGGGTACATAGGAAGGAAACCACTTTGGTCCTTGGCGGCACAAAAAATCAAACTTTTCCAGTTTTCGAAATTTTCACTTGCTTCCCAAACATCGGGAGGGAAGGCAATTTTGAACCAGTTTTGGACATTGATCACATTGAATAAACGAAAAACAAAAAACAAAAGTTTTACTCATGATGTCCTATCATGTCTTGTGCACCACGTGCCATGAAAACTGTAATCATGGGATTAGATAAGTTTTGGAAAAATAGCTTCACAATATTGTCCTACCATGTGTATGGACACTATCGGGTTTATTTCAACCCGAACGACCAAGGTCATCTATAGGTAAATTGTAGTTCGTTTTGAAAATTTTACGAAAAAGCTCTTGGAGGTACCCATCAAGGGGAAGGGTCAATTAATATATATCAGAAACCACCGAGAGTTTTGACGATAGGTTCATCTTCCTGCTAAGATTTTGCATCCTAACTATTTAATGAAATTAGGTCAAACTTTGCTCACTATTTCATGAAATTAGGTCAAACTTTGCTAACCGATTAACTTTGAACATTGACCATTGGATCAAGACTAGCAAATCAAAACATTGCCAACCTCTTGATCTTCTTTTCCATTCTTAGCATCTAGAAAGATTCTACTGATAGTCTTTAGCACGATGAACACTAGTATGCGCAAACCTCAAAACACAAAGTACTTCATTATTACTCGGTCTTGTGCCAAATGCACGGACTTGGATGGAATTTTCATTTTTTATGAGGTCCTTGATGTAACTTGTACTTCCACCGACCACTCGAGCACCTCGCTCTTACGAGACCTACCATTAGATCGGCCATTCGTAGTACTTCTTATCTTTATCTTGTCTCTTATCTCTTACAATACCATATATACCACCACTACATAGTGTAGGGATTAACTTATTTTGAACATTGACCGTTGGATCTCAAGACTGCCAAATCCAAACATTGTTAACCGTTGGATCTTCTTTTCCATTCTTAGCATCTATAAAGATTCTATTGATAGTCTTGAGCATGATGAACACTAGTATGCGCAAACCTCAAAACACACAGTACTTCATTACTCGGTTTCAGGGTCCTTGTGATAAATGCATGGACTTGGATGCAATTTTCATTTTTTATGAGGTCCTTGATGTAAATTGTAATTCTACCCACCGTGTTAACTCTCAAGCACCTCGCTCTTACGAGACCTACCATAAGATCGGCCATTCGTAGTACTTCTTATCTTATCTTTTATCTTGTCTCATATCTCTTACAATACCATACCACTACATAGTTTAGGGATTAACTTTGAACATATTAACTATTGGATCAAGACTAACAAATCCAAACATTGCTAACCGTTATATCTTTTTTCCATTCTTAGCATCGAGAAAGATTCAATCTATTGATAGTCTTTAGCACGATGAACGCTAGTATGCGCAAACCTAAAAACACAAAAAGTACTTCATTGCTCAGTGTCAGGGTCCTTGTGCTAAAATGCATGGACTTGGATGCATTTTTCATTTTTTACGAGGTTCTTGATGTAACTTGTACTTCCGCCGACCGTGTTAACTCTCAACCACCTCGCTCCTACGAGACCTACCATTAGATCGTCCATTCGCAGAACTTATTATCTTACCTTTATCTTGTCTCTTATTTCTTACAATACCATGCATACCACCACTAAATAGTGTAGGGATTAACTTATTTGAACATTGACCGTTGGATCAACAGTGGCAAATCCAAACATTGCTAACCGTTGGATCTTTTTTTCCATTCTAGCATCTAGCTCTGTACTCCCTCGCTCCGTCCCAAAACATAAGGCGCCTAAGGATTGGTCAAAAGTCAAACCTTAATAACTTTGACCAAATATTTAGAAAAAAATATCTACATCTACAATATTGAATGGACATATTAAAAAAATATACTTTATGGTGAATCTATTGATATTTATTTAGTACTCTAAATTTTTATATTTTTGTGTATAATCATGGTCAAACTTAAAAAATGTTGACTTTTTACTAATCCTTAGGCGCCTTATATTTTGGCGGAGGGAGTACTATTCAACACGAATCCATTTGCTCTGAACCATTGGATCTAACAGCCCAACGGTCATGATTAGTGCTATAGATCCAATTCAAAACCGCTCCACTGTTGTTGGGGGGATACCCCCGGGTAGGGTCACTCCGGGGTATAAGGGCCGAGTTAGCCGAGGTTCGGCAAGGTCAAAGCGGATGCTGGCCGGGTCACCTCAAGCCAGGCCGGATCACGGAGTAACCCGGACCAGGGGGGTCGCCTGACATTGTCTCATCCGACTTAAGGAGTAAGTCGGAAGTGCTTGTCTAACGTGTATGCAGGAACAGGTGTGGCCGGATCTACTATGATCCGGGTCCTCGCTTAGCTTCTAGGAGAAGGTAGGAATCTCTCTGGTCAAAAAGAAGGTCCGGTACGTACTGCATGAGCGGAGAATGCAAGGGCAGGACCACCGGATCGTGGCCGACAAGGGTGACGACGCCCATGTCGGCTGACGCGGGCGCCGTAGAGGCTTACGTCGCTAAAGCATGTATGACGCAGGGGAAAAGCACCCCGGTCGGGTTACTACTTTGGGAGGGGGCATATTCTTAGGAATATGCCTCCACGTATGCCCTAGGCCAGGACAGAACTTCCTCTATATAAGGGGGGCTAGGGTTCTGGTAGAGGGGGTTGGTGGAGTTCTAGTTGGATAAGCACTAGTTGATCTAGGGTTCTAGGGAAAAATAGTGGGCAAGGGTAAGAGAGCTCCTTCTTCCTCCTCTCGCCAATACAGCTCAAGGAGCACTTGTAATCTTCGAGATCTAGCAATACAAACTTCTGTGAGGAGAATCACTCCACTATCCCTCCCTGGATTCCCCTAGCGTGTATTAGTCCCCACCTTTAGCCTATCCATGGCATCTGCCGTGACACCACCACGACAACTATAGTAGTATAAGTAGAGAGAATACAGTCTACTGTGCTATGAAATTTTGGAGGTGGTGACATGATGGTTCTAGAACATGCATGGTGGAGTTTGCTCTAGGTACTATTCAACACGAATCCAGCTTCTCTGAACCATTGGATCCAACAGCCCAATGGTCAGGATTGGTGCTATGGATCCAATTCAAAACTGCTCCACTATAGTAGTAGAGATAGAGATATCTTATCTTATCTTATGACTATATAGTGTATGAATAACTTTGAATATTGACAGTTGGATATTTACAGTTGGCTCGAACATGAATGAACCTGATGTGGCCTTAGCGGCCAAGGCAGCCAAGACCGCACCAGCTTCGGGGACTAATGTTGGAGGGATACCCCCGGGTAGGGTCACTCCGGGGTATAAGGGCCGAGTTAGCCGAGGTTCGGCAAGGTCAAAGCGGATGCTGGCCGGGTCACCTCAAGGCAGGCCGGATCACAGAGTAACCCGGACCAGGGGGGGTCGCCTGACATTGTCTCATCCGACTTAAGGAGTAAGTCGGAAGTGCTTGTCTAACGTGTATGCAGGAACAGGTGTGGCCGGATCTACTATGATCCGGGTCCTCGCTTAGCTTCTGGGAGAAGGAAGGAATCTCTCTGGTTAAAAAGAAGGTCCGGTACGTAATGCATGAGCGGAGAAAGCAAGGGCAGGACCACCGGATCGTGGCCGACAAGGGTGACGACGCCCATGTCGGCTGACGCGGGCGCCGCAGAGGCTTACGTCGCTAAAGCATGTATGACGCGGGGGAAAAGCACCCCGGTCGGGTTACTACTTTGGGAGGGGGCATATTCTTAGGAATATGCCTCCACGTATGACCTAGGCCAGGACCGAACTTCCTCTATATAAGGGGGGCTAGGGTTCTGGTAGAGGGGGTTGGTGGAGTTCTAGTTGGATAAGCACTAGTTGATCTAGGGTTCTAGGGAAAAATAGTGGGCAAGGGTAAGAGAGCTCCTTCTTCCTCCTCTCGCCAATACAGCTCAAGGAGCACTTGTAATCTTCGAGATCTAGCAATACAAACTTCTGTGTGGAGAATCACTCCACTATCCCTCCCTGGATTCCCCTAGCGTGTATTAGTCCCCACCTCTAGCCTATCCATGGCATCTGCCGTGACACCACCACGACAGTTGGTGCCCGCCGTGGGGCTAGCGGCGCTAGCAGGGGTGAAGATCCGGACAGGAAACCTCATCGGCACCGGCGAACGCGTCGTCTCCGAGCTCGTTCAGCGCTTTGGAGCGCTGGATTTCGTCAGCGACAATGCTGACTGCTTCGGCACGCGCCCACTTCCGCGCAACGGCCTCTTCGTCAAGCTCGGTGCGCACAAGGTCTACATTGTTGTGGACGTCTCGTGCGTTCATCCGCGTCGCGTCGTCGATGCGGGGGAACCACCCCTCACTGTGGCTCGCGGGGCGCGTATCGCTCGCTCCCCGGACCATGCAGAGGTGATGATGACTACGCCAGGCGCAGGCACAAGCAAGGACCCAGCACCAGACCCGGAGGTAACACCTAAGGCACCGAGGAAAGGTAGAGGACCTCCGCTAGAGAGGCCTGAGAACATGCTGATAGGAGCTATGGATAGCTTGGCTAACCCGGTAGCAGCAGTGGTAGATCCGGCTCAGGCACATGCCGAGCTAGAGGAAACTCGGCAAAAGATATTGGAGGGCGCAAATAAAATAGCCGCGGCTCAGCAGTCGTTGAACATGACGCTGCGTGAGTACGCAAAGGCAAACAAAGTTGATACGGTATAAGTAAAGGGGAGAAATCTCATAAGCAAGATGAACAAAGAAGGTGATGATGGAGCAGAAGGGTCGGAAAACTATCTGTCTGTGGGGTTGCCGAAGTATAGTACCCCGGCGAAGAACCTCAGAGCACCAGATGCGGCCGCGTCCGAGTTAGAGGGTCTGACGGGTGAAGCCCGTCAAAGACAGCAAGATAGGGTTAACGAGCTGGTTCGGATCGCGAACAGACAGAATGAAGAGCTGCTGAGAGCTAACCCGGAGAGAGCCGGAGCTTCCAAAATCATCCATTCAGTGATGGGTAACCCGGAGAAGTCCGTTGGAGCCGCATCATCGCCTCATGGTGGTCCGAGGAGAGAAGAGGTAGTAACCTCGGCCAGACGGAACAAACAGATCGTCCCGTATGACCCAACGCGTGCAGGAAAAGAAAAGGAGATGCGGAAAAATGATGATCGACGGAGTGTGAGCCGAGGTGAAGCTAGCCGAGGTAATCACGACCAAGGCAATGCCGGTCAAGGGAGTGCTGCCAACGGCAATGCCGGACAGCGCAACTCCGCAGGAGCAGGACAACTGCAGTAGCGGAATATACCAAGGCAAGAGCAAAGCACCGGCCGAGGTATGCAGCAGAAAGGTGTGCAACAAGAGCAAAGACGATACAACGACGGTGATTCGGAGATGGTGAACGCAGGGTACCCCAGACCGGACTATCATGTTATAGGGTCAAGATTGGGGAGCAGGGATTTGATGCCGGATGACGCCAGGTTAAAACTGGATCGCCTGTATAGGTTGGAACAGATCGAATGTCAAGGTCCTCCGGGTCCAGCATGCTTTGGACCCTGGATCATGAAGGAACCGCCGGTACCAAACTTCCAGTTACCCAGAGGCATGAAGACGTATGACGGCAGCACCAAGCCGGAGGATTGGTTGATAAACTATGCCACGGTGGTGAAAATTGCAACTGGCAACTTGAGATGGGCTGTACGTTACGTACCCCAGATGTTGGAAGGACCGGCCAGAGTATGGTTGAATAATTTACCACCCGGAAGCATCAACTACTGGATAGATTTCGAAGAAATGTTTATCAGCAACTTCTCATGTACATATCAGAGGCCGAATAGACCGCAAACCCTAGCAATGTGCAAGCAAATACCTAACGAGACAGATCGTGAATTCTTGACCCGGTGGTGTAGCGTGAGAAACTCGTGTGAGGGTGTCATAGAGTCACAGGCCATAGCATGGTTTGCGCAAGGGTGCAGGTATGGCAGCGAGCTGTGGATGAAGTTGCAAAGGAAAATGCCGGTTACGCTGGCAGAGATGATCCGGATTGCTGATTCGTATGCTTTGGGCGATCCGACTCAACCTAGGCTCGCGTCAGGTGAGTCAAACGAGGAATTCTATCAGAGGTATGGAGCTGGGTCATCCCGGAGGAACGATTACAGAGGAAAAAGGAGAGATGATAGACTGGATCATCGCTACGGTTCGCAACAAGTTGCAGCTGTGAATCAAGATCAGCCCGGAGCAGGGAGTAACCAACGCTAGAGAACGGGAGGGCAATGGACTCCAAGAAATGATGGCAAGAAAACATGGACTCCGGAGCAAAAGAAACAGTGGCAAGAAAAGAAAGACCGTCCGAGATATACCTACGAGTCAATGTTGGACCAGCCGTGTAAGTTTCACACGCCAAATCCGAATAGCCCGGCTGGTCACACGACGAGGCAATGCGAGTGGATGCGTAAGATAGAGCAAGGTGGTTCGGGGAATGCTCAGGCACCCCGGAATGATCAACCTCGGCAGGAGTTACCCCGGCATCAATTGCTCTCCGGGGCAAACACACAGCAGCTAATGTTGCCTCCCCCTCCGCCGAGGTATGACAACAATGAGAGAAGGGATGCAGTGCATCAGGTGGAAAATCAGCAACAACCGGATTAGAGGTACCCCGGAAACGAGGGGAGGAATGAGTACAGGGAGCATCACCAGAGTTATTGTGTGTTCACGACTGAGGAAACAGATAGAAAGAGCTTGCAGCGCCGACATATGGAGGTCAATGCGGTCATGCTAGCGGTGACGAGGTACATGCCTTGGTCGGACCAGGAGATCACCTGGAACATCAAGGATCATCCTAAACTCATGCCGAGTCCAGGTTCGTATGCACTAGTGCTAGATCCGACATTCATTGGACCGAACAACAACGTGAGGTTCTCCAAGGTTTTGATTGATAATGGCAGTAGCATTAACATCATGTATGCGGATATGATGCGCAAGCTAGGCATCTCGGAAAACATGCTCTAGGCTACGAGAACAACTTTTCATGGCATTGTACCAGGCATTTCTTGTGAGCCCATAGGCAAGGTCCGGGTCGACGTGCTATTCGGCAGAAGGGACAACTGCCGAACCGAAAATCTGGAGTTTGAAGTGGTGGACTTGGAAAGTGCATATCATGCGTTACTCGGAAGACCAACATTGAACAAATTCATGGCAAGCTGTCACATCAGTTATCTGAAGATGAAGTTGCCCAGGCCAAATGGAGTGATTACCATTGCTGGATATTTCCAACGTTCCATTGAGTGTGCTTCAGCCGGGTCTAACCTAGCCGAGTCACTCGTGATTGCACGAGAGAAGAGAAAAATCCAAGAGGTGGCGACATTAGCTCAGTCCGCGCAGCAATATATGCCGGCATTAAGTAACCCGCATGGCAGCGTTTCATTTCAAGCCGCAAAGGACACCAAGAAGGTTCCAGTTGATAACATGTTCCCGGAGCGCACCGTAACAATTGGTGCCGAGTTAACTGACAAATAGGAAAGCGAGCTCGTCAACTTCCTCCGTGAGAATCGGGATATTTTTGCTTGGTCTACACAGGACTTGCAAGGTGTTCCGAGGGAGTTGGCCAAGCACTCTTTGAACGTAAGGCCCGGAGTAAGGCCGGTGAAGAAACCTCTCCGCCGCTTCGCCGAGGATAGGAGAAAAGTCATTGGAGACGAGATAGCTCGATTGCTAGCAGCAGGATTTATCATGGAAGTAGTATATCCGGATTGGCTCTCTAATCCGGTGCTGGTAGAAAAGAAGAAGGATGATCCGAACGTGGCAGTGGTTTGGCGTATGTGTATCGATTACACGAACCTGAACAAGGCGTGTCCAAAAGATCCATTTCCACTGCCGAGGATAGATCAGGTCATAGACTCGACCGCGGGATGCGAACTGTTGTCATTCATTGATGCATATTCTGGCTTCCACCAGATACCTCTGAACCCGGATGATCAAATAAAGACTGCGTTTATTACCCCGTACGGGGCTTACTGCTATCGCACTATGCCGTTTGGTTTACGTAATGCAGGTGCAACGTACCAAAGATGTATGCAAAAATGTTTGCACGACCAAATAGGTCAAAACGTACAAGTATACGTGGATGATGTGGTTATCAAGACCAAGGAAAGCGCAACGCTCCTTGACGACATAAGGCAAACATTCGCAAACTTGAGAAGGTTCCGGATGAAGCTTAACCCAGAAAAATGTACCTTCGGTGTCCCGGCTAGAAAATTACTCGGATTTCTCGTCTCCAGCCGAGGTATCGAAGTTAACCCAACTAAGATCCGAGCCATTGAACGAATGGAGCTGCCGAAGTGTCTTAACGATGTCCAGAAGTTCACTGGATGCCTGGCATCGTTGAGTCGGTTTGTATGTCGGTTGGGAGAAAAGGCACTGCCTCTCTACCAACTCATGAAAAAGTCGGATAAATTCGTTTGGATGCCACAGGCCGATGAAGGCTTTGCCCACTTGAAAAAGATGTTGGCCACTGCGCCAGTGTTGGCCTCTCCACTATCAAAGGAGCCAATGTTGCTCTATATAGCCGCAACCAACCGAGTTGTAAGTGCAGTAATTGTAGTGGAGCGCAATGAAGAGGGTAAGTCGGTGCAGAGGCCAGTATATTACCTAAGCGAGGTATTGTCTGCCTCAAAACAGAACTACCCGCACTTTCAAAAGGTGGCATACGGTGTCTATATGGCGGCAAAGAAGTTAAAGCATTACTTTGAGGAGCACCCCATCAAAGTAATATGTGAAGCTCCCATATCCGAGATAATGGGTAACAAGGATGCGAGTGGCAGGATCACAAAATGGGCAATTGAGCTAGCCCCTTATGCGCCCCAATACGACAGAAGAGAAGCGATCAAATCTCAGGCTGTGGCGGACTTTTTTGTGGATTGGGCCAAGGTACAATACGAACCACCTCCACCGGATCCGAATTACTGGAGGATGCACTTTGACGGGTCGAAAACCAAAACCGGATTAGGCGCCGGGGTTGTGCTTACATCGCCAAAGAAGGACCAGCTAAAGTACGTATTGCAGATCCATTTCGCGGCATCGAATAATGTCGCTGAGTATGAGGCTCTTGTGCATGGGCTCAAAGTGGCAAAGGAGATTGGCATACGTCGGATAATATGCTTTGGAGACTCGGATCTGGTGGTGCAGTAGGTGTCCGGAGTGTGGGACGCCCTGGATCCAAACATGGCACTATACAAATTTCACGTGCATAAGATATATGGTTACTTCGAGGGTGTGAATTTCACCATGTACTCCGAGTGGAAAACGAGGCTGCCGACATGTTGTCAAAGCTCGGATCGACCAGACAGGCAATTCCACCGGGTGTAGCATTGGAACACCTCAGAAAACCATCTATCAGGCCGTCCCCAGGAACCGACTCGATCTATGTCCCGGAAAATACGGAATCCGGGGCTCGGACATTGACACGGGAGGTGGTACGCTAGACCCGGGGACTGCATCAGCAAACCCGGGGATTGCCTCGGCAAACCTGGGGACTACCTCACTAGACCCGGGGACTGCTCATCGTGATCCGGCTGAAGTTATGCCGGTGGATCAGATGGAAATTGATGAGGAGATGTTCCCTCCACGAGCGATACCAGCTTGGGCACTGCCTATATTCCAATTCCTGAAAGACGGAACGTTACCCGCTGAGGAGGTGTTAGCCAGGCAAACTTAGAGGAGAGCAAAAGCATACACAATCATCAATTCCGAGTTGTACAAACGGAGTGTCACCAATGTCCTCCAACGATGCGTTGACCCGGAAGAAGGGCTTGACATCCTCCGAGATATACACCAAGGAGAATGCGGGCATCATGCCTCATCCCGAGCCTTGGTGGCAAAGGCGTTCCGGCATGGGTTCTACTGGCCAAGTGCCTTGGAACAAGCAGAAGATCTGGTGAGAAAATGCAATGGTTGTCAAAGGTACACCACCAAGACACATATGCCTATGTCGGAACTCAAGACAATACCAATTACGTGGCCATTTGCCGTATGGTGCTTGGATATGGTTGGCCCGTTCAAACCAGCGAGAGGAAACATGACACACATTTTGGTCATGGTGGACAAGTTTACAAAATGGATTAAAGTGAAACCTAAAGGAAAATGTGATGGAGCTACGGCCGTGACATTTCTCAAAGACATCATCTTGAGATACGGTTATCCACACAGTATTATAACTGACAATGGAACAAATTTTGTGGAAGGAGCATTTGCGCGCTTCTGCCAAGATAAGAAGATCCGACTCGATGTCGCCTCGGTAGCCCACCCCGCATCGAACGGACAAGTGGAAAGATCCAACGGATTAGTATTATCCGGGATAAAACCCCGGCTCATTGAGCCGCTGCAAAGATCGGCGGGGTGCTGGATAGAAGAACGACCAGCGGTACTGTGGAGCTTAAGAACAACTCCGAATCGATCAACAGGCTATACGCCATTCTTTCTGGTATATGGGGCAGAAGCTGTATTATCAGCCGACATAGAGCATGATTCGCCTAGGGTCACCCAATACACAGAAGCCGAAGTGCAAGAATCCCGGCAAAATGATGTTGATCTACTGGAAGAAGCGAGAGAACTAGCACGTCCAGATCCGCCATATATCAGCAAAATCTCCGACGCTATCATAGCCAGAAAGTATGCCCCCGAGTCTTTCGGGAAGGCGATCTGGTGCTCCGGTTGGTACAACGTACTGCTGGCATGCATAAATTATCCCCCCATGGGAAGGGCCATTCATTGTGACCAAAGCATTGCACAATGATTCTTACTATCTCATAGATGCAAAGCCATAGGAAAAGAACAAGGCGGATAGGTCCGGAGAGGAATCCAAGCGATCATGGAACGTAGCACTACTTCGTCCTTTCTACACTTAGCTAAGGAGAGGAATCCAAGCGACCGTGTATGTATCATATGTCGGTATGTATGTCGGCAATGAGCTTATCAATGAAATAGCAGTGCCTCGAGAAGTAACTCGGGGACTGCCTTAATAATGTTTGTTGTTATTTTTTATGCGGTAGCTGGAATAAGTCGTTCTACTTAACCCGTATTAGTAATGTGTGAGCACCAAAAACCCAACCCTTCGACTTGCTGCTGTCCAATAAGTATTGGCTTCATGGCAAGCAAGGGAACAAGTTTGGAATTGCGTAGCACATGAAAAACGACTAAGGAAACAAATTTATTTGAGATAGCGTTTGTTTTTCGGACTAACCCTATATTTATTTTCAAGTTATTATGCTGAATTATTTTGAGCTAAGCCTAAAAGTTTCTAAGTATTGTTAAAACAATTTTTGAAGCTCGGATTCGTAAGTTGTAAAACCGAATCAAGGTAGACACGGACCGAGCCGGAGAATTGGACGAACAAGAAAATGAAACTCGGGGACTACGCCCAAGTTAATCCGGCATAGAAATGTAGTAGCAAAATATCACATATCCAGCATACAATTGCACCCGGCATACCGGGGATCTGATCAATTTTCAAGTTTTTTGGAACTAAGGAGCAGCAGGAGGAGGAAGTTTGGCGTCGTCGTCGCTGTCTTCAATATCTGAAGCATCCTCTTCTTCGCCTTCATCCGACCCATCTTCAACGTTCTCATTCTGCTCGTCCCCAGCGGATTCCAGGAAGCTCGGTCCTTCAACCTAGTCATGAATAGGAGAATATTCGACGAGGATGTAGGCGCAAGCCTGACGCCGAGCTACCCACTCCGGATCATCGGTCCATCTGGATCCGGTGCGCCGGCGTGTGAGGAGGCTGAGGTCGATCTTCTCGTACCATGTGAGAATGTGGTGAAGGATGGTATCTGCTGCAGCTCGACCAGCGGACTCTCTCCAAAGGTCAAGCTGGGTCTCAACTTCCATTAACTTCTCGACGAGAGTTGCGATGGTCTCCGGGCTACTCTCTCCGGGCCAGAACATATTGAAAATGCGAACTGCAACGTCGAGGATATCCTTGCCATAATTCTTGATGGTCTCCACGCGAGAGGACAAGCTGACCAATAGGTCCTCCATGTCCAAGGGAATGTTCTCACCATCAAGAGCAATGGGAGTACCCCTCTCTCGGCGAAATTTGGCAACAGCAGCGCTTGCAATTGCAGTACCCTCTGGAAAGTGGTCTGGAAACAAGGCAAAGGAAGAAGGTAAAGAAAAGACATATGAGGTAACCCGGAGAATTATGTCGGACAAGGGAAAGGAACTTACGAGAAATATGGCTATGGATCCGGGTTAACTCCTTGATGCAGGCATCGCGTCTTTTGCGAAGTTGCTCAAGCTCAGCATTTGCTGACCCAAGCTGGACGTCGGATTCTCTGAGTAGGTCCTGGTCCTTAGAGATCTGGAGAGTAAGGCACTCACGCTCTTCTGTGAAGTTCTGGCCAACATTTTGGAGCTCGGTTTTGTGCTGGGCCTTCATCTTCTCCATTTCAGCCTTGAGCTTGGTAATCTCGTTGTCCTTAGTCCGGAGGAGAGCAAGTTCATCATTCTTTTTCTTCAGCTCAGCTTGATGCTGCCCTGCTTGTTCGAGAAAATGCAGCATCATATCAGGCACGAGCACACTATCCTCAAGCGATGCTGAAATAGTATGTTGACCCGGCAGAGCCGAGGAGTGAATGTTTGCCGAGCCAAGGAGAATAAGAAATGGAAAACACTACGAGGTGGAACAAAAAAGGACATACCCCGGATTTCCTCCAAGTTCTTCCGCATGATCTTGTTCTCAGCCTCCACCCCAGCTGTAGAAACCGAATGAGGAGATTAGTTCGGCGGAAGAAAGTGAAGAAAAATGGAGAGGTGCCGAGGGAGAAAATGACCCCTCTTTTCATGTTCTGCACCAAGTGCAACATGTTTTGCGCGTAGGATCTTGTGGGTATCAAGCAGGCGTTGGAATTCGGCGCTCCGGCGATTAGTGGTTACCTGAAAGAAGTACAGAAGTGTAAAATTAGCTTGGTGCATATTCGAAGTGTGCAAGATCCGGGCCAAGTGGAACTTAACCCGGCTCTAGGTGTGTGCATATTCGAAGTGTACAAGATCCGGGCCAAGTGGAACTTAACCCAGCTCTAGGTGTGTGCATATTCGAAGTGTGCAAGATCCGGGCCAAGTGGAACTTAACCGGGATCTAGGTGTGTGCATATTCGAAGTGTACAAGATCCGGGCCAAGTGGAACTTAACCCGGCTCTAGGTGTGTGCATATTTGAAGTGTGCAAGATCCGGGCCAAGTGTGACTTAACTCGGCTCTAGGTGTGTGCATATTCGAAGTGTGCAAGATCCGGGCCAAGTGGAACTTAACCCGGCTCTAGGTGTGTGCACATTCGAAGTGTGCAAGATCCGGGCCAAGTGGAACTTAACCCAGCTCTAGGTGTGTGCATATTCGAAGTTTACATGCAGCTATGTTAGTTTTCTAATGAGCATCCGGCCGAGTAACAAGCTACTCCACCGGAGGCTCGGGGACTAATGGTTATTATCTACAGCATGTAAAGGAGAAACGACATACCTCCATCATTCACCCCGCGAGGTTAATTGCCTTAGCGGCAATATTCATCTGGGCAGAAAATTCTGCGGGGCCGAACTTTTCCAGGAGATCGTCGTTGTGGACGAACTCCGCCTTGTTCCAGTTCATGACGAACTCGATAAGGCTCGGAGGGTACCGTTCGCCAGTGGGCATGTGGGGTGCCACCAAGCCCTTCGCATGAGCTTCTTTCCTCTCAACTAGGGCAAGAGATGGGCTGGTGTGCAGAACCATCTGCTGCGCATCGGTTGGCTCGGCAGGAACATCCGTCGCTGCTGGTGATTTCTTCGGAAGCATCGACGATAGAGTTTGTTGCCCGGCCTCGACGGATGTAGACTTGGTAGTATCCAGAGCCTTTTTGCCCTTAACTTTCTGGGAAGAAGTAGCTATGGTGGATTTCCCTTTAGAAGCTGCTGGAATAGTTCCTTGCCGAGGCTGAGATGACTCGGACGAGGCAGAAGAACTTGGCACTGGAGCTGTTGTTGGTTTCCTTGGTGCCGGGACAGGTGCTGGCTCGGTCGCTGGTACTGGAGCTGCTGCTGGTGCTGGTGTTGTGATAGACTCGGTGGTTGCTGGTTGCGGCGATGCCGAAGTGGTGGACGCCGTCGCCTCGGCTGGACCGACCCCTCCCGCTCCAAGGTCGCGTTCCTCTCGATGAGGCACTGCAGAACCCGGAGCAACTGCAGAACCCTCCGGGATAGGGCTCAGCGGGCGTGACTCGTCGTCACGAGGAGGAGAAGGGCCGGACCGAAGGGGCGAGGAGATGCTTGATCCGCTCTGAGGGACCTCCACCGGAGGCCTGAAAAAGAGAATAATGTCAGAAGAGAAATTACCACGATGCAAGGAAAAGTGAGTTACGCAATGAAAAATAACTTACGCATCCGAGGTCTCGGCCTCCTTGGGTTTCCGAGCCCTCCGTGCCGGGGCTTTGCCTGCCCGCTTGGAGGCAGTCTTGTCTCCGGCCTTCTTTTGCCTTTTTGTGGGCTGAGAAGGTTCGGAGGAAGAACTTGATGCGGATCCGCGCTTCTTCTTCGACGCCACCGGAACCGGCTCGCCCGTAGCAAGTGGAGGATCCTCGTGGATATGCCCACCGGGGTTAGCTGATGCCGGAAAGGCAAAATAAAGAGGGACAGCCTCAACAGGTTCAATCACGTCAACATCCGAGTCATCCTCATCATCGGGCCAATCTCTAAGAGAAGAGAATTTACCGCTGGGTTGTTTGGTAGCGTCGGTCATAGGGAGGAACATCTCCTGGTCCGGCTCCTCCTCATCCGGGATTTCTCGGTCCGACGCCCACTTAAGGGTCGGGTCCGTACCATCCTCGAGAGTTTTCTGAAGGAACAACTGAGAAAAAGCACAAAGAGCAGAGTCAAAAATACGACAAAAACCGACACATACTTGATCCGAAATAAGTTTGCCCCGCGAAGCTTACCGTGGGAGGGAGCCTGTCACGACAGTAGTGCTCGATTCCCCACATCCATTCGGCGGAGAAATCCTTGTGGGTGGTGAAAAGAGCCTTAACCCGGCGAAAGATCTCCGTGTTGCTCAACTCGAAGGAGGAGGTTCGGTTGGGGTCGCGGCCGAAGCTCATGTGGCACAACTTGTGGGTGCGCTTCTGGAGGGAAGAGATTCGGTTGCGCACGAACATGATCATAGCATCCTCGTTGCGCAATCCAAGCTTCTTCAGCTCCACGAACCTCTTGTTAACTTGGTTGGCCAGAGCTGTAGGCTTCTTGGGGACCTCCTCCCAGAAATCCATGTCAGGTAGACCCGGAGCGTAGGGCAGCAACCGAACCAAATCTTCGGTACCCTCGTTCTGGACGTAGATAGAAGGTCCGGGCCCATCCTTTGCAGGAGTCAAGCCCGGTAACCCGGGGAAAGACCGAAAACCTCTGGGGCGAGATGGAGGCAGCTCCGAATTGGGTGAGCTGCTTATCCTCCGACTCTACGTGGATATTGGGGACGATGTTGTGACGAAGGCCGAAGAACCGGATCCACAACTCCTTCGTGGGCCATAGTCCGGTGTAGCCTTCGATCGTAGAGGCAAAGGCAGAAAGAGAGGTGATTGCATTCGCCGGGAGATGGTGCGGCTGCAAGTGATAGGTCCTAACCCAATCCCGGAAGAAATCGCTCACCGGGAGACCAAATCCCCGTTGGAAGTGGGACAGGAATACAACGAACTCACCCGGATTGGGTGAGGGGGCCAGTTCGGCAGAAGGGAGACGAGCGGTGACGCCGGCGGGAATGCGCCTGGTCCGGTAGAGCCAGTCGATGTCATCTTGACAGACCCATGAACCGGCCCACGCGCCGCGGTCCGCCATGCCGGCGTCCTCCTCCATCTCCTGCTCAGCGACGACGAGCTCCTCCTCCGTCATCTTGTATCCACTATCCTCGCTGGATCTAGTGGCGGCGGGGATCTGTGGTCTAGATTGGCGAGGACCCGTGGCTAAGCTGCTGCGCAGCGGTGGCTGCGATGCAGAGGCACGGGGAAGGTGCGGTGGCGGCGCTACTGCTAGAAGCACTGGCGGCGGCGCGGTCGCAAGGAAGATGAAGACGAAGAGCAACGGGCAGAGGGGCGCAGAGGTGGAAAAATGCTAAGGGATGCGCCCCTCCCCTATTTAACCTCCCCCAGAGATGGATGAGTGGGATCGCGCTACGCCGACGAGCCGCACGGTGTGGCCGTGTATCACCTGCATCAGCCAATCAGAGAAAAGCCACACGGGGGGCCACAGAGTAGAAGCGATCCCATGACGCGACGCGCTGTTGCGGTAAACGAGGAGGCAGGCATGACGTGACCCATGCACAGTGATAACTGACAATTACTGCGGCGGTTACTGTGCAGGCCCTTAAAATAAGACGAGGTAATGATTAGCCTCCACGTGGGCTGGCGTATGAGAGAAGGAAACGGGGCCCGGACCGAACCATGATAACCATGGGATCCGAGCCAAAGTGGTGACCTGGCCGGCAAGTGAAAACTTGGAACGTGCGAAGGGAACGTAAATACATATAATCCGAGATAAGGAGCTGACCCGGAATTAAATGTCCGAGGCTCGAACATGAATGAACCTGATGTGGCCTTAGCGGCCAAGGCAGCCAAGACCGCACCAGCTTCGGGGACTAATGTTGGAGGGATACCCCCGGGTAGGGTCACTCCGGGGTATAAGGGCCGAGTTAGCCGAGGTTCGGCAAGGTCAAAGCGGATGCTGGCCGGGTCACCTCAAGGCAGGCCGGATCACAGAGTAACCCGGACCAGGGGGGGTCGCCTGACATTGTCTCATCCGACTTAAGGAGTAAGTCGGAAGTGCTTGTCTAACGTGTATGCAGGAACAGGTGTGGCCGGATCTACTATGATCCGGGTCCTCGCTTAGCTTCTGGGAGAAGGAAGGAATCTCTCTGGTTAAAAAGAAGGTCCGGTACGTAATGCATGAGCGGAGAAAGCAAGGGCAGGACCACCGGATCGTGGCCGACAAGGGTGACGACGCCCATGTCGGCTGACGCGGGCGCCGCAGAGGCTTACGTCGCTAAAGCATGTATGACGCGGGGGAAAAGCACCCCGGTCGGGTTACTACTTTGGGAGGGGGCATATTCTTAGGAATATGCCTCCACGTATGACCTAGGCCAGGACCGAACTTCCTCTATATAAGGGGGGCTAGGGTTCTGGTAGAGGGGGTTGGTGGAGTTCTAGTTGGATAAGCACTAGTTGATCTAGGGTTCTAGGGAAAAATAGTGGGCAAGGGTAAGAGAGCTCCTTCTTCCTCCTCTCGCCAATACAGCTCAAGGAGCACTTGTAATCTTCGAGATCTAGCAATACAAACTTCTGTGTGGAGAATCACTCCACTATCCCTCCCTGGATTCCCCTAGCGTGTATTAGTCCCCACCTCTAGCCTATCCATGGCATCTGCCGTGACACCACCACGACAGTTGGTGCCCGCCGTGGGGCTAGCGGCGCTAGCAGGGGTGAAGATCCGGACAGGAAACCTCATCGGCACCGGCGAACGCGTCGTCTCCGAGCTCGTTCAGCGCTTTGGAGCGCTGGATTTCGTCAGCGACAATGCTGACTGCTTCGGCACGCGCCCACTTCCGCGCAACGGCCTCTTCGTCAAGCTCGGTGCGCACAAGGTCTACATTGTTGTGGACGTCTCGTGCGTTCATCCGCGTCGCGTCGTCGATGCGGGGGAACCACCCCTCACTGTGGCTCGCGGGGCGCGTATCGCTCGCTCCCCGGACCATGCAGAGGTGATGATGACTACGCCAGGCGCAGGCACAAGCAAGGACCCAGCACCAGACCCGGAGGTAACACCTAAGGCACCGAGGAAAGGTAGAGGACCTCCGCTAGAGAGGCCTGAGAACATGCTGATAGGAGCTATGGATAGCTTGGCTAACCCGGTAGCAGCAGTGGTAGATCCGGCTCAGGCACATGCCGAGCTAGAGGAAACTCGGCAAAAGATATTGGAGGGCGCAAATAAAATAGCCGCGGCTCAGCAGTCGTTGAACATGACGCTGCGTGAGTACGCAAAGGCAAACAAAGTTGATACGGTATAAGTAAAGGGGAGAAATCTCATAAGCAAGATGAACAAAGAAGGTGATGATGGAGCAGAAGGGTCGGAAAACTATCTGTCTGTGGGGTTGCCGAAGTATAGTACCCCGGCGAAGAACCTCAGAGCACCAGATGCGGCCGCGTCCGAGTTAGAGGGTCTGACGGGTGAAGCCCGTCAAAGACAGCAAGATAGGGTTAACGAGCTGGTTCGGATCGCGAACAGACAGAATGAAGAGCTGCTGAGAGCTAACCCGGAGAGAGCCGGAGCTTCCAAAATCATCCATTCAGTGATGGGTAACCCGGAGAAGTCCGTTGGAGCCGCATCATCGCCTCATGGTGGTCCGAGGAGAGAAGAGGTAGTAACCTCGGCCAGACGGAACAAACAGATCGTCCCGTATGACCCAACGCGTGCAGGAAAAGAAAAGGAGATGCGGAAAAATGATGATCGACGGAGTGTGAGCCGAGGTGAAGCTAGCCGAGGTAATCACGACCAAGGCAATGCCGGTCAAGGGAGTGCTGCCAACGGCAATGCCGGACAGCGCAACTCCGCAGGAGCAGGACAACTGCAGTAGCGGAATATACCAAGGCAAGAGCAAAGCACCGGCCGAGGTATGCAGCAGAAAGGTGTGCAACAAGAGCAAAGACGATACAACGACGGTGATTCGGAGATGGTGAACGCAGGGTACCCCAGACCGGACTATCATGTTATAGGGTCAAGATTGGGGAGCAGGGATTTGATGCCGGATGACGCCAGGTTAAAACTGGATCGCCTGTATAGGTTGGAACAGATCGAATGTCAAGGTCCTCCGGGTCCAGCATGCTTTGGACCCTGGATCATGAAGGAACCGCCGGTACCAAACTTCCAGTTACCCAGAGGCATGAAGACGTATGACGGCAGCACCAAGCCGGAGGATTGGTTGATAAACTATGCCACGGTGGTGAAAATTGCAACTGGCAACTTGAGATGGGCTGTACGTTACGTACCCCAGATGTTGGAAGGACCGGCCAGAGTATGGTTGAATAATTTACCACCCGGAAGCATCAACTACTGGATAGATTTCGAAGAAATGTTTATCAGCAACTTCTCATGTACATATCAGAGGCCGAATAGACCGCAAACCCTAGCAATGTGCAAGCAAATACCTAACGAGACAGATCGTGAATTCTTGACCCGGTGGTGTAGCGTGAGAAACTCGTGTGAGGGTGTCATAGAGTCACAGGCCATAGCATGGTTTGCGCAAGGGTGCAGGTATGGCAGCGAGCTGTGGATGAAGTTGCAAAGGAAAATGCCGGTTACGCTGGCAGAGATGATCCGGATTGCTGATTCGTATGCTTTGGGCGATCCGACTCAACCTAGGCTCGCGTCAGGTGAGTCAAACGAGGAATTCTATCAGAGGTATGGAGCTGGGTCATCCCGGAGGAACGATTACAGAGGAAAAAGGAGAGATGATAGACTGGATCATCGCTACGGTTCGCAACAAGTTGCAGCTGTGAATCAAGATCAGCCCGGAGCAGGGAGTAACCAACGCTAGAGAACGGGAGGGCAATGGACTCCAAGAAATGATGGCAAGAAAACATGGACTCCAGAGCAAAAGAAACAGTGGCAAGAAAAGAAAGACCGTCCGAGATATACCTACGAGTCAATGTTGGACCAGCCGTGTAAGTTTCACACGCCAAATCCGAATAGCCCGGCTGGTCACACGACGAGGCAATGCGAGTGGATGCGTAAGATAGAGCAAGGTGGTTCGGGGAATGCTCAGGCACCCCGGAATGATCAACCTCGGCAGGAGTTACCCCGGCATCAATTGCTCTCCGGGGCAAACACACAGCAGCTAATGTTGCCTCCCCCTCCGCCGAGGTATGACAACAATGAGAGAAGGGATGCAGTGCATCAGGTGGAAAATCAGCAACAACCGGATTAGAGGTACCCCGGAAACGAGGGGAGGAATGAGTACAGGGAGCATCACCAGAGTTATTGTGTGTTCACGACTGAGGAAACAGATAGAAAGAGCTTGCAGCGCCGACATATGGAGGTCAATGCGGTCATGCTAGCGGTGACGAGGTACATGCCTTGGTCGGACCAGGAGATCACCTGGAACATCAAGGATCATCCTAAACTCATGCCGAGTCCAGGTTCGTATGCACTAGTGCTAGATCCGACATTCATTGGACCGAACAACAACGTGAGGTTCTCCAAGGTTTTGATTGATAATGGCAGTAGCATTAACATCATGTATGCGGATATGATGCGCAAGCTAGGCATCTCGGAAAACATGCTCTAGGCTACGAGAACAACTTTTCATGGCATTGTACCAGGCATTTCTTGTGAGCCCATAGGCAAGGTCCGGGTCGACGTGCTATTCGGCAGAAGGGACAACTGCCGAACCGAAAATCTGGAGTTTGAAGTGGTGGACTTGGAAAGTGCATATCATGCGTTACTCGGAAGACCAACATTGAACAAATTCATGGCAAGCTGTCACATCAGTTATCTGAAGATGAAGTTGCCTAGGCCAAATGGAGTGATTACCATTGCTGGATATTTCCAACGTTCCATTGAGTGTGCTTCAGCCGGGTCTAACCTAGCCGAGTCACTCGTGATTGCACGAGAGAAGAGAAAAATCCAAGAGGTGGCGACATTAGCTCAGTCCGCGCAGCAATATATGCCGGCATTAAGTAACCCGCATGGCAGCGTTTCATTTCAAGCCGCAAAGGACACCAAGAAGGTTCCAGTTGATAACATGTTCCCGGAGCGCACCGTAACAATTGGTGCCGAGTTAACTGACAAATAGGAAAGCGAGCTCGTCAACTTCCTCCGTGAGAATCGGGATATTTTTGCTTGGTCTACACAGGACTTGCAAGGTGTTCCGAGGGAGTTGGCCAAGCACTCTTTGAACGTAAGGCCCGGAGTAAGGCCGGTGAAGAAACCTCTCCGCCGCTTCGCCGAGGATAGGAGAAAAGTCATTGGAGACGAGATAGCTCGATTGCTAGCAGCAGGATTTATCATGGAAGTAGTATATCCGGATTGGCTCTCTAATCCGGTGCTGGTAGAAAAGAAGAAGGATGATCCGAACGTGGCAGTGGTTTGGCGTATGTGTATCGATTACACGAACCTGAACAAGGCGTGTCCAAAAGATCCATTTCCACTGCCGAGGATAGATCAGGTCATAGACTCGACCGCGGGATGCGAACTGTTGTCATTCATTGATGCATATTCTGGCTTCCACCAGATACCTCTGAACCCGGATGATCAAATAAAGACTGCGTTTATTACCCCGTACGGGGCTTACTGCTATCGCACTATGCCGTTTGGTTTACGTAATGCAGGTGCAACGTACCAAAGATGTATGCAAAAATGTTTGCACGACCAAATAGGTCAAAACGTACAAGTATACGTGGATGATGTGGTTATCAAGACCAAGGAAAGCGCAACGCTCCTTGACGACATAAGGCAAACATTCGCAAACTTGAGAAGGTTCCGGATGAAGCTTAACCCAGAAAAATGTACCTTCGGTGTCCCGGCTAGAAAATTACTCGGATTTCTCGTCTCCAGCCGAGGTATCGAAGTTAACCCAACTAAGATCCGAGCCATTGAACGAATGGAGCTGCCGAAGTGTCTTAACGATGTCCAGAAGTTCACTGGATGCCTGGCATCGTTGAGTCGGTTTGTATGTCGGTTGGGAGAAAAGGCACTGCCTCTCTACCAACTCATGAAAAAGTCGGATAAATTCGTTTGGACGCCACAGGCCGATGAAGGCTTTGCCCACTTGAAAAAGATGTTGGCCACTGCGCCAGTGTTGGCCTCTCCACTATCAAAGGAGCCAATGTTGCTCTATATAGCCGCAACCAACCGAGTTGTAAGTGCAGTAATTGTAGTGGAGCGCAATGAAGAGGGTAAGTCGGTGCAGAGGCCAGTATATTACCTAAGCGAGGTATTGTCTGCCTCAAAACAGAACTACCCGCACTTTCAAAAGGTGGCATACGGTGTCTATATGGCGGCAAAGAAGTTAAAGCATTACTTTGAGGAGCACCCCATCAAAGTAATATGTGAAGCTCCCATATCCGAGATAATGGGTAACAAGGATGCGAGTGGCAGGATCACAAAATGGGCAATTGAGCTAGCCCCTTATGCGCCCCAATACGACAGAAGAGAAGCGATCAAATCTCAGGCTGTGGCGGACTTTTTTGTGGATTGGGCCAAGGTACAATACGAACCACCTCCACCGGATCCGAATTACTGGAGGATGCACTTTGACGGGTCGAAAACCAAAACCGGATTAGGCGCCGGGGTTGTGCTTACATCGCCAAAGAAGGACCAGCTAAAGTACGTATTGCAGATCCATTTCGCGGCATCGAATAATGTCGCTGAGTATGAGGCTCTTGTGCATGGGCTCAAAGTGGCAAAGGAGATTGGCATACGTCGGATAATATGCTTTGGAGACTCGGATCTGGTGGTGCAGTAGGTGTCCGGAGTGTGGGACGCCCTGGATCCAAACATGGCACTATACAAATTTCACGTGCATAAGATATATGGTTACTTCGAGGGTGTGAATTTCTTACAATACCATGCATACCACCACTAAATAGTGTAGGGATTAACTTATTTGAACATTGACCGTTGGATCAACAGTGGCAAATCCAAACATTGCTAACCGTTGGATCTTTTTTCCATTCTAGCATCTAGCTCTGTACTCCCTCGCTCCGTCCCAAAACATAAGGCGCCTAAGGATTGGTCAAAAGTCAAACCTTAATAACTTTGACCAAATATTTAGAAAAAAATATCTACATCTACAATATTGAATGGACATATTAAAAAAATATACTTTATGGTGAATCTATTGATATTTATTTAGTACTCTAAATTTTTATATTTTTGTGTATAATCATGGTCAAACTTAAAAAATGTTGACTTTTTACTAATCCTTAGGCGCCTTATATTTTGGCGGAGGGAGTACTATTCAACACGAATCCATTTGCTCTGAACCATTGGATCTAACAGCCCAACGGTCATGATTAGTGCTATAGATCCAATTCAAAACCGCTCCACTGTTGTTGGGGGGATACCCCCGGGTAGGGTCACTCCGGGGTATAAGGGCCGAGTTAGCCGAGGTTCGGCAAGGTCAAAGCGGATGCTGGCCGGGTCACCTCAAGCCAGGCCGGATCACGGAGTAACCCGGACCAGGGGGGTCGCCTGACATTGTCTCATCCGACTTAAGGAGTAAGTCGGAAGTGCTTGTCTAACGTGTATGCAGGAACAGGTGTGGCCGGATCTACTATGATCCGGGTCCTCGCTTAGCTTCTAGGAGAAGGTAGGAATCTCTCTGGTCAAAAAGAAGGTCCGGTACGTACTGCATGAGCGGAGAATGCAAGGGCAGGACCACCGGATCGTGGCCGACAAGGGTGACGACGCCCATGTCGGCTGACGCGGGCGCCGTAGAGGCTTACGTCGCTAAAGCATGTATGACGCAGGGGAAAAGCACCCCGGTCGGGTTACTACTTTGGGAGGGGGCATATTCTTAGGAATATGCCTCCACGTATGCCCTAGGCCAGGACAGAACTTCCTCTATATAAGGGGGGCTAGGGTTCTGGTAGAGGGGGTTGGTGGAGTTCTAGTTGGATAAGCACTAGTTGATCTAGGGTTCTAGGGAAAAATAGTGGGCAAGGGTAAGAGAGCTCCTTCTTCCTCCTCTCGCCAATACAGCTCAAGGAGCACTTGTAATCTTCGAGATCTAGCAATACAAACTTCTGTGAGGAGAATCACTCCACTATCCCTCCCTGGATTCCCCTAGCGTGTATTAGTCCCCACCTTTAGCCTATCCATGGCATCTGCCGTGACACCACCACGACAACTATAGTAGTATAAGTAGAGAGAATACAGTCTACTGTGCTATGAAATTTTGGAGGTGGTGACATGATGGTTCTAGAACATGCATGGTGGAGTTTGCTCTAGGTACTATTCAACACGAATCCAGCTTCTCTGAACCATTGGATCCAACAGCCCAATGGTCAGGATTGGTGCTATGGATCCAATTCAAAACTGCTCCACTATAGTAGTAGAGATAGAGATATCTTATCTTATCTTATGACTATATAGTGTATGAATAACTTTGAATATTGACAGTTGGATCAAGGCTCGTGAATCCCAACATTTCCAGCCGTTGGATCTTCTTTTCCATTCTAGCATCTAGAAGATTCTATTGATAGTCTTCAGCATAATGAATGCTATGCACAAACCTTAAAACACACATCTCCATCATACTAGAATCTTCTAGCTCGTAGCTAATAATTGTTGACTTCTACATGATATTATCTTATCTTATCTTACCACTATATAGTGTACGGATAACTTTGAATGTTGACCGTTGGATAAAGACTCGCGAATCCCAACATTTCTAGCCGCTGGATCTTCTTTTCCATTCTAGCATCTAGAAGATTCTATTGATAGTCTTCGGCATAATGAATTCTATGCACAAACCTCAAAACACACTTCTCCGTCATACTAGAAGCTTCTCCCTTATTTCTCTAGACCATGTTATCAAAAAAATCATGTGTTAGGTAGCTAATAATCTTTGACTTCTACATGATGATACATACTACAAGGACCAAATGTACTGGGCTTGTTCGTTTGCGGTACCAAAGTTGGCAGGCCAGCGCATGGCGGTACCTAAGTTGCCTGAAATTACCACGTTTCGAAAAGTTGGGCCGCCAACTACCAAGAGGGGCCATTTCGATGCAAACTCGTCTCACCCCTACCAAATCCAAACATGCCGTGAAACTGCCCCGTGAAGTAGACGGTTGGGACCCTCATGTCAGTAATATTTCCGTGACGCGAGTGCCAACGCGGAAACCACATAGGTGAAACGAGATACTAAAGGAGCATCGTGCGTTGACCAAATTCACAAATCCACTCCCCCCCTCCTTTCACATGAACCCTAGCACCGACGGCGCCGAAATCCCCTCTCCAACCAGAATGGTCTCTTCGGGGATTTGACTTCCGGCACCAAGTTGCTGTGCCTACTCGCTGCTATCAAACTCTAATGCCGAATGCCGTGCCAGCCGTTGCGACGATCTAGCCCGCCTCTACCGCCGACGAGCTGAGCAGCGCGAAGGATGGAAGATCCATTTGCCGAGGAAGAAGTACTTCTAGCTAATTTCGGGTGAGATACTCTTCTCTTTGCTATTCGCACTACCTAGAACTGCTAGCTGGCTATTGGCATTACAAAGATATATCGAACATAGAATTGTTTGCTAGCAGGACGCTGACAAACAATTCTTATCTTTTGTCTCCAATTTTCTGTCAACTAGGATCTCCGCTGAACCCAAATACACGGTTCTGGTGAGCATCTGCGGCTACCTCGTTAAATTAGCACATGGGAAGAGAACGTGGAAACAGGCTCAGAGTCTGAAGATGGAAGTAGCGCCTGTGCAGTTATGCACTCTCCCTGGTTTGGTTGCTGCTGTGCGTGAACTTGCTGAAATGAGGCCAGAGAAGACTACACGGTTCAGCATCATTGATGAAGGAGGCTTCAGGGTTCCTATAGCGTGTGACAGTCAGCTAATTGGGTTGATGAAACAGCATGTTAGGCTTCGTGTGGTTACGCTGGTGTGTAACATAGTGGATGAGGAAGCTCCTGCTACTGGGAGTCGCCCAGCTATTATTGGACAGGGAGGTCTAACTCGAACCCCTGCTGTTGTTGAGAAAAATGTGGTTCCTCGTCCGCGAGATGCTTCTATCAGGCAACCTCCTCGTAGGAGTCCCCGTATTGCTGTTGTGGAAAACTCTGCTCTGGAATCTGCTGGTACTGGACGTCCCCGTCCCCGTGCCCATGTTTCTGCGGCTACTGCTCACCCAATCCATGCCGCTGTTGAGCAAACTAAGGCGTCCGGAGGTTGCCCCGCTGTTGTTGTCAAGACCGCCGCCTCGTGTGCTGCTCCTCCTCAAAACCGTCCTCAAGTTGTGCGAATCCGTGCTCTAGAATCTGCTGGTACTGGTCGTCCTCGTGTTGTTGTTGATCTGGACACTATTGACCCAATCCCTGCCGATGTTGAGCAAACTAAGGCTTCTGGAGGCTGCCCCACTGTTGTTGCAAAGACTAATGCCTTGTCTCCTCCTCGAACCCGTGCTCGGGTTTAGCGAGCTGCTAGTCTGAAGCTAGCTCATGGTCTGGACTCTGCTAGCACTCGAAACACTGCTGTTGTGGGAACTGCTCCTGATCGTCGAGGTGGCATGGCAGCAGCTGATCCTATTGTGGCTGCCGTTAGAAGGGGCCCTGCCTGTCCACCATGTAATGTAGCTCCCGCTGCTAAGGGCCCTCGCCTTGCTCCTGGTCCTGGTAGTTCCACCAAGGTTGATCCAGCTAACGATGACGCTGGTGATGGCGGCGGTGGCATTCGAGCTGGGTATGATGGTGCCGCTCCATCTCTCGAACCTCTCGGAGGTTTCTATCTCGAAGAACCTGACAATGGCAAAGTAATCGTTCGTATCGGTGTCGCGGATTATACTGCAAAATTAGATGATGGCACAGAAAAATTCTATGACGAGTTTGATGTAATCCTTGCCAGATACGAGCCTGAAGTGGTAGAGTTATCTGACCTGATGGCATCGTTACGTGTGAAGGTGCTGTGGGGGTCCTCCCAGGAAGCAAAATTGTTATATTATGGTTACAGGAGCACAAAGGCTATCAAAGTGAAAGATACCAGGGATTTAGTCGTACCGTTTACAAGGAAACATTATAGAGGTGAAGTTTACTTCCACTTGGTGAAAAGGATACACATGCCGCCTAGAGGGGGGGGGGTGAATAGGCAGTTTAAAACTTTTACGATATGGGCTTAACAAAGGCGGAATAAAACTAGCGTTTACTTTGTCAAGCACAAATCTTATATAAACTACGGTTCACCTATGTGCACCAACAACTTATGCTAAGCAATACAAGCAACTATGTGATAGCTAGATATAAGACTTCAAGCACGAAGGCTATCACAAAGTGAAGTGCATAAGTAATAGCTCGGGTATAGAGATATCCGAGGCACGCGGAGACGATGATTTATTACCGAGTTCCTCCCATAAAGGGAGTACGTATCGTTGGAGGGGTGGGCGGTACTAGGACCGCCATGCCACAAAAGGCCTCACCCTATGCTCCTGTGAACCTCGCCACAAGAGGCCTGATTCACTTCTTCACTATCGATGCACTTGTCGGTGGCAATCTGTAACCTCTCACAAAGATTGGGGCACTTCTCCACAACTCATTTGGAGGCTCCCAACAAACAAGCTCGGGGAAAGCTCCACAATTTAATTGGAGGCCCCAAGTAATCCACAAACCTGCAAAACAACTAAACCGTCTAGGGTTCCAAGAACCCAAGAGTAAAAAGCTTCTCACCTTTCACCCAATCAAATCCACACCGAGAACTCAAACCTATGCACCAAATGCAATGTCAAGAACACAAGAAGTGCTCAAGTCCTTCTTTCCCAAATCCCACCAAAGCTACAAAAGCTAGTGGGAGAATAAGAGAGGAAGAACACAAGAGGAAATCCAGAAAAGAAACCCGGAGATCTAGATCCCAATATGTTCCTCTCACATAGAGGAGAGATGGATTGGTGGAGTTGTAGATCTAGACCACCCCTTTCAAATCCCCCAAAAAGATTCAAGAAATATGGGAGGGATTGAGAGAATTTGCAAGCTCTTGAAGGTCAAAACAATGGAGGAAAGAGAGAATGCAAGCCACCAGCCTAAGGAGGAAGAAGGGGTCTATTTATACCCCTCCCCAACGAAATATGACCGTTTGGGACCTCCCAGGCCGGATAATCCGCCCCTCCCTCGGATATTCCGGGTTCCTCGGGCCAAAATATGGCTAAGGACTTCGCGGCGTGACCCTCAGTATAGGGGGCGGATATTTGGGCCGGATAATCCGCCCCTGTTACTGGGAGCCATGCCTCAAAGTCCTTAGATGTTTTCCGAAAATTGGGCCGGATAATCCACCCCCATGGCCGGATAATCCGCCCCATGAAAACTGGCTGAAACAGCGAAACTGAAACAATCATTACTTTTGCATCCGGACTCCGTTTTTGATGATCTTGGGATCGTTTTAAAGAGGACAATGAGATATACAAGATCATCCATAGAAACATCATAGTCCAGAAAGGTAGGATAGAATCAAATGACGAAAGGTTTGACCTCTCCCAAAAAGACGAACCGATAAAACCTCCAACATCGAAAACGCAATAGAGAAAGCATATGAAATTCGTTTTCGATGAACTTGAGCTTGTCATGGAGATTAACACAAGATCTAAATACTCACATGAGTAAGAACCAAATAAGAACAAAGAAATATGATGCCAAGTATGCAAAGGTTTGAGCTCTCACCGAGGGATATGATCAAGTTACTCACTCGAGAGCCCCTCTTGAGAGTACGGTTATCTATCCTATAAACCGGTCTCCCCAACTAACACCACGAGACCGGTAAGAAAGAAACCCTATCAAGATCAAACAATTGCCTTGTGTATATTCCACTTGATGTTGATGATGACGATCTTCTACACCTCAAGATGGAACACCTTTCTTGATTGCGCTAGCTTGGTGAAGACTTGGAATTTTCTCCCCCATACTCCACTATGGAAGAGCCTCTCTTTTAGGCATATATTCACATATCCATGATCACCATAAGGATGGCAAGCTACACCTGATATCATCTTATTATTCAAGACACACTTGCCATAGGCTCAACTTCTACTTGACCAATCTCCGGATCATTCCTTGAAACCTTGATCAACACTTGATCTTCTTCACTTTCTTCTTCTTCCAACCTTGAAGCCAACATATGGTTCAAGCATTGCCTATGGACAAATCCTACAAGTAAAACTCAATGAAAACATAAGTCCATAAAGATTGTCATTAATTACCAAAACCACACATGGGGCACACATGTTCTTTCAATCTCCCCCATTTTGGTAATTGATGACAATCGCTTTGAGAGGGTTTGTATCTATATATTCAACATGCAAAGCAACAACAAAGATGCAAGAGCATGAGAGGCAAATGCATATATTCAACATGCAAAGCAACAACACAGATGTAAGAGCATGACAATCCCTTTGAGAGGGTTTATATCTATATATTCAACATGCAAAGCAACAACAAAGATGCAAGAGCATGAGAGGAAAATGCATAAGAACAAACTCAAAGCATGAAACCAACTTATCTTAAACCCTCCAAAACTTCTCCCCCATTGGCATCGATTGCCAAAATGGGTGAAAAGCTCTACACGGCCAATAGAGTGATAATTCCTACAAAATGTGTACATTTCTCATAGTGTGAGTGGAATAAAATGCACGTATCCAATGACGAATACTTAGGAGGAGGTTAAACAAAATTGAGGATCAAAAGATTGCAAAAAAAATAACAAGGTGAATAAGCATCAACAAATGAAGCAAGCAATCAAAAGATCCAAAGAACCACTTGACAAAAATAACATACCAAATGAAAGATAGATATTATGATAAGATTGAAAAGAGAGTGTTCTATATAATATGAGGAGGCTCCCCAAGGTTTGTGCAAAAAAATGCATTTGAATACAATATGGACAAACCTGGCATCCTCACTCCCTCGATATTATTTAAAACCCAACTATGTATGAAAGAGCATATACCAAGGCATAAAACTTGCAATAAACAAATGGTTGAGTAATGAGTAAGAGACAGCATAATAGCAGGCTCAACCACAAGGATGTGTGAGAGGCATGACAAAGCATAGTATAAGACTAATGCAAGGATGATCATTGAGCATCAACATAGTCTTCAATGAATGATATTGCTTAGTATGACCATACAACACACACGAAACAAAGAAGATGTCAAAAATGGAGAAGTAATATCTCTCATGTGTATAAGTTTCTAAGTAGACAATCTCACAAAGATATTGATCCACAAAGAAACATGTACACACAAAATAGATACTAAAATAAATAGAGCAAGATATCCAAAATGAAGTCATGACAATACACCACTAAGATCTTTGCTTGATAGCATGGCCAAAAGGCTCAATTTTATCTTATTGTATATTCATGAACTTTAACCACAAACATATCAAATACATCACAACTACCACTAAGGGAAGTAGAGATAGTTGGAATGTATTGCAAGAGGAATCAAGTATCACAAAGAAAGAATCAACTTCGCAAATTCATAAATATTGCACATGAGAGTACTTTGAGGAAACAATAGGCAATATAATTGCTAGATTGACATATTTGGGATTGGTGAATCATGCGCATGATTTTGTATAATCCCAATTATATGCACTCATCTCAACTTACTCACATATGCAATAGAGAGCGTTCTTTAAGGCCAAAGAAAGAACCACAATACCTACAAATACAAAAAAATCATGCCAATATGCAACCTACCATAGGTTGGAAGACGATATGTACGCATGAGTAAGAGATACTTGTTACTGAGATATCATTGTTGTGATGAAGTAGATAGGAGTTTCTTGATCATCCTTGCTTGTCTCTAATTATCATTGAGTCGTCACTTATTCCTTATGAAAGAGACAAGCATCCAATGCACCTCGAAGGTACCTAAAACAAAATTCAAGTACAATATGGTCCCCAAACTTATTGGGTCCAAAGTAGTTAGAGCAACTACAATACATAGGAGAGACTCCACATAAATATGTGCATATTGATATGAATTGAATTTCATGCACATGTTAGCCAATTAGGATTTTGTGGAGTTTCCCCTATATATTGGATCAAGTAAAGAAAGCACGCCATAATATATACATTTATTAAATATGCATGCACACTACTTTCAAGAACCAAAGGAGATACAATTTGAACAAAATACCAAGTAAACCAAGAAGAAACACCAAAGTGTGACACGATAAAAGGTTGTTCAAATTATATCAAATAACCAAATCAACTCATGAAAGACCACTTGTTCAAAAAATGAACTAGGCAAAAAACAAAGAGAAAGAGATAGAAAAAAACACAAATGCTCAAGGATTTATCTCATTCTAAAATGTCAAAAAAGTTAGAAAGGAATGAGATAAAGCCAACTCCCAAAAAGAGAAAGTTAAAAAAACCACACCAAACTCTCAACACTTTTCAAGATGACATAAAGTACCAAAGGAATATTTATCTTCCAAAGACATAAAAACGATATGGAGCAAAACATGTTGTGAAGAAGCATAAAAGGAGTGTTCTACACAATATAGGAAAACTCCCCCATGATTAGTGCATTATTTAAGATTTTTCATTTGAATACAAAATGCACCCACATGGGATCATCATCTCTACCTACATCAAATAGAGCACTAAACGATTTCAAGTCTAAGAAATATCCAAAAATGAGATAACATGTAGATCCAATAAAGGCTCAACACAAAAAACAAGTACATGGTGTGCAAGCCAACATACACAAATAAACTTGATAACTCAATATAAGTAAGTGGTTATGCACAACATATAAAAACACATGCAAGGTACAAACCAACACATGCACAAAGGGCGAGTAAGTTTAAATGTAAATGAGTTGAGAACATGTTACCGCAAAGAGGAACAATGGATATATGATAGAGATAAGATAATGTAAATCACTTGGCTTGATACAATATAATTGATGAAGTTCCCTTAATTCTTCATGATTTAGCCAAGTCTCCAATGCCCTCCACCAACACCTATTGATCAAGTTTTAGCTTGTTGGTCCCCAACCAAGTTGGGTCCTAATAAGTTAGTCACAATAGGCTTGGCAACCCAAATGGTTCTTTTCTTGACACCACATTGGGCACCACATATTTGGCGAACACATTTCCAACCTCATCCTTACGAAGAGAATAAACATCATCAATAATAATAGGGTTGGATGAGGAGTTACCAATAGTGCATGAAGAAGATAGGTGACCTTTCTCACGATATATGTAGCAAGTTATTTTCTTCCATTTCTTCACACTTGATTTATCCACCATGGGAGTATTATCTTGATTCTTTTTGCGAAGTGGCCTTTCTTCAACTTGAGGTACACCATGACCTTGAACTTGAGGCCTCTTCCCTTTTTGCTTCTCATTGAGAGTCTTATTCTTCAATGGGCAAGATCTAACATGGTTCCCTTCAATTTTGCACTTGAAGCAAACAATCTTGGCCAAATTCTTGACATGTTCTTGGCCCTTCTTCTTGTCTCTCTTAAACTTATTGTTGTTAGTGGACTTGTTCTTGATATTGGATTTGAATCCAAGCCCACTCTTGTCATTGGGAAATTTTTGCACACTCAAGATCTTGTTGAGTGTGGCCCTCCCTTCCTGACCCTTTTTCAAGTCCCTCTTCAAAGATGAGACTTGGGCCTTGAGCTCTTTGATTTCCTCTACATGGTTAGTATAAACACAAATACTAGAGGATGTAGAAGCTTCATTGTTAGAGCAACAAGGCAAGGAATGTAATTCATTACAAGATGTAGCAATAATATGAGATGATGAATCACGAGTACTAGCACATGGGAGTACGACATTTGTAGTGGATGTAGTGATAATGTCCACATGAGGCTCATTAGATGTTACCTTTGACACAATAGCCTAATGAGCTAACTTTAGACTATCATGGGAGGCTAGAAGATCCCCATGAGAGCTTGATAGCATAACATGACTTTCTTCCAATTTCCCATAATTGCTAGTTAGCAAAGCAAGTTGAGCCTTTAGCTCAACATTCTCCTTCAAAATAGATGCTTCAAAAGAAGTAGAGTTAGTAACACAAGCATCATTATAATGAGAAATAGTAGAAGACAGCTTGGAAATCTCATTATATTTTCTTTTGAGATCAATTGACACCTCAAGAGCTTTATCATGGGTTTCCTTTACTTTAGACACTTCTAGAGTAAATGTCTGCTCAAGAGATTCTTTGGTTGCTTGTGCTTCTTCAAGAGCTTCATTTAGATTTGTAATATCATTAGCATACTCACGCTCAAGGCTACTCATTTTGTCAATTGTGTTCTCATGCTCCTCAACTTGAGCTTCTAACTTATCATTACATTCTTTGCTCTCAATAGAAAAACCCAAGATTTCAACAAAGTTAGAGCAAGCAATATTATTCTTAACAAGAGCATGATAAACAATCTCACCATTTTCATGTAACAAATCAACATCAATCTCTTCTTCCTCATTATACTCATCCTCATCAGGACAAGAGGTATTGGGTTCCAAAGTAGGAGATACCTTTGAATCCCTAGCCATAAGGCATAGATGGGAACCGTGAGATGATGATAATGAAGAATTACTTGAGGCTTCATTCAAGATGTTGTCTTGACTCGTAGAAACTTCAGTTTCCTCTACATTGTTAGAAACACAACAACTAGAGGAAATAAAAGCATTTATATCATGGCAACAAGGAATATCAAGCATATCATCATGAGATTTACTCAAACAACTTACACATGATATGCAAGGACTATCAACACAAGCATGTAAGGAGTTTGTAGTGCTAGAAGTGTTAAAGTCCAAAGATAGATCATTGCAACTAGATAGAGAGGAGGGATTACAAATAGTAAGCACACTATCCATATTGCAATTTCTATCACCACTTACCATATCATTACCTTGTGAAAAATCACATGTTGGTGAAGTGGTAGAAGATGAGAACTCATCTCGATCGAAAGTGGAAGCAACACAATCATCCTCAAAAATATTGGACACAACATATTTATCTTGAAGTTTTGTCCATAACTCATGAGTGCTCCAAAAAGGTATGACTAAAGAAGTAACTACATGGCTCAAAGCATTAACAAGCACATTAGAAGCTTGAGCATCAAGATATAAGTTTTTCTCATCCTCACAAGATAGATTAAGAAAATCCATTGGAGGAGAAAAACCTATATCTACGATTCGCTCCAAATTTGGGTCCATCGCCCGAAAATGATTAAGCATACAAATTTTCCAAATCTCATAACATGTGCCATCGAATATGAAAATGTCATCGTGCACTAATCCCCTAGCCAACATCTTTACTCTCAAGGCGGTGAAGCCCAAAAAGAGAGACCAGGCTCTGATACCAATTGAAAAGGATACAGATGCCGCCTAGAGGGGGGGTGAATAGGCGGTTTAAAACTTTTACGATATGGGCTTAACAAAGGCGGAATAAAACTAGCGTTTACTTTGTCAAGCAAAAATCTTATATAAACTATGGTTCACCTATGTGCACCAACAACTTATGCTAAGCAATACAAGCAACTATGTGATAGCTAGATATAAGACTTCAAACACGAATGCTATCACAAAGTGAAGTGCATAAGTAATAGCTCGGGTATAGAGATAACCGAGGCACGCGGAGACGATGATTTATTACCGAGTTCCTCCCATAAATGGAGTACGTCTCGTTGGAGGGGTGGGCGGTACTAGGACCACCACGCCAGAAAAGGCCTCACCCTATTCTCCTGTGAACCTCGCCACAAGAGGCCCGGTTCACTTCTTCACTATCGGTGCACTTGTCGGTGGCAATCCGTAACCTCTCACAAAGATTGGGGCACTTCTCCACAACTCAATTGGAGGCTCCCAACAAACAAGCTCGGGGAAAGCTCCACAACTAAATTGGAGGCCCTAAGTAATCCACAAACCTGCAAAACAACTAAACCGTCTAGGGTTCCAAGAACCCAAGAGTAAAAAGCTTCTCACCTTTCACCCAATCAAATCCTCACCGAGAACTCAAACCTATGCACCAAATGCAATGTCAAGAACACAAGAAGTGCTCAGGTCCTTCTTTCCCAAATCCCACCAAAGCTACAAAAGCTAGTGGGAGAATAAGAGAGGAAGAACACAAGAGGAAATCCAGAAAAGAAACCCGGAGATCTAGATCCCAATATGTTCCTCTCACATAGAGGAGAGATGGATTGGTGGAGTTGTAGATCTAGACCACCCCTTTCAAATCCCCCAAAAAGATTCAAGAAATATGGGAGGGATTGAGAGAATTTGCAAGCTCTTGAAGGTCAAAACAATGGAGGAGAGAGAGAATGCAAGCCACCAGCCTAAGGAGGAAGAAGGGGTCTATTTATACCCCTCCCCAATGAAATATGACCATTTGGGACCTCCTAGGCCAGATAATCCGCCCCTCCCCCGGATATTCCGGGTTCCCCGGGCCAAAATATGGCTAAGGACTTTGCAGTGTGACCCTCAGTATAGGGGGCGGATATTTGGGACGGATAATCCGCCCCCGGAGGCTCGGATAATCCACCCCTGTTACTGGGAGCCACGCCTCAAAGTCCTTAGCCGTTTTCCGAAAATTGGGCCGGATAATCTGCCCCCGTGGCCAGATAATCCGCCCCCTGAAAACTGGCAGAAACAGCGAAACTGAAACAATCATAACTTTTGCATCTGGACTCTGTTTTTGATGATCTTGGGATCGTTTTAAAGAGGACAATGAGATATACAAGATCATCCATAGAAACATCATAGTCCAGAAAGGTAGGATAGAACCAAATGATGAAAGGTTTGACCTCTCCCAAAAAGACGAATTGATAAAACCTCCAACATCGAAAACACAATAGAGAAAGCATATGAAATTCGTTTTCGATGAACTTGAGATTGTCATGGAGATTAACACAAGATCTAAATACTCACATGAGTAATACCCAAATAAGAACCAAGAAAGATGATTCCAAGTATGCAAAGGTTTGAGCTCTCACCGAGGGATATGATCAAGTTACTCACTCGAGAGCCCCTCTTGATAGTACGGTTACTATCCTATAAACCGGTCTCCCCAACTAACACCACGAGACCGGTAAGAAAGAAACCCTATCAAGATCAAACAATTGCCTTGTGTATATTCCACTTGATGTTGATGATGACGATCTTCTACACCTCAAGATGGAACACCTTTCTTGATTGCGCTAGCTTGGTGAAGACTTGGAATTTGCTCCCCCATACTCCACTATGGAAGAACCTCTCTTTTAGGCATATATTCACATACCCATGATCACCATAAGGATGGCAAGCTACACTTGAGATCATCTTATTATTCAAGACACACTTGCCATAGGCTCAACTTCTACTTGACCAATCTCCGGATCATTCCTTGAAACCTTGATCAACACTTGATCTTATTCACTTTCTTCTTCTTCCAACCTTGAAGCCAACATATGGTTCAAGCATTGCCTATGGACAAATCCTACAAGTAAAACTCAATGCAAACATAAGCCCATAAAGATTGTCATTAATTACCAAAACCACACATGGGGCACACATGTTCTTTCAATTGGTAGTGCTCACGGTTGGAGAGGAATTGGAACTCGACAATAGAGATGATGGACTTTTAGAAGGCATGCGTGACCTGATCCATGGCATCACTAGGGCTGGTGCGACTGAGGGTGGCTTCGAACAGAGGAGAGTCTTACAGAGGAGCGTCATAAAGAGGAGCAGGAAGAGCATCCCCAGAAAGGGCACCCCGAAGAAGAACGTCACCAAGGAGACCAAGCCAGAGAAGAGGACACCCAAGAGTCGCACGACAAAAGGCACCACGCCGCAGAGTACACCCCTAAGATCTAGTCAAAATGCCACACCGAATGGTAGCAGCAAAAACGCTAAGAGGGCTAGCACGGTGGTGAACACTCCCAGGAGTGGTAGCAAATAGGCGAAGATGGCCAGCACGGAGGCTACCACACCCAGTGGGAGTAGAAAAAACACTAATTTGGAGCGAAACACGCCGCTGTCAGGGAATTATGCCAGCACGAAGGAGAACACGCCCAATAGTAGCAGCAAAAGGGCTAATTTGGAGCGGAACACGCCGCTGAGGTCAGTCAATGATGCCAGCACGAAGGAGAAGACGCCCAATAGTAGCAGCAAAAGGGCTAATTTGGAGCGGAACACGCCGCTGGGGTCAGGCAATAATGCCAGCACGAAGGAGAACACGCCCAATAGTAGCAGCAAAAGGGCTAATTTGAAGAAGAACATGCCGCAGAGGTCATGCAATAATGCCAGCACCCTGGAGCCAACACCCGTGAGGGGAGGCAGTAAGGAGATCACACCCAAGAGCGGCAGCAAAATGCCTAGTTCAATGGGGAATGGAACGTGGATGTCAAGCCCTACTGATACCATCAGGAAAGATTACATCAGGAAGGAGAATGTACATAGGAAGAGCAAGAGGGTTCTTTACACTCAAGATGAAATTGATTCTGATTGTTGTTTGTCCACTGAAGTACCTGGGATGCGTGCAAATGTAAGACCACCCCATGTGGTTGCAGCAGAACCAATCGAGTGTCTTGGAGAAAACAGAGTTACCGGTGAGGTGGACTGGGGCAATGTTCCTGTCCATCTAGGTGGAGATGATGGTGCAGCCCCACCCATGGGAGTCAATATGATGTGTGCAGTACTAGGCATTAGAGACGATGACGAAGATTCTGAATTAGATGAAGGAGAAGGCACTGTAGAGGATCAAGAATCTAGTGATGATGAAATAGACAAGGAACTTAACGATGAGGCTGGTATTCCAGTCGATGATTTGGGTGTTGAAGTAGAATAAATGAAACATGACCATGAGTATACTATAATTTCGGTCGGCATCGAGTTCAGGAGCATGCATGAGTTCAGGATGCCATTCCGGCATTTTTGTATCAAGGGGAGTTCGACGTTTATTGACTGAAGAACTCTACCGAGAGGTATGAGGCCGTTTGCAAGTTAACGTGGATGAATGGACGGGCCGAGGTACATTGTCCATGGAGGATCATAGCAAGATCCTTACCTGCGTCGACTGCAATTAGGGTATTGGGGCAATGAATGCAGCAAACCATTAGAACTCTCTCTCTCTTTTCACTCTATAACTACAATTGATGTGCGATATCTTTCTGGCAACTAGTCGACTCCGCTTATCTTTTAAATGAATCTGTGTTGCAGGTGAACAAAATGGGCCCTCCACACATGTGTCCGACAGACAGCAAACTGAAATCCTCAATGGCTGATACGGAGTGGGTGGCTATGCAATCTATGTCCATACTAAAGGATAACCCTAAGGAGACCGCGAAGAATATTCAGACTAGCCTCGGTTCTAAATACAACATTGTCCTTCCGTATTACACGGTTTGGAAAGGTAAAGAGAAAGCTCTAGGGGTCTTGCACGGGGATTGGACCAATAGCTTCAGGATGCTGTACAACTTCAAGGCGGAGGTACAAGCTAGGTGTCCGGGGAGTGTTGTGGAGATTGACACCGAATTAGAAGGTGGTAAAATATATTTCAAAGGATTTTTCATGGCGCTTAAACCTTGCATCGAGGGATTCAAGGACGGATGTAGGCCGTATCTGAGTGTAGACAACACTGTCCTAACTGGCAAATGGAAAGGCTGCCTGCCATCTGCCACAACACTTGATGGTCACAACTAGATGTTCCTAGTGGCATTCGGGCTGTTTGAAACAGAAACGGAGGAAAACTGGGTTATGTTTCTGAGGCAGCTCAGGAGATCAATAGGCCACATGGATCCATTGGCTATATCCACGGATGCATGCAAAGGGCTGACAAATGCAGTGAAGGAGGTGTTCCCGCGAGCTGAAGGTAGAGAATGCCATTCCCATATGATGCTCAACTTGTACTCACACTACGCAGGCAAGGTATTTCATTACATGTTTCCTGCTGCTAGAGTTTACAAACCTAGTAGCAACGATTATTTCATGAGCAAGATTTTTGCTGAAGCCCCTGAACTTCCAGAGTACTTAGCCATCCATCATTCGCAGCTATGGAAGAGGAGTCAATTCAACCCTGACATCAAAGTTGATTACATAAACAACAACCTTGCAGAATGCCTGAATAACTAGGTGAAGGACATAAAAGTGCGTCCTATTCATATCTTGATGGACATCATACGTGGTATGATCATGAAGCTGTTAAATATAAGGAGAGATATCGGTAGGAGACTTAGAGGACATATGCTACCGCCAGTTGTACAACAACTGCACAAGAGAAGCCGAGGAGTTGCTCATCTTAAGGTTCTCCCGTCAACCAGCAGAAGCTGTGAGGTGGTTGATATGTCCAAGAGTGGCAAAAGGGATGTTGTGAACATCCAGCTGCGAGAATGCACCTGCTTAGAGTGGCAGCATACCGGGAAACCTTGCGACCACGCCTTGGCCTTCTTGGTGAAGAAAAGAACTCTACCACATTTGGATCAGTATTTGTCAGACTACTACTCTATAGAAAAGTTCAGAGCCGCGTACGCTGGATCCGTCGAGCCATGTACAAACCCATCTCAGTGGCCTCAAGTCCAACTGTCTTTCGAGCTTTGCCAGCCAGTTACAAAAAGGGTTAGAGGAAGACCCCAGGTGAATAGGTTTAAGAATTTTCTCGAGAAGAAGGGTTCGGCTTTCTGTGCTACAAAGAAGGGCAAAAACAGATGCAAGACCTGCCATCTTATAGGCCATAGAGCAGCTGGATGTCCCCTTAATGCTCCCGAACCTAGGTATAGATGGTACATTCACACAAAACAATTGTTTATAGTCTGTAGATATAAGGTAGTAATCCATGTACTATTTTTTTATAGGAAGCACAAGGTAAGAAACAAGACATCTGACTCAGTGATTTTGCTACGGGAAGAAAACCAAAACGAGTGGAGTGATGTTGCCGGACAAGATTCTGGTGCTGATTGGCCTGACTTCCGTCGGCCCGGAGATGCAGGGTACGTGAAGGTAAGAAAATTGGCACCTAGGAAGAGGAAGAAGGCAGGAGATGAAGAAGCCAGTGGACGTGAAGGAAAGAGGAAGAAAGTTGGCAGCCAAGCAGAGAAAGAGGGCTAGCAGTGTAGCAGCCTAATGATGTATTAAACTTGAACCTATATATGTAGTTCGGTTAAACTCTAGAGCTGTGTGCGTGGAACTTGTTGGGCGAAACAATCTGCCTCCCTACTTGGAGTAAAATGTATCGCGACTTTAGGATTTGATACGGCCGAGGCCACTAGTTGAATCCAAAACTGTGACTGTGCCACTACTATCTGAACAATCGCGATAGCTGAGCGGTTAAATCCTCTCCAAAATCGATGGGTGTTAGTGGCATAGACATGATTTATTTATAGGCGCTTAATAAATCCCTGCTGTTGGCATTACACTTATGATAATTTTTTGGGCTGGAAAACAATTTCTTAAGCTGGCCGCTACACTCCACGAAGCAACAACTTATTTCAGCTGCTGGACAACGACATGGCAACATAAACTGCAAATGCAACAGATAATGCCTAGATAATGAGGAAATTGTGTCCACTATCTGGCCTAATCTTGAGCCCGTCTGTCTCACCACCTCCCTGCCCCTGCCTCCCCTGCACCTGGCGAAGCTCCCGGATCTCTCGCTCCATCGCACGAATCTCCTCTTTCTTGTCCCACATAGCATCACGCAGATCCTGAACAAGCTCTCTGTGAAAACCTGTCAGTGGCTTTTTGATCCACACAAACTTGTCACAGCCAGTCCCCCTCCCTTCATGCGTAGTAGATCGAAGGAAACAAAAAAAAAGAATTACATTACGCTTTCCGGATTCGGGTTACCATTGTACCTACAGTAGGAACTTACCGCTCTAATGCTGCAGTTGCTGAATTTTCTTGCAGTATTTTCGTCGGTCCACGAAATCCATCTCGGCATCTTCTCACCGCACAAACACAGCATATCGGGGTATTAATATCGTAGGGCGCCCTCTGGTACCTGATGGGGGCACCCGCCTGACGGCGTTGAGCCGACCCTGATTCCGCCCGAGACGAACTGCACGAGCTGCGAGCCATGAGCGAGGGGAGCGAGGGCAGAGGAAAGAGGAGCCTTTGGATGTCAGGGTAGTGGTGAAGCGTGATTTATCCCTACTTAATAACTCGGGCAGAATCCTACCGTCTACATTCGGCTATTAGGTGGGGGACCTAGCGTGTGGACTTGTCAAAAAAAATCGCGCCTTCGTGGTTCAAAAGCCCTGTCGCGCGCATTGGACGAAATTTTTTGGTACCTTGCCCGCGTACATATCACTGGGAGGTCTTGCTCAGGAACCAGACACGCCTGTCCCACAATCTTACTCCCTCCTAGGAACTTGTCATGGCTCGCGCCGGCAGATCCATCCGCTCCACCGCTTCCGGTAGGGCTCGTCGCGGCGGATCCACCCCAAGATCCTACCGTCGCAGTATCAAATGGCCATGGTTTCTTGAGAGGAGCGACGACGCTACGTATGCAAGCTCGGCCCCTCCTACCTATAGAAGGACTGATGCGGCGTCGAGCTCGACCAGGCGCGACGACGCTCGGTCCACGCCAACCCCGTCACCTTCGTCATTGTCAATTCCAATGTCGAGGATGACAGGGACGAAGCTGTGCAGAACGCCATTGTTGCCTCCTTGGCGAAGGGAAAGCCATAGGCGGGAGTGGATGTCGCCAGGAAGGGCATGGCGGTGTCACCAATCGAGGTGGACTCCGACGACAGCGGTGTGGTGTGGGTTTAGATGTTGTTTAGGATGGTTGCAATTTCAGTTGTGTTTAATGCGAGTACAATTATTGTAATGTGTTTGTCGAGCTATATTGAGAAATATGTGTAATAGCAGCATGTGAGTGCTTCCACTTTAGAAATTGTGTCTGTGCCATTTGCATGTTGCATTATCAATGAGGATTACTTGTAAACAATCCAATGAAAATCATCAGATTACAACCATCGGACGAGAGTGGCAAGATGGAAGAGAAGTTGGGACAGTGTCTTCGAGGGGAAGGAAGAGGGGGGGCATGACACTGGCAGGTGGGCCCTCAGAACACGTGACACTGACATGTGGGAGCGGGAGCACACGGTATTGCTGGTCTATCTAGAGCAAGCAGACTTTGCAATGTGACAACAGCAAGCTGATTGGACCAATATAATAACTCGTCGAAGTATTAAGGAGTACTGAAAAATACAACTGGGGTACATTCGCACAAACCTATGCTCTAAGCACCTGAGAAGCATCGCTTAAGTCTAACAGTAACGACAACACAAGTACTACATTTGCCTGTCGGTCTTCTCGATACAAATGTAGAAATGCATCTGCCTGTTCGGTCTAGCACCGACAAGATACTGAGATGGCACGCATAGGATCGACCTTAGGTCCACATACTCTACCTCCGGCGGCGGCGGGCAGCTCGGCGCCTCGGCTAGCACAAGAATGCTATCCGACGACGGCGGCTGGGCGTTCGCCCACATGCGCATCATGTATACGGGCCAGGCGCACGAGACCGACCTGACGCATACGACACCCACGACGGTGGGCCCGACTCTGGTTCCCGGAACACCGGTGGTGATGGTCAGGACGAAAACAGAGCCGTCCCCCCTGGAAAATTAGCAGGCGGCGTGCCGAGTCAGTGAACGGCACCTGCTCTTGGAGAAGTTGGGCTTGCCCGTACGAGATCCTAATCACTTCGATCAAGTGCCCATATGTAAGGTGGACGATGAGCTCTGCCGGCAGGCCGGTGTAGTTGCAGCCCGGCTCCATGCGGGCACGCGAGCTCGTGGAGCGGGAGCTCGTGGTAGGAGTAACGGCGAAAGCATCCTGGGTGGGAGCACACGAGTGGGAACGTCGTTGCGAAGTTGCGCGTGAGGATCTCCAGATTCTTGGGCTGCAACATCTGCCACAACCGAAGTTTGTCGAGATATCGGAAAAAAGATCAGCAGTTAGATTGGCGAATAGCAGGAATATGTACGATACGTTCAAAAGCGTGTAAAATGATTTCTTACCATGAAGGTAACGATCGGAGAATTGGCAGATGTCGTCGGTTTGCGGCTACGGCAGGATGGAAGTGAAGTGGGGAAAGTGGCTTCGAGGGGAAGGAAGAGAAGTACAGGGAGGAAGAGAAGTAACGGGGACGTGACACTGGGATATGGCCCACTGAACTCGTGAGTCATAACACTCGCAACATACCAGTTTGTCCAGAGCAAGCGTGGCCAATCATGCCGCAGAACAACCTACTCGAGGATCGCTCTCGCGAAGACCATCCCAATCGTCCAAGCGCCCCAATCGAACGGTATGAAACAATTGTCAAGCAGAACAACTGTGTTATGGCATGCCTTCTAGAAGACTCGGTCTAATGGTGGATCCATTGGGGGGCAGTGCTAGTTTTAGTATAAGAACAAACATTAAATGACTCAAATGGATGCATATGTGGTTTGTGGAAAGAGCACACATGCAATGACCACTGGTTGATCCATGTGTGGTTTTGGGAAAGAACACACATGCAATGACTCTAGTGGTTGATCCATGTGTGGTTTGTGGAAATAACACACATGCAATGACCACTGGTTGATCCATGTGTGGTTTGTGGAAAGAACACACATGCAATGACCACTGGTTGATCCATATGTGGTTTGTGGAAAAGAACACACATGCAATGACCACTGGTTGATCCATATGTGGTTTGTGGAAAAGAACACACATGCAATGACCACTGGTTGATCCATGTGTGGTTTGTGGAAAGAACACACATGCAATGACAGTGGTGGATCCATGTGTGGTTTGTGAAAAGAACACACATGCAATGACTCTAGTGTTGGTTTTAGTATAAGAACACACATGCAATGACTCTAGTGGGTTCACATGTGGTTTGTGAAAAGAACACACATGCAATGACCACTGGTTGATCCATATGTGGTTTGTGGAAAGAACACACATGTAATGACATTGCTTGATCCATGTGTGGTTTGTGGAAAAGAACACACATGCAATGACCACTGGTTGGTCCATGTGTGGTTTGTGGAAAGAACACACATGCAATGACCACTGGTTGATCCATATGTGGTTTGTGGAAAAGAACACACATGTAATGACCACTGGTTGATCCATAAGTGGTTTGTGGAATGAACACACATGCAATGACTCTAGTGCTAGTTTTAGTATAAGAACACACATGAAATGACCACCGGTTGATCCATATGTGGTTTGTGGAAAAGAACACGCATGCAAAGACCACTAGTTGATCCATAAGTTGTTTGTGGAAAAGAACACACATGCAATGAGTCTAGTGGATCAATGTGTGGTTTGTGGAAAAGAACACACATGCAATGACTCTAGTGCTGGTTTGTGGTTTTAGTATAAGAACAAACATGCAATGACTCAAATAGATCCATATGTGGTTCGTGGAAAGAACACACATGCAATGACACTGGTTTATCCATATGTGGTTTGTGGAAAGAACACATATGCAATGACCACTGGTTGATCCATATGTGGTTTGTGGAAAAGAACACACATGCAAAGACCACTGGTTGATCCATAAGTTGTTTGTGGAAAAGAACACACATGCAATGACTCTAGTGGTTGATCCGTGTGTGGTTTGTGGAAATAACACACATGCAATGACTCTAGTGCCGGTTTGTGGTTTTAGTATAAGAACAAACATGCAATGACTCAAATGGATCCATATGTGGTTTGTGGAAAGAACACTCATGCAATGACACTGGTTGATCCATATGTGGTTGGTGGAAAGAACACACATGCAATGACCACTGGTTGATCCATATGTGGTTTGTGGAAAAAACACATGCAATGACACTGCTTGATCCATGTGTGGTTTGTGGAAAGAACCTTCATGCAATGAACACTAGTGGATCCATAAGTGGATTGTGGAAAGAACACGCATGCAATGACTCTAGTGCTAGTTTTAGTATAAGAACACACATGCAATGACTCTAATGGATCCATATGTGGTTTGTGAAAATAACACACATGCAATGACCACTTGTTGATCCATGTGTGGTTTGTGGGAAGAACACACATGCAATGATAGTGGTGGATCCATGTGTGGTTTGTGGAAAGAACACGCATGCAATGACTCTAGTGGTTGATCCATGTGTGGTTTGTGGAAATAACACACATGCAATGACTCTAATGTTGGTTTTAGTATAAGAACACACATGCAATGACACTGCTTGATCCATGTGTGGTTTGTGGAAAGAACACACATGTAATGACTCTAGTGGTTGATCCATGTGTGGTTTGTGGAAATAACACACAAGCAATGATTCTAGTGGTTGATCCATGTGTGGTTTGTGGAAATAACACACATGCAATGACTCTAATGGATCCATAAGTGGTTTACGGAAAAGAACACACATGCAGTGACCACTGGTTGATCCATATGTGGTTTGTGGAACGAACACATATGCAATGACCACTTGTTGATCCATGTGTGGTTTGTGGAAAGAACACACATGCAATGACAGTGGTGGATCCATGTGTGGTTTTTGGATAGAACACACATGCAATGACTCTAGTTCTAGTTTTAGTATAAGAACACACATGCAATGACTCTAGTGGGTCCACATGTAGTTTGTGAAAAGAACACACATGCAATGACCACTGGTTGATCCACAAGTTGTTTGTGGAAAAGAACACACATGCAATGAGTCTAGTGGATCCATGTGTGGTTTGTGGAAAAGAACACACATGCAATGACTCTAGTGCTGGTTTGTGGTTTTAGTATAAGAACACACATGCAATGACCACTGGTTGATCCATATGTGGTTTGTGGAAAGAACACACATGCAATGACCACTGGTTGATCCATATGTGGTTTGTGGAAAAGAACACACATGTAATGACACTGCTTGATCCATGTATGGTTTGTGGAAAGAACACATATGCGATGACTCTAGTGGTTGATCCATGTGTGGTTTGTTGAAATAACACACATGCAATGAATCTAGTGTTGGTTTTAGTATAAGAAGACACATGCAATGACACTGCTTGATCCATGTGTGGTTTGTGGAAAGAACACACTTGTAATGACTCTAGTGGTTGATCCATGTGTGGTTTGTGGAAATAACACACATGCAATGACCACTGGTTGATCCATGTGTGGTTTGTGGAAAGAACACACATGCAATGACCACTGGTTGATCCATATGTGGTTTGTGGAAAAGAACACACATGCAATGACCACTGGTTGATCCATATGTGGTTTGTGGAAAAGAACACACATGCAATAACCACTGGTTGATCCATGTGTGGTTTGTGGAAAGAACACACATGCAATGACAGTGGTGGATCCATGTGTGGTTTGTGAAAAGAACACACATGCAATGACTCTAGTGTTGGTTTTAGTATAAGAACACACATGCAATGACTCTAGTGGGTTCACATGTGGTTTGTGAAAAGAACACACACGCAATGACCACTGGTTGATCCATATGTGGTTTGTGGAAAGAACACACATGTAATGACAATGCTTGATCCATGTGTGGTTTGTGGAAAAGAACACACATGCAATGACCACTGGTTGATCCATGTGTGGTTTGTGGAAAGAACACACATGCAATGACCACTGGTTGATCCATATGTGGTTTGTGGAAAAGAACACACATGCAATGACCACTGGTTGATCCATAAGTGGTTTGTGGAAAGAACACATATGCAATGACCACTTGTTGATCCATGTGTGGTTTGTGGAAAGAACACACATGCAATGACAGTGGTGGATCCATGTGTGGTTTGTGGATAGAACACACATGCAATGACTCTAGTGCTAGTTTTAGTATAAGAACACACATGCAATGACTCTAGTGGGTCCACATGTAGTTTGTGAAATGAACACACATGCAATGACCACTGGTTGATCCATAAGTTGTTTGTGGAAAAGAACACACATGCAATGAGTCTAGTGGATCCATGTGTGGTTTGTGGAAAAGAACACACATGCAATGACTCTAGTGCTGGTTTGTGGTTTTAGTATAAGAACACACATGCAATGACCACTGATTGATCCATATGTGGTTTGTGGAAAGAACACACATGCAATGACCACTGGTTGATCCACATGTGGTTTGTGGAAAAGAACACACATGCAATGACACTGCTTGATCCATGTGTGGTTTGTGGAAAGAACACACATGCAATGACTCTAGTGGTTGATCCATGTGTGGTTTGTGGCAATAACACACATGCAATGACTCTAGTGTCTGTTTTAGTATAAGAACACACATGCAATGACACTGCTTGATCCATGTGTGGTTTGTGGAAAGAACACACATGTAATGACTCTAGTGGTTGATCCTGTCGTCGGATTGAGGACAAGTACGCCATGAGGGGGTCCTCGAGGCGTGCGGAAGTGAGGGGTGTGAGACGTACGGTGTTCCGGGACGGTGAGCACACAAGTTTACTCAGGTTCGAATCCGCTGGCTTTGGACGGATCCTACTCCTGCTAGCAATCCAGTAATACGGCAGAGCCGGAATATGGGTTACAAGGGTTTCGCCTATGTGAGTTGAGGGTCTAAAGTATTGGGTGCCCTAAAGGCTCTCCTTAGGCTGACTTATATAGATATACGGCCTAGGGTTTATAGGAGAGATCTATCCGGCTACGTCTAAGAGTCGTTACATAGTACATCATGAACTACATGTACCATTATAGGCCTAAGTCGATAAGTCTTCTGGGCCTTCCCATAGCCGGATTGGACTCCGTCTTCTCTCCCTGACTGGGCCGCCCGTGAAGCAATGCTCTAACCTAAAGTGGGCCACCCTGGTCAATGAGGAACTGTGAGGATACCCGGAAAGTATATCCCCAACAGCAGCCCCCGGAGGCCTCCAAGATCCAAAGTCGGATTCATCATCGTCTAGCTTGATCTTCAGCTTGCAGAATCTTGAAGGGTTCCTGAAACTTCATAAAAAAAAATACGATCCGGGTCCTAAAAATAAGTCGGACGTATCAATAGGTTACTCGGATTTTCTAGCTCGATTTTAAACTAAGCCGGAACTTGGTCTCTAACGCCACCTGACACAAGCATGGTCAAGTCACGTCACCTGACAAGCGTTCCGTCAGCACGACCGTTGGTGGGTCCGCGGTTTACAGAACCGAGGTGCCGTTTCAATGCGTGTGTTGGGGATACCCCCGGGTAGGGTCGCGCCGGGGTATAAAGGCCGAGTTAGCCGAGGGTCGGCAAGGCTAAAGCGGATGCTGGCCGGGTCACCTCAAGGCAGGCTGAATCACGGGGTAACCCGGACCAGGGGGCGTCCACCTAATTAGGTCTCAACCGACTTAAGCCGTAAGTCGGAATGGCGTATTTAACTTGTATGCAGGAACAGGTGTGGCCAGATCAATTATGATCCGGGTCATATCTAGCTTCTAGGAGAAGGAAGGAATCTCGCTGGTCAAAAGAAGCCCCGGTACGCACTGCGTGAGCGAAGCAAAAGAGGGCAGGACCACCGAGGCATGGCCGACAGAGGTGACGACGCCCGTGTCGGCTGACGCAGGCGCCGCAGAGGCTCACGTAGCCTCTGCGTGTGTGACGCAGGGGAAAAGTACCCCGGTCGGTTTGCTATTTTGGGAGGAGGCATAGTCCCTGGAATATGCCTCCACGTATGCCCTAAGTGGAGACCTAGCCACTCCTATATAAGGAGGGCTAGGGCCTCTGTAGAAGGGGTTCTTCTATTATGAAAGGTTCTAGGTTCTAAGGGTCTTGTATGGGTTAACTGTGGGTGAGAGTAAGAGAGCTCCTTCTTCCTCCTCTCGCCAATACAGCTCTAGGAGCACTTGTAATCTGTGAACTGAATCGAATACAAAGCTTCTATGTGGGGAATCACCTCACTATCCCTCCCTGGATTCCCCTAGTGCTATTAGTCCCTACCTTTAGCCTATCCATGGCATTTGCCGTGACACCACCACGACAGTTGGCGCCCACCGTGGGGCTAGCGGCGCTAGCAGGGGTGAAGATCCGGACGGGAAACCTCATCCGCACCGGCGAACGCATCGTCTCCGGGCTCGTTCAGCGCTTTAGAGCACTGGACTTTGTTAGCGACAACGCTGGCTGCTTCAGCACGTGCCCACTTCCGCGCAACGGCCTCTTTGTCAAGTTGGGTACGCACAAGGTCTACGTTGCTGTGGACGTATCATGCGTTCATCTGCAGCACGTCGTCGAGGCAGGGGAGCCACCCCTTAGCGTGGTTCACGGGGCGAGTATCACTCGCTCCCCGGACCGTGCTGAGGTGATGATGACTGCGCCAGGTGCAGGCGCAAGCAAGGATCCAGCACCAGATCCGGAGGTAACACCTAAGGCACCGAGGAAAGGTAGAGGACCTCCACTAGAGAGGCCTGAGAATGTACTGAGAGAAGCTATGGATAGCTTGGCAAACCCGGTAGCAGCAGTAGTAGATCCGACTCAGGCACAGGCCGAGCTAGAGGAAACTAGGCAGAAAATTCTAGAGGGAGCGAAAAAGATTGCTGTGGCTCAGCAGTCGTTGAACACGACGCTATGTGAGTACGCAAAGGCAAATAAAGTAGATGCTGTAAAAGCGAAGCGGAGAAATCTCATGAGTGAAATGAACAAAGAAGGGGATACTCGGATTGAGGAGTCAGAAAATGTTTGTCCGTGGGGCTGCCGAAGTACAGTACCCCGGCGAAAAACCTCAGAGCAGCGGATGCAGCTGCATCCGAGATAGAGGGTCTGACGGGTGAAGCCCGTCAGAGACAGCAAGATCGGGTCAACGAGTTGGTTCGGATCGCGAACAGGCAAAATGAGGAACTGCTCAGGGCAAACCCGGATAGAGCTGGGGCCTCCAAGATCGTTCATTCGGCGGTGGGTAACCCGGAGAAATCCGCTGGAGCCGCATCGTCTCCTCATGGTGGTCCTAGGAGAGAGGAGGTAGTAACCTCGGCCAGGAGAAACAAGCAGATTGTTCCGTATGACCCGACAAGGGCAGGAAAAGCAAAAGAGGTACAAAGAAACGATGATCGATGGAGTGTAAGCCGAGGTGAAGCTGGCCGAGGTAACCGTGACCAAGGCAATGCTGGTCAAGGAAACGCTGTTAACGGCAATGTCGGACAACGCAACTCTGCAGGACAACCGCAACAGTGGAATATACCAAGGCAAGAGCAAAGTGCCGGCCGAGGTATGCAACAGAGAGATGCGCCACGAGAGCGAGACTGGTATAACGATGGAGATTCGTAAATGGTGAATGCAGGATACCCAAGGCCGGACTATCATGTGATAGGGTCGAGATTGGGAAGCAGGGATTTGATGTCGGATGATGCCAGGTTGCAACTGGATCGACTGTATAGGTCGGAGCAGATTGAAAGTCAGGGTCCTCCGGGTCCTGCATGTTTCGGACCCCGGATCATGAAAGAGCCACCGGTACCTAACTTCCAGTTACCCAGAGGCACGAAGACGTATGACGGCAGCACTAAGCTGGAGATGTTGGAGGGGCCAGCAAGGGTATGGTTGAACAATTTGCCGCCCAGAAGTATTAACTGCTGGATCGATTTTGAGGAAATGTTCATCAGCAATTTCTTGAGTACGTATCAGAGGCCAAATAGGCCACATATCCTAGCTATGTGCAAGCAAAGACCGAATGAGACGGACCGGGAGTTTTTGACCCGGTGGTGTACCGTGAGAAACTTGTGTGAGGGCATGATAGAGTCACAGGCCATAGCGTGGTTTGCGCAAGGATGCAGGTATGCAAGCGAACTGTGGCAAAAGTTGCAAAGCAAAATGCCAACTACATTGGCAGAGATGATCCGGATTGCTGATTCGTATGCCTTGGGCGATCCGACTCAACCTAGGCTCATGTCCAATGAGTCGAATGAGGAGTACTGCTAGGGAGATGGAGCCGGATCATCCCGGAGGAACAATTACAGAGGTAAAAGGAGAGATGATAGACCGGATCACCGGTACAGTTCGCAACAAGTTGCAGCTGTGAATCAAGATCAGCCAGGAACAGGGAGCAATCGGCGTCAGAAAACTGGAGGGCAACAATGGACACCAAGGAATGATGGCAAGAAAACTTGGACGCCAGAACAGAAGAAATAGTGGCAAGAAAAGAAGGACCGTCCGAGGTACACTTATGAGTCGATGTTGGATCAGCCGTGTAAATTTCACATGCCAAATCCGAGTAACCCAGCGGGTCATACAACGAGGCAATGTGAGTGGATGCGTAAGATAGAACAAGGTGGTTCGGGGAATGCTCAGGCACCCCGGAATGATCAACCTCGACAGGAGTTACCTTGGCAGCAATTGCTCTCCGGAGCAAACACGCAACAACTAATGTTGCCTCCCCCTCCGCCGAGGTATGATAACCATGAGAGAAGGGATGCAGTGCATCAAGTAGAAAACCGGCATCAGTCGGATCAGAGGTACCCCGGAAATGAGGGGAGGAATGAGTACAGGGAGCATCATCAGAGTTACTGTGTGTTTACCACCGAGGAAACAGATAGGAAGAGCTTGCAGCGCTGACATATGGAGGTCAATGCGGTAATGCCAGCGGTGACAAGGTATATTCCTTGGTCGGACCAAGAAATTACTTGGAACATCAAAGACCATCCCAAGCTTATGCCGAGTCCTGGTTCGTATGCATTAGTGCTGGACCCGACATTCATTGGGCCTAACATCAATGTGAGGTTCTCCAAGGTACTGATTGACAATGGCAGTAGCATTAACATCATGTATGCGGATACAATGTGCAAGTTGGGTATCTCGGAGAACATGCTCCAAGCCACAAGAACAACTTTCCATGGTATTGTACCAGGCGTTTCTTGTGAGCCCATAGGCAAAGTCCGGGTTGATGTGTTATTCGGCACGAGAGATAATTGCCGAACTGAGAATCTGGAATTTGAAGTGGTGAACTTGGAAAGTGCGTATCACCCGTTACTCGGAAGACCAGCATTGAACAAGTTCATGGCAAGCTGCCACATTAGTTATCGGAAGATGAAGTTGCCCGGGCCAAATGGAGTGATTACTATTGCTGGGGATTTCCGACGTTCCATTGAGTGTGCCTCGGCCGGGTCTAACCTAGCCGAGTCACTCGTGATTATGCAAGAGAAAAGAAAAATCCAAGAGGTGGCGGCATTAGCTCAGTCCACGCAGCAGTATATGCCGGCGTTGAGTAACCCGCATGGTAGCGTTTTGTTCCAAGCCGCAAAGGATACTAAGAAAGTGCATGTTGATGATATGTTCCCAGAGCGCACCGTAACAATTGGTGCCGGGTTGAATGATAAATAGGAAAGCGAGCTCGTCAACTTCCTCCATGAGAATCGGGATATTTTTGCTTGGTCTACACAGGACTTGCAAGGTGTTCCGAAGGAGTTGGCTGAGCACTCTTTAAACGTGAGACCCGGAGCAAGGCCGGTGAAGCAACCTCTCCGCCGCTTCACCGAGGATAGGAGAAAAGTCATTGGAGACGAGATAGCTCGATTGCTAGCAGCAGGATTTATCATGGAAGTACTCTATCCGGATTGGCTCTCTAATCCGGTGCTGGTGGAAAAGAAGAAGGATGACCCAAACATGGCAGTGGTTTGGCGTCTGTGTATCGATTACACGAACCTGAACAAGGCGTGTCCAAAAGATCCATTTCCACTGCTGAGGATAGATCAGGTCATAGACTCAACCGCGGGATGTGAACTGTTGTCATTCATTGATGCATACTCTGGTTTCCACCAGATACCTCTGAATCCGTATGATCAAATAAAGACCGCATTTATCACCCTGTATGGGGCTTATTGCTATCGCACCATGCCGTTTGGTCTACGTAATGCAGGTGCAACATACCAAAGATGTATGCAAAAATGTTTGCACAACCAAATAGGTCAAAATGTACAAGTGTATGTGGATGATGTGGTTATCAAGACCAAGGAAAGCAAAACGCTCCTTGACGACATCAGGCAGACATTCGCGAACTTGAGAAGGTTCCGGATGAAGCTTAACCCGGAAAAATGTACCTTCGGTGTCCCGGCTGGAAAATTACTCGGATTTCTCGTCTCTAGCCGAGGTATCGAAGTTAATCCAACTAAGATCTGGGCCATTGAACGAATGGAGCTGCCGAAGTGTCTTAACGATGTCCAGAAGTTCACTGGGTGCCTGGCATCGTTAAGTCGGTTTGTATGTCGGTTGGGAGAAAAGGCATTGCCTCTATACCAACTCATGAAAAAGTTGGATAAGTTTGTTTGGACACCACAGGCCGATGAAGCCTTTGCCCACTTAAAGAAGATGTTAGCCACTGCACTAGTGTTAGCCTCTCCACTATCAAAGGAGCCAATGTTGCTCTACATAGCCGCAACCAACTGAGTTGTAAGTGCAATGATTGTGGTAGAGAGTGACGAAGAGGGTAAGTCGGTGCAGAGGCCAGTGTATTACTTGAGCGAGGTATTATCTGCCTCAAAGCAGAACTACCCACACTTTCAAAAGGTGGCATATGGTGTCTATATGGCAGCTAAGAAGTTAAAGCATTACTTTGAGGAGCACCCCATCAAAGTAATATGTGAAGCTCCCATATCCGAGATAATGAGTAACAAGGATGCAAGTGGTCGAATCACGAAATGGGCAATCGAACTAGCTCCTTACGTGCCACGATATGACAGAAGAGAAGCAATCAAGTCTCAAGTTGTAGCGGACTTTTTTGTGGATTGGGCTGAGGTACAGTACGAACCACCGCCACCAGATCCGAACTACTAGAGGATGCATTTTGATGGGTCAAAAACAAAAACCAAGCTAGGCGCCGGAGTTGTGCTTACCTCGCCAAAGAAGGACCAGCTGAAATATGTGCTGCAAATCCATTTCGCAGCATCGAATAATGTCGCTGAGTATGAAGCACTTGTGCATGGGCTCAAAGTGGCAAAACAGATTGGGATACGTTGGATACTATGCTTTGGCGACTCGTATTTGGTAATACATCAAGTGTCGGGGTTGTGGGACGCCCTTGATCCAAACATTGCTCTGTACAGATTTCATGTGCAGAAGATATCTGGTTACTTTGAGGGGTGTGAATTTCACCATGTACCCCGGGTGGAAAATGAGGTTGCCGACATACTGTCGAAGCTCGGATCAACTCGACAAGCAATTCCACCGGGTGTAGCATTGGAACACCTCAGAAAACCATCTATCAGGCCGTCCCTAGGAACCGACTCAATCTATGTCCCGGAAGATACAGAATCCGGAGCTGAGCCCATGGACATTGACATAGTAAGTGGTGCGTGAAACCCAGGGACTACATCAGCAAACCCGGGGACTGCCTCTGCGAACCGGGGACTGCCTCGCAGGACCCGGGGACTGCTCAGCATGATCCGGTTGAAGTTATGCCGGTGGATCAGATGGAAACTGATGAGGATGTGTTCCCTGTGCGAGCAATACCAGCTTGGGCAGTGCCTATATTTCAATTCCTGAAAGATGGAATGTTACCCACTGAGGAGGTGTTATCCAGGCAAACTCAGAGGAGAGCAAAGGTATACACAATTATCAATTCCGAGCTATACAAACAGAGTGTGACCAATGTCCTCCAGCGGTGCGTTGACCCGGAAGAAGGGCTTGACATCCTCCGAGATATACACCAAGGGGAGTGCGAGCATCATGCCTCATCCCGAGCCTTGGTGGCAAAAGAGTTCTGGCATGGATTCTACTGGCCAAGTGCTTTAGAACAAGTAGAAGATCTGGTGAGAAAATGCAATGGTTGTCAGAGGTATGCTACCAAGACACATATGCCAATGCCGGAACTCAATACCATACCAATTACATGGCCATTTGCCGTATGGTGCTTGGATATGGTTGGCCCATTTAAATCAGCAAGGGGAAATATGACTCACATCTTGGTCATGGTGGACAAGTTTACAAAATGGATTGAAGTGAAGCCTATAGGAAAATGTGATGGAGCTACGGCCGTAACATTTCTCAAAGACATTATCTTGAGATACGGTTATCCTCACAGTATCATAACTGATAATGGCACAAATTTTGCTGAAGGAGCATTTGCGCGATTCTGCCGGGATAAGAATATCCGGCTGGACGTTGCCTCGGTAGCCCACCCTGCATCGAACAGAGAGGTGGAAAGATCCAACGGATTAGTGTTATCCGGGATAAAACCCCGGCTCGTCGAGGCGCTGCAAAGATCAGCGGGGTGCTGGATAGAAGAACTACCAGCGGTACTGTGGAGTTTAAGAACAACTCTAAATCGATCAACAGGCTATACGCCATTTTTCTGGTATATGGGGCAGAAGCTGTATTACCACCCGACATAGCGCATGATTCGCCTAGGGTCACCCAATACACAGAAGCCGAAGTGCAAGAAGCCCGGCAAAATGATGTTGATCTGCTGGCAGAAGCAAGAGAATTGGCATTGTCTAGATCTGCCATATATCGGCAAAATCTCCGACGCTATCATAGCCAGAAAGGAAGCCCCCGAGTCTTTCGGGAAGGCGATCTGGTGCTCCAGTTGGTACAACATACTGCTGGCATGCATAAATTATCGCCCCATGGGAAGGGCCATTCATTGTGAGCAAAGCATTGCACAATGATTCTTATTATCTTATCGATGCAAAGCCATAGGAAAAGAACAAGGCGGACAGGTCCGGCGAGGAATCCAAGCGTCCATGGAATGTAGCTCTACTTCGTCCTTTCTACACTTAGCAGAGAAGTGTATGTATCCGAGTCTTCTCATATGTCGGTATGTATGCCGGCAATGAGCTTATCAATGAAATGTTGGCACCTCGGGCAGTAACTCGGGGACTGCCTTAATAATATTTGTTGTCTTTTATCATTTATACATCAACTAGAGTAAGTTGTTCTACTTAACTCGGATTAGTAATGTGTGAGCACCAAAAACCCAACTCTTCGACTTGCTGCTGTCCAACAAGAATTGGCTTCATGGCAAGCAAGAGAACAAGTTTGGAATTGCGTAGCACATGAAAAATGACTAAGGAAAAGAACTTAATCGATCCAACGTTTGTTTTTCGGACTAACCTTGTATTTACTTTCAAATTATTGTGCTGAATTATTTTGAGCTAAGCCTAAAAGTTTCTAAGTATTGTTAAAACAATTTTTGAAGCTCGGATTCGTAAGTCGTAAAACCGAATCAAGGTAGACACGAACCGAGCTAGACGATTAGACGAACAAGAAAATTAAAGTCGGGGACTATGCCCAAGTTAATCTGGCATACAAACTTAGTAGCAAAATATCACATGAGTACGGGATACAGTTCCACCCGGCATACCGGGGATCTGATAAGTTTTCAAGTGTTTTTTCTTAAGGAGCAGGAGGAGGAGGAAGTTCGGCGTCATCTTCGCCTTCTTCGATATCCGAGGCATCGTCCTCTCCATCCTCGTCCGAACCATCTTCAACATTTTCGACCTCTTCGTCACCAGCGGCTTCCAGGAAGCTCGGACCCTCAGTCCATTCATGAATGGGAGCATATTCAATGAGACTATGGGTGCAAGCCTGGCGCCGAGCTACCCATTCCGGGTCATTGGTCCACTTGGATCCGGTGCGCAGGCGCGTCAGGAGGCTGAGATCGATCTTCTCATACCACGTGAGTATGTGGTGAAGAACGGTCTCAGCTGCAGCACGTCCAGCAGACTCTCTCCAAAGGTCGAGCTGGGTCTCGATCTCCGTCAGCTTTTCAGCAAGGATTGCGATTCTCTCCGGAGTGTCCTCGCCAGGCCAGAACATGTTGAAGACTCGGACTGAAACGTCGAGGATATCCTTGCCATAGTTCTTGATGATTTCCACGCGAGATGACAGGCTGACCAACATGTCCTCCATGTCATAAGGAATGTCCTCACTGTCAGGAGCGACGGGAGTACCCCTCTCTTGGTGGAAATTGGCAACAGCGGCGCTCACAATGGGAGTACCCTCTGGAAATTTGCCTAAAACGGGACAAGAGAAGCAAGTAATGAAAAGACATGTGAGATAACTCGGAGAAATATGCCGGATAAGGAAAAGGAACTTACATAAAATGTGGCTATGAATCCGGGTCAATTCATTGATGCAATTATTGCGTCTTTGACGGAGCTGCAACAGTTCGGTGTTCGCCGACTCGAGTTTGACGTCGGTCTCCTGGAGAAGTTCTCGATACTTGGCGATTTGGAGATTGAGGCGCTCGCGCTCTTCGGTGAAGTCCTAGCCAGCCTTTTCAAGCTCGGTTTGGTGCTGCACCTTCATCTTCTTCATTTCTGCCTTTAACTTGGAAATCTCGTCGTTCTTGGTTCAGAGGAGGGCAAGCTCATCGTCTTTCTTTTGGAGCTCGGCCTGGTGCTGCCCTGCTTGTTTGAGAAAATGCAGCATCATGTCAGGCACGGGCACACTATCTTCAAGAGATGCTGAAATAGCGTGTTGACCCGACAGAGCCGAGGTATGAATGTTTGCCGAGCCAAGAAGAAGAGGAGATGGAAAGCAAAGCAGGGTCGGACAAAAGTAGCTTACCCTTAATATGATCCAGATTCTTCCTCATGAGCTTGTTCTCAGCCTCCACCCCAGCTGTGAAAACCGAATGACGGATTAGTTCTGCAGAAAAAGATGAAAGAAAACAGAAAAATGTGAAGAAGAGAACTTACCCCTTTTCTCATGCTCAGCGAGATGTGCATTGTGCTTTGCGAGCAGCATCTTGTGGGTATCCAGGAGACGTTGGAACTCAGCACTCCGACGGTTGGTGGTCACCTGAAAAGAGTACAAAATTTGGCTTAAGCCTTGTGCATATTCGAAGTGTACAAGATCCGGGCCAAGTGGAACTTAACCCGGCTCTAGGTGTGTGCATATTCGAAGTGTACAAGATCCGGGCCAAGTGGAACTTAACCCGGCTCTAGGTGTGTGCATATTCAAAGTGTACAAGATCCGGGCCAAGTGGAAATTAACCCGGCTCTAGGTGTGTGCATATTCGAAGTGTAAAAGATCCGGGCCAAGTGGAACTTAACCCGGCTCTAGGTGTGTGCATATTCGAAGTGTACAAGATCCAGGCCAAGTGGAAATTAACCCGACTCTAGGTGTGTGCATATTCGAAGTGTACAAGATCCGGGCCAAGTGGAACTTAACCCGGCTCTAGGTGTGTGCATATTCGAAGTGTACAACATCTGGGCCAAGTGGAACTTAACCCGGCTCTAGGTGTGTGCATATTCGAAGTGTACAAGATCCGGGCCAAGTGGAACTTAACCCGGCTCCAGGTGTGTGCATATTCGAAGTGTACAAGATCCGGGCCAAGTGGAACTTAACCCGGCTCTAGGTGTGTGCATATTCGAAGTGTACAAGATCCGGGCCAAGTGGAACTTAACCCGGCTCTAGGTGTGTGCATATTCGAAGTGTACAAGATCCGGGCCAAGTGGAAATTAACCCAGCTCTAGGTGTGTGCATATTGGAAGTGTACAAGATCCAGGCCAAGTGGAACTTAACCCGGCTCTAGGTGTGTGCATATTCGAAGTGTACAAGATCCGGGCCAAGTGGAACTTAACCCGGCTCTAGGTGTGTGCATATTCGAAGTGTACAAGATCCGGGCCAAGTGGAACTTAACCCGGCTCTAGGTGTGTGCATATTCGAAGTGTGCAAGATCCGGGCCAAGTGGAACTTAACCCGGCTCTAGGTGTGTGCATATTTGAAGTTGTCAGGGAGCTATGTTAGTTTTCTAACGAGCATCCGGCCGAGTAACAAGTTACTCCCCCAGAGGCTCGGGGACTAATGGTTTTATCGCTAGTGCATGCTAAGGAAAAGGTGAAGTAACATACCTCCATCATCCGGCCCGCGAGGTTAATCGCCTTAGAGGTTGTGTTCATCTGAGCAGCGAACTCGGCGGGACCGAACTTCTCCGGGAGATCGTCGTTGTAGACAAACTCCGCCTTGTTATAGTTGTTCATAAACTCGATCAAGGTAGGAGGATATCGCTCACCGCTGAGCATGTGGGGCACCACCAAGCCCTTCGCATGTGCCTCTCTCCTCTCAACCTGAGCAAGGGCCGGACTGGTGTGCAGAACAAGTTGCTGCGCACTAGTTGGCTCGGCAGGGGCGTCCTTCGGTGCTGGAGCCTTCTGGGCAAGCATGGACGCGAGGGTGCGCTGTCCAGACCCGGTGGACGCCGCCCTAGTGACGTCAGGGGCTTTCTTGCCTTTGGCTTGCTGAGAGGAGGAAGTGGTTGCGGCAGATTTCCCCTTAGGAGCTGCCTGGGTACTTCCTCGCCGAGACTGAGAAGACTCGGACGAGGCGGAGGAGCTTGGCGCTGGTGCCCTTGTTGCTGGAGCTGGTGCTGCTGCTGATGTCCTTGCTGCCGAAATTGGTGCTGAAGCCGGTGCTGGTGCTGGTGTGGAGGTAGTCTCGGTAGTTGCTGGTTGCGGCAGAGCCGAAGTGGTGGATGCCGCTGCCTCGGCTGGGTCCGTCTCCCCCGCTCCGGGGTTGCCCCCCTCTTGACAAGGTGAGATGGAACCCAGAGCAGCCGCAGAACCCTGTAGAATAGGGCTCAGCGGGTGTGACTCGTCGTCACGAGGAGGAGAAGGGCTAGGTCGGAGCGGTGAAGAGATGCTAGATCTACTCTGGGGAACATCCTCCGCAGCACTGCCAAATCAAATAATGTCAGAAGAGAGACTAAAACAATGCAAGGAATAATAAGTTGAAGAGGGAAAAGAGGCTTACGCATCCGAGGTCAGGGGCTCCTTGGGTTTCCAAGCCCTTCATGCTGGGGCCTTGCCTGCTGGCTTGGGAGCAGTTTTGTCTCCGGACTTCTTTTGCCTTTTGGAGGGCTGAGAAGGTCCGGAGGAGGAACTTGATGCAGCTCCACGCCTCTTCTTCGGTGCTGCCGGAACAGGTTCACCCGTGGTAAGGGGAGGGTCCTCGTGGATCTGCCCACCGGGGTTAGCTGATGCCGGAAAAGCATAAGAAAGGGGGACATCGTCAACAACTTCCATCACCTCAATATCCGAGTCATCCTCATCGTCGGGCCAAGCTCTAATAGAAGAGAGTTTACCGGTGGGTCACTTGGTTGCGTCGGACATTGGGAGGAACATCTCCTGGTCCGGTTCTTCCTCATCCGAGCTCTCCCGGTCAGGCGCGCATTTGAGGGTAGGGTCGGTGCCATCCTCAATGGTCTGCTGAAGGAATTGCTAAAGGAGAAAAAAGACAATGGAGTTAAAAATAAGACGGCAACCGACATAAGATCTAATCCGGAGAGAATTGGTGGCACGAAGCTTACCACGGGAGGAAGCCTATCCCGGAAATAATGCTCAATTCCCCACGTCCACTCAGAGGAGAAGTCCTTGTGGGTGGTGAAGAGAGCCTTGACCCGGCGGTAGATTTCTGTGTTGCTAAGCTCGAAGGACGAGGTCCAGTTGGGGTCGCGACCCCAGCTCATGTGGCACACCTTGTGAGTGCGCTTCTGGAGAGGGGAGATCCGGTTGCGGACAAATCTGATCATGGCGTCCTCGTTGCGCAACCCGAGATGCTTCAGCTCCTTGATCCTTTTGTTGACCTGGTTGGCCAATACTGTGGGCTTCTTGGGGACAACGTCCCACAACTCCGGGTTAGGTGGACCCGGAGCATAGGGAAGCAGCCGGATCAAGTCTTCAGTGCCCTCGTTCCAGACATAAAAGAAAGTCCGGGCCCATCCTTTGCAGGAGTCCAGCCCGGTGACTCGGGGGAAAACGGATAGCCTCTAGGGTGAGATGGACGCAATTCCAAATTGAGTGAGCTGCTTGTCCTCCGGATCGAGTTGAATATTCGGAATGACATTGCGACGAAGGCCGAAAAACCGGATCCATAGCTCCTTCGTGGGCCATAATCCGGCGTAGCCCTCGATCGTAGAGGCAAAAGCAGAAAGGGAAGTGATTGCGTTGGTAGGAAGATGGTGCGGCTGGAGTTCGTATGTGCTTAACCAGTCATGGAAGAAGTCGCTGACCGGCAAACCAAACCCCCATTGGAAGTGAGACAAGAACACAACATACTCACCCGGATTGGGTGAGAGGGCGAGTTTGGCGGAGGCGAGGCGTGCGATGACTCCGACGGGAATGCGTCTGGTGCGGTAGAGCCAGTCCAGGTCATCTTGGCAGACCCAGGACCCGGCGCACGCACCGCGGTCCTCCGTGGCGGTGTCTTCCTCCATTTCTTGCTCGGCGACGGCGAGCTCCTCCTCTGTCATCTCTACTTCATTGCCCTTGATGTCGCTAGCAGCGGTGGGGGGCAGCGGCCTAAATTGGCAACGACCCGTGGCGGAGGAGGCGCGTAGCGGTGGCGGTGACGCAGAGGCGTGGGGAAGCAGTGCGGCGGCGGCGCTGCTACTTGGAGGCAGTGGCGGTGGCGCTGTCGCGGGGAAGACGACGAAGAAGAAGTGCTAGAGGCAGAGGGGCGCGGAAGGGGGAAAAGACCTAAGGGTGCGCCCCTCCCCTATTTAACCACTCCCTCGAGGGGGTAGTGGGATCGTGTCAAACGGGTACGCCGCATGGTGTGGCCGTGTATTGCCCGCGTTGACCAATCAGCAGCAAGCCACACGGAGGGCCACAGGGTGTAACAGATCCCGTGACGTGACGCACTGATGCGGTTAACGAGGAGGCATGCCAGACGTGACGTGCGCTATAGTGATAACTGACAAATTACTGCAGCAGTTACTGTGGCTGGCCCTTAAAATGAGGCAATCTAATGATTAGCCTCCACGTGGGCTAGCATACGAGAGAAGGAAAGAAGACCCGGATGAGACCGTGGTAACCCGGCCAGCAAGTGAAAACTTGGAATGTGCCACGGGAAAGTAAAACCATGAGGTCCGAGTTAGGGTGGTAACCCGGCCAGCAAGTGAGAGCTTGGAACATGCCAAGGGAAAGTAAATCCGGAGAATCCGAGACAAGGAGGAAACCTGGAGAAGGAGCACAAAGCTTGGTGGAATTGAACCTGCTGTGGCCTTAGCGGCTAAGGCAGCTAAGACCGCACCAGCTTTGGGGACTAATGTTGGGGGGATACCCCCGGGTAGGGTCGTGCCGGGGTATAAAGGCCGAGTTAGCCGAGGGCTGGCAAGGCTAAAGCGGATGCTAGCCGGGTCACCTCAAGGCAGGCCGAATCACGGGGTAACCCGGACCAGGGGGCGTCCACCTAACTAGGTCTCAACCGACTTAAGCCATAAGTCGGAATGGCGTATTTAACTTGTATGCAGGAACGGGTGTGGCCGGATCAATTATGATCCGGGTCATATCTAGCTTCTAGGAGAAGGAAGGAATCTCGCTGGTCAAAAGAAGCCCCGGTACGCACTGCGTGAGCAAAGCAAAAGAGGGCAGGACCACCGAGGCGTGGCCGACAGAGGTGATGACGCCCGTGTCGGCTAACGCAGGCGCCGCAGAGGCTCACATAGCCTCTGCATGGGTGACACGGGGGGAAAGTACCCCGGTCGGTTTGCTACGTATGCCCTAAGTGGAGACCTAGCCACTCCTATATAAGGAGGGCTAGGGCCTCTGTAGAAGGGGTTCCTCTATTCTGAAAGGTTCTAGGTTCTAAGGGTCTTGTACGGGTTAACTGTGGGTGAGAGTAAGAGAGCTCCTTCTTCCTCCTCTCGCCCATACAGCTCTAGGAGCACTTGTAATCTGTGAACTGAATCGAATACAAAGCTTCTGTGTGGGGAATCACCTCACTATCCCTCCCTGGATTCCCCTAGTGCTATTAGTCCCTACCTTTAGCCTATCCATGGCATCTGCCGTGACACCACCACGACAGCATGCGTGGAGATCGAGGAGACGCAATCATCACGTGGGCCCTTCCCAGTTCTTTCCACGACGCGTGGCGGTTACACTGTAGCGTTTGCATGAATCTTGGCGCAGGTAGGTGGATATAAGGGGTTCAGATTTCTTCTTCTCCTTTCCACCAGTCCTTTGCCGTTTCCTTTCCTCCCAATCTTCCTGCGCGCACAGAGCCTCCTCGTCCTCCCCCACAGAGCTCCGAACACCGCCCCTTTAAGGTCATCCTCTCACCGGAGAAATGGATTCATCATCTTCTTCCTCCGGTTTGGCGGCAGCAGCGACGGCGGCAAAAGCGGAAGCAGCGACAGAAAAGGAGAGCTACCGGGGAATCTGGATCCCCTGCGCCCTCGACGAAGCAGGCCTCAAGAACGTGGAGAAGGAGGGGCTTCTCGCCGCCGGCGACTGGCGGAGCGGCTCTGGTGAAACCGTCCCCAACCCGCGCGACGGCGAGTGGGTCCACTTCGGCACCCATCTTGACCGAGGTCTGTCTTTTCCTCCCTCGGAGTTCTTCTCCGAGGTGATAGATCATTACGGAGTTCAACTCCACAATCTTCCTCCCAACTCACTTTTAGAAATGAGTGCGCATGCTGCGCTTTGCGAGGGCTTTCTCGGCATTAGGCTGAGTTTGCTTCTCTTCCAGTATTATTTCCATGTCCGGAGGAATTCCATCACTGCCGGTGTTCCTTATATCACCGGCACTATTAGTTTTTCTCTTAGACGTGACCGGGCATATCCCAAAATTTCAGCCAGTGACTCGGTCAAACAATGGCCAGCCACTTTTTTCTATCATAGGGATATTCCGGCTCCCGGCAAAGCTACTGCTTTTCTGGCTTTTGTCGACGGAGCCGCCATGGCCCAGCCTTCCTGGGACGAGGCTGCTCCGGCTCTCACCGATGATCTGATCCTCGCTAAGAGGCGGATAGAATATTTTATTAAGCATAATGGTCTGAAGGGATCCGACTTGGTCCAGTGCTGGGTCTCACGTTGGATCCAGCCACTTCAGTACCACGGAATCCGACTGATGCACTCCATCACGTCGTATCCAACCAACTCCCTCTGCATCAGCTCCAAATCCTACACCACTCAAGGCTACATAAGCCAAATCAAGTGGCTGATCAAGGAGCGGATCGAAAGGAGGATTCCGGAGGTTTCTCTGGACATGCACACGGCGGAAAACCCCGTGGTGCCGGTAAGCTTCCATCATCACATCTTTTATGTGTTTCTATCTTCGAGTTAAACTGCAATACTGATATGTTTTCTTCTTTTCAGCTTGCTGATATCCCCGAGTCGGAACTTGCTCCGCTCGAAGGATACCCTCCGGAGTTATCTCAGGAGGTAGAAGTGGTCCCATTGCCGGACCTTTCGCTCAATAAGCGCAAAGCTCCAACAGTGGCTGTTGGCACAAAGGAGGTGCCTATCGTGAAGAGGTATCCTTTCAGTCACAACTTTCCGCCTTTGTACTTTACTCAAGTTCCTTTCCGAGATGTAATGTTTCCGACTTTGTTACATTCTCAGAGCAAAATTGATCATCAAGGGCAAGGGGAAAGGGATTTCTTCGAAGCCCTTGCGTCAGACGAAGCTTACCATAGCTTCCCCTGCCGTGGCTCCTCCGACTCCGGCCCCTCAACCTTCTGCAACTCCGGCGATCACTCCTTCTCTGGTGATTGCAGAAGATCCGGCTCCTCCAACGGAGCCTGTGATCCTTGGGTCACAAACTGATGTCACCGTCGGTGCGTCAGCTCAAGATAAGGGTGAACCCTCTTCGGGTAATGATCCCTCGGCTGAAGTCTTCGCTGAAAACCTCCTCGGCAATCTGGGACTTGCCAAGTTTGGCCTGTCTCGGAAATCTGCAGAGGAGATCCAGCGGCTAGCCAGGCAAGTCCTGGATAAAAGCCATTTATCCCCTGAGGAGGAAGCGCAAGAAGCAGAGGACGTCAAGTTCTCTGACCTTCTCGCTCAAGTCCGCCTTCACGACGAGAGGATTAGGACTGGCGAGCTTCCAACAGCCCCAGTGATCCATCTTACTCTTGCCGAGAAGGTGGCCGCTGAAGTGAACGCGGGTTTAGATAAACTCACCCGCGAGCAATATGTAAGTCGGAATTCCAACTCTTGTTTATTCCATTATGTTATATCATATCCTCTAGCCCCCAAGCATGAAGTAGGATATAGAATCCAAGTTTATGTTTTCATTAGGATGCCAAAGAACGAGCTAGTGTAGCCCCCAAGGCTCGTGCTGATATTTAGCAAAAATATTAGCCCGAGTCTTAAGTAGCTTTCTGACTTTGGGTATTCTGACTTACAGAAAGTATGTTCCTATAACCAGGAATTACTGACCAATGTCTGTGATAAGCGGAGAGAGATCAAAGCTCTCCGGCTTAAAAATGTTGAGCTCAAAGTAGTCAAGGATGAAGCCAGAGGTAAACATTCCGAGATTCAAACCTTGTCTTTGCTTTTTTCAATGTCGATTTTTTCTGAACTGTTGTTCTTTTTGACTTATAGCGCTGGTGAAACAATCCATCGCTATGATTGAAGAGTCCGAGAACCTCAAGACCCTGGTGGTGGAGAACAAGGGACTTCGCCAAGAGCTAGATAAGCTCAAGGCGGATCATGAAAGGAGCATAGCTCAAGTCCTTGAATCCTCCTCCATGGCCACTAAAGAGCGTGATCGCAAGATCGCTGCCCAAGATAAAATAATCTCGGACCTCAAAAATGAGCTTGGCAGAGAGAAGGACATATCCCAGGCGCTCCGGGCTGAACTGCAGAGTCTCCGGGAGGAGAAGACCAAGATTGACGACGTCATTTTTGGTATGTTCCACCTCTCTAACTTTATATTTTTCTTCGACTTCTATCAATGTCGGTTTTTTCTTAACTTTATTTTGATGTATAGGTTCTCTGAACTTTACGGACTCTTCCTCGTCCGAGCCCCGCACCCACCGGCTTACCCAAGTCGGTGATCTTCTTCATGATTAGGGCCAGTCCCTTGAGGACATTGACGAGTCTCTCAGGATTCCGGACATGCCAAGCATGTCGGATTTTGAGGTGCGGGACAAGGCCAAGGAGATGCCGCAGCTTGTTCGAGACTGGAACATGTCCTACGCGCGGACTGCTGCGCAGAACGCTCTCACCATGGTCATGAGCCACCATGGAAACATGGAGGTATCGCAAGTGACCAGAGGGTACTGCAAGGTAGACGAAGACGGCCAGGAGCAGGACCTTCAAGCCATCATGCACTCCTGCGCCGGATACGGGTGCCACGTAGCTGATTTGACCAACTACGAGATCCCCTTCTTCACCCGCGTGGATACTCCGCCTCCCCCTGCAGAAGAAAACGAAGAAGTTTCCGACGATGAACGCACCAACTCGGATGCGCACATCTCGGAAAGATACCAAGGCGGAGTAACCAGCGAGCCGGCAGCTCCTTCATTTCCTCCTGCATCATAGACCAGAAATTTATGTATTATTCCAGAAAAAACCTGATGCGATTGTAAATATTAAGTACTATTTATCTTGCTAGTGCTAAGATTTTGATCTATTCAGCACTTTTGACTTTTGAAATTTTTTGTGTGCCTGAAATGTTTACACAAGCACTTATAATTTTTTCTTCTCTACTTATCGTTTATCTGGCTTTCCACCTCATCCCTTTTGTGAGCCGGCTAAACCTTCCGCCGGAAACTTTGGCGAGCAACAGAGCTCAATTGCTAAACCAATTTAAACTCGAAAACAAAGCCGACTTCCAGTACCAACAATTCACTACTCGGAAAATGCCCGCATCCAGCAATCAGACAAATAACCAAAGTAAAGACTAGAAACTTTAGAGTTATACCCGAGGGTAGCAGTTTTAGAATCGAAAATCTAAACCAGAACGAACATGAGCATAAAGTACTTTCAAGCATTCTGGGATTTTCGACTATGACATGATCATTCGGAAATAAGATGGTTTAAGAACTTCTCAGAAAAAACTTGAGGTAACCAAAACTTTTATTTCTCACAGAACATGTACATATGTATGATTACAAAGAAGGATAAACTAAGAATAAAAGGGACGTGGCTGAGCAATATTCCACGGTCTGTCTAACTCATCCGGATTTGTACTGCCTCTAGCTCTCTTTCTCTTCTTAGTAGAAGGTCTTTCTTTGACTGGCCTCATGTCAGTTAAGTAGTACGATCCATTGTGCAATACTCGACTAACTAAAAAGGGCCCTTCCCATACTGGGGAAAGTTTGTGCTTTCTTTGTTGCACAAGCCGGAGAACCAAATCACCTTTATTAAAGATCTATTTCGGACTCTCTGGCTATGATACTTGCTTAACTTCTGCTGATAGGCTGTAGATCTCATTTCAGCAATGACGCGAACTTCTTCGACTAAGTAGAGATCATTTTGTCGAGAAATCTTGGCATCCTCTTCGATATACGCGGCCACTCTAGGAGAAGTATGAATTAAATCACTAGGAAGAACTGCTTCTGCGCCATAGACCAAGAAGAAAGGTGTGTATCCTGTTGACCTGTTTGGAGTTGTTCGTAAACTCCAAATTACAGAGGGTAGTTCCTCTGCCCAAGCCCCCGCAGCACGACGTAGTGGTGCTTCGAGTCTTGGTTTTAGGCCTTGTAGAATTAAACCATTTGCTCTTCCGACTTGTACGTTAGCCTATGGATGTGCGACTGACGCAATGTCAAGCCAGATATTTTGCTCATCGCAGAATTCGGCCAGTTCTCCCATAGAAAAGTTACTCCCGTTGTCCGTGATAATGCTATGCGGATAACCATACCGGATTATAACATCCTTGACAAATCTTTTGGCTGTTGCTCCATCACAACTAGTGACAGGTTTAGCCTCGATCCATTTGGTGAATTTATCCACCATCACTAAGAGGTGAGTAAATCCACTTGGAGCTCGTTTAAAAGGTCCTACCATATCAAGCCCCCAGACCGCAAAAGGCCATGTTATAGGTATTGTTCTCAGCTGATCAGCCAGAACATGAGCTTGCTTGGCGTATTTTTGGCATCCTTTGCATGTCTTGACTAATTGTTCGGCATCTGCCTGAGCTGTAAGCCAGAAAAATCCATGTCGAAAAGCTTTTGCCACTAAAGATTTGGCTGCAGCGTGGTGACCACACTCGCCTTCGTGGATTTCCCTTAAGATTTCCACTCCTTCTTCCGGAGATACGCAACGCTGAAAACCCCCAGAAACACTCCGTTTATGGAGCTCACCCTTAACAATAGTATAGGATTTTGCTCGTCGGATAATCTCCGGCTCAGCACCTCGTCTTCGGGTAATTTGCCATCTACCAAATAATCGAGGTAGGGTTGAGTCCAGCTAGGAATTACAGCCAGAACTGCTGGTCGGATATTCCTCATCTACTCCCTTTATCGAGGGGACTTTGAGGTGCTCTAAAAATGCGCCATCCGGGACCTCTTTCCGCGCAGAACCTATCCGAGATAGTGCATCTGCTTTCTCATTTTCTGCTCGAGGGATGTGTTGAATTTCAAACCCTTCGAACGATTTAGATAGATCATCCACGATAGCTTTATATGCTGCCACGTGCTTATTTGCATTACAAATATCCGACACTTGTTGAGCAACAAGATCCGAATCTCCGTAACACATCAAACGTCGGATGCCAATATCCTTAGCAATCCGGATTCCATGTAGCAGTGCTTCATACTCGGAAATATTGTTTGTCGCTGTGAAGTGGATCTGCAACACGTATAAAAGTTTATCTCCTTGGGGTGATTTGAGCACCACGCCAGCCCCCGAGCCCCCTCGAACCTTAGACCCGTCGAAAAAGTGGGTCCAATATTCCGACTTCGGGAGTATCATATTCTCCTTCGTCTCTGTCCAATCAGCGACAAAGTCAGCAAGGATCTGGGATTTGATTGCTGTCCGAGGTTTGTACTCAATATCGAAAGCTGAGAGCTCTATGCCCCATTTGGCGACGCGTTTTGTGGCGTCACTGTTGTTGATTATATCCCTCATGGGAGGTTTGCTCACCACGGTAATTGGATGCTCCTGAAAATAGTGTCGTAACTTACAAGATGCTAGAAAAACACCGTAAGCAAACTTTTGATAGTGCGGATATCGCTGTTTTGATTCTGTCAGGACCTCGCTGACAAAGTAAGTCGGACGCTGCACCAGGTGTTCCTGATTTTCCTCTGGTCTCTCAACCACCATGAAGATACTAACGACCTTATTTGTCGTAGCAATATAAAGCAACATCGGTTCCTGAGGTTCTGGCGCTGCAAGGATAGGAGCAGATGAGAGTACCTTCTTTAGGTCTTGTAGTGCAGCTTCAGCTTCGTCAGTCCAGACAAAATCCTTGGTCTTCTTCAGGAGTTTGTATAATGGTGCGGCTCTTTCACCAAGCCAGCTTACAAATCGACTGACCGCAGCGATGCAACCAGTTAATCTTTGTACGTCCTTCAGGCGAGTTGGCCTGGAAATATTGAGTATAGCCTTGATTTTGTCGCGGTTCACCTCTATGCCTCTTTGAGACACGATGAAACCTAACAATTTTCCGGCCGGTATTCCAAAGAAGCATTTCTTTGGGTTAATCATGATGTTGTATTTTCGTAGATTGGTGAACGTCTCCTCCAAGTCGGAAATCAATGTTTCCTTCTTTTTGGACATCACTGCAATATCATCCACGTATGCATGTACATTGCGTCCAAGTTTGTGATAACCGGAATATGCATCGAGAAAACAGAGGAGTTTCGAGCCTGCCATAGAATCGATAACTTGATCAATTCTAGGCAGAGCGAATGGATCTTTTGGACAAGCCTTGTTCAAGGCAGTATAATCAACACACATCCTTAAATCAGGGGTGTCCTTTTTAGGGACCATTACAGGATTGGCCGACCACTCTGTGTGGATGACCTCTTCTATGGATCCGGCTAACTCGAGCCGCGCTAGTTCCTTAGCTATTGCCTTACGCTTTTCGTTGCCGAACCGTCGTAATGACTGTTTGATGGATTTAGTGTTCGGGTTTACATTTAGAGAGTGCTCGGCAAGTTCCCTAGTTACTCCGGTCATGTCAGATGGCTTCCATGCGAAGATATCTTGATTTGCTTAGAGGAACTTGACGAGCGCGCTTTCCTATGTGCTATCTAGGCCTACGCCTATCTGGGTCACCTTGGAGGGGTCATCATCCTTCAACGGTGCTTTCTTCGTCTCTTCTGATGCCTTGAACTCCGGATTTGTCTTGGTCACCTCCTTCTTCATTGCGGGCATCTCAGACGGATCTATGCTCTTCTTGATCTCCTGGTACTCCTGGGCGTGCAGCACGGCTTCAGCAAAGGCGGCATTCTCATCCTCGCACTCTTGCGCTTTCTTCGGGTCTCCCCTGATGGTGATCATGCCGTTGGGACCTGGAATTTTCATCATATTGTAAATGTAACATGGACGAGCCATAAAAGCCCAGTAAGCCGGACGTCCAAATATAGCGTGGTATGCGCTCTTGAACGGGACCACTTCGAAGGAAAGTGCCTCCGTCCGATAATTCTTTGGAGTTCTAAAGGTAACATCCAAAGTAATCTCTCCCAGGGAATTAGCTTGTCTTCTTGGGAAAACTCCGTGAAAGATCACAGAGCTATGGTTCAACTATGTTTCCGAGATCTTCATCCGGCGTAGTGTTTCGACATAGAGAATATTGATGCTGCTATCACCGTCCATGAGGGTCTTGGAGAAACCATAACCGTCAATAAGTGGGTTGACGATTAAGGCGTATTTTCCTCGCCTGTGTAACTTAGGCGGATGATCATCGCGGTCAAATGTGATTGCCACTTCCGACCAGTCTAGATACTGTGGGATAGCCGGAACTGTTGCATTGAGCTCGTGTAGAACTGCTTTCTTGACCTTTGTTGGTTGAGATCCGAGGAAAGTGACATAAGTGTCCTTTTTGGTGGGAAAAGTCTTATTCCCTTCCGACTTGGGATTTGAATCATCAGCTTCCTCCATGTCGGAATCTTCCTTGGTCTCTTTGTCTTTTTTGGCATTTTTCTTTCCCTTCTTCCGCTTAGCTTTGTAGCCCGCGATGTCATCTCTTTTGATGTCGTCATTGAAACGACATTCAGCGTTGGTGTGGGACGAGCCCCCATTGGCGTCTAGGTGATGCACACATGGGTTATTGGCAATGTCGGCCCAAGAGTAGGTTTTGCCTAGTTGCTGTTCTCCTCTACCTTGGACCCTTGAAGTCCCACGACCACACTCGTGGCCTCCGCCACGTCCTCCTCGTCCTCCAGACCCGGAAACAGTAGTAACCACCGTTGTTTCCGTGTTGGGCTTTTCCTCCGAGGTGTTCTTACGTTTCTGAGCCTGTTGCTTTGTTTTTGCCGACTGAGGTACAGCTAGGACGTTGAGTAATCCCTCTGCATCGTCGTCAACGTCTGCATATTTGCTCGCTGTTTCTATCATCTCTCCCAAATCAGTGACCTTGTCACACTTCAAACGATGACGCAGTAGACCAATTGGGAGACCCGCAATGAAAGCTTCAATCGCAGTTTGATCATTTACTCCTTCACAGGAGTTCTTGGTGTCGATCCCTCGTCCGAGGTAGTCCCGGCAAGTTTCTCTGGCTTTCTGGGTGCAACGCTGTAGGTCTCCGACCGAACAGGGCCTCCGATATGTGCCTTCGAAATTATGAAAGAACGCACTTTGCATGTCATACCAGTTATGGATGGTGTTCTCCGGAAGTTCATTGAGCCATGATCGCGCCGTCTTCCGCAACATAAGTGGGAGATATCGGGTTGCGACCAGGCTGTTTCTGCCTTTGGCGATGCATCAAGCTTGGAAGAAGTCCTGTAGCCAGGTATCTGGCCGAGCAATGCCATCGTAGGCTAGGATATGTCTTGAGATAGCAAATCCTTCCGGGAATTTTTGTAGCTCTGATGCATGGTCCGAAGCACTTTGGGCCCATGTAGAAATCATCGTTGTCATAGCGCCGAGCCTCTATGTTGGAATTAATCCTGTGCCTTGCGTCGTTCGGGGATAGAGATCATCCCGAATGTCGGTTGTGGCTGCGGTGCCGCGGAGCCGGACTTCGGCTTCTGCCACCACCTCCTCCGCCATGTCGTCCTCCTTGCCCTCCATGGGAGCCGTTGTGATGACTGTGTGGTGGAGAGGGTGGAGCAGCTTGACTACGACGAGCCCCCTGCCGGCTTGTACCAGCATGGTTTCCATCGTTTCTTCGTCCGTCGTTCCCACCATGGTGAGGCTCAGCCGGTCGGCTTGTGTGCTTAGGAGGTGGCATATTTTGGTGATCCTCCCTTCTGTCGTTAGATTCTCGTCGGGGAGGGTTCGTCGGATTCAGGGCGACAATGGCGTCTTTCTCGGCCGCTGGGGCGACGTTGCTCCAGTTACGTGAGGTTTTGTGATGCTGTCCGGAAGATCCGGTTCTTGAATAGTTGTCTTCCCGGTGTTCGGGGTGATGATAGTGCGCCTGGACGTAATGGGATCTTACGCCAGTCCATGTCGGATCTGTGCGACATTGGTCAGAATCTAAGACCAGTTTTTGACTTCCGGACAGGGCGACCTTTTGCTGCTCCAGTCCCTTGTTGAGTAGTTTGATACCCAAGCGGATCTCCTCCGGTCCTGGATTAGCCGATAGAATTTCTCGGGCTGCCACGGTATTCTGTACTGGTGTTGGGTATACCCAATCTCTGTTGCTATCTTTCCGTGGCTTCCCCATCTCATCTCCAAAAAGAACGGCATGGGCACGTGGGAATTGGTTGTCATCTATGTGACACTTCCGTGCCTTCTGATGCAAATGAGACATGTATTCCTTGTTTGACATGCGTTTCTTCTCCACCTCGATGTTTTTGGCTTCATCGAGGAGTTGTTGACGACGCGCTTCTAGGGCCTGCGCCCTTTCGTCCAGCTCATCCGCAGTAAGTTCTGCGGCTGTAGGGATAGGTGTAGTTAATGCGGCATCGATGAGCTTACACGCACCCTCGGTGATCACGTGTCCATCCACCGATGCTTCTTTTTTCGGCTCGTCTAGGATAAGTGCTCCATCCGAGTCTTCTTCGTATTCCTCGGCAATCACCTCCTCTATCACAGGGTCTTTTGCCGGGGTCTTGTTTTTCTTGTTCTTCTTCTTTGCCTTCTTGGCAGCGCCGGTAGCAAAGACGGATTTGGGTCCGTTTCCCGGAGTCAAGCTCTGATCGGTACTTTCGGACATCTGAACTTCGGGATTATATCCGACGTCCATGCCATCCTGCGCTTTGGGAGAGTGTTCCCCGGATCCTTCATCCATGGCTTCTCCTTCTTCTGCAGCTTTGGAGTTGTACTCCTCTTCATATTCCATGGAGAACTTTCGGAAATCTGCTGAGATCATTGATTCATCCGAGGATGCGGGTACGTCGGCGTTTGTTCCAATTGCCTCCAGCATCGAGTCGGTGTTTTCTCCAGCATCGGCTGAGCCAGATCCGGATCTCATGTATTCGACAAAGTGCGACGCATGCTTCCTAAGGTACCTGCGGCTTTCGCGATCAGCCATGCCGAAACTTTTGATGGTGTCGAGAATTGCATCTGCGCTTTCGCCTTCCTGTATCATACGTAGTAATGTGTACCTTAGGAAAGGCCTGTCTGTCCCGGCATCATCAGAGCCGGAATTAGTGTCGTTGATATGCTCCTCCTGGATTTGGACTTCCACGGGTGGGTCGATCTGGGATCCGGCTTCTCTGGGAAGATCCACTCTAGATTCGACTTGGTCCGCTAGGTCTTCTTCAGGCTCGGGTTTCTCCACTATCTTCGCAACTGGTGCGAGATGGGTGGGATTAGGGTTTTCTGAGATCCGAAACTCTGCCGCCTCCGCGGACAAAGGGGACCCAGAAAATTCTTCCGCCTCTATCATCACCGCTGGGGTGGGTTGGGCAGGTTCAGCGAAACCGATGTAGACATCGATCTCAGCAAAAGACATGATTGTGTAGGCAGTCACGGCCTCCCTTGCCGGAATCCAAGTCTCGTCGAGAACGATGAGAGGGACGTCGCTGGCGTAGAGGATGCGACCGACGGCGATAGACTCGCTGATTCCGATTCTTGCATATTCCACTCGGAACGCAGATCCGAAGCTCACTTACCCCATGGTGGGCGCCAACTGTCGTTGGATTGAGGACATGTACGCCATGAGGGGGTCCTCGAGGCGTGCAGAAGAGAGGGGTGTGAGACGTACGGTGTTCCGGGACGGTGAGCACACAAGTTTATTCAGGTTCGAATCTGCCGGCTTTGGACGGATCTGACTCCTGCTAGCAATCCAATAATACGGCAGAGCCGGAATATGGGTTACAAGGGTTTCGCCTGTGCGAGTTGAGGGTCTAAATATTGGGTGCCCTAAAGGCTCTCCCTAGGCCGGCTTATATAGATATCCGGCCTAGGGTTTACATGAGAGATCTATTCGATACGTCTAAGAGTCGGTTACAGAGTACATCTTGAACTACAAGTAACATTATAGGCCTAAGTCGGTAAGTCTTCTGGGCCTTCCCGTAGCCGGATTGGACTCCGTCTTCTCTCCCTGACTGGGCCGCCCGTGAAGCAATGCTCTAACCCTAAGTAGGCCACCCTGGTCAGTGAGGAACTGTGAGGATACCCGAAAAGTATATCCCCAACAGATCCAAGTGTGGTTTGTGGAAATAACACACATGCAATGACTCTACTGGTTGATCCATGTGTGGTCTGTGGAAATAACACACATGCAATGACTCTAATGGATCCATAAGTGGTTTATGGAAAAGAACACACATGCAATGACCACTGGTTGATCCATATGTGGTTTGTGGAAAGAACACACATGCAATGAGCACTTGTTGATCCATGTGTGGTTTGTGGAAAGAACACACATGCAATGACACTGGTGGATCCATGTGTGGTTTGTGGATAGAACACACATGCAATGACTCTAGTGCTAGTTTCAGTATAAGAACACACATGCAATGACTCTAGTGGGTCCACATGTAGTTTGTGAAAAGAACACACATGCAATGACCACTGGTTGATCCATAAGTTGTTTGTGGAAAAGAACACACATGCAATGAGTCTAGTGGATCCATGTGTGGTTTGTGGAAAAGAACACACATGCAATGACTCTAGTGCTGGTTTGTGGTTTTAGTATAAGAACACACATGCAATGACCACTGGTTGATCCATATGTGGTTTGTGGAAAGAACGCACATGCAATGACACTGCTTTATCCATCTATGGTTTGTGGAAAAGAACACATGCAATGACCACTGGTTGATCCATGTGTGCTTTGTGGAAAGAACACACATGCAATGACCACTGGTTGATCCATATGTGGTTTGTGGAAAAAAACAGACATTTAATGACCACTGGTTGATCCATATGTGGTTTGTGAAAAGAACACACATGCAATGACTCTAGTGCTAGTTTTAGTATAAGAACACACATACAATGACTCTAGTGGGTCCACATGTAGTTTGTGAAAATAACACACATGCAATGACCACTGGTTGATCCATAAGTTGTTTGTGGAAAAGAACACACATGCAATGAACACTGGTGGATCCATGTGTGGTTTGTGGAAAGAACACGCATGCAATGACTCTAGTGCCTGATCCATGTGTGGTTTGTGGAAATAACACACATGCAATGACTCTAGTGGTTGATCCATGTGTCGTTTGTGGAAATAACACACATGCAATGACTCTAATGGATCCATAAGTGGTTTATGGAAAAGAACACACATGTAATGACCACTGGTTGATCCATATGTGGTTTGTACAAAAGAACACACATGCAATGACCACTTGTTGATCCATATGTGGTTTGTGGAAAAGAACACACATGCAATGACCGCTGGATGATCCATATGTGGTTTGTGGAAAAGAACACACATGCAATGACCAGTGGTTGATCCATGTGTGGTTTGTGGAATGAACACACATGCAATGACTTTGGTGGATCCATGTGTGGTTTGTGAAAAGAACACACATGCAATGACTCTTGTGTTGGTTTTAGTATAAGTACACACATGCAATGAATCTAGTGGGTTCACATGTGGTTTGTGAAAAGAACACACATGCAATGACCACTGGTTGATCCATATGTGGTTTGTGGAAAGAACACACATGCAATGACACTGCTTGATCCATGTGTGGTTTGTGGAAATGAACACACATGCAATGACCACTGGTTGATCCATGTGTGGTTTGTGGAAAGAACACACATGCAATGACCACTGGTTGATCCATATGTGGTTTGTGGAAAAGAACACACATGCAATGACCACTGGTTGATCCATAAGTGGTTTGTGGAAAGAACACATATGCAATGACTCTAGTGCTAGTTTTAGTATAAGAACACACATGCAATGACCACTGATTGATCCATATGTGGTTTGTGGAAAAGAACACACATGCAAAGACCACTAGTTGATCCATAAGTTGTTTGTGGAAAAGAACACACATGCAATGAGTCTAGTGGATCCATGTGTGGTTTGTGGAAAAGAACACACATGCAATGACTCTAGTGCTGGTTTGTGGTTTTAGTATAAGAACAAACATGCAATGAATCAAATGGATCCATATGTGGTTCGTGGAAACAACACACATGCAATGACACTGGTTGATCCATATAAGGTTTGTGGAAAGAACACACATGCAATGACCACTGGTTGATCCATATGTGGTTTGTGGAAAAGAACACACATGCAAAGACCACTGGTTGATCCATAAGTTGTTTGTGGAAAAGAACACACATGCAATGAGTCTAGTGGATCCATGTGTGGTTTGTGGAAAAGAACACACATGCAATGACTGTACTGCCGGCTTGTGGTTTTAGTATAAGAACAAACATGCAATGACTCAAATGGATCCATATGTGGTTTGTGGAAAGAACACACATGCAATGACACTGGTTAATCCATATGTGTTTTGTGGAAAGAACACACATGCAATGACCACTGGTTGATCCATATGCGGTTTGTGGAAAAGAACACACATGCAATGACACTGCTTGATCCATGTGTGGTTTGTGGAAAGAACACACATGCAATGACTCTAGTGGTTGATCCATGTGTGGTTTGTGGAAATAACACACATGCATTGACTCTAGTGGTTGATCCATGTGTGGTTTGTGGAAATAACACACATGCAATGACTCTAATGGATCCATAAGTGGTTTATGGAAAAGAACACACATGCAATGACCACTGGTTGATCCATATGTGGTTTGAGGAAAGAACACAATACAATGACCACTTGTTGATCCATGTGTGTTTTGTGGAAAGAACACACATGCAATGACAGTGGTGGATCAATGTGTGGTTTCTGGATAGAACACACATGCAATGACTCTAGTGCTAGTTTTAGTATAAGAACGAACATGAAATGACTCAAATGGATCCATATGTGGTTTGTGGAAAAGAACACACATGCAATGTTTCTAGTGGATCCATGTGTGTTTTGTGGAAAAGAACACACATGCAATGAGTCTAGTGCTGGTTTGTGGTTTTAGTATAAGAACAAACATGCAATGACTCAAATGGATCCATATGTGGTTTGTGGAAAGAACACACATGCAATGACACTGGTTGATCCATATGTGTTTTGTGGAAAGAACACACATGCAATGGCCACTAGTTGATCCATAAGTGCTTTCTGGAAAGAACACACATGCAGTGACCACTGGTGGATCCATATGTTGTTTGTGAAAATAACACACAAGCAATGAACACTGGTGGATCCATAAGTGGTTTGTGGAAAGAACACACATGCAATGACTCTAGTGCTAGTTTTAGTATAAGAACACACATGCAATGACTCTAGTGCATCAATATGTGGTTTGTGAAAATAACACACATGCAATGACCACTTGTTGATCCATGTGTGGTTTGTGGAAATAACACACATGCAATGACCACTAGTTGATCCATAAGTTGTTTGTGGAAAAGAATACACATGCAATGAGTCTAGCGGATCCATGTGTGGTTTGTGGAAAAGAACACACATACAATGACTCTAGTGCCGGTTTGTGGTTTTAGTATAAGAACACACATGCAATGACCACTGATTGATACATATGTGGTTTGTGGAATGAACACACATGCAATGACACTGCTTGATCCATGTGTGGTTTGTGGAAAAGAACACACATGGAATGACCACTGGTTGATCCATGTGTGGTTTGTGGAAAGAACACACATGCAATGACTCTAGTGCTAGTTTTAGTATAAGAACACACATGCAATGACTATAACGGATACATATGTGGTTTGTGAAAATAACACACATGCAATGACCAGTTGTTGATCCATGTGTGGTTTGTGGGAAGATAACACATGCAATGACAGTGGTGGATCCATGTGTGGTTTGTGGAAAGAACACACATGCAATGACTCTAGTGGTTGATCCATGTGTGGTTTGTGGAAATAACACCCATACAATGACTCTCGTGTTGGTTTTAGTATAAGAACACACATGCAATGACACTGCTTGATCCATGTGTGGTTTGTGGAAAGAACACACATGTAATGACTCTAGTGGTTGATCCATGTGTGGTTTGTGGAAATAACACACATGCAATGACTCTAGTGGTTGATCCATGTGTGGTTTGTGGAAATAACACACATGCAATGACTCTAATGGTTGATCCATGTGTGGTTTGTGGAAATAACACACATGCAATGACTCTAATGGATCCATAAGTTGTTTGTGGAAAAGAACACACATGCAATGAGTCTAGTGGATCCATGTGTGGTTTGTGGAAAAGATACCACATGCAATGACTCTAGTGCTGGTTTGTGGTTTTAGTATAAGAACACACATGCAATGACCACTAGTTGATCCATATGTAGTTTGTGGAAAGAACACACATGCAATGACACTGCTTGATCCATGTGTGGTTTGTGGAAAAGAACACACATGCAATGACCACTGGTTGATCGATGTGTGGTTTGTGGAAAGAACACACATGCAATGACCACTTGTTGATCCATATGTGATTTGTGGAAAATAACACACATGCAATGACCACTGGTTGATCCATATGTGGTTTGTGGAAAGAACACACATGCAATGACTCTAGTGCTAGTTTTAGTATAAGAACACACATACAATGACTCTAGTGGGTCCACATGTAGTTTGTGAAAAGAACACACATGCAATGACCACTGGTTGATCCATGTGTGGTTTGTGGAAAGAACACACATGCAATGACAGTGGTGGATCCATGTGTGGTTTGTGGATAGAACACACATGCAATCACTCTAGTGCTAGTTTTAGTATAAGAACACACATGCAATGACTCTAGTGTTGGTTTTAGTATAAGAACACACATGCAATGACACTGCTTGATCCATGTGTGGTTTGTGGAAAGAACACACATGTAATGACTCTAGTGGTTGATCCATGTGTGGTTTGTGGAAATAACACACATGCAATGACTCTAGTGGTTGATCCATGTGTGGTTTGTGGAAATAACACACATGCAATGACTCTAATGGATCCATAAGTGGTTTATGGAAAAGAACACACATGCAATCACCACTGGTTGATCCATATGTGGTTTGTGGAAAGAACACACATGTAATGACCACTTGTTGATCCATGTGTGGTTTGTGGAAAGAACACACATGCAATGACACTGGCGGATCCATGTGTGGTTTGTGGATATAACACACATGCAATGACTCTAGTGCTAGTTTCAGTATAAGAACACACATGCAATGACTCTAGTGGGTACATATGTAGTTTGTGAAAAGAACACACATGCAATGACCACTGGTTGATCCATAAGTTGTTTGTGGAAAAGAACACACATGCAATGAGTTTAGTGGATCCATGTGTGGTTTGTGGAAAAGAACACACATGCAATGACTCTAGTGCTGGTTTGTGGTTTTAGTATAAGAACACACATGCAATGACCACTGGTTGATCCATATGTGGTTTGTGGAAAGAACACACATGCAATGACACTGCTTTATCCATGTGTGGTTTGTGGAAAAGAACACATGCAATGACCACTAGTTGATCCATGTGTGCTTTGTGGAAATAACACACATGCAATGACCACTGGTTGATCCATATGTGGTTTGTGGAAAAGAACAGACATTCAATGACCACTGGTTGATCCATATGTAGTTTGTGGAAAGAACACACATGCAATGACTCTAGTGCTAGTTTTAGTATAAGAACACACATACAATGACTCTTGTGGGTCCACATGTAGTTTGTGAAAATAACACACATGCAATGACCACTGGTTGATCCATAAGTTGTTTGTGGAAAAGAACACACATGCAATGAACACTGGTGGATCCATGTGTGGTTTGTGGGAAGAACACGCATGCAATGACTCTAGTGCTTGATCCATGTGTGGTTTGTGGAAATAACACACATGCAATGACTCTAGTGGTTGATCCATGTGTCGTTTGTGGAAATAACACACATGCAATGACTCTAATGGATCCATAAGTGGTTTATGGAAAAGAACACACATGCAATGACCACTGGTTGATCCATATGTGGTTTGTAGAAAAGAACACACATGCAATGACCACTTGTTGGTCCATATGTGGTTTGTGGAAAAGAACACACATGCAATGACCACTGGTTGATCCATATGTGGTTTGTGGAAAAGAACACACATGCAATGACCACTGGTTGATCCATGTGTGGTTTGTGCAAAGAACACACATGCAATGACATTGGTGGATCCATGTGTGGTTTGTGAAAAGAACACACATGCAATGACTCTTGTGTTGGTTTTAGTATAAGAACACACATGCAATGACTCTAGTGGGTGCACATGTGGTTTGTGAAAAGAACACACATGCAATGACCACTGGTTGATCCATATGTGGTTTGTGGAAAGAACACACATGCAATGACACTGCTTGATCCATGTGTGGTTTGTGGAAATGAACACACATGCAATGACCACTGGTTGATCCATGTGTGGTTTGTGGAAAGAACACACATGCAATGACCACTAGTTGATCCATATGTGGTTTGTGGAAAAGAACACACATGCAATAACCACTGGTTGATCCATAAGTGGTTTGTGGAAAGAACACATATGCAATGACTTTAGTGCTAGTATTAGTATAAGAACACACATGCAATGACCACTGGTTGATCCATATGTGGTTTGTGGAAAAGAACACACATGCAAAGACCACTGGTTGATCCATAAGTTGTTTGTGGAAAAGAACACACATGTAATGAGTCTAGTGGATCCATGTGTGGTTTGTGGATAAGAACACACATGCAATGACACTGGTTGATCCATATGTGGTTTGTGGAAAGAACAAACATGCAATGACCAGTGGTTGATCCATATGTGGTTTGTGGAAAAGAACACGCATGCAAAGACCACTGGTTGATCCATAAGTTGTTTGTGGAAAAGAACAAACATGCAATGAGTCTAGTGGATCCATGTGTGGTTTGTGGAAAAGAACACACATGGAATGACCACTAGTTGATCCATATGTGGTTTGTGGAAAGAACACACATGCAATGACACTGCTTGATCCATGTGTGGTTTGTGGAAAAGAACACACATGGAATGACCACTGGTTGATCCATGTGTGGTTTTTGGAAATAACACACATGCAATGACTCTAGTGGTTGATCCATGTGTGGTTTGTGGAAATAACACACATGCAATGACTCTAATGGATCCATAAGTGGTTTATGGAAAAGAACACACATGCAATCACCACTGGTTGATCCATATGTGGTCTGTGGAAAGAACACACATGTAATGGCCACTTTTTGATCCATGTGTGGTTTGTGGAAAGAACACACATGCAATGAAAGTGGTGGATCCATGTGTGGTTTGTGGACAGAACACACATGCAATGACTCTAGTGCTAGTTTTAGTATAAGAACACACATGCAATGACTCTAGTGGGTCCACATGTAGTTTGTGAAAGGAACACACATGCAATGACCACTGGTTGATCCATAAGTTGTTTGTGGAAAAGAAAACACATGCAATGAGTCTAGTGGATCCATGTGTGGTTTGTGGAAAAGATACCACATGCAATGACTCTAGTGCTGGTTTGTGGTTTTAGTATAAGAACACACATGCAATGACCACTGGTTGATCCATATGTAGTTTGTGGAAAGAACACACATGCAATGACACTGCTTGATCCATGTGTGGTTTGTGGAAAAGAACACACATGCAATGACCACTGGTTGATCCATGTGTGGTTTGTGGAAAGAACACACATGCAATGACCACTTGTTGATCCATATGTGATTTGTGGAAAAGACACACATGCAATGACCACTGGTTGATCCATATGTGGTTTGTGGAAAGAACACACATGCAATGACTCTAGTGCTAGTTTTAGTATAAGAACACACATACAATGACTCTAGTGGGTCCACATGTAGTTTGTGAAAAGAACACACATGCAATGACCACTGGTTGATCCATGTGTGGTTTGTGGAAAGAACACACATGCAATGACAGTGGTGGATCCATGTGTTGTTTGTGGATAGAACACACATGCAATGACTCTAGTGCTAGTTTTAGTATAAGAACACACATGCAATGACTCTAGTGTTGGTTTTAGTATAAGAACACACATGCAATGACACTGCTTGATCCATGTGTGGTTTGTGGAAGGAACACACATGTAATGACTCTAGTGGTTGATCCATGTGTGGTTTGTGGAAATAACACACATGCAATGACTCTAGTGGTTGATCCATGTGTGGTTTGTGGAAATAACACACATGCAATGACTAGTGGATCCATAAGTGGTTTATGGAAAAGAACACACATGCAATCACCACTGGTTGATCCATATGTGGTTTGTGGAAAGAACACACATGTAATAACCACTTGTTGATCCATGTGTGGTTTGTGGAAAGAACACACATGCAATGACACTGGTGGATCCATGTGTGGTTTGTGGATAGAACACACATGCAATGACTCTAGTGCTAGTTTCAGTATAAGAACACACATGCAATGACTCTAGTGGGTCCATATGTAGTTTGTGAAAAGAACACACATGCAATAACCACTAGTTGATCCATAAGTTGTTTGTGGAAAAGAACACACATGCAATGAGTTTAGTGGATCCATGTGTGGTTTGTGGAAAAGAACACACATGCAATGACTCTAGTGCTGGTTTGTGGTTTTAGTATAAGAACACACATGCAATGACCACTGGTTGATCCATATGTGGTTTGTGGAAAGAACACACATGCAATGACACTGCTTTATCCATGTGTGGCTTGTGGAAAAGAACACATGCAATGACCAATGGTTGATCCATGTGTGCTTTGTGGAAAGAACACACATGCAATGACCACTGGTTGATCCATATGTGGTTTGTGGAAAAGAACAGACATTCAATGACCACTGGTTGATCCATATGTAGTTTGTGGAAAGAGCACACATGCAATGACACTGCTTGATCCATGTGTGGTTTGTGGAAAAGAACACACATGCAATGACCACTGGTTGATCCATGTGTGGCTTGTGGAAAGAACACACATGCAATGACCACTGGTTGATCCATATGTGGTTTGTGGAAAAGAACACACATGCAAAGACCACTGGTTGATCCATAAGTTGTTTGTGGAAAAGAACACACATGCAATGAGTCTAGTGGATCCATGTGTGGTTTGTGGAAAAGAACACACATGCAATGACTGTACTGCCGGCTTGTGGTTTTAGTATAAGAACAAACATGCAATGAATCAAATGGATCCATATGTGGTTTGTGTAAAGAACACACATGCAATGACACTGGTTAATCCATATGTGTTTTGTGGAAAGAACACACATGCAATGACCACTGGTTGATCCATATGTGGTTTGTGGAAAAGAACACACATGCAATGACACTGCTTGATCCATGTGTGGTTTGTGGAAAGAACACACATGCAATGACTCTAGTGGTTGATCCATGTGTGGTTTGTGGAAATAACACACATGCATTGACTCTAGTGGTTGATCCATGTGTGGTTTGTGGAAATAACACACATGCAATGACTCTAATGGATCCATAAGTGGTTTATGGAAAAGAACACACATGCAATGACCACTGGTTGATCCATATGTGGTTTGAGGAAAGAACACAATACAATGACCACTTGTTGATCCATGTGTGTTTTGTGGAAAGAACACACATGCAATGACAGTGGTGGATCAATGTGTGGTTTCTGGATAGAACACACATGCAATGACTCTAGTGCTAGTTTTAGTATAAGAACGAACATGAAATGACTCAAATGGATCCATATGTGGTTTGTGGAAAAGAACACACATGCAATGTTTCTAGTGGATCCATGTGTGTTTTGTGGAAAAGAACACACATGCAATGAGTCTAGTGCTGGTTTGTGGTTTTAGTATAAGAACAAACATGCAATGACTCAAATGGATCCATATGTGGTTTGTGGAAAGAACACACATGAAATGACACTGGTTGATCCATATGTGTTTTGTGGAAAGAACACACATGCAATGGCCACTAGTTGATCCATAAGTGCTTTCTGGAAAGAACACACATGCAGTGACCACTGGTGGATCCATATGTTGTTTGTGAAAATAACACACATGCAATGAACACTGGTGGATCCATAAGTGGTTTGTGGAAAGAACACACATGCAATGACTCTAGTGCTAGTTTTAGTATAAGAACACACATGCAATGACTCTAGTGCATCAATATGTGGTTTGTGAAAATAACACACATGCAATGACCACTTGTTGATCCATGTGTGGTTTGTGGAAATAACACACATGCAATGACCACTAGTTGATCCATAAGTTGTTTGTGGAAAAGAATACACATGCAATGAGTCTAGCGGATCCATGTGTGGTTTGTGGAAAAGAACACACATACAATGACTCTAGTGCCGGTTTGTGGGTTTAGTATAAGAACACACATGCAATGACCACTGATTGATACATATGTGGTTTGTGGAATGAACACACATGCAATGACACTGCTTGATCCATGTGTGGTTTGTGGAAAAGAACACACATGGAATGACCACTGGTTGATCCATGTGTGGTTTGTGGAAAGAACACACATGCAATGACTCTAGTGCTAGTTTTAGTATAAGAACACACATGCAATGACTATAACGGATACATATGTGGTTTGTGAAAATAACACACATGCAATGACCACTTGTTGATCCATGTGTGGTTTGTGGGAAGATAACACATGCAATGACAGTGGTGGATCCATGTGTGGTTTGTGGAAAGAACACACATGCAATGACTCTAGTGGTTGATCCATGTGTGGTTTGTGGAAATAACACCCATACAATGACTCTCGTGTTGGTTTTAGTATAAGAACACACATGCAATGACACTGCTTGATCCATGTGTGGTTTGTGGAAAGAACACACATGTAATGACTCTAGTGGTTGATCCATGTGTGGTTTGTGGAAATAACACACATGCAATGACTCTAATGGTTGATCCATGTGTGGTTTGTGGAAATAACACACATGCAATGACTCTAATGGATCCATAAGTGGTTTATGGAAAAGAACACACATGCAATCACCACTGGTTGATCCATATGTGGTTTGTGGAAAGAACACACATGTAATTGCCACTTGTTGATCCATGTTTGGTTTGTGGAAAGAACACACATGCAATGAAAGTGGTGGATCCATGTGTGGTTTGTGGATAGAACACACATGCAATGACTCTAGTACTAGTTTTAGTATAAGAACACACATGCAATGACTCTAGTGGGTCCACATGTAGTTTGTGAAAGGAACACACATGCAATGACCACTGGTTGATCCATAAGTTGTTTGTGGAAAAGAACACACATGCAATGAGTCTAGTGGATCCATGTGTGGTTTGTGGAAAAGATACCACATGCAATGACTCTAGTGCTGGTTTGTGGTTTTAGTATAAGAACACACATGCAATGACCACTGGTTGATCCATATGTAGTTTGTGGAAAGAACACACATGCAATGACACTGCTTGATCCATGTGTGGTTTGTGGAAAAGAACACACATGCAATGACCACTGGTTGATCCATGTGTGGTTTGTGGAAAGAACACACATGCAATGACCACTTGTTGATCCATATGTGATTTGTGGAAAAGAACACACATGCAATGACCACTGGTTGATCCATATGTGGTTTGTGGAAAGAACACACATGCAATGACTCTAGTGCTAGTTTTAGTATAAGAACACACATACAATGACTCTAGTGGGTCCACATGTAGTTTGTGAAAAGAACACACATGCAATGACCACTGGTTGATCCATGTGTGGTTTGTGGAAAGAACACACATGCAATGACAGTGGTGGATCCATGTGTGGTTTGTGGATAGAACACACATGCAATCACTCTAGTGCTAGTTTTAGTATAAGAACACACATGCAATGACTCTAGTGTTGGTTTTAGTATAAGAACACACATGCAATGACACTTCTTGATCCATGTGTGGTTTGTGGAAAGAACACACATGTAATGACTCTAGTGGTTGATCCATGTGTGGTTTGTGGAAATAACACACATGCAATGACTCTAGTGGTTGATCCATGTGTGGTTTGTGGAAATAACACACATGCAATGACTCTAATGGATCCATAAGTGGTTTATGGAAAAGAACACACATGCAATCACCACTGGTTGATCCATATGTGGTTTGTGGAAAGAACACACATGTAATGACCACTTGTTGATCCATGTGTGGTTTGTGGAAAGAACACACATGCAATGACACTGGCGGATCCATGTGTGGTTTGTGGATATAACACACATGCAATGACTCTAGTGCTAGTTTCAGTATAAGAACACACATGCAATGACTCTAGTGGGTACATATGTAGTTTGTGAAAAGAACACACATGCAATGACCACTGGTTGATCCATAAGTTGTTTGTGGAAAAGAACACACATGCAATGAGTTTAGTGGATCCATGTGTGGTTTGTGGAAAAGAACACACATGCAATGACTCTAGTGCTGGTTTGTGGTTTTAGTATAAGAACACACATGCAATGACCACTGGTTGATCCATATGTGGTTTGTGGAAAGAACACACATGCAATGACACTGCTTTATCCATGTGTGGTTTGTGGAAAAGAACACATGCAATGACCACTAGTTGATCCATGTGTGCTTTGTGGAAATAACACACATGCAATGACCACTGGTTGATCCATATGTGGTTTGTGGAAAAGAACAGACATTCAATGACCACTGGTTGATCCATATGTAGTTTGTGGAAAGAACACACATGCAATGACTCTAGTGCTAGTTTTAGTATAAGAACACACATACAATGACTCTTGTGGGTCCACATGTAGTTTGTGAAAATAACACACATGCAATGACCACTGGTTGATCCATAAGTTGTTTGTGGAAAAGAACACACATGCAATGAACACTGGTGGATCCATGTGTGGTTTGTGGGAAGAACACGCATGCAATGACTCTAGTGCTTGATCCATGTGTGGTTTGTGGAAATAACACACATGCAATGACTCTAGTGGTTGATCCATGTGTCGTTTGTGGAAATAACACACATGCAATGACTCTAATGGATCCATAAGTGGTTTATGGAAAAGAACACACATGCAATGACCACTGGTTGATCCATATGTGGTTTGTAGAAAAGAACACACATGCAATGACCACTTGTTGGTCCATATGTGGTTTGTGGAAAAGAACACACATGCAATGACCACTGGTTGATCCATATGTGGTTTGTGGAAAAGAACACACATGCAATGACCACTGGTTGATCCATGTGTGGTTTGTGCAAAGAACACACATGCAATGACATTGGTGGATCCATGTGTGGTTTGTGAAAAGAACACACATGCAATGACTCTTGTGTTGGTTTTAGTATAAGAACACACATGCAATGACTCTAGTGGGTGCACATGTGGTTTGTGAAAAGAACACACATGCAATGACCACTGGTTGATCCATATGTGGTTTGTGGAAAGAACACACATGCAATGACACTGCTTGATCCATGTGTGGTTTGTGGAAATGAACACACATGCAATGACCACTGGTTGATCCATGTGTGGTTTGTGGAAAGAACACACATGCAATGACCACTAGTTGATCCATATGTGGTTTGTGGAAAAGAACACACATGCAATAACCACTGGTTGATCCATAAGTGGTTTGTGGAAAGAACACATATGCAATGACTTTAGTGCTAGTATTAGTATAAGAACACACATGCAATGACCACTGGTTGATCCATATGTGGTTTGTGGAAAAGAACACACATGCAAAGACCACTGGTTGATCCATAAGTTGTTTGTGGAAAAGAACACACATGTAATGAGTCTAGTGGATCCATGTGTGGTTTGTGGATAAGAACACACATGCAATGACACTGGTTGATCCATATGTGGTTTGTGGAAAGAACAAACATGCAATGACCAGTGGTTGATCCATATGTGGTTTGTGGAAAAGAACACGCATGCAAAGACCACTGGTTGATCCATAAGTTGTTTGTGGAAAAGAACAAACATGCAATGAGTCTAGTGGATCCATGTGTGGTTTGTGGAAAAGAACACACATGGAATGACCACTAGTTGATCCATATGTGGTTTGTGGAAAGAACACACATGCAATGACACTGCTTGATCCATGTGTGGTTTGTGGAAAAGAACACACATGGAATGACCACTGGTTGATCCATGTGTGGTTTTTGGAAATAACACACATGCAATGACTCTAGTGGTTGATCCATGTGTGGTTTGTGGAAATAACACACATGCAATGACTCTAATGGATCCATAAGTGGTTTATGGAAAAGAACACACATGCAATCACCACTGGTTGATCCATATGTGGTCTGTGGAAAGAACACACATGTAATGGCCACTTTTTGATCCATGTGTGGTTTGTGGAAAGAACACACATGCAATGAAAGTGGTGGATCCATGTGTGGTTTGTGGACAGAACACACATGCAATGACTCTAGTGCTAGTTTTAGTATAAGAACACACATGCAATGACTCTAGTGGGTCCACATGTAGTTTGTGAAAGGAACACACATGCAATGACCACTGGTTGATCCATAAGTTGTTTGTGGAAAAGAAAACACATGCAATGAGTCTAGTGGATCCATGTGTGGTTTGTGGAAAAGATACCACATGCAATGACTCTAGTGCTGGTTTGTGGTTTTAGTATAAGAACACACATGCAATGACCACTGGTTGATCCATATGTAGTTTGTGGAAAGAACACACATGCAATGACACTGCTTGATCCATGTGTGGTTTGTGGAAAAGAACACACATGCAATGACCACTGGTTGATCCATGTGTGGTTTGTGGAAAGAACACACATGCAATGACCACTTGTTGATCCATATGTGATTTGTGGAAAAGACACACATGCAATGACCACTGGTTGATCCATATGTGGTTTGTGGAAAGAACACACATGCAATGACTCTAGTGCTAGTTTTAGTATAAGAACACACATACAATGACTCTAGTGGGTCCACATGTAGTTTGTGAAAAGAACACACATGCAATGACCACTGGTTGATCCATGTGTGGTTTGTGGAAAGAACACACATGCAATGACAGTGGTGGATCCATGTGTGGTTTGTGGATAGAACACACATGCAATGACTCTAGTGCTAGTTTTAGTATAAGAACACACATGCAATGACTCTAGTGTTGGTTTTAGTATAAGAACACACATGCAATGACACTGCTTGATCCATGTGTGGTTTGTGGAAGGAACACACATGTAATGACTCTAGTGGTTGATCCATGTGTGGTTTGTGGAAATAACACACATGCAATGACTCTAGTGGTTGATCCATGTGTGGTTTGTGGAAATAACACACATGCAATGACTAGTGGATCCATAAGTGGTTTATGGAAAAGAACACACATGCAATCACCACTGGTTGATCCATATGTGGTTTGTGGAAAGAACACACATGTAATAACCACTTGTTGATCCATGTGTGGTTTGTGGAAAGAACACACATGCAATGACACTGGTGGATCCATGTGTGGTTTGTGGATAGAACACACATGCAATGACTCTAGTGCTAGTTTCAGTATAAGAACACACATGCAATGACTCTAGTGGGTCCATATGTAGTTTGTGAAAAGAACACACATGCAATAACCACTAGTTGATCCATAAGTTGTTTGTGGAAAAGAACACACATGCAATGAGTTTAGTGGATCCATGTGTGGTTTGTGGAAAAGAACACACATGCAATGACTCTAGTGCTGGTTTGTGGTTTTAGTATAAGAACACACATGCAATGACCACTGGTTGATCCATATGTGGTTTGTGGAAAGAACACACATGCAATGACACTGCTTTATCCATGTGTGGCTTGTGGAAAAGAACACATGCAATGACCAATGGTTGATCCATGTGTGCTTTGTGGAAAGAACACACATGCAATGACCACTGGTTGATCCATATGTGGTTTGTGGAAAAGAACAGACATTCAATGACCACTGGTTGATCCATATGTAGTTTGTGGAAAGAGCACACATGCAATGACACTGCTTGATCCATGTGTGGTTTGTGGAAAAGAACACACATGCAATGACCACTGGTTGATCCATGTGTGGCTTGTGGAAAGAACACACATGCAATGACCACTGGTTGATCCATATGTGGTTTGTGGAAAAGAACACACATGCAAAGACCACTGGTTGATCCATAAGTTGTTTGTGGAAAAGAACACACATGCAATGAGTCTAGTGGATCCATGTGTGGTTTGTGGAAAAGAACACACATGCAATGACTGTACTGCCGGCTTGTGGTTTTAGTATAAGAACAAACATGCAATGAATCAAATGGATCCATATGTGGTTTGTGTAAAGAACACACATGCAATGACACTGGTTAATCCATATGTGTTTTGTGGAAAGAACACACATGCAATGACCACTGGTTGATCCATATGTGGTTTGTGGAAAAGAACACACATGCAATGACACTGCTTGATCCATGTGTGGTTTGTGGAAAGAACACACATGCAATGACTCTAGTGGTTGATCCATGTGTGGTTTGTGGAAATAACACACATGCATTGACTCTAGTGGTTGATCCATGTGTGGTTTGTGGAAATAACACACATGCAATGACTCTAATGGATCCATAAGTGGTTTATGGAAAAGAACACACATGCAATGACCACTGGTTGATCCATATGTGGTTTGAGGAAAGAACACAATACAATGACCACTTGTTGATCCATGTGTGTTTTGTGGAAAGAACACACATGCAATGACAGTGGTGGATCAATGTGTGGTTTCTGGATAGAACACACATGCAATGACTCTAGTGCTAGTTTTAGTATAAGAACGAACATGAAATGACTCAAATGGATCCATATGTGGTTTGTGGAAAAGAACACACATGCAATGTTTCTAGTGGATCCATGTGTGTTTTGTGGAAAAGAACACACATGCAATGAGTCTAGTGCTGGTTTGTGGTTTTAGTATAAGAACAAACATGCAATGACTCAAATGGATCCATATGTGGTTTGTGGAAAGAACACACATGCAATGACACTGGTTGATCCATATGTGTTTTGTGGAAAGAACACACATGCAATGGCCACTAGTTGATCCATAAGTGCTTTCTGGAAAGAACACACATGCAGTGACCACTGGTGGATCCATATGTTGTTTGTGAAAATAACACACATGCAATGAACACTGGTGGATCCATAAGTGGTTTGTGGAAAGAACACACATGCAATGACTCTAGTGCTAGTTTTAGTATAAGAACACACATGCAATGACTCTAGTGCATCAATATGTGGTTTGTGAAAATAACACACATGCAATGACCACTTGTTGATCCATGTGTGGTTTGTGGAAATAACACACATGCAATGACCACTAGTTGATCCATAAGTTGTTTGTGGAAAAGAATACACATGCAATGAGTCTAGCGGATCCATGTGTGGTTTGTGGAAAAGAACACACATACAATGACTCTAGTGCCGGTTTGTGGGTTTAGTATAAGAACACACATGCAATGACCACTGATTGATACATATGTGGTTTGTGGAATGAACACACATGCAATGACACTGCTTGATCCATGTGTGGTTTGTGGAAAAGAACACACATGGAATGACCACTGGTTGATCCATGTGTGGTTTGTGGAAAGAACACACATGCAATGACTCTAGTGCTAGTTTTAGTATAAGAACACACATGCAATGACTATAACGGATACATATGTGGTTTGTGAAAATAACACACATGCAATGACCACTTGTTGATCCATGTGTGGTTTGTGGGAAGATAACACATGCAATGACAGTGGTGGATCCATGTGTGGTTTGTGGAAAGAACACACATGCAATGACTCTAGTGGTTGATCCATGTGTGGTTTGTGGAAATAACACCCATACAATGACTCTCGTGTTGGTTTTAGTATAAGAACACACATGCAATGACACTGCTTGATCCATGTGTGGTTTGTGGAAAGAACACACATGTAATGACTCTAGTGGTTGATCCATGTGTGGTTTGTGGAAATAACACACATGCAATGACTCTAATGGTTGATCCATGTGTGGTTTGTGGAAATAACACACATGCAATGACTCTAATGGATCCATAAGTGGTTTATGGAAAAGAACACACATGCAATCACCACTGGTTGATCCATATGTGGTTTGTGGAAAGAACACACATGTAATTGCCACTTGTTGATCCATGTTTGGTTTGTGGAAAGAACACACATGCAATGAAAGTGGTGGATCCATGTGTGGTTTGTGGATAGAACACACATGCAATGACTCTAGTACTAGTTTTAGTATAAGAACACACATGCAATGACTCTAGTGGGTCCACATGTAGTTTGTGAAAGGAACACACATGCAATGACCACTGGTTGATCCATAAGTTGTTTGTGGAAAAGAACACACATGCAATGAGTCTAGTGGATCCATGTGTGGTTTGTGGAAAAGATACCACATGCAATGACTCTAGTGCTGGTTTGTGGTTTTAGTATAAGAACACACATGCAATGACCACTGGTTGATCCATATGTAGTTTGTGGAAAGAACACACATGCAATGACACTGCTTGATCCATGTGTGGTTTGTGGAAAAGAACACACATGCAATGACCACTGGTTGATCCATGTGTGGTTTGTGGAAAGAACACACATGCAATGACCACTTGTTGATCCATATGTGATTTGTGGAAAAGAACACACATGCAATGACCACTGGTTGATCCATATGTGGTTTGTGGAAAGAACACACATGCAATGACTCTAGTGCTAGTTTTAGTATAAGAACACACATACAATGACTCTAGTGGGTCCACATGTAGTTTGTGAAAAGAACACACATGCAATGACCACTGGTTGATCCATGTGTGGTTTGTGGAAAGAACACACATGCAATGACAGTGGTGGATCCATGTGTGGTTTGTGGATAGAACACACATGCAATCACTCTAGTGCTAGTTTTAGTATAAGAACACACATGCAATGACTCTAGTGTTGGTTTTAGTATAAGAACACACATGCAATGACACTTCTTGATCCATGTGTGGTTTGTGGAAAGAACACACATGTAATGACTCTAGTGGTTGATCCATGTGTGGTTTGTGGAAATAACACACATGCAATGACTCTAGTGGTTGATCCATGTGTGGTTTGTGGAAATAACACACATGCAATGACTCTAATGGATCCATAAGTGGTTTATGGAAAAGAACACACATGCAATCACCACTGGTTGATCCATATGTGGTTTGTGGAAAGAACACACATGTAATGACCACTTGTTGATCCATGTGTGGTTTGTGGAAAGAACACACATGCAATGACACTGGCGGATCCATGTGTGGTTTGTGGATATAACACACATGCAATGACTCTAGTGCTAGTTTCAGTATAAGAACACACATGCAATGACTCTAGTGGGTCCATATGTAGTTTGTGAAAAGAACACACATGCAATGACCACTGGTTGATCCATAAGTTGTTTGTGGAAAATAACACACATGCAATGAGTTTAGTGGATCCATGTGTGGTTTGTGGAAAAGAACACACATGCAATGACTCTAGTGCTGGTTTGTGGTTTTAGTATAAGAACACACATGCAATGACCACTGGTTGATCCATATGTGGTTTGTGGAAAGAACACACATGCAATGACACTGCTTTATCCATGTGTGGTTTGTGGAAAAGAACACATGCAATGACCACTAGTTGATCCATGTGTGCTTTGTGGAAAGAACACACATGCAATGACCACTGGTTGATCCATATGTGGTTTGTGGAAAAGAACAGACATTCAATGACCACTGGTTGATCCATATGTAGTTTGTGGAAAGAACACACATGCAATGACTCTAGTGCTAGTTTTAGTATAAGAACACACATACAATGACTCTTGTGGGTCCACATGTAGTTTGTGAAAATAACACACATGCAATGACCACTGGTTGATCCATAAGTTGTTTGTGGAAAAGAACACACATGCAATGAACACTGGTGGATCCATGTGTGGTTTGTGGGAAGAACACGCATGCAATGACTCTAGTGCTTGATCCATGTGTGGTTTGTGGAAATAACACACATGCAATGACTCTAGTGGTTGATCCATGTGTCGTTTGTGGAAATAACACACATGCAATGACTCTAATGGATCCATAAGTGGTTTATGGAAAAGAACACACATGCAATGACCACTGGTTGATCCATATGTGGTTTGTAGAAAAGAACACACATGCAATGACCACTTGTTGGTCCATATGTGGTTTGTGGAAAAGAACACACATGCAATGACCACTGGTTGATCCATATGTGGTTTGTGGAAAAGAACACACATGCAATGACCACTGGTTGATCCATGTGTGGTTTGTGCAAAGAACACACATGCAATGACATTGGTGGATCCATGTGTGGTTTGTGAAAAGAACACACATGCAATGACTCTTGTGTTGGTTTTAGTATAAGAACACACATGCAATGACTCTAGTGGGTGCACATGTGGTTTGTGAAAAGAACACACATGCAATGACCACTGGTTGATCCATATGTGGTTTGTGGAAAGAACACACATGCAATGACACTGCTTGATCCATGTGTGGTTTGTGGAAATGAACACACATGCAATGACCACTGGTTGATCCATGTGTGGTTTGTGGAAAGAACACACATGCAATGACCACTAGTTGATCCATATGTGGTTTGTGGAAAAGAACACACATGCAATAACCACTGGTTGATCCATAAGTGGTTTGTGGAAAGAACACATATGCAATGACTTTAGTGCTAGTATTAGTATAAGAACACACATGCAATGACCACTGGTTGATCCATATGTGGTTTGTGGAAAAGAACACACATGCAAAGACCACTGGTTGATCCATAAGTTGTTTGTGGAAAAGAACACACATGTAATGAGTCTAGTGGATCCATGTGTGGTTTGTGGATAAGAACACACATGCAATGACACTGGTTGATCCATATGTGGTTTGTGGAAAGAACAAACATGCAATGACCAGTGGTTGATCCATATGTGGTTTGTGGAAAAGAACACGCATGCAAAGACCACTGGTTGATCCATAAGTTGTTTGTGGAAAAGAACAAACATGCAATGAGTCTAGTGGATCCATGTGTGGTTTGTGGAAAAGAACACACATGGAATGACCACTAGTTGATCCATATGTGGTTTGTGGAAAGAACACACATGCAATGACACTGCTTGATCCATGTGTGGTTTGTGGAAAAGAACACACATGGAATGACCACTGGTTGATCCATGTGTGGTTTTTGGAAATAACACACATGCAATGACTCTAGTGGTTGATCCATGTGTGGTTTGTGGAAATAACACACATGCAATGACTCTAATGGATCCATAAGTGGTTTATGGAAAAGAACACACATGCAATCACCACTGGTTGATCCATATGTGGTCTGTGGAAAGAACACACATGTAATGGCCACTTTTTGATCCATGTGTGGTTTGTGGAAAGAACACACATGCAATGAAAGTGGTGGATCCATGTGTGGTTTGTGGACAGAACACACATGCAATGACTCTAGTGCTAGTTTTAGTATAAGAACACACATGCAATGACTCTAGTGGGTCCACATGTAGTTTGTGAAAGGAACACACATGCAATGACCACTGGTTGATCCATAAGTTGTTTGTGGAAAAGAAAACACATGCAATGAGTCTAGTGGATCCATGTGTGGTTTGTGGAAAAGATACCACATGCAATGACTCTAGTGCTGGTTTGTGGTTTTAGTATAAGAACACACATGCAATGACCACTGGTTGATCCATATGTAGTTTGTGGAAAGAACACACATGCAATGACACTGCTTGATCCATGTGTGGTTTGTGGAAAAGAACACACATGCAATGACCACTGGTTGATCCATGTGTGGTTTGTGGAAAGAACACACATGCAATGACCACTTGTTGATCCATATGTGATTTGTGGAAAAGACACACATGCAATGACCACTGGTTGATCCATATGTGGTTTGTGGAAAGAACACACATGCAATGACTCTAGTGCTAGTTTTAGTATAAGAACACACATACAATGACTCTAGTGGGTCCACATGTAGTTTGTGAAAAGAACACACATGCAATGACCACTGGTTGATCCATGTGTGGTTTGTGGAAAGAACACACATGCAATGACAGTGGTGGATCCATGTGTGGTTTGTGGATAGAACACACATGCAATGACTCTAGTGCTAGTTTTAGTATAAGAACACACATGCAATGACTCTAGTGTTGGTTTTAGTATAAGAACACACATGCAATGACACTGCTTGATCCATGTGTGGTTTGTGGAAGGAACACACATGTAATGACTCTAGTGGTTGATCCATGTGTGGTTTGTGGAAATAACACACATGCAATGACTCTAGTGGTTGATCCATGTGTGGTTTGTGGAAATAACACACATGCAATGACTAGTGGATCCATAAGTGGTTTATGGAAAAGAACACACATGCAATCACCACTGATTGATCCATATGTGGTTTGTGGAAAGAACAGACATGTAATAACCACTTGTTGATCCATGTGTGGTTTGTGGAAAGAACACACATGCAATGACACTGGTGGATCCATGTGTGGTTTGTGGATAGAACACACATGCAATGACTCTAGTGCTAGTTTCAGTATAAGAACACACATGCAATGACTCTAGTGGGTCCATATGTAGTTTGTGAAAAGAACACACATGCAATAACCACTAGTTGATCCATAAGTTGTTTGTGGAAAAGAACACACATGCAATGAGTTTAGTGGATCCATGTGTGGTTTGTGGAAAAGAACACACATGCAATGACTCTAGTGCTGGTTTGTGGTTTTAGTATAAGAACACACATGCAATGACCACTGGTTGATCCATATGTGGTTTGTGGAAAGAACACACATGCAATGACACTGCTTTATCCATGTGTGGCTTGTGGAAAAGAACACATGCAATGACCAATGGTTGATCCATGTGTGCTTTGTGGAAAGAACACACATGCAATGACCACTGGTTGATCCATATGTGGTTTGTGGAAAAGAACAGACATTCAATGACCACTGGTTGATCCATATGTAGTTTGTGGAAAGAACACACATGCAATGACTCTAGTGCTAGTTTTAGTATAAGAACACACATACAATGACTCTAGTGGGTCCACATGTAGTTTGTGAAAATAACACACATGCAATGACCACTGGTTGATCCATAAGTTGTTTGTGGAAAAGAACACACATGCAATGAACACTGGTGGATCCATGTGTGGTTTGTGGAAAGAACACGCATGCAATGACTCTAGTGCTTGATCCATGTGTGGTTTGTGGAAATAACACACATGCAATGACTCTAGTGGTTGATCCATGTGTCGTTTGTGGAAATAACACACATGCAATGACTCTAATGGATCCATAAGTGGTTTATGGAAAACAACACACATGCAATGACCACTGGTTGATCCATATGTGGTTTGTAGAAAAGAACACACATGCAATGACCACTTGTTGATCCATATGTGGTTTGTGGAAAAGAACACACATGCAATGACCACTGGTTGATCCATATGTGGTTTGTGGAAAAGAACACACATGCAATGACCACTGGTTGATCCATGTGTGGTTTGTGGAAAGAACACACATGCAATGACATTGGTGGATCCATGTGTGGTTTGTGAAAACAACACACATGCAATGACTCTTGTGTTGGTTTTAGTATAAGAACACACATGCAATGACTCTAGTGGGTTCACATGTGGTTTGTGAAAAGAACACACATGCAATGAACACTGGTTGATCCATATGTGGTTTGTGGAAAGAACACACATGCAATGACACTGCTTGATCCATGTGTGGTTTGTGGAAATGAACACACATGCAATGACCACTGGTTGATCCATGTGTGGTTTGTGGAAAGAACACACATGCAATGACCACTGGTTGATCCATATGTGGTTTGTGGAAAAGAACACACATGCAATGACAACTGGTTGATCCATAAGTGGTTTGTGGAAAGAACAAATATGCAATGACTTTAGTGCTAGTTTTAGTATAAGAACACACATGCAATGACCACTGGTTGATCCATATGTGGTTTGTGGAAAAGAACACACATGCAAAGACCACTAGTTGATCCATAAGTTGTTTGTGGAAAACAACAACCATGCAATGAGTTTGGTGGATCCATGTGTGGTTTGTGGAAAAGAACACACATGTAATGACACTGGTTGATCCATATGTGGTTTGTGGAAAGAACACACATACAATGACCAGTGGTTGATCCATATGTGGTTTGTGGAAAAGAACACAAATGCAAAGACCACTGGTTGATCCATAAGTTGTTTGTGGAAAAGAACACACATGCAATGAGTCTAGTGGATCCATGTGTGGTTTGTGGAAAAGAACACACGTGCAATGACTCTAGTGCCGGTTTGTGGTTTTAGTATAAGAACAAACATGCAATGACTCAAATGGATCCATATGTGGTTTGAAAGAACACACATGCAATGACACTGGTTGATCCATATGTGGTTTGTGGAAAGAACACACATGCAATGACCACTGGTTGATCCATATCTGGTTTGTGGAAAAGAACACACATGCAATGACACTGCTTGATCCATGTGTGGTTTGTGCAAAGAACACACATGCAATGACTCTAGTGGTTGATCCATGTGTGATTTGTGGAAATAACACACATGCATTGACTCTAGTGGTTGATCCATGTGTGGTTTGTGGAAATAACACAAATGCAATGACTCTAATGGATCCATAAGTGGTTTATGGAAAAGAACACACATGCAATGACCACTGGTTGATCCATATGTGGTTTGAGGAAAGAACACAATGCAATGACCACTTGTTGATCCATGTGTGTTTTGTGGAAAGAACACACATGCAATGACAGTGGTGGATCAATGTGTGGTTTCTAGATAGGACACACATGCAATGACTCTAGTGCTAGTTTTAGTATAAGAACAAACATGAAATGACTCAAATGGATCCATATGTGGTTTGTGGAAAAGAACACACATGCAATGAGTCTAGTGGATCCATGTGTGTTTTGTGGAAAAGAACACACATGCAATGAGTCTAGTGCTAGTTTGTGGTTTTAGTATAAGAACAAACATGCAATGACTCAAATGGATCCATATGTGGTTTGTGGAAAGAACACACATGCAATGACACTGGTTGATCCATATGTGGTTTGTGGAAAGAACACACATGCAATGGTCACTAGTTGATCCATAAGTGGTTTCTGGAAAGAACACACATGTAGTGACCACTGGTGGATCCATATGTTGTTTGTGAAAATAACACACATGCAATGAAGACTGGTGGATCCATAAGTGGTTTGTGGAAAGAACACACATGCAATGACTCTAGTGCTAGTTTTAGTATAAGAACACACATGCAATGACTCTAGTGCATCAATATGTGGTTTGTGAAAATAACACACATGCAATGACCACTTGTTGATCCATGTGTGGTTTGTGGAAAGAACACACATGCAATGACCACTAGTTGATCCATAAGTTGTTTGTGGAAAAGAATACACATGCAATGAGTCTAGCGGATCCATGTGTGGTTTGTGGAAAAGAACACACATACGATGACTCTAGTGCCGGTTTGTGGTTTTAGTATAAGAACACACATGCAATGACCACTGGTTGATCCATATGTGGTTTGTGGAAAGAACACACATGCAATGACACTGCTTGATCCATGTGTGTTTTGTGGAAAAGAACACACATGGAATGACCACTGGTTGATCCATGTGTAGTTTGTGGAAAGAACACACATGCAATGACTCTAGAGCTAGTTTTAGTATAAGAACACACATGCAATGACTATAATGGATCCATATGTGGTTTGTGAAAATAACACACAGGCAATGACCACTTGTTGATCCATGTGTGGTTTGTGGGAAGATAACACATGCAATGACAGTGGTGGATCCATGTGTGGTTTGTGGAAAGAACACACATGCAATGACTCTAGTGGTTGATCCATGTGTGGTTTGTGGAAATAACACCCATGCAATGACTCTAGTGTTGGTTTTTGTATAAGAACACACATGCAATGACACTGCTTGATCCATGTGTGGTTTGTGGAAAGAACACACATGTAATGACTCTAGTGGTTGATCCATGTGTGGTTTGTGGAAATAACACACATGCAATGACTCTAGTGGTTGATCCATGTGTGGTTTGTGGAAATAACACACATGCAATGACTCTAATGGATCCATAAGTGGTTTATGGAAAAGAACACACATGCAATCACCACTGGTTGATCCATATGTGGTTTGTGTAAAGAACACACATGTAATGGCCACTTGTTGATCCATGTGTGGTTTGTGGAAAGAACACACATGCAATGACAGTGGTGGATCCATGTGTGGTTTGTGGATAGAACACACATGCAATGACTCTAGTGCTAGTTTTAGTATAAGAACACACATGCAATGACTCTAGTGGGTCCACATGTAGTTTGTGAAAGCAACACACATGCAATGACCACTAGTTGATCCATAAGTTGTTTGTGGAAAAGAACACACATGCAATGAGTCTAGTGGATCCATGTGTGGTTTGTGGAAAAGAACACACATGCAATGACTCTAGTGCTAGTTTGTGGTTTTAGTACAAGAACACACATGCAATGACCACTGGTTGATCCATATGTAGTTTGTGGAAAGAACACACATGCAATGACACTGCTTGATCCATGTGTGGTTTGTGGAAAAGAACACACATGCAATGACCACTGGTTGATCCATGTGTGGTTTGTGGAAAGAACACACATGCAATGACCACTTGTTGATCCATATGTGATTTGTGGAAAAGAACACACATGCAATGACCACTGGTTGATCCATATGTGGTTTGTGGAAAGAACACACATGCAATGACTCTAGTGCTAGTTTTAGTATAAGAACACACATACAATGACTCTAGTGGGTCCACATGTAGTTTTTGAAAAGAACACACATGCAATGACCACTGGTTGATCCATGTGTGGTTTGTGGAAAGAACACACATGCAATGACAGTGGTGGATCCATGTGTGGTTTGTGGATAGAACACACATGCAATGACTCTAGTGCTAGTTTTAGTATAAGAACACACATGCAATAACTCTAGTGGGTCCACATGTAGTTTGTGAAAGGAACACACATGCAATGACCACTGGTTGATCCATAAGTTGTTTGTGGAAAAGAACACACATGCAATGAGTCTAGTGGATCCATGTGTGGTTTGTGGAAAAGAACACACATGCAATGACTCTAGTGATGGTTTGTGGTTTTAGTATAAGAAAACACATGCAATGACCACTGGTTGATCCATATGTGGCTTGTGGAAAGAACACACATGCAATGACACTGCTTGATCCATGTGTGGTTTGTGGAAAATAACACACATGCAATGACCTCTGGTTGATCCATGTGTGGTTTGTGGAAAGAACACACATGCAATGACCACTTGTTAATCCATATGTGATTTGTGGAAAAGAACGCACATGCAATGACCACTGGTTGATCCATATGTGGTTTGTGGAAAGAACACACATGCAATGACTCTAGTGCTAGTTTTAGTATAAGAACACACATATAATGACTCTAGTGGGTACACATGTAGTTTGTGAAAAGAAGACACATGCAATGACCCCTAGTTGATCCATACGTTGTTTGTGGAAAAGAACAAACATGCAATGAACACTGGTGTATCCATGTGTGGTTTGTGGAAAGAACACGCATGAAATGACTCTAGTGCTTGATCCATGTGTGGTTTGTGGAAATAACACACATGCAATGACTCTAGTGGTTGATCCATGTGTGGTTTGTGAAATAACGCACATGCAATGACTCTAATGGATCCATAAGTGGTTTATGGAAATGAATACACATGCAATGACCACTGGTTGATCCATATGTGGTTTGTGAAAAGAACACACATGCAATGACCACTTGTTGATCCATGTGTGGTTTGTGGAAAGAACACACATGCAATGACAGGGGTGGATCAATGTGTGGTTTGTGGATAGAACACACATCCAATGACTCTAGTGCTAGTTTTAGTATAAGAACAAACAGGCAATGACTCAAATGGGTCCATATGTGGTTCGTGGAAAGAACACACATGCAATGACACTGGTTGATCCATATGTGGGTTGTAGAAATAACACACATGCAATGACCACTAGTTGATCCATATGTGGTTTGTGGAAAAGAACACACATGCAAAGACCACTGGCTGATCCATAAGTTGTTTGTGGAAAAGAACACACATGCAATGACTCTAGTGGATCCACATGTGGTTTGTGAAAAGAACACACATGCAATGACTCTAGTGCCGGTTTGTGGTTTTAGTATAAGAACAAACATGCAATGACTCAAATGGATCCATATGTGGTTTGTGGAAAGAACAGACATGCAATGACACTGGTTGATCCATATGAGGTTTTTGGAAAGAACACACATGCAATGCGCACTAGTTGATCCATATGTGGTTTGTGGAAAAGAACACACATGCAATGACACATCTTGATCCATGTGTGGTTTGTGGAAGGAACACACATGCAATGACTCTAGTGGTCGATCCATGTGTGGTTTGTGGAAATAACACGCATGCAATGACTCTAGTGGTTGATCCATGTGTGGTTTGCGGAAATAAAACACATGTAATGACTCTAATGGATCCATAAGTGGTTTATGGAAAAGAACACACATGCAATGACCACTGGTTGATCCATATGTGGTTTGTGGAAAGAACACACATGCAATGACCACTTGTTGATCCATATGTGGTTTGTGGAAAGAACACACATGCAATGACAGTGGTGGATCAATGTGTGGGTTGTGGATAGAACACACATGCAATGACTCTAGTGCTATTTTTAGTATAAGAATAAACATGAAATGACTCAAATGGATCCACATGTAGTTTGTGGAAAAGAACACACATGCAATGAGTCTAGTGGATCCATGTGTGGTTTGTGGAAAAGGACACACATGCAATGAGTCTAGTACTAGTTTGTTGTTTTAGTATAAGAACAAACATGCAATTACTCAAATGGATCCATATGTGGTTTGTGGAAAGAACACACATGCAATGACTCTGGTTGATCCATATCTGGTTTGTGGAAAGAACACACATGCAATGACCACTGGTTGATCCATATGTGGTTTGTGGAAAAGAACACACATGCAATGACCACTGGTTGATCCATGTGTGGTTTGTGGAAAGAACACAAATGCAATGACAGTAGTGGATCCATGTGTGGTTTGTGAAAAGAACACACATGCAATGACTCTAGTGTTGGTTTTAGTATAAGAACACACATGCAATGACTCTAGTGTTGGTTTTAGTATAAGAACACACATGCAATGACTCTAGTGGGTTCACATGTGGTTTGTGAAAAGAACACACATGCAATGACACTGCTTGATCCATGTGTGGTTTGTGGAAAAGAACACACATGCAATGACCACTAGTTGATCCATGTGTGGTGACCACTGGTTGATCCATATGTGGTTTGTGAAAAGAACACACATGCAATAACAAATTGTTAATCCATATGTGGTTTGTGGAAAGAACACACATGCAATGACACTGCTTGATCCATGTGTGGTTTGTGGAAAAGAACACACATGCAATGACCACTGGTTGATCCATGTGTGGCTTGTGGAAAGAACACACATGCAATGACCACTGGTTGATCCATATGTGGTTTGTGGAAAAGAACACACATGCAATGACCACTGGTTGATCCATATGTGGTTTGTGGAAAAGAACACACATGCAATGACCACTGGTTGATCCACGTGTGGTGTGTGGAAAGAACACACATGCAATGACAGTGGTGGATCCATGTGTGGTTTGTGAAAAGAACACACATGCAATGACTCTAGTGTTGGTTTTAGTATAAGAACACACATGCAATGACTCTAGTGGGTTCACATGTGGTTTGTGAAAAGAACACAAATGCAATGACCACTGGTTAATCCATATGTGGTTTGTGGAAAGAACACACATGCAATGACACTGCTTGATCCATGTGTGGTTTGTGGAAAAGAACACACATGCAATGACCAGTGGTTGATCCATGTGTGGTTTGTGGAAAGAACACACATGAAATGACCACTGTTTGATCCATATGTGGTTTGTGGAAAATAACACACATGCAATGACTCTAGTGCTAGTTTTAGTATAAGAATACACATGCAATGACCACTGGTTGATCCATATGTGGTTTCTGGAAAATGAACACACATGCAAAGACCACTGGTTGATCCATAAGTTGTTTGTGGAAAAGAACACACATGCAATGAGTCTAGTGGATCCATGTGTGGTTTGTGGAAAAGAACACACATGCAATGACTCTAGTGCTGGTTTGTGGTTTTAGTATAAGAACAAACATGCAATGACTCAAATGGATCCATATGTGGTTCGTGGAAAGAACACACATGCAATGACACTGGTGATCCATATTGTGTTTGTGGAAAATAATACACATGCAAAGACCACTGGTTGATCCATAAGTTGTTTGTGGAGAAGAACACACATGCAATGAGTCTAGTGGATCCATGTGTGGTTTGTGGAAAAGAACACACATGCAATGACTCTATTGCCGGTTTGTGGTTTTAGTATAAGAACAAACATGCAATGACTCAATTGGATCCATATGTGGTTTGTGGTCAGAACACACATGCAATGACACTGGTAGATCCATATGTGGTTTGTGGAAAGAACACACATGCAATGACACTTCTTGATCCATGTGTGGTTTGTGGAAAGAACACACATGCAATGACCACTGGTTGATCCATATGTGGTTTGTGGAAAGAACACACATGGAATGACACTGGTTGATCCATGTGTGGTTTGTGGAAAGAACACACATGCAATAACTCTAGTGGTTGATCCATGTGTGGTTTGTGGAAATAACACGCATGCAATGACTCTAGTGTTGGTTTGTGGTTTTAGTATAAGAAGAAACATGCAATGACTGAAATTGATCCATATGTGGTTTGTGGAAAGAACACACATGCAATGACTCTAGTGGTCGATCCATGTGTGGTTTGTGGAAATAACACACATGCAATGACTCTAGTGGTTGATCCATGTGTGGTTTGCAGAAATAACACACATGCAATGACTCTAATGGATCCATAAGTGGTTTATGGAAAAGAACACACATGCAATGACCACTGGTTGATCCATATGTGGTTTGTGGAAAGAACACACATGCAATGACCACTTGTTGATCCATATGTGGTTTGTGGAAAGAACACACATGCAATGACAGTGGTGGATCAATGTGTGGTTTGTGGATAGAACACACATGCAATGACTCTAGTGCTATTTTTAGTATAAGAACAAACATGAAATGACTCAAATGGATCCACATGTAGTTTGTGGAAAAGAACACACATGCAATGAGTCTAGTGGATCCATGTGCGGTTTGTGGAAAAGGACACACATGCAATGAGTCTAGTACTAGTTTGTTGTTTTAGTATAAGAACAAACATGCAATTACTCAAATGGATCCATATGTGGTTTGTGGAAAGAACACACATTCAATGACTCTGGTTGATCCATATCTGGTTTGTGGAAAGAACACACATGCAATGACCACTGGTTGATCCATATGTTGTTTGTGGAAAAGAACACACATGCAATGACCACTGGTTGATCCATGTGTGGTTTGTGGAAAGAACACACATGCAATGACAGTAGTGGATCCATGTGTAGTTTGTGAAAAGAACACACATGCAATGACTCTAGTGTTGGTTTTAGTATAAGAACACACATGCAATGACTCTAGTGTTGGTTTTAGTATAAGAACACACATGCAATGACTCTAGTGGGTTCACATGTGGTTTGTGAAAAGAACACACATGCAATGACACTGCTTGATCCATGTGTGGTTTGTGGAAAAGAACACACATGCAATGACCACTAGTTGATCCATGTGTGGTTTGTGTAAAGAACACACATGCAATGACCACTCGTTGATCCATATGTGGTTTGTGAAAAGAACAAACATGCAATAACAAATTGTTAATCCATATGTGGTTTGTGGAAAGAACACACATGCAATGACACTGCTTGATCCATGTGTGGTTTGTGGAAAAGAACACACATGCAATGACCACTGGTTGATCCATATGTGGTTTGTGGAAAAGAACACACATGCAATGACCACTGGTTGATCCATGTGTGGTTTGTGGAAAGAACACACATGCAATGACAATAGTGGATCCATGTGTGGTTTGTGAAAAGAACACACATGCAATGACTCTAGTGTTGGTCTTAGTATAAGAACACACATGCAATGACTCTAGTGTTGGTTTTAGTATAAGAACACACATGCAATGACTCTAGTGGGTTCACATGTGGTTTGTGAAAAGAACACACATGCAATGACACTGCTTGATCCATGTGTGGTTTGTGGAAAAGAACACACATGCAATGACCACTAGTTGATCCATGTGTGGTTTGTGTAAAGAACACACATGCAATGACCACTGGTTGATCCATATGTGGTTTGTGAAAAGAACACACATGGAATAACAAATTGTTAATCCATATGTGGTTTGTGGAAAGAGCACACATGCAATGACACTGCTTGATCCATGTGTGGTTTGTGGAAAAGAACACACATGCAATGACCACTGGTTGATCCATGTGTGGCTTGTGGAAAGAACACACATGCAATGACCACTGGTTGATCCATATGTGGTTTGTGGAAAAGAACACACATGCAATGACCACTGGTTGATCCATATGTGGTTTGTGGAAAAGAACACACATGCAATGACCACTGGTTGATCCACATGTGGTTTGTGGAAAGAACACACATGCAATGACAGTGGTGGATCCATGTGTGGTTTGTGAAAAGAACACACATGCAATGACTCTAGTGTTGGTTTTAGTATAAGAACACACATGCAATGACACTAGTGGGTTCACATGTGGTTTGTGAAAAGAACACACATGCAATGACCACTGGCTAATCCATATGTGGTTTGTGGAAAGAACACACATGCAATGACACTGCTTGATCCATGTGTGGTTTGTGGAAAAGAACACACATGCAATGACCAGTGGTTGATTCATGTGTGGTTTGTGGAAAGAACACACATGCAATGACCACTGGTTGATCCATATGTGGTTTGTGGAAAATAACACACATGCAATGACTCTAGTGCTAGTTTTAGTATAAGAATACACATGAAATGACCACTGGTTGATCCATATGTGGTTTCTGGAAAAGAACACACATGCAAAGACCACTGGTTGATCCATAAGTTGTTTGTGGAAAAGAACACACATGTAATGAGTCTAGTGGATCCATGTGTGGTTTGTGGAAAGAACACACATGCAATAACTCTAGTGGTTGATCCATGTGTGGTTTGTGGAAATAACACGCATGCAATGACTCTAGTGTTGGTTTGTGGTTTTAGTATAAGAAGAAACATGCAATGACTCAAATTGATCCATATGTGGTTTGTGGAAAGAACACACATGCAATGACTCTAGTGGTCGATCCATGTGTGGTTTGTGGAAATAACACACATGCAATGACTCTAGTGGTTGATCCATGTGTGGTTTGCAGAAATAACACACATGCAATGACTCTAATTGATCCATAAGTGGTTTATGGAAAAGAACACACATGCAATGACCACTGGTCGATCCATATGTGGTTTGTGGAAAGAACACACATGCAATGACCACTTGTTGATCCATATGTGGTTTGTGGAAAGAACACACATGCAATGACAGTGGTGGATCAATGTGTGGTTTGTGGATAGAACACACATGCAATGACTCTAGTGCTATTTTTAGTATAAGAACAAACATGAAATGACTCAAATGGATCCACATGTAGTTTGTGGAAAATAACACACATGCAATGAGTCTAGTGGATCCATGTGTGGTTTGTGGAAAACGACACACATGCAATGAGTCTAGTACTAGTTTGTTGTTTTAGTATAAGAACAAACATGCAATTACTCAAATGGATCCATATGTGGTTTGTGGAAAGAACACACATGCAATGACTCTGGTTGATCCATATCTGGTTTGTGGAAAGAACACACATGCAATGACCACTGGTTGATCCATATGTGGTTTGTGGAAAAGAACACACATGCAATGACCACTGGTTGATCCATGTGTGGTTTGTGGAAAGAACACACATGCAATGACAGTAGTGGATCCATGTGTGGTTTGTGAAAAGAACACACATGCAATGACTCTAGTGTTGGTTTTAGTATAAGAACACACATGCAATGACTCTAGTGTTGGTTTTAGTATAAGAACACACATGCAATGACTCTAGTGGGTTCACATGTGGTTTGTGAAAAGAACACACATGCAATGACACTGCTTGATCCATGTGTGGTTTGTGGAAAAGAACACACATGCAATGACCACTAGTTGATCCATGTGTGGTTTGTGTAAAGAACACACATGCAATGACCACTGGTTGATCCATATGTGGTTTGTGAAAAGAACACACATGCAATAACAAATTGTTAATCCATATGTGGTTTGTGGAAAGAACACACATGCAATGACACTGCTTGATCCATGTGTGGTTTGTGGAAAAGAACACACATGCAATGACCACTGGTTGATCCATGTGTGGCTTGTGGAAAGAACACACATGCAATGACCACTGGTTGATCCATATGTGTTTTGTGGAAAAGAACACACATGCAATGACCACTGGTTGATCCATATGTGGTTTGTGGAAAAGAACACACATGCAATGACCACTGGTTGATCCACGTGTGGTTTGTGGAAAGAACACACATGCAATGACAATGGTGGATCCATGTGTGGTTTGTGAAAAGAACACACATGCAATGACTCTAGTGTTGGTTTTAGTATAAGAACACACATGCAATGACTCTAGTGGGTTCACATGTGGTTTGTGGAAAGAACACACATGCAATGACACTGCTTGATCCATGTGTGGTTTGTGGAAAAGAACACACATGCAATGACCAGTGGTTGATCCATGTGTGGTTTGTGGAAAGAACACACATGCAATGACCACTGGTTGATCCATATGTGGTTTGTGGAAAATAACACACATGCAATGACTCTAGTGCTAGTTTTAGTATAAGAATACACATGCAATGACCACTGGTTGATCCATATGTGGTTTCTGGAAAAGAACACACATGCAAAGACCACTGGTTGATCCATAAGTTGTTTATGGAAAAGAACACACATGCAATGAGTCTAGTGGATCCATGTGTGGTTTGTGGAAAAGAACACACATGCAATGACTCTAGTGCTGGTTTGTGGTTTTAGTATAAGAATAAACATGCAATGACTAAAATGGATCCATATGTGGTTCGTGGAAAGAACACACATGCAATGACACTGGTGATCCGTATGTGGTTTGTGGAAAAGAATACACATGCAAAGACCACTGGTTGATCCATAAGTTGTTTGTGGAGAAGAACACACATGCAATGAGTCTAGTGGATCCATGTGTGGTTTCTGGAAAAGAACACACATGGAATGACTCTAGTGCCGGTTTGTGGTTTTAGTATAAGAACAAACATGCAATGACTCAACTGGATCCATATGTGGTTTGTGGTCAGAACACACATGCAATGACACTGGTAGATCCATATGTGGTTTGTGGAAAGAATACACATGCAATGACACTGCTTGATCCATGTGTGGTTTGTGGAAAGAACACACATGCAATGACCACTAGTTGATCCATATGTGGTTTGTGGAAAGAACACACATGGAATGACACTAGTTGATCCATGTGTGGTTTGTGGAAAGAACACACATGCAATAACTCTAGTGGTTGATCCATGTGTGGTTTGTGGAAATAACACGCATGCAATGACTCTAGTGTTGGTTTGTGGTTTTAGTATAAGAAGAAACATGCAATGACTCAAATGGATCCATATGTGGTTTGTGGAAAGAACACACATGCAATGACACTGGTTGATCCATATGTGGTTTGTGGAAAGAACACACATGCAATGACCACTTGTTGATCCATATGTGGTTTGTGGAAAAGAACAGACCTGCAATGACCACTTGTTGATCCATGTGTGATTTGTGGAAAGAACACACATGCAATGACCACTGGTTGATCCATATGTGGTTTGTGGAAAAGAACAAACATGTAATGACTCTAGTGTTGGTTTTAGTATAAGAACACACATGCAATAACTCTAGTGGGTTCACATGTGGTTTGTGAAAAGAACACACATGCAATGACACTGCTTGATCCATGTGTGGTTTGTGGAAAAGAACACACATGCAATGACCACTAGTTGATCCATGTGTGGTTTGTGTAAAGAACACACATGCAATGACCACTAGTTGATCCATATGTGGTTTGTGAAAAGAACACACGTGCAATGACCACTGGTTGATGCATATGTGGTTTGTGGAAAAGAACACACATGCAATAACCACTGGTTGATCCATATGTGGTTTATGGAAAGAACACACATGCAATGACACTGCTTGATCCATGTGTGGTTTGTGGAAAAGAACACATATGTAATGACCCCTGGTTGATCCATGTGTGGTTTGTGGAAAGAACACACATGCAATGACCACTGGTTGATCCATATGTGGTTTGTGGAAAAGAACACACATGTAATGACCACTGGTTGATCCATATGTGGTTTGTGGAAAAAGAACACACATGCAATTACAGTGGTGGATCCATGTGTGGTTTGTGAAAAGAACACACATGCAATGACTCTAGTGTTGGTTTTAGTATAAGAACACACATGCAATGACTCTAGTGGGTTCACATGTGGTGTATGAAAAGAACACACATGCAATGACCACTGGTTGATCCATATGTGGTTTGTGGAAAGAACACACATGCAATGACTCTGCTTGATCCATGTGTGGTTTGTGGAAAGAACAAACATGCAATGACCACTAGTTGATCCATATGTGGTTTGTGGAAAAGAACACACATGCAATGACCACTGGTTGATCCATAAGTGGTTTGTGGAAAGAACACATATGCAATGACGCTAGTGCTAGTTTTAGTATAAGAACACACATGCAATGACCACTGGTTGATCCATATGTGGTTTGTGGAAAAGAACACACATGCAAAGACCACTGGTTGATCCATAAGTTGTTTGTGGAAAAGAACACACATGCAATGAGTCTAGTGGATCCATGTGTGTTTTGTGGAAATGAACACACATGCAATGACTCTAGTGCTAGTTTGTGGTTTTAGTATAAGAACAAACATGCAATGACTCAAATGGATCCATATGTGGATCGTGGAAAGAACACACATGCAATGACCACTGGTTGATCCATATGTCGTTTGTGGAAAAGAACACGCATGCAAACACCACTGGTTGATCCATAAGTTGTTTTCGGGGAAGAACACACATGCAATGACTCTAGTGGATCCACATGTGGTTTGTTAAAAGAACACACATGCAATGACTCTAGTGTCGGTTTGTGGTTTTAGTATAAGAACAAACATGCAATGACTCAAATGGGTCCATATGTGGTTTGTGGAAAGAACACACATGCAATGACACTGGTTGATCCATATGTGGTTTGTGGAAAGAACACACATGCAAAGACCACCGGTTGATCCATAAGTTGTTTGTGGAGAAGAACACACATGCAATGAGTCTAGTGGATCCATGTGTGGTTTGTGGAAAAGAACACACATGCAATGACTCTAGTGCCGGTTTGTGGTTTTAGTATAAGAACAAACATGCAATGACTCAATTGGATCCATATGTGGTTTGTGGTCAGAACACACATGCAATGACACTGGTAGATCCATATGTGGTTTGTGGAAAGAACACACATGCAATGACACTGCTTGATCCATGTGTGGTTTGTGGAAAGAACACACATGCAATGACCACTGGTTGATCCATATGTGGTTTGTGGAAAGAACACACATGGAATGACACTAGTTGATCCATGTGTGGTTTGTGGAAAGAACACACATGCAATAACTCTAGTGGTTGATCCATGTGTGGTTTGTGGAAATAACATGCATGCAATGATTCTAGTGTTGGTTTGTGGTTTTAGTATAAGAAGAAACATGGAATGACTCAAATGGATCCATATGTGGTTTGTGGAAAGAACACACATGCAATGACACTGGTTGATCCATGTGTGGTTTGTGGAAAAGAACACACATGCAATGCCCACTAGTTGATCCATGTGTGGTTTGTGTAAAGAACACACATGCAATGACCACTGGTTGATCCATATGTGGTTTGTGAAAAGAACACACATGCAATAACAAATTGTTAATCCATATGTGGTTTGTGGAAAGAACACACATGCAATGACACTGCTTGATCCATGTGTGGTTTGTGGAAAAGAACACACATGCAATGACCACTGGTTGATCCATGTGTGGCTTGTGGAAAGAACACACATGCAATGACCACTGGTTGATCCATATGTGGTTTGTGGGAAAGAACACACATGCAATGACCACTGGTTGATCCATATGTGGTTTGTGGAAAAGAACACACATGCAATGACCACTGGTTGATCCACATGTGGTTTGTGGAAAGAACACACATGCAATGACAGTGGTGGATCCATGTGTGGTTTGTGAAAAGAACACACATGCAATGACTCTAGTGTTGGTTTTAGTATAAGAACACACATGCAATGACTCTTGTGGGTTCACATGTGGTTTGTGAAAAGAACACACATGCAATGACCACTAGTTAATCCATATGTGGTTTGTGGAAAGAACACACATGCAAAGACACTGCTTGATCCATGTGTGGTTTGTGGAAAAGAACACACATGCAATGACCAGTGGTTGATTCATGTGTGGTTTGTGGAAAGAACACACATGCAATGACCACTGGTTGATCCATATGTGGTTTGTGGAAAATAACACACATGCAATGACTCTAGTGCTAGTTTTAGTACAAGAATACACATGCAATGACCACTGGTTGATCCATATGTGGTTTCTGGAAAAGAACACACATGCAAAGACCACTGGTTGATCCATAAGTTGTTTGTGGAAAAGAACACACATGCAATGAGTCTAGTGGATCCATGTGTGGTTTGTGGAAAGAACACACATGCAATAACTCTAGTGGTTGATCCATGTGTGGTTTGTGGAAATAACACGCATGCAATGACTCTAGTGTTGGTTTGTGGTTTTAGTATAAGAAGAAACATGCAATGACTCAAATTGATCCATATGTGGTTTGTGGAAAGAACACACATGCAATGACTCTAGTGGTCGATCCATGTGTGGTTTGTGGAAATAACACACATGCAATGACTCTAGTGGTTGATCCATGTGTGGTTTGCAGAAATAACACACATGCAATGACTCTAATGGATCCATAAGTGGTTTATGGAAAAGAACACACATGCAATGACCACTGGTTGATCCATATGTGGTTTGTGGAAAGAACACACATGCAATGACCACTTGTTGATCCATATGTGGTTTGTGGAAAGAACACACATGCAATGACAGTGGTGGATCAATGTGTGGTTTGTGGAAAGAACACACATGCAATGACCACTGGTTGATCCATATGTGGTTTGTGTAAAGAACACACATGGAATGACACTAGTTGATCCATGTGTGGTTTGTGGAAAGAACACACATGCAATAACTCTAGTGGTTGATCCATGTGTGGTTTGTGGAAATAACATGCATGCAATGATTCTAGTGTTGGTTTGTGGTTTTAGTATAAGAAGAAACATGCAATGACTCAAATGGATCCGTATGTGGTTTGTGGAAAGAACACACATGCAATGACACTGGTTGATCCATGTGTGGTTTGTGGAAAAGAACACACATGCAATGACCACTAGTTGATCCATGTGTGGTTTGTGTAAAGAACACACATGCAATGACCACTGGTTGATCCATATGTGGTTTGGGAAAAGAACACACATGCAATAACAAATTGTTAATCCATATGTGGTTTGTGGAAAGAACACACATGCAATGACACTGCTTGATCCATGTGTGGTTTGTGGAAAAGAACACACATGCAATGACCACTGGTTGATCCATGTGTGGCTTATGGAAATAACACACATGCAATGACCACTGGTTCATCCATATGTGGTTTGTGGAAAAGAACACACATGCAATGACCACTGGTTGATCCATATGTGGTTTGTGGAAAAGAACACGCAAGCAAACACCACTGGTTGATCCATAAGTTGTTTTCGGGGAAGAACACACATGCAATGACTCTAGTGGATCCACATGTGGTTTGTTAAAAGAACACACATGCAATGACTCTAGTGTCAGTTTGTGGTTTTAGTATAAGAACAAACATGCAATGACTCAAATGGGTCCATATGTGGTTTGTGGAAAGAACACACATGCAATGACACTGGTTGATCCATATGTGGTTTGTGGAAAGAACACACATGCAAAGACCACTGGTTGATCCATAAGTTGTTTGTGGAGAAGAACACACATGCAATGAGTCTAGTGGATCCATGTGTGGTTTGTGGAAAAGAACACACATGCAATGACTCTAGTGCCAGTTTGTGGTTTTAGTATAAGAACAAACATGCAATGACTCAATTGGATCCATATGTGGTTTGTGGTCAGAACACACATGCAATGACACTGGTAGATCCATATGTGGTTTGTGAAAAGAACACACATGCAATGACCACTGGTTGATCCATATGTGGTTTCTGGAAAAGAACACACATGCAAAGACCACTGGTTGATCCATAAGTTGTTTGTGGAAAAGAACACACATGCAATGAGTCTAGTGGATCCATGTGTGGTTTGTGGAAAGAACACACATGCAATAACTCTAGTGGTTGATCCATGTGTGGTTTGTGGAAATAACACACATGCAATGACTCTAGTGTTGGTTTGTGGTTTTAGTATAAGAAGAAACATGCAATGACTGAAATTGATCCATATGTGGTTTGTGGAAAGAACACACATGCAATGACTCTAGTGGTCGATCCATGTGTGGTTTGTGGAAATAACACACATGCAATGACTCTAGTGGTTGATCCATGTGTGGTTTGCAGAAATAACACACATGCAATGACTCTAATGGATCCATAAGTGGTTTATGGAAAAGAACACACATGCAATGACCACTGGTTGATCCATATGTGGTTTGTGGAAAGAACACACATGCAATGACCACTTGTTGATCCATATGTGGTTTGTGGAAAGAACACACATGCAATGACAGTGGTGGATCAATGTGTGGTTTGTGGATAGAACACACATGCAATGACTCTAGTGCTATTTTTAGTATAAGAACAAACATGAAATGACTCAAATGGATCCACATGTAGTTTGTGGAAAATAACACACATGCAATGAGTCTAGTGGATCCATGTGTGGTTTGTGGAAAAGGACACACATGCAATGAGTCTAGTACTAGTTTGTTGTTTTAGTATAAGAACAAACATGCAATTACTCAAATGGATCCATATGTGGTTTGTGGAAAGAACACACATGCAATGACTCTGGTTGATCCATATCTGGTTTGTGGAAAGAACACACATGCAATGACCACTGGTTGATCCATATGTGGTTTGTGGAAAAGAACACACATGCAATGACCACTGGTTGATCCATGTGTGGTTTGTGGAAAGAACACACATGCAATGAAAGTAGTGGATCCATGTGTGGTTTGTGAAAAGAACACACATGCAATGACTCTAGTGTTGGTTTTAGTATAAGAACACACATGCAATGACTCTAGTGTTGGTTTTAGTATAAGAACACACATGCAATGACTCTAGTGGGTTCACATGTGGTTTGTGAAAAGAACACACATGCAATGACACTGCTTGATCCATGTGTGGTTTGTGGAAAAGAACACACATGCAATGACCACTAGTTGATCCATGTGTGGTTTGTGTAAAGAACACACATGCAATGACCACTGGTTGATCCATATGTGGTTTGTGAAAAGAACACACATGCAATAACAAATTGTTAATCCATATGAGGTTTGTGGAAAGAACACACATGCAATGACACTGCTTGATCCATGTGTGGTTTGTGGAAAAGAACACACATGCAATGACCACTGGTTGATCCATGTGTGGCTTGTGGAAAGAACACACATGCAATGACCACTGGTTGATCCATATGTGGTTTGTGGAAAAGAACACACATGCAATGACCACTGGTTGATCCATATGTGGTTTGTGGAAAAAACACACATGCAATGACCACTGGTTGATCCACGTGTGGTTTGTGGAAAGAACACACATGCAATGACAGTGGTGGATCCATGTGTGGTTTGTGAAAAGAACACACATGCAATGACTCTAGTGTTGGTTTTAGTATAAGAACACACATGCAATGACTCTAGTGGGTTCACATGTGGTTTGTGGAAAGAACACACATGCAATGACACTGCTTGATCCATGTGTGGTTTGTGGAAAAGAACACACATGAATGACCAGTGGTTGATCCATGTGTGGTTTGTGGAAAGAACACACATGCAATGACCACTGGTTGATCCATATGTGGTTTGTGGAAAATAACAAACATGCAATGACTCTAGTGCTAGTTTTAGTATAAGAATACACATGCAATGACCACTGGTTGATCCATATGTGGTTTCTGGAAAAGAAAATACATGCAAAGACCACTGGTTGATCCATAAGTTGTTTGTGGAAAAGAACACACATGCAATGAGTCTAGTGGATCCATGTGTGGTTTGTGGAAAAGAACACACATGCAATGACTCTAGTGCTGGTTTGTGGTTTTAGTATAAGAATAAACATGCAATGACTCAAATGGATCCATATGTGGTTCGTGGAAAGAACACACATGCAATGACACTGGTGATCCATATGTGGTTTGTGGAAAAGAATACACATGCAAAGACCACTGGTTGATCCATAAGTTGTTTGTGGAGAAGAACACACATGCAATGAGTCTAGTGGATCCATGTGTGGTTTGTGGAAAAGAACACACATGGAATGACTCTAGTGCCGGTTTGTGGTTTTAGTATAAGAACAAACATGCAATGACTCAATTGGATCCATATGTGGTTTGTGGTCAGAACACACATGCAATGACACTAGTAGATCCATATGTGGTTTGTGGAAAGAACACACATGCAATGACACTGCTTGATCCATGTGTGGTTTGTGGAAAGAACACACATGCAATGACCACTAGTTGATCCATATGTGGTTTGTGGAAAGAACACACATGGAATGACACTAGTTGATCCATGTGTGGTTTGTGGAAAGAACACACATGCAATAACTCTAGTGGTTGATCCATGTGTGGTTTGTGGAAATAACACGCATGCAATGACTCTAGTGTTGGTTTGTGGTTTTAGTATAAGAAGAAACATGCAATGACTCAAATGGATCCATATGTAGTTTGTGGAAAGAACACACATGCAATGACACTGGTTGATCCATATATGGTTTGTGGAAAGAACACACATGCAATGACCACTTGTTGATCCATATGTGGTTTGTGGAAAAGAACAGACCTGCAATGACCACTGGTTGATCCATGTGTGATTTGTGGAAAGAACACACATGCAATGCCACTGGTTGATCCATATGTGGTTTGTGGAAAAGAACAAACATGTAATGACTCTAGTGTTGGTTTTAGTATAAGAACACACATGCAATAACTCTAGTGGGTTCACATGTGGTTTGTGAAAAGAACACACATGCAATGACACTGCTTGATCCATGTGTGGTTTGTGGAAAAGAACACACATGCAATGACCACTAGTTGATCCATGTGTGGTTTGTTTAAAGAACACACATGCAATGACCACTAGTTGATCCATATGTGGTTTGTGAAAAGAACACACGTGCAATGACCACTGGTTGATGCATATGTGGTTTGTGGAAAAGAACACACATGCAATAACCACTGGTTGATCCATATGTGGTTTATGGAAAGAACACACATGCAATGACACTGCTTGATCCATGTGTGGTTTGTGGAAAAGAACACATATGTAATGACCCCTGGTTGATCCATGTGTGGTTTGTGGAAAGAACACACATGCAATGACCACTGGTTGATCCATATGTGGTTTGTGGAAAAGAACACACATGTAATGACCACTGGTTGATCCATATGTGGTTTGTGGAAAAGAACACACATGCAATTACAGTGGTGGATCCATGTGTGGTTTGTGAAAAGAACACACATGCAATGACTCTAGTGTTGGTTTTAGTATAAGAACACACATGCAATGACTCTAGTGGGTTCACATGTGGTGTATGAAAAGAACACACATGCAATGACCACTGGTTGATCCATATGTGGTTTGTGGAAAGAACACACATGCAATGACTCTGCTTGATCCATGTGTGGTTTGTGGAAAGAACAAACATGCAATGACCACTAGTTGATCCATATGTGGTTTGTGGAAAAGAACACACATGCAATGACCACTGGTTGATCGATAAGTGGTTTGTGGAAAGAACACATATGCAATGATGCTAGTGCTAGTTTTAGTATAAGAACACACATGCAATGACCACTGGTTGATCCATATGTGGTTTGTGGAAAAGAACACACATGCAAAGACCACTAGTTGATCCATAAGTTGTTTGTGGAAAAGAACACACATGCAATGAGTCTAGTGGATCCATGTGTGGTTTGTGGAAAAGAACACACATGCAATGACTCTAGTGCTAGTTTGTGGTTTTAGTATAAGAACAAACATGCAATGACTCAAATGGATCCATATGTGGATCGTGGAAAGAACACACATGCAATGACACTGGTTGATCCATATGTGGTTTGTGGAAAATAACAAACATGCAATGACTCTAGTGCTAGTTTTAGTATAAGAATACACATGCAATGACCACTGGTTGATCCATATGTGGTTTCTGGAAAAGAAAATACATGCAAAGACCACTGGTTGATCCATAAGTTGTTTGTGGAAAAGAACACACATGCAATGAGTCTAGTGGATCCATGTGTGGTTTGTGGAAAAGAACACACATGCAATGACTCTAGTGCTGGTTTGTGGTTTTAGTATAAGAATAAACATGCAATGACTCAAATGGATCCATATGTGGTTCGTGGAAAGAACACACATGCAATGACACTGGTGATCCATATGTGGTTTGTGGAAAAGAATACACATGCAAAGACCACTGGTTGATCCATAAGTTGTTTGTGGAGAAGAACACACATGCAATGAGTCTAGTGGATCCATGTGTGGTTTGTGGAAAAGAACACACATGGAATGACTCTAGTGCCGGTTTGTGGTTTTAGTATAAGAACAAACATGCAATGACTCAATTGGATCCATATGTGGTTTGTGGTCAGAACACACATGCAATGACACTAGTAGATCCATATGTGGTTTGTGGAAAGAACACACATGCAATGACACTGCTTGATCCATGTGTGGTTTGTGGAAAGAACACACATGCAATGACCACTAGTTGATCCATATGTGGTTTGTGGAAAGAACACACATGGAATGACACTAGTTGATCCATGTGTGGTTTGTGGAAAGAACACACATGCAATAACTCTAGTGGTTGATCCATGTGTGGTTTGTGGAAATAACACGCATGCAATGACTCTAGTGTTGGTTTGTGGTTTTAGTATAAGAAGAAACATGCAATGACTCAAATGGATCCATATGTAGTTTGTGGAAAGAACACACATGCAATGACACTGGTTGATCCATATATGGTTTGTGGAAAGAACACACATGCAATGACCACTTGTTGATCCATATGTGGTTTGTGGAAAAGAACAGACCTGCAATGACCACTGGTTGATCCATGTGTGATTTGTGGAAAGAACACACATGCAATGCCACTGGTTGATCCATATGTGGTTTGTGGAAAAGAACAAACATGTAATGACTCTAGTGTTGGTTTTAGTATAAGAACACACATGCAATAACTCTAGTGGGTTCACATGTGGTTTGTGAAAAGAACACACATGCAATGACACTGCTTGATCCATGTGTGGTTTGTGGAAAAGAACACACATGCAATGACCACTAGTTGATCCATGTGTGGTTTGTTTAAAGAACACACATGCAATGACCACTAGTTGATCCATATGTGGTTTGTGAAAAGAACACACGTGCAATGACCACTGGTTGATGCATATGTGGTTTGTGGAAAAGAACACACATGCAATAACCACTGGTTGATCCATATGTGGTTTATGGAAAGAACACACATGCAATGACACTGCTTGATCCATGTGTGGTTTGTGGAAAAGAACACATATGTAATGACCCCTGGTTGATCCATGTGTGGTTTGTGGAAAGAACACACATGCAATGACCACTGGTTGATCCATATGTGGTTTGTGGAAAAGAACACACATGTAATGACCACTGGTTGATCCATATGTGGTTTGTGGAAAAGAACACACATGCAATTACAGTGGTGGATCCATGTGTGGTTTGTGAAAAGAACACACATGCAATGACTCTAGTGTTGGTTTTAGTATAAGAACACACATGCAATGACTCTAGTGGGTTCACATGTGGTGTATGAAAAGAACACACATGCAATGACCACTGGTTGATCCATATGTGGTTTGTGGAAAGAACACACATGCAATGACTCTGCTTGATCCATGTGTGGTTTGTGGAAAGAACAAACATGCAATGACCACTAGTTGATCCATATGTGGTTTGTGGAAAAGAACACACATGCAATGACCACTGGTTGATCGATAAGTGGTTTGTGGAAAGAACACATATGCAATGATGCTAGTGCTAGTTTTAGTATAAGAACACACATGCAATGACCACTGGTTGATCCATATGTGGTTTGTGGAAAAGAACACACATGCAAAGACCACTGGTTGATCCATAAGTTGTTTGTGGAAAAGAACACACATGCAATGAGTCTAGTGGATCCATGTGTGGTTTGTGGAAAAGAACACACATGCAATGACTCTAGTGCTAGTTTGTGGTTTTAGTATAAGAACAAACATGCAATGACTCAAATGGATCCATATGTGGATCGTGGAAAGAACACACATGCAATGACACTGGTTGATCCATATGTGGTTTGTGGAAAGAACACACATGCAATGACCACTGGTTGATCCATATGTCGTTTGTGGAAAAGAACACGCATGCAAACACCACTGGTTGATCCATAAGTTGTTTTCGGGGAAGAACACACATGCAATGACTCTAGTGGATCCACATGTGGTTTGTTAAAAGAACACACATGCAATGACTCTAGTGTCGGTTTGTGGTTTTAGTATAAGAACAAACATGCAATGACTCAAATGGGTCCATATGTGGTTTGTGGAAAGAACACACATGCAATGACACTGGTTGATCCATATGTGGTTTGTGGAAAGAACACACATGCAAAGACCACCGGTTGATCCATAAGTTGTTTGTGGAGAAGAACACACATGCAATGAGTCTAGTGGATCCATGTGTGGTTTGTGGAAAAGAACACACATGCAATGACACTGCTTGATCCATGTGTGGTTTGTGGAAAGAACACACATGCAATGACCACTAGTTGATCCATATGTGGTTTGTGGAAAGAACACACATGGAATGACACTAGTTGATCCATGTGTGGTTTGTGGAAAGAACACACATGCAATAACTCTAGTGGTTGATCCATGTGTGGTTTGTGGAAATAACACGCATGCAATGACTCTAGTGTTGGTTTGTGGTTTTAGTATAAGAAGAAACATGCAATGACTCAAATGGATCCATATGTGGTTTGTGGAAAGAACACACATGCAATGACACTGGTTGATCCATATGTGGTTTGTGGAAAGAACACACATGCAATGACCACTTGTTGATCCATATGTGGTTTGTGGAAAAGAACAGACCTGCAATGACCACTGGTTGATCCATGTGTGATTTGTGGAAAGAACACACATGCAATGCCACTGGTTGATCCATATGTGGTTTGTGGAAAAGAACAAACATGTAATGACTCTAGTGTTGGTTTTAGTATAAGAACACACATGCAATAACTCTAGTGGGTTCACATGTGGTTTGTGAAAAGAACACACATGCAATGACACTGCTTGATCCATGTGTGGTTTGTGGAAAAGAACACACATGCAATGACCACTAGTTGATCCATGTGTGGTTTGTGTAAAGAACACACATGCAATGACCACTAGTTGATCCATATGTGGTTTGTGAAAAGAACACACGTGCAATGACCACTGGTTGATGCATATGTGGTTTGTGGAAAAGAACACACATGCAATAACCACTGGTTGATCCATATGTGGTTTATGGAAAGAACACACATGCAATGACACTGCTTGATCCATGTGTGGTTTGTGGAAAAGAACACATATGTAATGACCCCTGGTTGATCCATGTGTGGTTTGTGGAAAGAACACACATGCAATGACCACTGGTTGATCCATATGTGGTTTGTGGAAAAGAACACACATGTAATGACCACTGGTTGATCCATATGTGGTTTGTGGAAAAGAACACTCATGCAATTACAGTGGTGGATCCATGTGTGGTTTGTGAAAAGAACACACATGCAATGACTCTAGTGTTGGTTTTAGTATAAGAACACACATGCAGTGACTCTAGTGGGTTCACATGTGGTGTATGAAAAGAACACACATGCAATGACCACTGGTTGATCCATATGTGGTTTGTGGAAAGAACACACATGCAATGACTCTGCTTGATCCATGTGTGGTTTGTGGAAAGAACAAACATGCAATGACCACTAGTTGATCCATATGTGGTTTGTGGAAAAGAACACACATGCAATGACCACTGGTTGATCGATAAGTGGTTTGTGGAAAGAACACATATGCAATGACGCTAGTGCTAGTTTTAGTATAAGAACACACATGCAATGACCACTTGTTGATCCATATGTGGTTTGTGGAAAAGAACACACATGCAAAGACCACTGGTTGATCCATAAGTTGTTTGTGGAAAAGAACACACATGCAATGAGTCTAGTGGATCCATGTGTGGTTTGTGGAAAAGAACACACATGCAATGACTCTAGTGCTAGTTTGTGGTTTTAGTATAAGAACAAACATGCAATGACTCAAATGGATCCATATGTGGATCGTGGAAAGAACACACATGCAATGACACTGGTTGATCCATATGTGGTTTGTGGAAAGAACACACATGCAATGACCACTGGTTGATCCATATGTCGTTTGTGGAAAAGAACACGCATGCAAACACCACTGGTTGATCCATAAGTTGTTTTCGGGGAAGAACACACATGCAATGACTCTAGTGGATCCACATGTGGTTTGTTAAAAGAACACACATGCAATGACTCTAGTGTCGGTTTGTGGTTTTAGTATAAGAACAAACATGCAATGACTCAAATGGGTCCATATGTGGTTTGTGGAAAGAACACACATGCAATGACACTGGTTGATCCATATGTGGTTTGTGGAAAGAACACACATGCAAAGACCACTGGTTGATCCATAAGTTGTTTGTGGAGAAGAACACACATGCAATGAGTCTAGTGGATCCATGTGTGGTTTGTGGAAAAGAACACACATGCAATGGCTCTAGTGCCAGTTTGTGGTTTTAGTATAAGAACAAACATGCAATGACTCAATTGGATCCATATGTGGTTTGTGGTCAGAACACACATGCAATGACACTGGTAGATCCATATGTGGGTTGTGGAAAGAACACACATGCAATGACACTGCTTGATCCATGTGTGGTTTGTGGAAAGAACACACATGCAATGACCACTGGTTCATCCATATGTGGTTTGTGGAAAGAACACACATGGAATGACACTAGTTGATCCATGTGTGGTTTGTGGAAAGAACACACATGCAATAACTCTAGTGGTTGATCCATGTGTGGTTTGTGGAAATAACATGCATGCAATGATTCTAGTGTTGGTTTGTGGTTTTAGTATAAGAAGAAACATGCAATGACTCAAATGGATCCATATGTGGTTTGTGGAAAGAACACACATGCAATGACACTGGTTGATCCATATGTGGTTTGTGGAAAGAACACACATGCAATGACCACTTGTTGATCCATATGTGGTTTGTGGAAAAGAACAGACCTGCAATGACTACTGGTTGATCCATGTGTGATTTGTGGAAAGAACACACATGCAATGACCACTGGTTGATCCATATGTGGTTTATGGAAAAGAACAAACATGTAATGACTCTAGTGTTGGTTTTAGTATAAGAACACAGATGCAATGACTCTAGTGGGTTCACATGTGGTTTGTGAAAAGAACACACATGAAATGACACTGCTTGATCCATGTGTGGTTTGTGGAAAAGAACACACATGCAATGACCACTAGTTGATCCATGTGTGGTTTGTGTAAAGAACACACATGCAATGACCACTAGTTGATCCATAAGTGGTTTGTGAAAAGAACACACGTGCAATGACCACTGGTTGATGCATATATGGTTTGTGTAAAAGAACACACATGCAATGACCACTGGTTGATCCATATGTGGTTTATGGAAAGAACACACATGCAATGACACTGCTTGATATATGTGTGGTTTGTGGAAAAGAACACATATGTAATGACCCCTGGTTGATCCATGTGTGGTTTGTGGAAAGAACACACATGCAATGACCACTGGTTGATCCATATGTGGTTTGTGGAAAAGAACACACATGTAATGACCACTGGTTGATCCATATGTGGTTTGTGGAAAAGAACACACATGCAATTACAGTGGTGGATCCATGTGTGGTTTGTGAAAAGAACACACATGCAATGACTCTAGTGTTGGTTTTAGTATAAGAACACACATGCAATGACTCTAGTGGGTTCACATGTGGTTTATGAAAAGAACACACATGAAATGACCACTGGTTGATCCATATGTGGTTTGTGGAAAGAACAGACATGCAATGACTCTGCTTGATCCATGTGTGGTTTGTGGAAAGAACACACATGCAATGACCACTAGTTGATCCATATGTGGTTTGTGGAAAAGAACACACATGCAATGACCACTCGTTGATCCATAAGTGGTTTGTGGAAAGAACACATATGCAATGACGCTAGTGCTAGTTTTAGTATAAGAACACACATGCAATGACCACTTGTTGATCCATATGTGGTTTGTGGAAAAGAACACACATGCAAAGACCACTGGTTGATCCATAAGTTGTTTGTGGAAAAGAACACACATGCAATGAGTCTAGTGGATCCATGTGTGGTTTGTGGAAAAGAACACACATGCAATGTCTCTAGTGCTAGTTTGTGGTTTTAGTATAAGAACAAACATGCAATGACTCAAATGGATCCATATGTGGATCGTGGAAAGAACACACATGTAATGACACTGGTTGATCCATATGTGGTTTGTGGAAAGAACACACATGCAATGACCACTGGTTGATCCATATATCGTTTGTGGAAAAGAACACGCATGCAAAGACCACTGGTTGATCCATAAGTTGTTTTCGGGGAAGAACACACATGCAATGACTCTAGTGGATCCACATGTGGTTTGTTAAAAGAACACACATGCAATGACTCTAGTGTCGGTTTGTGGTTTTAGTATAAGAACAAACATGCAATGACTCAAATGGGTCCATATGTGGTTTGTGGAAAGAACACACATGCAATGACACTGGTTGATCCATATGTGGTTTGTGTAAAGAACACACATGCAATGACCACTCGTTGATCCATATGTGGTTTGTGGAAAAGAACACACATGCAATGACCACTGGTTGATCCATTTGTGGTTTGTGGAAAGAACACACATGTAATGACCACTGGTTGATCCATATGTGGTTTCTGGAAAAGAACACACATGCAATGACTCTAGTGTTGGTTTTAGTATAAGAACACACATGCAATGACTCTAGTGGGTTCATGTGGTTTGTGAAAAGAACACACATGCAATGACACTGCTTGATCCATTTGTGGTTTGTGGAAAAGAACACACATGCAATGACCACTAGTTGATCCATGTGTGGTTTGTGGAAAGAACACACATGCAATGACCACTGGTTGATCCATATGTGGTTTGTGAAAACAATACACATGCAATGACCACTGGTTGATCCAAATGTGGTTTTTGGAAAAGAACACACATGCAATGACCACTGGTTGATCCATATGTGGTTTGTGGAAAAGAACACACATGCAATGACCACTGGTTGATCCACGTGTGGTTTGTGGAAAGAACACACATGCAATGACAATGGTCGATCCATGTGTGGTTTGTGAAAAGATCACACATGCAATGACTCTAGTGTTGGTTTCAGTATAAGAACACACATGCAATGACTCTAGTGGGTTCACATGTGGTTTGTGAAAAGAACAAACATGCAATGACCATTGGTTGATCCATATGTGGTTTGTGGAAAGAACATACATGCAATGACACTCCTTGATCCATGCGTGGTTTGCGGAAAGAACACACATGCAATGACTCTAATGGATCCATAAGTGGTTTATGGAAAAGAACACACATGCAATGACCACTGGTTGATCCAGATGTGGTTTGTGGAAAGAACACACATGCAATGACCACTTGTCGATCCATGTGTGGTTTGTGGAAAGAACACACATGCAATGACCGTGGTGGATCAATGTGTGGTTTGTGGATAGAACACACATGTAATGACTCTAGTGCTATTTTTAGTATAAGAGCAAACATGAAATGACTCAAATGGATCCATATGTGGTTTGTGGAAAGGAACACACATGCAATGAGTCTAGTGGATCCATGTGTGGTTTGTGGAAAAGAACACACATGCAATCAGTCTAGTATTGGTTTGTGGTTTTAGTATAAGAAGAAACATGCAATGACTCAAATGGATTCATATGTGGTTTGTGGAAAGAACACACATGCAATGACACTGGTTGATCCATATGTGGTTTGTGGAAAGAACACACATGCAATGGCCGCTGGTTGATCCATGAGTGGTTTGTGGAAAGAACACACATGCAGTGACCACTGGTGGATCCATATGTTGTTTGTGAAAATAACACACATAAAATGAACACTGGTGGATCCATAAGTGGTTTGTGGAAAAAACACACATGCAATGACTCTAGTTCTAGTTTTAGTTAAAAACACACATGCAATGACTCTAATGGATCCACAGGTGGTTTGTGAAAATAATACACATGCAATGACCACTTGTTGATCCATGTGTGGTTTGTGGGAAGAACACATATGCAATGACAGTGGTGGATCCATGTGTGGTTTGTGGAAAGAACACACATGCAATGACTCTTGTGGTTAATCCATGTGTGGTTTGTGGAAATAACACACATGCAATGACTCTAGTGTTTGTTTTAGTATAAGAACACACATGCAATGACACTGCTTGATCCATGTGTGGTTTGTGGAAAGAACACACATGCAGTGACTCTTGTGGTTGATCCATGTGTGGTTTGTGCAAAGAACACACATGCAATGACACTGGTTGATCCATATGTGGTTTGTGGAAAGAACACACATGCAAAGACCACTGGTTGATCCATAAGTTGTTTGTGGAGAAGAACACACATGCAATGAGTCTAGTGGATCCATGTGTGGTTTGTGGAAAAGAACACACATGCAATGACTCTAGTGCCGGTTTGTGGTTTTAGTATAAGAACAAACATGCAATGACTCAATTGGATCCATATGTGGTTTGTGGTCAGAACACACATGCAATGACACTGGTAGATCCATATGTGGTTTTGGAAAGAACACACATGCAATGACAGTGGTGGATCAATGTGTGGTTTGTGGAAAGAACACACATGCAATGACCACTGGTTGATCCATATGTGGTTTGTGTAAAGAACACACATGGAATGACACTAGTTGATCCATGTGTGGTTTGTGGAAAGAACACACATGCAATAACTCTAGTGGTTGATCCATGTGTGGTTTGTGGAAATAACATGCATGCAATGATTCTAGTGTTGGTTTGTGGTTTTAGTATAAGAAGAAACATGCAATGACTCAAATGGATCCATATGTGGTTTGTGGAAAGAACACACATGCAATGACACTGGTTGATCCATATGTGGTTTGTGGAAAGAACACACATGCAATGACCACTCGTTGATCCATATGTGGTTTGTGGAAAAGAACACACATGCAATGACCACTGGTTGATCCATTTGTGGTTTGTGGAAAGAACACACATGTAATGACCACTGGTTGATCCATATGTGGTTTCTGGAAAAGAACACACATGCAATGACTCTAGTGTTGGTTTTAGTATAAGAACACACATGCAATGACTCTAGTGGGTTCATGTGGTTTGTGAAAAGAACACACATGCAATGACACTGCTTGATCCATTTGTGGTTTGTGGAAAAGAACACACATGCAATGACCACTAGTTGATCCATGTGTGGTTTGTGGAAAGAACACACATGCAATGACCACTGGTTGATCCATATGTGGTTTGTGAAAAGAATACACATGCAATGACCACTGGTTGATCCAAATGTGGTTTTTGGAAAAGAACACACATGCAATGACCACTGGTTGATCCATATGTGGTTTGTGGAAAAGAACACACATGCAATGACCACTGGTTGATCCACGTGTGGTTTGTGGAAAGAACACACATGCAATGACAATGGTCGATCCATGTGTGGTTTGTGAAAAGATCACACATGCAATGACTCTAGTGTTGGTTTCAGTATAAGAACACACATGCAATGACTCTAGTGGGTTCACATGTGGTTTGTGAAAAGAACAAACATGCAATGACCATTGGTTGATCCATATGTGGTTTGTGGAAAGAACATACATGCAATGACACTCCTTGATCCATGCGTGGTTTGCGGAAATAACACACATGCAATGACTCTAATGGATCCATAAGTGGTTTATGGAAAAGAACACACATGCAATGACCACTGGTTGATCCAGATGTGGTTTGTGGAAAGAACACACATGCAATGACCACTTGTCGATCCATGTGTGGTTTGTGGAAAGAACACACATGCAATGACCGTGGTGGATCAATGTGTGGTTTGTGGATAGAACACACATGTAATGACTCTAGTGCTATTTTTAGTATAAGAGCAAACATGAAATGACTCAAATGGATCCATATGTGGTTTGTGGAAAGGAACACACATGCAATGAGTCTAGTGGATCCATGTGTGGTTTGTGGAAAAGAACACACATGCAATGAGTCTAGTATTCGTTTGTGGTTTTAGTATAAGAAGAAACATGCAATGACTCAAATGGATTCATATGTGGTTTGTGGAAAGAACACACATGCAATGACACTGGTTGATCCATATGTGGTTTGTGGAAAGAACACACATGCAATGGCCGCTGGTTGATCCATGAGTGGTTTGTGGAAAGAACACACATGCAGTGACCACTGGTGGATCCATATGTTGTTTGTGAAAATAACACACATAAAATGAACATTGGTGGATCCATAAGTGGTTTGTGGAAAAAACACACATGCAATGACTCTAGTTCTAGTTTTAGTTAAAAAACACACATGCAATGACTCTAATGGATCCACAGGTGGTTTGTGAAAATAATACACATGCAATGACCACTTGTTGATCCATGTGTGGTTTGTGGGAAGAACACATATGCAATGACAGTGGTGGATCCATGTGTGGTTTGTGGAAAGAACACACATGCAATGACTCTTGTGGTTAATCCATGTGTGGTTTGTGGAAATAACACACATGCAATGACTCTAGTGTTTGTTTTAGTATAAGAACACACATGCAATGACACTGCTTGATCCATGTGTGGTTTGTGGAAAGAACACACATGCAGTGACTCTTGTGGTTGATCCATGTGTGGTTTGTGCAAAGAACACACATGCAATGACACTGGTTGATCCATATGTGGTTTGTGGAAAGAACACACATGCAAAGACCACTGGTTGATCCATAAGTTGTTTGTGGAGAAGAACACACATGCAATGAGTCTAGTGGATCCATGTGTGGTTTGTGGAAAAGAACACACATGCAATGACTCTAGTGCCGGTTTGTGGTTTTAGTATAAGAACAAACATGCAATGACTCAATTGGATCCATATGTGGTTTGTGGTCAGAACACACATGCAATGACACTGGTAGATCCATATGTGGGTTGTGGAAAGAACACACATGCAATGACACTGCTTGATCCATGTGTGGTTTGTGGAAAGAACACACATGCAATGACCACTGGTTCATCCATATGTGGTTTGTGGAAAGAACACACATGGAATGACACTAGTTGATCCATGTGTGGTTTGTGGAAAGAACACACATGCAATAACTCTAGTGGTTGATCCATGTGTGGTTTGTGGAAATAACATGCATGCAATGATTCTAGTGTTGGTTTGTGGTTTTAGTATAAGAAGAAACATGCAATGACTCAAATGGATCCATATGTGGTTTGTGGAAAGAACACACATGCAATGACACTGGTTGATCCATATGTGGTTTGTGGAAAGAACACACATGCAATGACCACTTGTTGATCCATATGTGGTTTGTGGAAAAGAACAGACCTGCAATGACTACTGGTTGATCCATGTGTGATTTGTGGAAAGAACACACATGCAATGACCACTGGTTGATCCATATGTGGTTTATGGAAAAGAACAAACATGTAATGACTCTAGTGTTGGTTTTAGTATAAGAACACAGATGCAATGACTCTAGTGGGTTCACATGTGGTTTGTGAAAAGAACACACATGAAATGACACTGCTTGATCCATGTGTGGTTTGTGGAAAAGAACACACATGCAATGACCACTAGGTGATCCATGTGTGGTTTGTGTAAAGAACACACATGCAATGACCACTAGTTGATCCATAAGTGGTTTGTGAAAAGAACACACGTGCAATGACCACTGGTTGATGCATATATGGTTTGTGTAAAAGAACACACTTCAATGACCACTGGTTGATCCATATGTGGTTTATGGAAAGAACACACATGCAATGACACTGCTTGATATATGTGTGGTTTGTGGAAAAGAACACATATGTAATGACCCCTGGTTGATCCATGTGTGGTTTGTGGAAAGAACACACATGCAATGACCACTGGTTGATCCATATGTGGTTTGTGGAAAAGAACACACATGTAATGACCACTGGTTGATCCATATGTGGTTTGTGGAAAAGAACACACATGCAATTACAGTGGTGGATCCATGTGTGGTTTGTGAAAAGAACACACATGCAATGACTCTAGTGTTGGTTTTAGTATAAGAACACACATGCAATGACTCTAGTGGGTTCACATGTGGTTTATGAAAAGAACACACATGCAATGACCACTGGTTGATCCATATGTGGTTTGTGGAAAGAACACACATGCAATGACTCTGCTTGATCCATGTGTGGTTTGTGGAAAGAACACACATGCAATGACCACTAGTTGATCCATATGTGGTTTGTGGAAAAGAACACACATGCAATGACCACTCGTTGATCCATAAGTGGTTTGTGGAAAGAACACATATGCAATGACGCTAGTGCTAGTTTTAGTATAAGAACACACATGCAATGACCACTGGTTGATCCATATGTGGTTTGTGGAAAAGAACACACATGCAAAGACCACTGGTTGATCCATAAGTTGTTTGTGGAAAAGAACACACATGCAATGAGTCTAGTGGATCCATGTGTGGTTTGTGGAAAAGAACACACATGCAATGACTCTAGTGCTAGTTTGTGGTTTTAGTATAAGAACAAACATGCAATGACTCAAATGGATCCATATCTGGATCGTGGAAAGGACACACATGTAATGACACTGGTTGATCCATATGTGGTTTGTGGAAAGAACACACATGCAATGACCACTGGTTGATCCATATATCGTTTGTGGAAAAGAACACGCATGCAAAGACCACTGGTTGATCCATAAGTTGTTTTCGGGGAAGAACACACATGCAATGACTCTAGTGGATCCACATGTGGTTTGTTAAAAGAACACACATGCAATGACTCTAGTGTCGGTTTGTGGTTTTAGTATAAGAACAAACATGCAATGACTCAAATGGGTCCATATGTGGTTTGTGGAAAGAACACACATGCAATGACACTGGTTGATCCATATGTGGTTTGTGGAAAGAACACACATGCAATGACCACTCGTTGATCCATATGTGGTTTGTGGAAAAGAACACACATGCAATGACCACTGGTTGATCCATTTGTGGTTTGTGGAAAGAACACACATGTAATGACCACTGGTTGATCCATATGTGGTTTGTGGAAAAGAACACACATGCAATGACTCTAGTGTTGGTTTTAGTATAAGAACACACATGCAATGACTCTAGTGGGTTCACATGTGGTTTGTGAAAAGAACACACATGCAATGACACTGCTTGATCCATTTGTGGTTTGTGGAAAAGAACACACATGCAATGACCACTAGTTGATCCATGTGTGGTTTGTGGAAAGAACACACATGCAATGACCACTGGTTGATCCATATGTGGTTTGTGAAAAGAATACACATGCAATGACCACTGGTTGATCCAAATGTGGTTTTTGGAAAAGAACACACATGCAATGACCACTGGTTGATCCATATGTGGTTTGTGGAAAAGAACACACATGCAATGACCACTGGTTGATCCACGTGTGGTTTGTGGAAAGAACACACATGCAATGACAATGGTCGATCCATGTGTGGTTTGTGAAAAGATCACACATGCAATGACTCTAGTGTTGGTTTCAGTATAAGAACACACATGCAATGACTCTAGTGGGTTCACATGTGGTTTGTGAAAAGAACACACATGCAATGACCACTGGTTGATCCATATGTGGTTTGTGGAAAGAACATACATGCAATGACACTCCTTGATCCATGCGTGGTTTGCGGAAATAACACACATGCAATGACTCTAATGGATCCATAAGTGGTTTATGGAAAAGAACACACATGTAATGACCACTGGTTGATCCAGATGTGGTTTGTGGAAAGAACACACATGCAATGACCACTTGTCGATCCATGTGTGGTTTGTGGAAAGAACACACATGCAATGACCGTGGTGGATCAATGTGTGGTTTGTGGATAGAACAACATGTAATGACTCTAGTGTTATTTTTAGTATAAGAACAAACATGAAATGACTCAAATGGATCCATATGTGGTTTGTGGAAAGGAACACACATGCAATGAGTCTAGTGGATCCATGTGTGGTTTGTGGAAAAGAACACACATGCAATGAGTCTAGTATTGGTTTGTGGTTTTAGTATAAGAAGAAACATGCAATGACTCAAATGGATTCATATGTGGTTTGTGGAAAGAACACACATGCAATGACACTGGTTGATCCATATGTGGTTTGTGGAAAGAACACACATGCAATGGCCGCTGGTTGATCCATGAGTGGTTTGTGGAAAGAACACACATGCAGTGACCACTGGTGGATCCATATGTTGTTTGTGAAAATAACACACATGCAATGAACACTGGTGGATCCATAAGTGGTTTGTGGAAAAAACACACATGCAATGACTCTAGTTCTAGTTTTAGTTAAAAAACACACATGCAATGACTCTAATGGATCCACAGGTGGTTTGTGAAAATAATACACATGCAATGACCACTTGTTGATCCATGTGTGGTTTGTGGGAAGAACACATATGCAATGACAGTGGTGGATCCATGTGTGGTTTGTGGAAAGAACACACATGCAATGACTCTTGTGGTTGATCCATGTGTGGTTTGTGGAAATAACACACATGCAATGACTCTAGTGTTTGTTTTAGTATAAGAACACACATGCAATGACACTGCTTGATCCATGTGTGGTTTGTGGAAAGAACACACATGCAGTGACTCTTGTGGTTGATACATGTGTGGTTTGTGCAAATAACACACATGCAATGACTCTAGTGGTTGATCCATGTGTGGTTTGTGGAAATAACACACATGCAATGACTCTAATGGATCCATAAGTGGTTTATGGAAAAGAACACACATGCAATGACCACTAGTTGATCCATATGTGGTTTGTGGAGAAGATGACACATGCAATGACCACTGGTTGATCCATAAGTGGTTTGTGGAAAGAACACATATGCAATGACGCTAGTGCTAGTTTTAGTATAAGAACACACATGCAATGACCACTGGTTGATCCATATGTGGTTTGTGGAAAAGAACACACATGCAAAGACCACTGGTTGATCCATAAGTTGTTTGTGGAAAAGAACACACATGCAATGAGTCTAGTGGATCCATGTGTGGTTTGAGGAAAAGAACACACATGCAATGACTCTAGTGCTAGTTTGTGGTTTTAGTATAAGAACAAACATGCAATGACTCAAATGGATCCATATGTGGATCGTGGAAAGAACACGCATGCAATGACACTGGTTGATCCATATGTGGTTTGTGGAAAGAACACACATGCAATGACCACTGGTTGATCCATATGTCGTTTGTGGAAAAGAACACGCATGCAAAGACCACTGGTTGATCCATAAGATGTTTTCGGGGAAGAACACACATGCAATGACTCTAGTGGATCCACATGTGGTTTGTTAAAAGAACACACATGCAATGACTCTAGTGTCGGTTTGTGGTTTTAGTATAAGAACAAACATGCAATGACTCAAATGGGTCCATATGTGGTTTGTGGAAAGAACACACATGCAATGACACTGGTTGATCGATATGTGGTTTGTGGAAAGAACACACATGCAATGACCACTCGTTGATCCATATGTGGTTTGTGGAAAAGAACACACATGCAATGACCACTGGTTGATCCATTTGTGGTTTGTGGAAAGAACACACATGTAATGACCACTGGTTGATCCATATGTGGTATATGGAAAAGAACACACATGCAATGACTCTAGTGTTGGTTTTAGTATAAGAACACACATGCAATGACTCTAGTGGGTTCACATGTGGTTTGTGAAAAGAACACACATGCAATGACACTGCTTGATCCATTTGTGGTTTGTGGAAAAGATCACACATGCAATGACCACTAGTTGATCCATGTGTGGTTTGTGGAAAGAACACACATGCAATGACCACTGGTTGATCCATATGTGGTTTGTGAAAAGAATACACATGCAATGACCACTGGTTAATCCATATGTGGTTTGTGGAAAGAACACACATGCAATGACACTGCTTGATCCATGAGTGGTTTGTGGAAAAGAACACACATGCAATGACCACTGCTTGATCCATGTGTGGTTTGTGGAAAGAACACACATGCAATGACCACTTGTTGATCCAAATGTGGTTTCTGGAAAAGAACACACATGCAATGACCACTGGTTGATCCATATGTGGTTTGTGGAAAAGAACACACATGCAATGACCACTGGTTGATCCACGTGTGGTTTGTGGAAAGAACACACATGCAATGACAATGGTCGATCCATGTGTGGTTTGTGAAAAGATCACACATGCAATGACTCTAGTGTTGGTTTCAGTATAAGAACACACATGCAATGACTCTAGTGGGTTCACATGTGGTTTGTGAAAAGAACACACATGCAATGACCACTGGTTGATCCAAATGTGGTTTGTGGAAAGAACATACATGCAATGACACTGCTTGATCCATGCGTGGTTTGCGGAAATAACACACATGCAATGACTCTAATGGATCCATAAGTGGTTTATGGAAAAGAACACACATGCAATGACCACTGGTTGATCCATATGTGGTTTGTGGAAAGAACACACATGCAATGACCACTTGTCGATCCATGTGTGGTTTGTGGAAAGAACACACATGCAATGACAGTGGTGGATCAATGTGGTTTGTGGATAGAACACACATGTAATGACTCTAGTGCTATTTTTAGTATAAGAACAAACATGAAATGACTCAAATGGATCCATATTTGGTTTGTGGAAAAGAACACACATGCAATGAGTCTAGTGGATCCATGTGTGGTTTGTGGAAAAGAACACACATGCAATGAGTCTAGTACTGGTTTGTGGTTTTAGTATAACAAGAAACATGCAATGACTCAAATGGATCCATATGTGGTTTGTGGAAAGACCACACATGCAATGACACTGGTTGATCCATATGTGGTTTGTGGAAAGAACACACATGCAATGGCCACTGGTTGATCCATGAGTGGTTTGTGGAAAGAACACACATGCAGTGACCACTGGTGGATCCATATGTTGTTTGTGAAAATAACACACATGCAATGAACACTGGTGGATCCATAAGTGGTTTGTGGAAAAAACACACATGCAATGACTCTAGTTCTAGTTTTAGTTAAAAACACACATGCAATGACTCTAATGGATCCACAGGTGGTTTGTGAAAATAATACACATGTAATGACCACTTGTTGATCCATGTGTGGTTTGTGGGAAGAACACACATGCAATGACAGTGGTGGATCCATGTGTGGTTTGTGGAAAGAACACACATGCAATGACTCTTGTGGTTGATCCATGTGTGGTTTGTGGAAATAACACACATGCAATGACTCTAGTGTTTGTTTTAGTATAAGAACACACATGCAATGACACTGCTTGATCCATGTGTGGTTTGTGGAAAGAACACACATGCAGTGACTCTTGTGGTTGATCCATGTGTGGTTTGTGCAAATAACACACATGCAATGACTCTAGTGGTTGATCCATGTGTGGTTTGTGGAAATAACACACATGCAATGACTCTAATGGATCCATAAGTGGTTTATGGAAAAGCACACATGCAATGACCACTGGTTGATCCATATGTGGTTCATGGAAAGAACACAAATGCAATGACAGTGGTGGATCCATGTGTGATTTGTGGATAGAACACACATGCAATGACTATAGTGCTAGTTTTAGTATAAGAACACACATGTAATGACTCAAATGGGTCCACATGTAGTTTGTGAAAAGAACACACATGCAATGACCACTGGTTGATCCATAAGTTGTTTGTGGAAAAGAACACACATGCAATGACTCTAGTGCCGGTTTGTGGTTTTAGTATAAGAACAAACATGCAATGACTCAAATGGATCCATATGTGGTTTGTGGTCAGAACACACATGCAATGACACTGGTTGATCCATATGTGGTTTGTGGAAAGAACACACATGAAATGACCACTAGTTGATCCATATGTGGTTTGTGGAAAAGAACACACATGCAATGACACTGCTTGATCCATGTGTGGTTTGTGGAAAGAGCACACATGCTATGACTCTAGTGGTTGATCCATGTGTGGTTTGTGGAAATAACATACATGCAATGACTCTAGTGGTTGATCCATGTGTGGTTTGTCGAAATAACACACATGTAATGACTCTAATGGATCCATAGGTGGTTTATGGAAAAGAACACACATGCAATGACCACTGGTTGATCCATATGTGGTTTGTGGAAAGAACACACATGCAATGACCACTTGTTGATCCATGTGTGGTTTGTGGAAAGAACACACATGCAATGACAGTGGTGGATCAATGTGTGGTTTGTGGATAAAACACACATGCAATGACTCTAGTGCTCGTTTTCGTATAAGAATAAACATGAAATGACTCAAATGGATCCATATGTGGTTTGTGTAAAAGAACACACATGCAATGAGCCTAGTGGATCCATGTGAGTTTTGTGGAAAAGAACACACATGCAATGAGTCTAGTGTTGGTTTGTGGTTTTAGTGGAAGAACAAACATGCAATGACTCAAATGATCCATATGTGGTTTGTGAAAAGAACACACATGCAATGACTCTAGTGTTGGTTTTAGTATAAGAACACTCATGCAATGACAGTGGTGGATCCATGTGTGGTTTGTAAAAAGAACACAGATGCAATGACTCTAGTGTTGGTTTTAGTATAAGAACACACATGCAATGACTCTAGTGGGTTCACATGTGGATTACGAAAAGAACACATATGCAATGACCGCTGGTTGATCCATATGTGGTTTGTGGAAAGAACACACATGCAATAACTCTAGTGGTTAATCCATGTGTGGTTTGTGGAAATAACACGCATGCAATGACCCTAGTGTTGGTTTGTGGTTTTAGTATAAGAACAAACATGCAATGACTCAAATGGATACATATGTGGTTTGTGGAAAGAACACACATGCAATGACACTGGTTGATCCATATGTGGTTTGTGGAAAGAACACACATGCAATGACCACTTGTTGATCCATATGTGGTTTGTGGAAAAGAACAAACATGCAATGACCACTGGCTGATCCATGTGTGGTTTGTGGAAAGAACACACATGCAATGACCACTAGTTGATCCATATGTGGTTTGTGGAAAAGAACACACATGCAAATACTCTAGTGTTGGTTTTAGTATAATAACACACATGTAATGACTCTAGTGGGTTCACATGTGGTTTGTGAAAAGAACACACATGCAATGACACTGCTTGATCCATGTATGGTTTGTGGAAAAGAACACACATGCAATGACCACTAGTTGATCCATGTGTGGTTTGTGTAAAGAACACACATGAAATGACCACTGGTTGATCCATATGTGGTTTGTGAAAAGAACACACATGCAATGACCACTGGTTGATGCATATGTGGTTTGTGGAAAAGAACACACATGCAATGACCACTGGTTGATCCATATGTGGTTTATGGAAAGAACACACATGCAATGACACTTCTTGATCTGTCGTGGTGGTGTCACGGCAGATGCCATGGATAGGCTAAAGGTGGGGACTAATACACGCTAGGGGAATCTAGGGAGGGATAGTGGAGTGATTCTCCACACAGAAGTTTGTATTGCTATTTCTCCAAGATTACAAGTGCTCCTTGAGCTGTATTGGCGAGAGGAGGAAGAAGGTGCTCTCTTACTCTTGCCTACTATCGTTCCCAAGAACCCTAGATCAACTAGTGCTATGGAACTACCAAACCAACTAGTGCTCAACCAACCCCCTCTACCAGAATCCTAGCCCCCTTATATAGAGGAAGTTCGGTCCTGGCCTAGGGCATACATGGAGGCATATTCCTAAGAATATGCCCCCTCCCGAAGTGGTAACCCGATCGGGGTGCTTTTCCCCCGCGTCATACATGCTTTAGCGACGTAAGCCTCTGCGGCGCCCGCGTCAGCCGACGTGAGCGTCGTCACCCTTGTCGGCCATGACCCGGTGGTCCTGCCCTTGCTTTATTCGCTTATGTGGTGTGTACCGGACCTTCTTTTTTTACCAGAGAGATTCCTTCCTTCTCCCAGAAGCTAAGCGAGGATCCGAATCATAGTAGATCCGGCCACACCTGTTCCTGCATATAAGTTAGACAAGCACTTCCGACTTACTCCTTAAGTCGGATGAGACAATGTTAGGCGACCCCCCTGGTCTGGGTTACTCCGTGATCCGGACTGCCTTGAGTTGACCCGGTCAGCATCCGCTTTGACCTTGTCGGACCTCGGCTAACTCGGCCGTTATACCCTGGAGTGACCCTACCCGGGGGTATCCCCCCAACATTAGTCCCCGAAGCTGGTGCGGTCTTAGCTGCCTCGGCCGCTAAGGCCACATCAGGTTCATTTATGTTCGAGCCTCGGACGTTTAATTCCGAGTTAGCTCCTTATCTCGGACTATATGGATTTTCGTTCCCTTTGCACGTTCCAAGTTTTCACTTGCCGGCTAGGTCACCACTTTGGCTCGGATCCCATGGTTATCATGGTTTGGTCCGGGCCCCATTTCCTTCTCTCATACGGCAACCCACGTGGAGGCTAATCATTACCTCATCTTATTTTAAGGGCCTGCACAGTAACCGCCGCAGTAATTGTCAGCTATCACTGTGCGTGGGTCACGTCATGCCTGCATCCTCGTTTACCGCAACAGCGCGTCGCGTCATGGGATTGCTTCTACTCTGTGGCCCCCTGTGTGGCTTTTCTCTGATTGGCTGATGCCGGTGATACATGGCCACACCGTGTGGCTCGTCGGCGCAGCGCGATACCACTCATCGATCTCTGGGGGTGGTTAAATAGGGGAGGGGCGCATCCCTTAGCGTTTTTCCACCTCTGTGCCCCTCTGCCCGTTGCGTTTTCTCCTTCGTCTTCCCTGCGACCACGCTGCCGCCGGTGCTTCTAGCAGCAGCGCCGCCGCCGCACTCTCCCCGTGCTTCCGCTGCGCAACTGCTTAGCCACGGGTCCTCGCCAATCTAGGCCACAGATCCCCGCCGCCGCTAGCTCCAGCGAGGATAGCGAATACGAGATGACGGAGGAGGAGCTCGTCATCGCCGAGCAGGATATGGAGGAGGACACCGGCGCGACGGACCGCGGCGCATGGGCCGGTTCGTGGGTCTGTCAAGACGACATTGACTGGCTCTACCGGACCAGGCGTATTCCCGCCGGCGTCGTCGCTCGTCTCCCCTCCGCCGAACTGGCCCCCTCACCCAATCCGGGTGAGTTCGTCGTATTCCTATCCCACTTCCAACGGGGATTTGGTCTCCCGGTGAGCGATTTCTTCCGAGATTGGGTTAGTACATACCACCTGCAGCCGCACCATCTCCCAGCAAACGCTATCACCTCTCTTTCCGCCTTTGCTTCTACGATCGAGGGCTACACCGGACTATGGCCCACGAAGGAGCTGTGGATCCGGTTCTCCGGCCTCCGTCACAACGTTGTCCCCAATATCCATGTTGAGTCGGAGGACAAGCAGCTCACCCAGTTCGGAGCTGCCTCCATCTTGCCCCGGAGGTTTTCGGTCTTTCCCCGGGTTACCGGGATTGACTCCTGCAAAGGATGGGCCCGGACCTTCTTCTATGTCTGGAACGAGGGTACCGAAGACTTGATTCGGTTGCTGCCCTATGCTCTGGGTCTACCTGACACGGATTTCTGGGAGGAGGTCCCCAAGAAGCCTACCGCTCTGGCCAACCAAGTTAACAAGAGGTTCGTGGAGCTGAAGAAGCTCGGATTGCGCAATGAGGATGCTATGATCACGTTCATGCGCAACCGAATCTCTCCCCTCCAGAAACGCACCCACAAGTTGTGCCATATGAGTTTCGGCCGCAATCCCAACCGAACCTCCTCCTTCGAATTGAGCAACACAGAGATCTTTCGTCGGGTCAAGGCTCTTTTCACCACCCACAAGGATTTCTCCACCGAATGGACGTGGGGAATCGAGCACTACTGTCGTGATAGGCTCCCTCCCGCGGTAAGCTTCACGGGGCAAACTTATATTTCTGACTCTGTTCTTCATGCTTTTTCTCAGCTATTCCTTCAGCAAACTCTCGAGGATGGTACGGATCTGACCCTTAAGTGGGCGCCGGACCGAGAAATCCCGGATGAGGAGGAGCCGGACCAGGAGATGTTCCTCCCTATGACCGACGCCACCAAACGACCCAGCGGTAAATTCTATTCTCTTAGAGATTGGCTCGATGATGAGGATGACTCGGATATCGATGTGATTGAACCCGTTGAGGCTGTCCCTCTTTCTTTTTCCTTTCCGACATCAGCTAACCCCGGTGGGCATATCCACGAGGATCCTCCACTTGCTACGGGTGAGCCGGTTCCGGTGGCGTCGAAGAAGCGCGGAGCCGCATCAAGTTCTTCCTCTGAACCTTCTTAGCCCACAAAAAGGCAAAAGAAGGCCGGAGACAAGACTGCCTCCAAGCGGGCAGGCAAAGCCCCGGCACGGAGGGCCTAGAAACCCAAGGAGGCCGAAACCTCGGATGCGTAAGTCATTTCTCATTGCGTAACTCACTTTTCCTTGCATCGCGGTAATTTCACTCCTGACATTATTCTCTTTTTCAGGCCTCCTGTGGAGGTCCCTCAGAGCGGATCGAGCGTCTCTTCTCCCCTTCGGTCCGGCCCTTCTCCTCCTCGTGGCGACGAGTCACGCCCGCTGAGCCCTATTCCGGAGGGCTCTGCGGCTGCCCCGGGTTCTGCAGTACCTCATCGAGAGGAACACGACCTCGGAGCGGGAGGGGTCGGTTCGGCCGAGGCGACGGCGTCCACCACTTCGGCATTGCCGCAACCAGCAACCACCGAGTCTATCACAACACTAGCACCAGCAGCAGCTCAAGTACCAGCAACCGAGCCAGCACCTGCCCTGGCACCAAGGAAACCGACAACAGCTCCAGTGCCAAGTTCCTCTGCCTCTTCCGAGTCATCTCAGCCTCAGCGAGGAACCATTCTAGCAGCTTCCAAAGGGAAATCCACCGTGGTTACTTCTTCCCAGCAAGCTAAAGGCAAGAAGGCTCCGGATACTGCCAAGTCTACATCCGTCGAGGCCAGGCAGCGAACCCTGTCGTCGATGCTTCCGAACAAATCACCAGCAGTGACGGATGTTCCTGCCGAGCCAACAGATGCGCAGCAGATGGTTCTGCACACCAGCCCAGCTCTTGCCCTAGTTGAGAGGAAGGAAGCTCATGCGAAGCGCTTGGTGGCACCCCACATGCCCACTAGCGAACGGTACCCTTCGAGCCTTATCGAGTTCGTTATGAACTGGAACAAGGCGGAGTTCGTCCACAATGACGATCTCCCGGAAAAGTTCGGCCCCGCAGAATTTTCTGCCCAGATGAATACTGCCGCCAAGGCAATTAACCTCGCGGGGCGAATGATGGAGGTATGTAAACTTCAAAACCAACGTAGATAATAGCCGGGTTTGGGAAAAGTTCTTTACATGCTGTATATAATAACCATTAGTCCCCGAGCCTCCAGGGGAGTAGCTTGTTACTCGGCCGGATGCTCATTAGAAAACCAACGTAGCTGCATGTAAACTTCAAATTTGCACACACCTAGAGCCGGGTTAAGTTCCACTTGGCCCGGATCTTGCACACTTCGAATATGCACACACCTAGAGCCGGGTTAAGTTCCACTTGGCCCGGATCTTGCACACTTCGAATATGCACACACCTAGAGCCGGGTTAAGTTCCACTTGGCCCGGATCTTGCACACTTCGAATATGCACAAAGCTAATTTTACACTTCTGTACTTTTTTCAGGTGACCACTAATCGCCGGAGCGCTGAATTCCAACGTCTGCTTGATACCCACAAGATACTACGCGCAAAACATGTTCCACTTGGTGTAGAACATGAAAAGAGGGGTAATTTTCTCCCTCGCCTCTCCGTTTTTCCTTACTTGTTTCCGCCGGACTAATCTCCTCATTCAGTTTTTGCAGCTGGGTTGGAGGCTACGAACAAAATTATGCGGAAGAACTTGGAGGAAATCCGGGGTATGTCTTCTTTTGTTCGACCTTGTTGTGTTTTCCATTTCTTCTTATCCTTCGCTCGGCAAACATTCACTCCTCGGCTCTGCCGGGTCAACATACTATTTCAGCATCGCTTGAGGATAGTGTGCTCGTGCCTGATATGATGCTGCATTTTCTCGAACAAGCAGGGCATCATCAAGCTGAGCTGAAGAAAAAGAATGATGAACTTGCCCTCCTCCGGACCAAGGACGATGAGATAGCCAAGCTCAAGGCTGAGATGGAGAAGATGAAGGCCCAGCACAAAACCGAACTCCAAAAAGTTGGCCAGAACTTCACCGAAGAGCGTGAGCGCCTTACTCTCCAAATCTCCAAGGACCGGGACCTACTCAGAGAATCCGACCTCCAGCTCGGGTCGGCAAACGCTGAGCTTGAGCAACTGTGCAAAAGACGCGATGCCTGCATCAAGGAGTTGACCCGGATCCATAGCCATATTTCTCGTAAGTTCCTTTCCCTTGTCCGACATAACTCTCTGGGTTACCTCATATGTCTTTTCTTTACCTTCTTCCTTTGCCTTGTTTCCAAACCACTTTCCAGAGGGTACTACGATTGCCAGCGCTGTTGTTGCCAAATTTTGCCGAGAGAGGGGTACTCCCATTGCTCTTGATGGTGAGAACATTCCCTTGGACATGGAGGACCTATTGGTCAGCTTGTCCTCTCGCGTGGAGACCATCAAGAATTATGGCAAGGATATCCTCGACGTTGCAGTGCGCATTTTCAATATGTTCTGGCCCGGAGAGAGTAGTCCGGAGACCATCGCGACTCTCGTCGAGAAATTAATGGAAGTTGAGACCCAGCTTGACCTCTGGAGAGAATCTGCTGGTCATGCCGCAGCTGACACCATCCTTCACCATATTCTCACATGGTACGAGAAAATCTACCTCAGCTTCCTTACACGTCGGCGCACCGGATCCAGATGGACCGACGATCCGGAGTGGGTAGCTCAGCGCCAGGCTTGCGCCTACAGCCTCGTCGAATATTCTCCTATTCATGACTGGATTGAAGGGCCGAGCTTCCTGGAATCCGCTGGGGACGAGCAAAATGAGAATGTTGAAGATGGGTCGGATGAGGGCGAAGAAGATGATGCGTCAGATATTGAAGACATCGACGACGACGCCGAACCTGCTCCTTCTGCTGCTCCTTAGTTCTAAAAAACTTGAAAATTTATCAGATCCCTGGTATGCCGGGTGCAATTGTATGCCGGATATGTGATATTTTGCTATATAGTTTTATGCCAGATTAACTTGGACGTAGTCCCCGAGTTTCATTTTCTTGTTCGTCCGATTCTCTAGCTCGGTCCGCGTCTACCTTGATTCGGTTTTACGACTTACGAATCCGAGCTTCAAAAATCATTTTAACAATACTTAGAAACTTTTAGGCTTAGCTCAAAATAATTCAGCATAATAACTTGAAAATCAATACAGGGTTAGTCCTAGAAACAAACGCTAGCTCGAATAACCTCGTTTCCTTAGTCGTTTTTCATGTGCTACGCAATTCCAAACTTGTTCCCTTGCTTGCCATGAAGCCAATTCTTGTTGGACAGCAGCAAGTCGAAGGGTTGGGTGTTTGGTGCTCACACATTATTAATCCGGGTTAAGTAGAACGACTTATTCCAGCTACCGCATAAGAAATTACGACAAACATTATTAAGGCAGTCCCCGAGTTACTGCTCGAGGCGCTGCTATTTCATTGATAAACTCGTTGCCGACATACATACCGACATATGAGATGATTCGGATACATACACTTCTTAGCTAAGTGTAGAAGGGACGAAGTAGTGCTAGATTCCACGGTCGCTTGGATTCCTCTCCGGGCATGTCCGCCTTGTTCTTTTCCTATGGCTTTGCATCTATGAGATAGTAAGAATCATTGTGCAATGCTTTGCTCACAATGAATGGCCCTTCCCATGGGGGGATAATTTATGCATGCCAGTAGTACGTTGTACCAACCGGAGCACCAGATCGCCTTCCCAAAAGACTCGAGGGCACACTTTCCGGCTATGATAGCATCGGAGATTTTGCTGATATATGGTGGATCTGGACAGTGCCAGTTCTCTCGGTTCTTCCAGCGGATCAACATCATTTTGCCGGGCTTCTTGCACTTCGGCTTCTGTGTATTGGGTGACCCTAGGCGAATCATGCTCTATGTCGGCTGGTAATACAGTTTCCGCCCCATATACCAGAAAAAATGGCGTATAGCCTGTTGATCGATTCGGAGTTGTTCTTAAGCTCCACAGTACCGCTGGTAGTTCTTCTATCCAGCACCCCGCTGATCTTTGCAGCGGCTCAATGAGCCGTGGTTTTATCCCGGATAATACTAGTCCGTTGGATCTTTCCACTTGTCCGTTCGATGCGGGGTGGGATACCGAGGCGACATCGAGTCAGATCTTCTTATCTCGGCAGAAGCACGCAAATGCTTCTTCCGCAAAATTTGTTCCATTATCGGTTATAATATTGTGTGGATAACCGTATCTCAAGATGATGTCTCTGAGAAACGTTACGGCCGTAGCTCCATCACATTTTCTTATAGGTTTCACTTCAATCCATTTTGTAAACTTGTCCACCATGACCAAAATGTGTGTCATGTTTCCTCTCGCTGGTTTGAACGGGCCAACCATATCCAAGCACCATACAGCAAATGGCCACATGATTGGTATGGTCTTGAGTTCCGACATAGGCATATGTGTCTTGGTGGCGTGTACCTCTGACAACCATTGCATTTTCTCACCAGATCTTCTGCTTGTTCCAAGGCACTTGGCCAGTAGAACTCATGTCGGAACGCCTTTGCCACCAAGGCTCGGGATGAGGCATGATGCCCACATTCCCCTTGGTGTATATCCCGGAGGATGTCAAGCCCTTCTTCCGGGTCAACGCATCGTTGGAGGACATTGGTTACACTCCGTTTGTACAACTCGGAATTGATGATTGTGTATGCTTTTGCTCTCCTCTGAGTTTGCTTGGCTAACACCTCCTCAGCGGGTAACATTCCATCTTTCAGGAATTGGAATATAGGCAGTGCCCAAGCTGGTATGGCTCGTGGAGGGAATATCTCCTCATCAATTTCCATCTGATCCACCGGCATAACTTCATCCGGATCATGCTGTGCAGTCCCCGGGTCTAGCGAGGTAGTCCCCGGGTTTGCCGAGGCAGTCCCCGGGTTTGCTGACACAGTCCCCGGGTCTCGCGTACCACCTCCCATGTCAATGTCCATGGGCTCAGCTCCGGATTCCGTATTTTCCGGGACATAGATCAAGTCGGTTCCTGGGGACGGCCTGATAGATGGTTTTCTGAGGTGTTCCAATGCTACACCCGGTGGAATTGCCTGTCTGGTCGATCAGAGCTTTGACAACATGTCGGCAGCCTCGTTTTCCACTTGGGGTACATGGTGAAATTCACACCCCTCGAAGTAACCAGATATCTTCTGCACGTGAAATTTGTATAGTGCCATGTTTGGATCCAGGGCGTCCCACACTCCGGACACCTGCTGCACCACCAGATCCGAGTCGCCAAAGCATATTACCCGACGTATGCCAATCTCTTTTGCCACTTTGAGTCCATGCACAAGAGCCTCATACTCGGCAACATTGTTCGATGCTGCGAAATGGATCTGCAATACGTACTTTAGCTGGTCCTTCTTTGGCGAGGTAAGCACAACCCTGGCGCCTAGTCCGGTTTTGGTTTTCGACCCGTCAAAGTGCATCCTCCAGTAATTCGGATCCGGTGGAGGTGGTTCGTATTGTACCTCGACCCAATCCACAAAAAAGTCCGCCATAGCCTGAGATTTGATCGCTTCTCTTCTGTCGTATTGGGGCGCATAAGGGGCTACTCAATTGCCCATTTCGCGATTCTGCCACTCGCATCCTTGTTACCCATTATCTCGGATATGGGAGCTTCACATATTACTTTGATAGGGCGCTCCTCAAAGTAATGCTTTAACTTCTTCTCCACCATATAGACACCGTATGCCACCTTTTGAAAGTGCGGGTAGTTTTGTTTTGAGGCAGACAATACCTCGCTCAGGTAATACACTGGCCTCTGCACCGACTTACCCTCTTCATTGCGTTCCACTACAATTACTACACTTACAACTCGGTTGGTTGCGGCTACATAGAGCAACATTGGCTCCTTTGATAGTGGAGAAGCTAACACTGGCGCGGTGGTCAACATCTTCTTTAAGTGGGAAAAGGCTTCATCGTCCTATGGCGTCCAAACAAATTTATCCGACTTTTTCATGAGTTGGTAGAGAGGCCGTGGCTTTTCTCCTAACCGACATACAAACCGACTCAACGATGCCAGGCATCCAGTGAACTTCTGGACATCATTGAGACACTTCGGCAGCTCCATTCGTTCGATGGCTCGGATCTTAGTTGGATTAACTTCGATACCTCGGCTGGAGACGAGACATCCGAGTAATTTTCCAGCCGGGACACCGAAGGTACATTTTTCCGGGTTAAGCTTCATCCGGAACCTTCTCAAGTACGCGAATGTTTGCCTTATATCGTCAAGGAGCGTTGTGCTTTCCTTGGTATTGATAACCACATCATCCACGTATACTTGTATGTTTTGACCTATTTGGTCGTGCAAACATTTTTGCATACATCTTTGGTATGTTGCACCTACATTACGTAAACCAAACGGCATAGTGCGATAGCAGTAAGCCCCGTACGGGGTAATAAACGCAGTCTTTATTTGATCATCCGGGTTTAGAGGTATCTGGTGGAAGCCAGAATATGCGTCAATGAATGACAACAGTTCGCATCCCGCGGTCGAGTCTATGACCTGATCTATCCTCGGCAGTGGAAATGGATCTTTTGGACACGCCTTGTTCAGGTTCGTGTAATCGACACACATACACCAAACCACTGCCATGTTCGGATCGTCCTTCTTCTTTTCTACCAGCACCGGATTAGAGAGCCAATCCGGATATAGTACCTCCATGATGAATCCTTCTGCCAGTAACCGAGCTATCTCGTCTCCAATGACTTTTCTCCTATCCTCGGCGAAGCGGCAGAGAGGTTGTTTCACCGGCCTTGCTCCGGGTCTTATGTTCAAAGAGTGCTCGGCCAACTCCCTCGGAACACCTTGCATGTCTTGTGTAGACCAAGCAAAAATATCCCGATTCTCACGGAGGAAGTTGACGAGCTCGGTTTCCTACTTGTCAGTTAACCCGGCACCAATTGTGACGGTGCGCTCCGGGAACATGCTATCCACTGGAATCTTCTTGGTGTCCTTTGCGGCTTGAAACGAAATGCTGCCATGCGGGTTACTTAACGCCGGCATATATTGCTGCGCGGACTGAGCTAGTGCCGCCACCTCTTGGATTTTTCTTTTCTCTTGCGCAATCACAAGTGACTCGGCTAGGTTAGACCCCGCTGAAGCACACTCCATGGAACGTCAGAAATCTCCAGTAATGGTGATCACTCCATTTGGCCCGGGCAACTTCATCTTCAGATAACTGATGTGACAACTTGCCATGAATTTGTTCAATGCTGGTATTCCGAGTAACGCATGATATGCACTTTCCAAGTTCACCACTTCAAACTACAGATTTTCAGTTCGGCAGTTATCCCTTGTGCCGAATAGCACGTCGACCCGGATTTTGCCTATGGGCTCACAAGAAATGCCTGGTACTATGCCATGGAAAGTTGTTCTCGTAGCCTGGAGCATGTTCTCCGAGATGCCCAATTTGCGCATTGTATCCGCATACATGATGTTAATGCTACTACCATTATCAATCAAGACCTTGGAGAACCTCACATTGATGTTCGGTCCAATGAATGTCGGATCCAGCACTAGCGCATACGAACCTGGCTCGGCATAAGTTTAGGATGATCCTTGATGTTCCAGGTGATTTCCTGGTCCGACCAAGGCATGTACCTCGTCACTGCTGGCATAACCGCATTGACCTCCATATGTCGGCGCTGCAAGCTCTTTCTATATGTTTCCTCAGTCGTGAAAACACAATAACTCTTGTGATGTTCCCTATACTCGTTCCTTCCCTCGTTTCCGGGGTACCTCTGATCCGGTTGTTGCTGATTTTCCACCTGATGCACTGCATCTCTTCTCTCATTGTTGTCATACCTCGGCGGAGGGGGAGGCAACATTAGCTGCTGCGTGTTCGCTCTAGAGAGCAATTGCTGCCGGGGTAACTCCTGCCGAGGTTGATCATTCCGGGGTGCCTGAGCATTCCCCGAACCACCTTGCTCTATCTTTCGCATCCACTCACATTGCCTCGTTGTGTGACCCGCCGGGCTATTCGGATTTGGCGTGTGAAACTTACATGGCTGGCCCAGCATCGACTCATAGGTATACCTCGGATGGTCCTTCTTTTCCTGCCACTGTTTCTTTTGCTCTGGAGTCCATGTCTTCTTGCCATCATTTCTTGGAGTCCATTGCCCTCCAGTTCTCTGGCGTTGGTTGCTCCCTGTTCCGGGTTGATCTTGATTCACAACTGCAACTTGTTGCGAACCGTAGAGATGGTCTGGTCTATCATCTCTCCTTTTTCCTCTGTAATAATTCCTCCAGGATGACCCAGCTCCATCCCTCTGATAGTATTCCTCGTTTGACTCGTTTGAGGCGAGCCTAGGTTGAGTCGGATCGCCCAAAGCATACGAATCAGCAATCTGGATCATCTCTGCCAGTGTAACTGGCATTTTCCTTTGCAACTTCATCCACAGCTCATTGCCATATCTGCACCCCTGCGCAAACCACGCTATGGCCTGCGATTCTATGACACCCTCACACGAGTTTCTCACAGTACACCACCGGGTCAAGAATTCACGATCCGTCTCGTTAGGTCTTTGCTTGCACGTTGCCAGGGTCTGCGGTCTATTCGGCCTCTGGTATGTACTTGAGAAGTTGCTGATAAACATTTCTTCAAAGTCTATCCAGTAGTTGATGCTTCCTGGTGGTAAATTATTCAACCATACTCTGGCCAGACCTTCCAACATCTGGGGCACGTAACGTACGGCCCATCTCAAGTTGCCAGTTGCAATTTTCACTGCCGTAGCATAGTTTATTAGCCAATCCTCTGGCTTGGTGCTGCCGTCATACGTCTTCTTGCCTCTAGGTAACTGGAAGTTTGGTACCGGCGGTTCCTTCATGATCCGGGGTCCAAATCACGCCGGACCCGGAGGACCTTGACATTTGATCTGTTCCGACCTATACAGGCGATCCAGTTTTAATCTGGCATCATCCGGCATCAAATCCCTGCTTCCCAATCTCGACCCTATCACATGATAGTCCGGTCTGGGGTACCCTGCGTTCACCATCTCTGAATCACCGTCGTTGTATCGGTTTTGCTCTCATTGCGCACCTTTCTGCTGCATACCTCGGCCAGCGCTTTGCTCTTGCCTTGGTATATTCTGCTAATGCGGTTGTCCTGCTCCTGCGGAGTTGCGCTGTCCGGCATTGCCGTTGGCAGCGTTCCCTTGACCGGCATTGCCTTGGTCGTGATTGCCTCGGCCAGCTTCACCTCGGCTCACACTCCGTCGATCCTCATTCTTCCGCATCTCTTTTTCTTTTCCCGCACGCGTTGGGTCATACGGGATGATTTGTTTGTTCCGTCTGGCCGAGGTTACTACCTCTTTTCTCCTCGGACCACCATGAGGCGATGATGCAGCTCCAGCGGACCTCTCCGGGTTACCCATCCCCGAATGGACGATTTTGGAAGCTCCAGCTCTCTCTGGGTTAGCTCTCAGCAGCTCTTCGTTCTGTCTGTTCGCGATCCGAACCAGCTCGTTAACCCTATCTTGTTGTCTCTGACGGGCCTCACCCGTCAGACCCTCTAGCTTGGACGCAGCCACATCTGCTGCTCTGAGGTTCTTCGCTGGGGTACTATACTTCGGCAACCCCACAGACAGATAGTTTTCCGACCCTTCTGCTCCATCATCACCTTCTCTGCTCATCTCGCTTATGAGATTTCTCCCCTTCACTTTTACCGCATCAACTTTGTTTGCCTTTGCATACTCATGCAGCGTCATGTTCAGCGACTGCTGAGCCGCGGCTATTTTCTTTGCGCCCTCCAGTATCTTTTGCCGAGTTTCCTCTAGCTCGGCCTGTGCCTGAGCCGGATCTACTACTGCTGCTACCGGATTAGCCAAGCTATCCATAGCTTCTCTCAGTACGTTCTCAGGCCTCTCTAGGGGAGGTCCTCTACCTTTCCTCGGTGCCTTGGGTGTTACCTCCGGGTCTGGTGCCGGATCCTTGCTTGCGCCTGCACCTGGTGCAGTCATCATCACCTCCGCATGGTCCGGGGAGCGAGCGATACGCGCCCTGCGAGCCACAGTGAGGGGTGGTTCCCCCGCATCGGCGACATGACGCGGATGAACGCACAAGACGTCCACAGCAACGTAGACCTTGTGCGCGCCGAGCTTGACGAAGAGGCCGTTGCGCGGAAGTGGGCGCGTGCCGAAGCCGCCAGCGTTGTCGCTGACGAAATCCAGCGCTCCGAAGCGCTGAACGAGCCCTGAGACGATGCGTTCGCCGGTGCCGATGAGGTTTCCCGTCCGGATCTTCACCCCTGCTAGCGTTGCTAGCCCCACGGTGGGCGCCTACTGTCGTGGTGGTGTCACGGCAGATGCCATGGATAGGCTAAAGGTGGGGACTAATACACGCTAGGGGAATCCAGGGAGGGATAGTGGAGTGATTCTCCATACAGAAGTTTGTATTGCTATGTCTCCAAGATTACAAGTGCTCCTTGAGCTGTATTGGCGAGAGGAGGAAGAAGGTGCTCTCTTACTCTTGCCTACTATCGTTCCCAAGAACCCTAGATCAACTAGTTCTATGGAACTACCAAACCAACTAGTGCTCAACCAACCCCCTCTACCAGAATCCTAGCCCCCCTTATATAGAGGAAGTTCGGTCCTGGCCTAGGGCATACGTGGAGGCATATTCCTAAGAATATGCCCCCTCCCGAAGTGGTAACCCGACCGGGGTGCTTTTCCCCCGTGTCATACATGCTTTAGCGACGTAAGCCTCTGCGGCGCCCGCGTCAGCCGACATGAGCATCGTCACCCTTGCGGCCATGACCCGGTGGTCCTGCCCTTGCTTTATTCGCTCATGTGGTGCGTACCGGACCTTCTTTTTTGACCAGAGAGATTCCTTCCTTCTCCCAGAAGCTAAGCGAGGATCCGGATCATAGTAGATCCGGCCACACCTGTTCCTGCATATAAGTTAGACAAGCACTTCCGACTTACTCCTTAAGTCGGATGAGACAACGTTCGGCGACCCCCCTGGTCCGGGTTACTCCGTGATCCGGACTGCCTTGAGGTGACCCGGTCAGCATCCGCTTTTACCTTGCCGGACCTCGGCTAACTCGGCCGTTATACCCCGGAGTGACCCCACCCGGGAGTATCCCCCCAACATGATCCATGTGTGGTTTGTGGAAAAGAACACATATGCAATGACCACTGGTTGATCCATGTGTGGTTTGTGGAAAGAACACACATGCAATAACCACTGGTTGATCCATATGTGGTTTGTGGAAAAGAACACACATGCAATGACCACTGGTTGATCCATATGTGGTTTGTGGAAAAGAACACACATGCAATTACAGTGGTGGATCCATGTGTGGTTTATGAAAAGAACACACATGCAATGACTCTAGTGTTGGTTTTAGTATAAGAACACACATGCAATGACTCTAGTGGGTTCACATGTGGTTTATGAAAAGAACACACATGCAATGACCACTGGTTGATCCATATGTGGTTTGTGGAAAGAACACACATGCAATGACACTGCTTGATCCATGTGTGGTTTGTGGAAAGAACACACATGCAATGACCACTGGTTGATCCATATGTGGTTTGTGGAAAAGAACACACATGCAATGACCACTGGTTGATCCATAAGTGGTTTGTGGAAAGAACACACATGCAACGACGCTGGTGCTAGTTTTAGTATAAGAACACACATGCAATGACCACTAGTCGATCCATATGTGGTTTGTGGAAAAGAACACACATGCAAAGACCACTGGTCGATCCATAAGTTGTTTGTGGAAAAGAACACACATGCAATGAGTCTAGTGGATCCATGTGTGGTTTGTGGAAAAGAACACACATGCAATGACTCTAGTGCTAGTTTGTGGTTTTAGTATAAGAACAAACATGCAATGACTCAAATGGATCCATATGTGGTTCATGGAAAGAACACACATGCAATGACACTGGTTGATCCATATGTGGTTTGTGGAAAGAACACACATGCAATGACCACTGGTTGTCCATATGTCGTTTGAGGAAAAGAACACGCATGCAAAGACCACAGGTTGATCCATAAGTTGTTTGTGGAAAAGAACACACATGCAATGACTCTAGTGGATCCACATGTGGTTTGTTAAAAGAACACACATGCAATGACTCTAGTGTCGGTTTGTGGTTTTAGTATAAGAACAAACATGCAATGACTCAAATGGATCCATATGTGGTTTGTGGAAAGAACACACATGCAATGACACTGGTTGATCCATATGTGGTTTGTGGAAAGAACACACATGCAATGACCACTAGTTGATCCATATGTGGTTTGTGGCAAAGAACACACATGCAATGACCACTGGTTGATCCATGTGTGGTTTGTGGAAAGAACACACATGCAATGACCACTGGTTGATCCATATGTGGTTTGTGGAAAAGAACACACATGCAATGACTCTAGTGTTGGTTTTAGTATAAGAACACACATGCAATGACTCTAGTGGGTTCATATGTGGTTTGTGAAAAGCACACACATGCAATGACACTGCTTGATACATGTGTGGTTTGTGGAAAAGAACACACATGCAATGACCACTAGTTGATCCATGTGTGGTTTGTGGAAAGAACACACATGCAATAACCACTGGTTGATCCATATGTGGTTTGTGGAAAAGAACACACATGCAATGACCACTGGTTGATCCATATGTGGTTTGTGGAAAAGAACACACATGCAATTACAGTGGTGGATCCATGTGTGGTTTGTGAAAAGAACACACATGCAATGACTCTAGTGTTGGTTTTAGTATAAGAACACACATGCAATGACTCTAGTGGGTTCACATGTGGTTTATGAAAAGAACACACATGCAATGACCACTGGTTGATCCATATGTGGTTTGTGGAAAGAACACACATGCAATGACACTGCTTGATCCATGTGTGGTTTGTGGAAAGAACACACATGCAATGACCACTGGTTGATCCATATGTGGTTTGTGGAAAAGAACAAACATGCAATGACCACTGGTTGATCCATAAGTGGTTTGTGGAAAGAACACACATGCAACGACGCTGGTGCTAGTTTTAGTATAAGAACACACATGCAATGACCACTAGTCGATCCATATGTGGTTTGTGGAAAAGAACACACATGCAAAGACCACTGGTCGATCCATAAGTTGTTTGTGGAAAAGAACACACATGCAATGAGTCTAGTGGATCCATGTGTGGTTTGTGGAAAAGAACACACATGCAATGACTCTAGTGCTAGTTTGTGGTTTTAGTATAAGAACAAACATGCAATGACTCAAATGGATCCATATGTGGTTCATGGAAAGAACACACATGCAATGACACTGGTTGATCCATATGTGGTTTGTGGAAAGAACACACATGCAATGACCACTGGTTGTCCATATGTCGTTTGAGGAAAAGAACACGCATGCAAAGACCACAGGTTGATCCATAAGTTGTTTGTGGAAAAGAACACACATGCAATGACTCTAGTGGATCCACATGTGGTTTGTTAAAAGAACACACATGCAATGACTCTAGTGTCGGTTTGTGGTTTTAGTATAAGAACAAACATGCAATGACTCAAATGGATCCATATGTGGTTTGTGGAAAGAACACACATGCAATGACACTGGTTGATCCATATGTGGTTTGTGGAAAGAACACACATGCAATGACCACTAGTTGATCCATATGTGGTTTGTGGAAAAGAACACACATGCAATGACCACTGGTTGATCCATGTGTGGTTTGTGGAAAGAACACACATGCAATGACCACTGGTTGATCCATATGTGGTTTGTGGAAAAGAACACACATGCAATGACTCTAGTGTTGGTTTTAGTATAAGAACACACATGCAATGACTCTAGTGGGTTCATATGTGGTTTGTGAAAAGCACACACATGCAATGACACTGCTTGATACATGTGTGGTTTGTGGAAAAGAACACACATGCAATGACCACTAGTTGATCCATGTGTCGTTTGTGGAAAGAACACACATGCAATGACACTGCTTGATCCATGTGTGGTTTGTGGAAAGAACACACATGCAATGACCACTGGTTGATCCATAAGTGGTTTGTGGAAAGAACACACATGCAACGACGCTGGTGCTAGTTTTAGTATAAGAACACACATGCAATGACCACTAGTCGATCCATATGTGGTTTGTGGAAAAGAACACACATGCAAAGACCACTGGTCGATCCATAAGTTGTTTGTGGAAAAGAACACACATGCAATGAGTCTAGTGGATCCATGTGTGGTTTGTGGAAAAGAACACACATGCAATGACTCTAGTGCTAGTTTGTGGTTTTAGTATAAGAACAAACATGCAATGACTCAAATGGATCCATATGTGGTTCATGGAAAGAACACACATGCAATGACACTGGTTGATCCATATGTTGTTTGTGGAAAGAACACACATGCAATGACCACTGGTTGATCCATATCTCGTTTGAGGAAAAGAACACGCATGCAAAGACCACAGGTTGATCCATAAGTTGTTTGTGGAAAAGAACACACATGCAATCACTCTAGTGGATCCACATGTGGTTTGTTAAAAGAACACACATGCAATGACTCTAGTGTCGGTTTGTGGTTTTAGTATAAGAACAAACATGCAATGACTCAAATGGATCCATATGTGGTTTGTGGAAAGAACACACATGCAATGACACTGGTTGATCCATATGTGGTTTGTGGAAAGAACACACATGCAATGACCACTAGTTGATCCATATGTGGTTTGTGGCAAAGAACACACATGCAATGACCACTGGTTGATCCATGTGTGGTTTGTGGAAAGAACACACATGCAATGACCACTGGTTGATCCATATGTGGTTTGTGGAAAAGAACACACATGCAATGACTCTAGTGTTGGTTTTAGTATAAGAACACACATGCAATGACTCTAGTGGGTTCATATGTGGTTTGTGAAAAGCACACACATGCAATGACACTGCTTGATACATGTGTGGTTTGTGGAAAAGAACACACATGCAATGACCACTAGTTGATCCATGTGTGGTTTGTGGAAAGAACACACATGCAATAACCACTGGTTGATCCATATGTGGTTTGTGGAAAAGAACACACATGCAATGACCACTGGTTGATCCATATGTGGTTTGTGGAAAAGAACACACATGCAATTACAGTGGTGGATCCATGTGTGGTTTGTGAAAAGAACACACATGCAATGACTCTAGTGTTGGTTTTAGTATAAGAACACACATGCAATGACTCTAGTGGGTTCACATGTGGTTTATGAAAAGAACACACATGCAATGACCACTGGTTGATCCATATGTGGTTTGTGGAAAGAACACACATGCAATGACACTGCTTGATCCATGTGTGGTTTGTGGAAAGAACACACATGCAATGACCACTGGTTGATCCATATGTGGTTTGTGGAAAAGAACAAACATGCAATGACCACTGGTTGATCCATAAGTGGTTTGTGGAAAGAACACACATGCAACGACGCTGGTGCTAGTTTTAGTATAAGAACACACATGCAATGACCACTAGTCGATCCATATGTGGTTTGTGGAAAAGAACACACATGCAAAGACCACTGGTCGATCCATAAGTTGTTTGTGGAAAAGAACACACATGCAATGAGTCTAGTGGATCCATGTGTGGTTTGTGGAAAAGAACACACATGCAATGACTCTAGTGCTAGTTTGTGGTTTTAGTATAAGAACAAACATGCAATGACTCAAATGGATCCATATGTGGTTCATGGAAAGAACACACATGCAATGACACTGGTTGATCCATATGTGGTTTGTGGAAAGAACACACATGCAATGACCACTGGTTGTCCATATGTCGTTTGAGGAAAAGAACACGCATGCAAAGACCACAGGTTGATCCATAAGTTGTTTGTGGAAAAGAACACACATGCAATGACTCTAGTGGATCCACATGTGGTTTGTTAAAAGAACACACATGCAATGACTCTAGTGTCGGTTTGTGGTTTTAGTATAAGAACAAACATGCAATGACTCAAATGGATCCATATGTGGTTTGTGGAAAGAACACACATGCAATGACACTGGTTGATCCATATGTGGTTTGTGGAAAGAACACACATGCAATGACCACTAGTTGATCCATATGTGGTTTGTGGAAAAGAACACACATGCAATGACCACTGGTTGATCCATGTGTGGTTTGTGGAAAGAACACACATGCAATGACCACTGGTTGATCCATATGTGGTTTGTGGAAAAGAACACACATGCAATGACTCTAGTGTTGGTTTTAGTATAAGAACACACATGCAATGACTCTAGTGGGTTCATATGTGGTTTGTGAAAAGCACACACATGCAATGACACTGCTTGATACATGTGTGGTTTGTGGAAAAGAACACACATGCAATGACCACTAGTTGATCCATGTGTCGTTTGTGGAAAGAACACACATGCAATGACACTGCTTGATCCATGTGTGGTTTGTGGAAAGAACACACATGCAATGACCACTGGTTGATCCATAAGTGGTTTGTGGAAAGAACACACATGCAACGACGCTGGTGCTAGTTTTAGTATAAGAACACACATGCAATGACCACTAGTCGATCCATATGTGGTTTGTGGAAAAGAACACACATGCAAAGACCACTGGTCGATCCATAAGTTGTTTGTGGAAAAGAACACACATGCAATGAGTCTAGTGGATCCATGTGTGGTTTGTGGAAAAGAACACACATGCAATGACTCTAGTGCTAGTTTGTGGTTTTAGTATAAGAACAAACATGCAATGACTCAAATGGATCCATATGTGGTTCATGGAAAGAACACACATGCAATGACACTGGTTGATCCATATGTTGTTTGTGGAAAGAACACACATGCAATGACCACTGGTTGATCCATATCTCGTTTGAGGAAAAGAACACGCATGCAAAGACCACAGGTTGATCCATAAGTTGTTTGTGGAAAAGAACACACATGCAATGACTCTAGTGGATCCACATGTGGTTTGTTAAAAGAACACACATGCAATGACTCTAGTGTCGGTTTGTGGTTTTAGTATAAGAACAAACATGCAATGACTCAAATGGATCCATATGTGGTTTGTGGAAAGAACACACATGCAATGACACTGGTTGATCCATATGTGGTTTGTGGAAAGAACACACATGCAATGACCACTAGTTGATCCATATGTGGTTTGTGGCAAAGAACACACATGCAATGACCACTGGTTGATCCATGTGTGGTTTGTGGAAAGAACACACATGCAATGACCACTGGTTGATCCATATGTGGTTTGTGGAAAAGAACACACATGCAATGACTCTAGTGTTGGTTTTAGTATAAGAACACACATGCAATGACTCTAGTGGGTTCATATGTGGTTTGTGAAAAGCACACACATGCAATGACACTGCTTGATACATGTGTGGTTTGTGGAAAAGAACACACATGCAATGACCACTAGTTGATCCATGTGTGGTTTGTGGAAAGGACACACATGCAATAACCACTGGTTGATCCATATGTGGTTTGTGGAAAAGAACACACATGCAATGACCACTGGTTGATCCATATGTGGTTTGTGGAAAAGAACACACATGCAATTACAGTGGTGGATCCATGTGTGGTTTGTGAAAAGAACACACATGCAATGACTCTAGTGTTGGTTTTAGTATAAGAACACACATGCAATGACTCTAGTGGGTTCACATGTGGTTTATGAAAAGAACACACATGCAATGACCACTGGTTGATCCATATGTGGTTTGTGGAAAGAACACACATGCAATGACACTGCTTGATCCATGTGTGGTTTGTGGAAAGAACACACATGCAATGACCACTGGTTGATCCATATGTGGTTTGTGGAAAAGAACAAACATGCAATGACCACTGGTTGATCCATAAGTGGTTTGTGGAAAGAACACACATGCAACGACGCTGGTGCTAGTTTTAGTATAAGAACACACATGCAATGACCACTAGTCGATCCATATGTGGTTTGTGGAAAAGAACACACATGCAAAGACCACTGGTCGATCCATAAGTTGTTTGTGGAAAAGAACACACATGCAATGAGTCTAGTGGATCCATGTGTGGTTTGTGGAAAAGAACACACATGCAATGACTCTAGTGCTAGTTTGTGGTTTTAGTATAAGAACAAACATGCAATGACTCAAATGGATCCATATGTGGTTCATGGAAAGAACACACATGCAATGACACTGGTTGATCCATATGTGGTTTGTGGAAAGAACACACATGCAATGACCACTGGTTGTCCATATGTCGTTTGAGGAAAAGAACACGCATGCAAAGACCACAGGTTGATCCATAAGTTGTTTGTGGAAAAGAACACACATGCAATGACTCTAGTGGATCCACATGTGGTTTGTTAAAAGAACACACATGCAATGACTCTAGTGTCGGTTTGTGGTTTTAGTATAAGAACAAACATGCAATGACTCAAATGGATCCATATGTGGTTTGTGGAAAGAACACACATGCAATGACACTGGTTGATCCATATGTGGTTTGTGGAAAGAACACACATGCAATGACCACTAGTTGATCCATATGTGGTTTGTGGAAAAGAACACACATGCAATGACCACTGGTTGATCCATGTGTGGTTTGTGGAAAGAACACACATGCAATGACCACTGGTTGATCCATATGTGGTTTGTGGAAAAGAACACACATGCAATGACTCTAGTGTTGGTTTTAGTATAAGAACACACATGCAATGACTCTAGTGGGTTCATATGTGGTTTGTGAAAAGCACACACATGCAATGACACTGCTTGATACATGTGTGGTTTGTGGAAAAGAACACACATGCAATGACCACTAGTTGATCCATGTGTCGTTTGTGGAAAGAACACACATGCAATGACACTGCTTGATCCATGTGTGGTTTGTGGAAAGAACACACATGCAATGACCACTGGTTGATCCATAAGTGGTTTGTGGAAAGAACACACATGCAACGACGCTGGTGCTAGTTTTAGTATAAGAACACACATGCAATGACCACTAGTCGATCCATATGTGGTTTGTGGAAAAGAACACACATGCAAAGACCACTGGTCGATCCATAAGTTGTTTGTGGAAAAGAACACACATGCAATGAGTCTAGTGGATCCATGTGTGGTTTGTGGAAAAGAACACACATGCAATGACTCTAGTGCTAGTTTGTGGTTTTAGTATAAGAACAAACATGCAATGACTCAAATGGATCCATATGTGGTTCATGGAAAGAACACACATGCAATGACACTGGTTGATCCATATGTTGTTTGTGGAAAGAACACACATGCAATGACCACTGGTTGATCCATATCTCGTTTGAGGAAAAGAACACGCATGCAAAGACCACAGGTTGATCCATAAGTTGTTTGTGGAAAAGAACACACATGCAATGACTCTAGTGGATCCACATGTGGTTTGTTAAAAGAACACACATGCAATGACTCTAGTGTCGGTTTGTGGTTTTAGTATAAGAACAAACATGCAATGACTCAAATGGATCCATATGTGGTTTGTGGAAAGAACACACATGCAATGACACTGGTTGATCCATATGTGGTTTGTGGAAAGAACACACATGCAATGACCACTAGTTGATCCATATGTGGTTTGTGGCAAAGAACACACATGCAATGACCACTGGTTGATCCATGTGTGGTTTGTGGAAAGAACACACATGCAATGACCACTGGTTGATCCATATGTGGTTTGTGGAAAAGAACACACATGCAATGACTCTAGTGTTGGTTTTAGTATAAGAACACACATGCAATGACTCTAGTGGGTTCATATGTGGTTTGTGAAAAGCACACACATGCAATGACACTGCTTGATACATGTGTGGTTTGTGGAAAAGAACACACATGCAATGACCACTAGTTGATCCATGTGTGGTTTGTGGAAAGGACACACATGCAATAACCACTGGTTGATCCATATGTGGTTTGTGGAAAAGAACACACATGCAATGACCACTGGTTGATCCATATGTGGTTTGTGGAAAAGAACACACATGCAATTACAGTGGTGGATCCATGTGTGGTTTGTGAAAAGAACACACATGCAATGACTCTAGTGTTGGTTTTAGTATAAGAACACACATGCAATGACTCTAGTGGGTTCACATGTGGTTTATGAAAAGAACACACATGCAATGACCACTGGTTGATCCATATGTGGTTTGTGGAAAGAACACACATGCAATGACACTGCTTGATCCATGTGTGGTTTGTGGAAAGAACACACATGCAATGACCACTGGTTGATCCATATGTGGTTTGTGGAAAAGAACAAACATGCAATGACCACTGGTTGATCCATAAGTGGTTTGTGGAAAGAACACACATGCAACGACGCTGGTGCTAGTTTTAGTATAAGAACACACATGCAATGACCACTAGTCGATCCATATGTGGTTTGTGGAAAAGAACACACATGCAAAGACCACTGGTCGATCCATAAGTTGTTTGTGGAAAAGAACACACATGCAATGAGTCTAGTGGATCCATGTGTGGTTTGTGGAAAAGAACACACATGCAATGACTCTAGTGCTAGTTTGTGGTTTTAGTATAAGAACAAACATGCAATGACTCAAATGGATCCATATGTGGTTCATGGAAAGAACACACATGCAATGACACTGGTTGATCCATATGTGGTTTGTGGAAAGAACACACATGCAATGACCACTGGTTGTCCATATGTCGTTTGAGGAAAAGAACACGCATGCAAAGACCACAGGTTGATCCATAAGTTGTTTGTGGAAAAGAACACACATGCAATGACTCTAGTGGATCCACATGTGGTTTGTTAAAAGAACACACATGCAATGACTCTAGTGTCGGTTTGTGGTTTTAGTATAAGAACAAACATGCAATGACTCAAATGGATCCATATGTGGTTTGTGGAAAGAACACACATGAAATGACACTGGTTGATCCATATGTGGTTTGTGGAAAGAACACACATGCAATGACCACTAGTTGATCCATATGTGGTTTGTGGAAAAGAACACACATGCAATGACCACTGGTTGATCCATGTGTGGTTTGTGGAAAGAACACACATGCAATGACCACTGGTTGATCCATATGTGGTTTGTGGAAAAGAACACACATGCAATGACTCTAGTGTTGGTTTTAGTATAAGAACACACATGCAATGACTCTAGTGGGTTCATATGTGGTTTGTGAAAAGCACACACATGCAATGACACTGCTTGATACATGTGTGGTTTGTGGAAAAGAACACACATGCAATGACCACTAGTTGATCCATGTGTCGTTTGTGGAAAGAACACACATGCAATGACACTGCTTGATCCATGTGTGGTTTGTGGAAAGAACACACATGCAATGACCACTGGTTGATCCATAAGTGGTTTGTGGAAAGAACACACATGCAACGACGCTGGTGCTAGTTTTAGTATAAGAACACACATGCAATGACCACTAGTCGATCCATATGTGGTTTGTGGAAAAGAACACACATGCAAAGACCACTGGTCAATCCATAAGTTGTTTGTGGAAAAGAACACACATGCAATGAGTCTAGTGGATCCATGTGTGGTTTGTGGAAAAGAACACACATGCAATGACTCTAGTGCTAGTTTGTGGTTTTAGTATAAGAACAAACATGCAATGACTCAAATGGATCCATATGTGGTTCATGGAAAGAACACACATGCAATGACACTGGTTGATCCATATGTTGTTTGTGGAAAGAACACACATGCAATGACCACTGGTTGATCCATATCTCGTTTGAGGAAAAGAACACGCATGCAAAGACCACAGGTTGATCCATAAGTTGTTTGTGGAAAAGAACACACATGCAATGACTCTAGTGGATCCACATGTGGTTTGTTAAAAGAACACACATGCAATGACTCTAGTGTCGGTTTGTGGTTTTAGTATAAGAACAAACATGCAATGACTCAAATGGATCCATATGTGGTTTGTGGAAAGAACACACATGCAATGACACTGGTTGATCCATATGTGGTTTGTGGAAAGAACACACATGCAATGACCACTAGTTGATCCATATGTGGTTTGTGGAAAAGAACACACATGCAATGACCACTGGTTGATCCATATGTGGTTTGTGGAAAAGAACACACATGCAAAGACCACTGGTTGATCCATAAGTTGTTTGTGGAAAAGAACACACATGCAATGAGTCTAGTGGATCCATGTGTGGTTTGTGGAAAAGAACACACATGCAATGACTCTAGTGCTAGTTTGTGGTTTTAGTATAAGAACAAACATGCAATGACTCAAATGGATCCATATGTGGTTCATGGAAAGAACACACATGCAATGACACTGGTTGATCCATATGTGGTTTGTGGAAAGAACACACATGCAATGACCACTGGTTGATCCAAATGTCGTTTGAGGAAAAGAACACGCATGCAAAGACCACAGGTTGATCCATAAGTTGTTTGTGGAAAAGAACACACATGCAATGACTCTAGTGGATCCACATGTGGTTTGTTAAAAGAACACACATGCAATGACTCTAGTGTCGGTTTGTGGTTTTAGTATAAGAACAAACATGCAATGACTCAAATGGATCCATATGTGGTTTGTGGAAAGAACACACATGCAATGACACTGGTTGATCCATATGTGGTTTGTGGAAAGAACACACATGCAATGACCACTAGTTGATCCATATGTGGTTTGTGGAAAAGAACACACATGCAATGACCACTGGTTGATCCATGTGTGGTTTGTGGAAAGAACACACATGCAATGACCACTGGTTGATCCATATGTGGTTTGTGGAAAAGAACACACATGCAATGACTCTAGTGTTGGTTTTAGTATAAGAACACACATGCAATGACTCTAGTGGGTTCATATGTGGTTTGTGAAAAGCACACACATGCAATGACACTGCTTGATACATGTGTGGTTTGTGGAAAAGAACACACATGCAATGACCACTAGTTGATCCATGTGTCGTTTGTGGAAAGAACACACATGCAATGACACTGCTTGATCCATGTGTGGTTTGTGGAAAGAACACACATGCAATGACCACTGGTTGATCCATAAGTGGTTTGTGGAAAGAACACACATGCAACGACGCTGGTGCTAGTTTTAGTATAAGAACACACATGCAATGACCACTAGTCGATCCATATGTGGTTTGTGGAAAAGAACACACATGCAAAGACCACTGGTCGATCCATAAGTTGTTTGTGGAAAAGAACACACATGCAATGAGTCTAGTGGATCCATGTGTGGTTTGTGGAAAAGAACACACATGCAATGACTCTAGTGCTAGTTTGTGGTTTTAGTATAAGAACAAACATGCAATGACTCAAATGGATCCATATGTGGTTCATGGAAAGAACACACATGCAATGACACTGGTTGATCCATATGTTGTTTGTGGAAAGAACACACATGCAATGACCACTGGTTGATCCATATCTCGTTTGAGGAAAAGAACACGCATGCAAAGACCACAGGTTGATCCATAAGTTGTTTGTGGAAAAGAACACACATGCAATGACTCTAGTGGATCCACATGTGGTTTGTTAAAAGAACACACATGCAATGACTCTAGTGTCGGTTTGTGGTTTTAGTATAAGAACAAACATGCAATGACTCAAATGGATCCATATGTGGTTTGTGGAAAGAACACACATGCAATGACACTGGTTGATCCATATGTGGTTTGTGGAAAGAACACACATGCAATGACCACTAGTTGATCCATATGTGGTTTGTGGAAAAGAACACACATGCAATGACCACTGGTTGATCCATGTGTGGTTTGTGGAAAGAACACACATGCAATGACCACTGGTTGATCCATATGTGGTTTGTGGAAAAGAACACACATGCAATGACTCTAGTGTTGGTTTTAGTATAAGAACACACATGCAATGACTCTAGTGGGTTCATATGTGGTTTGTGAAAAGCACACACATGCAATGACACTGCTTGATACATGTGTGGTTTGTGGAAAAGAACACACATGCAATGACCACTAGTTGATCCATGTGTGGTTTGTGGAAAGAACACACATGCAATGACACTGCTTGATCCATGTGTGGTTTGTGGAAAGAACACACATGCAATGACCACTGGTTGATCCATAAGTGGTTTGTGGAAAGAACACACATGCAACGACGCTGGTGCTAGTTTTAGTATAAGAACACACATGCAATGACCACTAGTCGATCCATATGTGGTTTGTGGAAAAGAACACACATGCAAAGACCACTGGTCGATCCATAAGTTGTTTGTGGAAAAGAACACACTTGCAATGAGTCTAGTGGATCCATGTGTGGTTTGTGGAAAAGAACACACATGCAATGACTCTAGTGCTAGTTCGTGGTTTTACTATAAGAACAAACATGCAATGACTCAAATGGATCCATATGTGGTTCATGGAAAGAAAACACATGCAATGACACTGGTTGATCCATATGTGGTTTGTGGAAAGAACACACATGCAATGACCACTGGTTGATCCATATCTCGTTTGAGGAAAAGAACACGCATGCAAAGACCACAGGTTGATCCATAAGTTGTTTGTGGAAAAGAACACACATGCAATGACTCTAGTGGATCCACATGTGGTTTGTTAAAAGAACACACAAGCAATGACTCTAGTGTCGGTTTGTGGTTTTAGTATAAGAACAAACATGCAATGACTCAAATGGATCCATATGTGGTTTGTGGAAAGAACACACATGCAATGACACTGGTTGATCCATATGTGGTTTGTGGAAAGAACACACATGCAATGACCACTAGTTGATCCATATGTGGTTTGTGGAAAAGAACACACATGCAATGACCACTGGTTGATCCATGTGTGGTTTGTGGAAAGAACACACATGCAATGACCACTGGTTGATCCATATGTGGTTTGTGGAAAAGAACACATATGCAATGACTCTAGTGTTGGTTTTAGTATAAGAACACACATGCAATGACTCTAGTGGGTTCATATGTGGTTTGTGAAAAGCACACACATGCAATGACACTGCTTGATACATGTGTGGTTTGTGGAAAAGAACACACATGCAATGACCACTAGTTGATCCATGTGTGGTTTGTGGAAAGAACACACATGCAATGACCACTGGTTGATCCATCTGTGGATTGTGAAAAGAACACACATGCAATGACCACTGGTTAATCCATATGTGGTTTGTGGAAAGAACATACATGCAATGACACTGCTTGATCCATGTGTGGTTTGTGGAAAAGAACACACATGCAACAACCACTGGTTGATCCATGTGTGGTTTGTGGAAAGAACACACATGCAATGACCACTTGTTGATCCATATGTGGTTTCTAGAAAAGAACACACATGCAATGACCACTGGTTGATCCATATGTGGTTTGTGGAAAAGAACACACATGCAATGACCACTGGTTGATCCACGTGTGGTTTGTGGAAAGAACACACATGCAATGACAATGGTGGATCCATGTGTGGTTTATGAAAAGAACACCCATGCAATGACTCTAGTGTTGGTTTTAGTATAAGAACACACATGCAATGACTCTAGTGGGTTCACATGTGGTTTGTGAAAAGAACACACATGCAATGACCACTGGTTGATCCATATGTGGTTTGTGGAAAGAACATACATGCAATGACACTGCTTGATCCATGTGTGGTTTGCGGAAATAACACACATGCAATGACTCTAATGGATCGATAAGTGGTTTATGGAAAAGAACACACATGCAATGACCACTGGTTGATCCAGATGTGGTTTGTGGAAAGAACACACATGCAATGACCACTTGTCGATCCGTGTGTCATTTGTGGAAAGAACACACATGCAATGACAGTGGTGGATCAATGTGTGGTTTGTGGATAGAACACACATGCAATGACTCTAGTGCTATTTTTAGTATAAGGACAAACATGAAATGACTCAAATGGATCCATATGTGGTTTGTGGAAAAGAACACACATGCAATGAGTCTAGTGGATCCATGTGTGGTTTGTGGAAAAGAACACACATGCAATGAGTCTAGTACTGGTTTGTGGTTTTAGTATAAGAACAAACATGCAATGACTCAAATGGATCCATATGTGGTTTGTGGAAAAAACACACAGGCAATGACACTGGTAGATCCATATGTGGTTTGTGGAAAGAACACACATCCAATAGCCACTGGTTGATCCATGAGTGGTTTGTGGAAAGAACACACATGCAGTGACCACTGGTGGATCCATATGTTGTTTGTGAAAATAACACACATGCAATGAACACAGGTGGATCCATAAGTGGTTTGTGGAAAGAACACACATGCAATGACTCTAGTGCTAGTTTTAGTTAAAAAACACACATGCAATGACTAATGGATCCACATGTGGTTTGTGAAAATAATACACATGCAATGACCAATTATTGATCCATATGTGGTTTGTGGAAAAGAACACACATGCAATCACCACTGGTTGAGCCATATGTGGTTTGTGGAAAAGAACACACATGCAATGACCACTGGTTGATCCACGTGTGGTTTGTGGAAAGAACACACATGCAATGACAGTGGTGGATCCATGTGTGGTTTGTGAAAAGAACACACATGCAATGACTCTAGTGTTGGTTTTAGTATAAGAACACACATGCAATGACTCTAGTGGGTTCAGATGTGGTTTGTGAAAAGAACACACATGCAATGACCACTGGTTGATCCATATGTGGTTTGCGGAAAGAACACACATGCAATGACACTGCTTGATCCATGTGTGGTTTGTGGAAAAGAACACACATGCAATGACCACTGGTTGATCCATGTGTGGTTTGTGGAAAGAACACACATGCAATGACCACTACTTGATCCATATGTGGTTTGTGGAAAATAACATTACATGCAATGACTCTAGTGCTAGTTTTAGTATAAGAATACACATGCAATGACCACTGGTTGATCCATATGTGTTTTGTGGAAAAGAACACACATGCAAAGACAACTGGTCGATCCATAAGTTGTTTGTGGAAAAGAACACACATGCAATGAGTCTAGTGGATCCATGTGTGGTTTGCGGAAAAGAACACACATGCAATGACTCTAGTGCTAGTTTGTGGTTTTAGTATAACAACAAACATGAAATGACTCAAATGGATCCATATGTGGTTCGTGGAAAGAACACACATGCAATGACACTGGTTGATCCATATGTGTTTTGTGGAAAGAACACACATGCATTGACGACTGGTTGATCCATATGTGGTTTGTGGAAAAGAACACACATGCAATGACCACTGGTTGATCCATATGTGGTTTGTGGAAAGAACACACATGCAATGACACTGCCTGATCCATGTGTGGTTTGTGGAAAAGAACACATATGCAATGACCACTGGTTGATCCATGTGTGGTTTGTGTAAAGAACACGCATGCAATGACCACTGGTTGATCCATATGTGGTTTGTGAAAAGAACACACATGCAATGACCACTGGTTAATCCATATGTGGTTTGTGGAAAAGAACACACATGCAATGAGCACTGGTTGATCCATATGTGGTTTGTGGAAAGAACACACATGCAATGACTCTAGTGTTGGTTTTACTATAAGAACACACATGCAATGACTCTAGTGGGTTCACATGTGGTTTATGAAAAGAACACGCATGCAATGACCACTGGTTGATCCATATGTGGTTTGTGGAAAGAACACACATGCAATGACACTGCTTGATCCATGTGTGGTTTGTGGAAAGAACACACATGCAATGACCACTAGTTGATCCATATGTGGTTTGTGGAAAAGAACACACATGCAATGACCACTGGTTGATCCATAAGTGTTTTGTGGAAAGAACACACATGCAATGACTCTAGTGCTAGTTTTAGTATAAGAACACACATGCAATGACCACTGGTTGATCCATATGTGGTTTGTGGAAAAGAACACACATGCGAAGACCACTGGTTGATCCTAAGTTGTTTGTGGAAAAGAACACACATGCAATGAGTCTAGTGGATCCATGTGTGGTTTGTGGAAAAGAACACACATGCAATGACTCTAGTGCTAGTTTGTGGTTTTAGTCTAAGAACAAACATGCAATGACTCAAATGGATCCATATGTGGTTCGTGGAAAGAACACACATGCAATGTCACTGGTTGATCCATATGTGGTTTGTGAAAATAACACACATGCAATGACCACTGGTTCATCCATATGTGGTTTGTGGAAAAGAACACCCATGCAATGACCACTGGTTGATCCATATGTGGTTTGTGGAAAGAACACACATGCAATGACACTGGTTGATCCATGTGTGGTTTGTGGAAAGAACACACATGCAGTAACTCCAGAGGTTGATCCATGTGTGGTTTGTGGAAATAACACGCATGCAATGACTCTAGTGTTGGTTTGTGGTTTTAGTATAAGAACAAACATGCAATGACTCAAATGGATCCATATGTGGTTTGTGGAAAGAACACACATGCAATGACATTGGTTGATCCATATGTGGTTTGTGGAAAGAACACACATGCAATGACCACTGGTTGATCCATATGTGGTTTGTGGAAAAGAACACACATGCAAATACCACTGGTTGATCCATAAGTTGTTTGTGGAAAAGAACACACATGCAATGAGTCTAGTGGATCCATGTGTGGTTTGTGGAAAAAGAACACACATGCAATGACTCTAGTGCTAGTTTGTGGTTTTAGTATAAGAATAAACATGCAATGACTCAAATGGATCCATATGTGGTTTGTGGAAAGAACACACATGCAATGACACTGCTTGATCCATATGTGGTTTGTGGAAAGAATACACATGCAATGACCACTGGTTGATCCATATGCGGTTTGTGGAAAAGAACACACATGCAATGACACTTCTTGATCCATGTGTGGTTTGTGGAAAGAACACACATGCAATGACTCTACTGGTTGATCCATGTGTGGTTTGTGGAAATAACACACATGCAATGACTCTAGTGGTTGATCCATGTGTGGTTTGTGGAAATAACACACATGCAATGAATCTAATGGATCCATAAGTGGTTTATGGAAAATAACACATATGCAATGACCACTGTTTGATCCATAGGTGGTTTGTGCAAAGAACGCACTTGCAATGACCACTTGTTGATCCATGTGTGGGTTGTGGAAAGAACACACATGCAATGACAGTGGTGGACCAATGTGTGGTTTGTGGATAGAACACACATGCAATGACTCTAGTGGTTGATCCATGTGTGGTTTGTGGAAATAACACACATGCAATGACTCTAATAGATCCATAAGTGGTTTATGGAAAAGAACACATATGCAATGACCACTGGTTGATCCATATGTGGTTTGTGCAAAGAATACACGTGCAATGACCACTTGTTGATCCATGTGTGGGTTGTGGAAAGAACACACATGCAATGACAGTGGTGGATCAATGTGTGGTTTGTGGATAGAACACACATGCAATGACTCTAGAGCTAGTTTTAGTATAAGAACAAACATGAAATGACTCAAATGGATCCATATGTGGTTTGTGGAAAAGAACACACATGCAATGAGTCTAGTGGATCCATGTGTGGTTTATGGAAAAGAACACACATGCCATGAGTCTAGTGCTGGTTTATGGTTTTAGTATAAGAACAAACATGCAATGACTCAAATGGATCCATATTCTGTTTGTGGAAAGAACACACATGCAATGACACTAGTTGATCCATATGTGGTTTGTGGAAAGAACACACATGCAATGACCACTGGTTGATCCATATGTGGTTTGTGGAAAAGAACACACATGCAATGACCACTGGTTGATCCGTGTGTGGTTTGTGGAAAGAACACACATGCAATGACCACTGGTTGATCCATATGTGGTTTGTGGAAAAGAACACACATGCAATGACTCTAGTGTTGGTTTTAGTATAAGAACACACATGCAATGACTCTAGTGGGTTCACATGTGGTTTGTGAAAAGAACACACATGCAATGACACTAATTGATCCATGTGTGGTTTGTGTAAAGAACACACATGCAATGACCACTGGTTGATCCATATGTGGTTTGTGAAAAGAAGACCCATGCAATGACCACTAGTTCATCCATATGTGGTTTGTGGAAAAGAACACACATGCAATGACCACTGGTTGATCCATGTGTGGTTTGTGGAAAGAACACACATGCAATGACCACTGGTTGATCCATATGTGGTTTGTGGAAAAGAACACACATGCAATGACCACTGCTTGATCCATGTGTGGTTTATGGAAAAGAACACACATGCAATGACAGTGGTGGATCCATGTGTGGTTTTGAAAATAACACACATGCAATGACTCTAGTGTTGGTTTTAGTATAAGAACACACATGCAATGACTCTAGTGGGTTCACATGTGGTTTATGAAAAGAACACACATGCAATGACCACTAGTTGATCCATATGTGGTTTGTGGAAAGAACACACATGCAATGACACTGCTTGATCCATGTGTGGTTTGTGGAAAGAACACACATGCAATGACCACTGGTTGATCCATATGTGGTTTGTGGAAAAGAACACACATGCAATGACCACTGGTTGATCCATAAGTGGTTTGTGGAAAGAACACACATGCAATGACCCTAGTGCTAGTTTTAGTATAAGAACACACGTGCAATGACCACTGGTTGATCCATATGTGGTTTGTGGAAAAGAACACACATGCGAAGACCACTGGTTGATCCATAAGTTGTTTGTGGAAAAGAACACACATGCAATGAGTCTAGTGGATCCATGTGTGGTTTGTGGAAAAGAACACACACGCAATGACTCTAGTGCTAGTTTGTGGTTTTAGTCTAAGAACAAACATGCAATGACTCAAATGGATCCATATGTGGTTCGTGGAAAGAACACACATGCAATGTCACTGGTTGATCCATATGTGGTTTGTGAAAAGAACACACATGCAATGACCACTGGTTCATCCATATGTGGTTTGTGGAAAAGAACACCCATGCAATGACCACTGGTTGATCCATATGTGATTTGTGGAAAGAACACACATGCAATGACACTGGTTGATCCATGTGTGGTTTGTGGAAAGAACACACATGCAATAACTCCAGAGGTTGATCCATGTGTGGTTTGTGGAAATAACACGCATGCAATGACTCTAGTTTTGGTTTGTGGTTTTAGTATAAGAACAAACATGCAATGACTCAAATGGATCCATATGTGGTTTGTGGAAAGAACACACATGCAATGACATTGGTTGATCCATATGTGATTTGTCGAAAGAACACACATGCAATGACCACTTGTTGATCCATATGTGGTTTGTGGAAAATAACACACATGCAATGACTCTAGTGCTAGTTTTAGTATAAGAATACACATGTAATGACCACTGGTTGATCCATATGTGGTTGGTGGAAAAGAACACACATGCAAAGACCACTGGTTGATCCATAAGTTGTTTGTGGAAAAGAACACACATGCAATGAGTCTAGTGGATCCATGTGTGGTTTGTGGAAAAGAACACACATGCAATGACTCTAGTGCTGGTTTGTCGTTTTAGTATAAGAACAAACATGCAATGACTCAAATGGATCCATATGTGGTTCGTGGAAAGAACACACATGCAATGACATTGGTGATCCATATGTGGTTTGTGGAAAAGAACACACATGCAAAGACCACTGGTTGATCCATAAGTTGTTTGTGGAGAAGAACACACATGCAATGAGTCTAGTGGATCCATGTGTGGTTTGTGGAAAAGAACACACATGCAATGACCACTGGTTGATCCATGTGTGGTTTGTGGAAAGAACACACATGCAATGATAGTAGTGGATCCATGTGTGGTTTGTGAAAAGAACACACATGCAATGACTCTAGTGTTGGTTTTAGTATAAGAACACACATGCAATGACTCTAGTGTTGGTTTTAGTATAAGAACACACATGCAATGACTCTAGTGGGTTCACATGTGGTTTGTGAAAAGAACACACATGCAATGACACTGCTTGATATATGTGTGGTTTGTAGAAAATAACACACATCCAATGACCACTAGTTGATCCATGTGTGGTTTGTGGAAAGAACACACATGCAATGACCACTGGTTGATCCATATGTGGTTTGTGAAAAGAATACACATGCAATGACCACTGGTTAATCCATATGTGGTTTGTGGAAAGAACACACATGCAATGACACTGCTTGATCCATGTGTGGTTTGTGGAAAAGAACAAACATGCAATGACCACTAGTTGATCCATGTGTGGCTTGTGGAAATAACACACATGCAATGACCACTGGTTGATCCATATGTGGTTTATGGAAAAGAACACACATGCAATGACCACTGGTTGATCCATATGTGGTTTGTGGAAAAGAACACACATGTAATGACCACTGGTTGATCCACGTGTGGTTTGTGGAAAGAACACACATGCAATGACAGTGGTGGATCCATGTGTGGTTTGTGAAAAGAACACGCATGCAATGACTCTAGTGTTGGTTTTAGTATAAGAACACACATGCAATGACTCTAGTGGGTTCACATGTGGTTTGTGAAAAGAACACACATGCAATGACCACTGGTTGATCCATATGTGGTTTGCGGAAAGAACACACATGCAATGACACTGCTTGATCCATGTGTGGTTTGTGGAAAAGAACACACATGCAATGACCACTGGTTGATCCATGTGTGGTTTGTGGAAAGAACACACATGCAATGACCACTGGTTGATCCATATGTGGTTTGTGGAAAATAACACACATGCAATGACTCTAGTGCTAGTTTTAGTATAAGAATACACATGCAATGACCACTGGTTGATCCATATGTGGTTTGTGGAAAAGAACACACATGCAAAGACAATTGGTCGATCCATAAGTTCTTTGTGGAAAAGAACACACATGCAATGAGTCTAGTGGATCCATGTGTGGTTTGCGGAAAAGAACACACATGCAATGACTCTAGTGATAGTTTGTGGTTTTAGTATAAAAACAAACATGCAATGACTCAAATGGATCCATATGTGGTTTGTGGAAAGAACACACATGCAATGACGACTGGTTGATCCATATGTGGTTTGTGGAAAAGAACACACATGCAATGACCACTGGTTGATCCATATGTGGTTTGTGGAAAGAACACACATGCAATGACACTGCCTGATCCATGTGTGGTTTGTGGAAAAGAACACATATGCAATGACCACTAGTTGATCCATGTGTGGTTTGTGTAAAGAACACGCATGCAATGACCACTGGTTGATCCATATGTGGTTTGTGAAAAGAACACACATGCAATGACCACTGGTTGATCCATATGTGGTTTGTGGAAAAGAACACACATGCAATGACCACTGGTTGATCCATATGTGGTTTGTGGAAAGAACACACATGCAATGACTCTAGTGTTAGTTTTAGTATAAGAACACACATGCAATGACTCTAGTGGGTTCACATGTGGTTTATGAAAAGAACACGCATGCAATGACCACTGGCTGATCCATATGTGGTTTGTGGAAAGAACACACATGCAATGACACTGCTTGATCCATGTGTGGTTTGTGGAAAGAACACACATGCAATGACCACTGGTTGATCCATATGTGGTTTGTGGAAAAGAACACACATGCAATGACCACTGGTTGATCCATAAGTGGTTTGTGGAAAGAACACACATGCAATGACTCTAGTGCTAGTTTTAGTATAAGAACACACATGCAATGACCACTGGTTGATCCATATGTGGTTTGTGGAAAAGAACACACATGCAAAGACCACTGGTTGATCCATAAGTTGTTTGTGGAAAAGAACACACATGCAATGAGTCTAGTGGATCCATGTGTGGTTTGTGGAAAAAGAACACACATGCAATGACTCTAGTGCTAGTTTGTGGTTTTAGTATAAGAATAAACATGCAATGACTCAAATGGTTCCATATGTGGTTTATGGAAAAGAACACATATGCAATGACACTGGTTGATCCATATGTGGTTTGTGGAAAGAACACACATGCAATGACCACTTGTTGATCCATATGTGGTTTGTGGAAAAGAACACACATGCAATGACACTTCTTGATCCATGTGTGGTTTGTGGAAAGAACACACATGAAATGACTCTAGTGGTTGATCCATGTGTGGTTTGTGGAAATAACACACATGCAATGACTCTAGTGGTTGATCCATGTGTGGTTTGTGGAAATAACACACATGCAATCACTCTAATGGATCTATAAGTGGTTTATGGAAAAGAACACATATGCAATGACCACTGTTTGATCCATATGTGGTTTGTGCAAAGAACACACTTGTAATGACCACTTGTTGATCCATGTGTGGGTTGTGGAAAGAACACACATGCAATGACAGTGGTGGATCAATGTGTGGTTTGTGGATAGAACACATATGCAATGACTCTAGTGGTTGATCCATGTGTGGTTTGTGGAAATAACACACATGCAATGACTCTAGTGGTTGATCCATGTGTGGTTTGTGGAAATAACACATTGCAATCACTCTAATGGATCCATAAGTGGTTTATGGAAAAGAACACATATGCAATGACCACTATTTGATCCATATGTGGTCTGTGCAAAGAACACACTTGCAATGACCACTTGTTGATCCATGTGTGGGTTGTGGAAAGAACACACATGCAATGACAGTGGTGGATCAATGTGTGGTTTGTGGATAGAACACACATGCAATGACTCTAGTGGTTGATCCATGTGTGGTTTGTGGAAATAACACACATGCAATGACTCTAATAGATCCATAAGTGGTTTATGGAAAAGAACACATATGCAATGACCACTGGTTGATCCATATGTGGTTTGTGCAAAGAACACACTTGCAATGACCACTTGTTGATCCATGTGTGGGTTGTGGAAAGAACACACATGCAATGACAGTGGTGGATCAATGTGTGGTTTGTGAACATAACACACATGCAATGACTCTAGTGTTGGTTTTAGTATAAGAACACACATGCAATGACTCTAGTGGGTTCACATGTGGTTTATGAAAAGAACACACATGCAATGACCACTAGTTGATCCATATGTGGTTTGTGGAAAGAACACACATGCAATGACACTGCTTGATCCATGTGTGGTTTGTGGAAAGAACACACATGCAATGACCACTGGTTGATCCATGTGTGGTTTGTGGAAAAGAACACACATGCAATGACCACTGGTTGATCCATAAGTGGTTTGTGGAAAGAACACACATGCAATGACCCTAGTGCTAGTTTCAGTATAAGAACACACATGCAATGACCACTGGTTGATCCATATGTGGTTTGTAGAAAAGAACACACATGCGAAGACCACTGGTTGATCCATAAGTTGTTTGTGGAAAAGAACACACATGCAATGAGTCTAGTGGATCCATGTGTGGTTTGTGGAAAAGAACACACATGCAATGACTCTAGTGCTAGTTTGTGGTTTTGTCTAAGAACAAACATGCAATGACTCAAATGGATCCATATGTAGTTCGTGGAAAGAACACACATGCAATGTCACTGGTTGATCCATACGTGGTTTGTGAAAAGAACACACATGCAATGAGCATTGGTTGATCCATATGTGGTTTGTGGAAAAGAACACCCATGCAATGACCACTGGTTGATCCATATGTGGTTTGTGGAAAGAACACACATGCAATGACACTGGTTGATCCATGTGTAGTTTGTGGAAAGAACACACATGCAATAACTCTAGAGGTTGATCCATGTGTGGTTTGTGGAAATAACACGCATGTAATGACTCTAGTGTTGGTTTGTGGTTTTAGTATAAGAACAAACATGCAATGACTCAAATGGATCCATACGTGGTTTGTGGAAAGAACACACATGCAATGACACTGGTTGATCCAAATGTGGTTTGTGGAAAGAACACACATGCAATGACCACTTGTTGATCCATATGTGGTTTGTGGAAAAGAACACACATGCAATGACACTTCTTGATCCATGTGTGGTTTGTGGAAAGAACACACATGCAATGACTCTAGTGGTTGATCCATGTGTGGTTTGTGGAAATAACCAACATGCAATGACTCTAGTGGTTGATCCATGTGTGGTTTGTGGAAATAACACACATGCAATGACTCTAATGGATCCATAAGTGGTTTATGGAAAAGAACACATATGCAATGACCACTGTTTGATCCATATGTGGTTTGTGCAAAGAACACACTTGCAGTGACCAATTGTTGATCCATGTGTGGGTTGTGAAAAGAACACACATGCAATGACAGTGGTGGATCAATGTGTGGTTTGTGGATAGAACACACATGCAATGACTCTAGTGGTTGATCCATGTGTGGTTTGTGGAAATAACACACATGCAATGACTCTAATAGATCCATAAGTGGTTTATGGAAAAGAACACATATGCAATGACCACTGGTTGATCCATATGTGGTTTGTGCAAAGAACACACTTGCAATGACCACTTGTTGATCCATGTGTGGGTTGTGGAAAGAACACACATGCAATGACAGTGGTGGATCAATGTGTGGTTTGTGGATAGAACACACATGCAATGACTAGTGCTAGTTTTAGTATAAGAACAAACATGAAATGACTCAAATGGATCCATATGTGGTTTGTGGAAAAGAACACACATGCGATGAATCTTGTGGATCCATGTGTGGTTTGTGGAAAAGAACACACATGCCATGAGTCTAGTGTTGTTTTATGGTTTTAGTATAAGAACAAACATGCAATGACTCAAATGGATCCATATGTGGTTTGTGGAAAGAACACATCTGCAATGACACTAGTTGATCCATATGTGGTTTGTGGAAAGAACACACATGCAATGACCACTGGTTGATCCATATGTGTTTTGTGGAAAAGAACACACATGCAATGACCACTGGTTGATCCATGTGTGGTTTGTGGAAAGAACACACATGCATTGACCACTGGTTGATCCATATGTGGTTTGTGGAAAAGAACACACATGCAATGACTCTAGTGTTGGTTTTAGTATAAGAACACACATGCAATGACTCTAGTGGGTTCACATGTGGTTTGTGAAAAGAACACACATGCAATGACACTAGTTGATCCATGTGTGGTTTGTGTAAATAACACACATGCAATGACCACTGGTTGATCCATATGTGGTTTGTGAAAAGAACACACATGCAATGACCACTAGTGGATCCATATGTGGTTTGTGGAAAAGAACACACATGCAATGACCACTGGTTGATCCATATGTGGTTTGTGGAAAGAACACACATGCAATGACACTGCTTGATCCATGTGTGGTTTGTGGAAAAGAACACACATGCAATGACCACTGGTTGATCCATGTGTGGTTTGTGGAAAGAACACACATGCAATGACCACTGGTTGATTCATATGTGGTTTGTGGAAAAGAACACACATGCAATGACCACTGGTTGATCCATGTGTGGTTTGTGGAAAAGAACACACATGCAATGACAGTGGTGGATCCATGTGTGGTTTGTGAAAATAACACACATGCAATGACTCTAGTGTTGGTTTTAGTATAAGAATACACATGCAATGAGTCTAGTGGGTTCACATGTGGTTTATGAAAAGAACACACATGCAATGACCACTAGTTGATCCATATGTGGTTTGTGGAAAGAACACACATGCAATGACACTGCTTGATCCATGTGTGGTTTGTGGAAAGAACACACATGCAATGACCACTGGTTGATCCATATGTGGTTTGTGGAAAAGAACACACATGCAATGACCACTAGTTGATCCATAAGTGGTTTGTGGAAAGAACACACATGCAATGACCCTACTGCTAGTTTTAGTATAAGAACACACATGCAATGACCACTGGTTGATCCATATGTGGTTTCTGGAAAAGAACACACATGCGAAGACCACTGGTTGATCCATAAGTTGTTTGTGGAAAAGAACACACATGCAATGAGTCTAGTGGATCCATGTGTGGTTTGTGGAAATAACACGCATGCAATGACACTAGTGTTGGTTTGTGGTTTTAGTATAAGAACAAACATGCAATGACTCAAATGGATCCATACGTGGTTTGTGGAAAGAACACACATGCAATGACACTGGTTGATCCATATGTGGTTTGTGGAAAGAACACACATGCAATGACCACTTGTTGATCCATATGTGGTTTGTGGAAAAGAACATAAATGCAATGACCACTGGTTGATCCATATGTGTTTTGTGGAAAAGAACACACATGCAATGACCACTGGTTGATCCATGTGTGGTTTGTGGAAAGAACACACATGCAATGACCACTGGTTGATCCATATGTGTCTTATGCAAAAGAACACACATGCAATGACTCTAGTGTTGGTTTTAGTATAAGAACACACATGCAATGACTCTAGTGGGTTCACATGTGGTTTGTGAAAAGAACACACATGCAATGACACTGCTTGATCCATGTGTGGTTTGTGGAAAAGAACACATATGCAATGACCACTAGTTGATCCATGTGTGGTTTGTGTAAAGAACACACATGCAATGACCACGAGATTGGAATTCAGCACTGCTTTTCATCCTCAAACTGATGGACAAACAGAAAGGACTAATCAAATTCTTGAAGACATGTTGAGGGCATGTGCCCTAGACTATGGAGCAAGTTGGGATGAAAGTCTGCCTTACGCAGAGTTCTCTTACAACAACAGTCACCAATCTAGTATAGGGATGGCACCATTTGAGTTTCTATACGGAAGGAAGTGTACCACCCCATTGCTATGGAATGGTGTGGGAGAAAGAAGTTTGTTTGGACCAGATCTTATCAAAGACGCCGAAGAAAAAGTCAAATTGGTTAGGGACAGGTTGAAGATAGCACAGTCTCGACAGAAAAGCTACGCAGATGCTAAGCGTAGAGAAGTCACTTACGAAATTGGGGATAGAGCTTACCTTAGAGTATCACCAATTCGTGGAGTGAAAAGATTTGGAGTCAAAGGAAAGTTAGCACCAAGATATGTGGGACCATTCAACATTCTAAGTCGCAAGGGAGAAGCTGCATATGAAATTGAACTGCCAGCATCTCTATTAGCCGTCCATAATGTTTTTCATGTGAGTCAGCTTAAGAAATGTCACCCGGAGATGGAAGAATCTTCTTTGAAGGATACCATATCATTGGAAGAAGTTCAACTAGAAAGTGATCTCACCTATGAAGAAAAGCCTGTCAAGATTCTTGAGACCGCAGAAAGAGTCACAAGGACAAAGACTATCAAATTTTGCAAAGTACAATGGAATCATCATTCCGAAGAGGAAGCAACATGGGAAAGAGAAGATGATCTTCGGAAAGACCACCCTCACCTATTTTGCTAGCCAATCCGAATCTCGAGGGCGAGATTCATTTTAAGGGGGTTAGATTTGTAACATCCCAAAAATCATATTTCAAAACTCATTCATATCATTCTTTGCATCATTCTTTCATTTAGGGTTTTTCTCAAAATCATTTAGAAGCATACACTTTGGCTATGATTTCATGTGGGCAATTTATCTCAATTGGCCATCACCCTTTGGGATTTGATTGTCTATGAACTTGTTTGCTTGCCTCCATGGTTGGAAAGGCTAGGAGAAGCTTTTAACCCAAGATTCAAAATTTAGAAATAGTTTCAAAACCCTATTTTCAAATATGTGCACCTAGAGCAAATCTCTGTTTATTTTGAAACCCAAGCTTGACCAAGCCTTTGCAAGGTAACCACTAGGATATTTGATTGTTTGTGAACCCACAGAACCCTGCAAAAATTCCCAAAGCAGTTTGAATTCAAAAGGATTTGAATTCATATCAAATTCTATTCAGAAAATGGAATTAGAAAAAGAAAAGGCTTAAAGAAAGGAAAAGGGCCGAGCGGCCAGAATCTGGCCCAGCAGCACATCAAGCCCAGCAAGCCCACCCGGGGATCTCCTTTTTCTTCTCTCACGCGTGAGCTCACGCAAACAGACACTGACAGCCAGGCCCCACTTCCACTCCGCGCTCCTCGCTGACAGGCGGGCCTTCTCCACGTCAGCATCGTCTTCCCCTGTCTCCGCGCACGATCTCCGCCGCTGACCGTTGCCGCAGTGATGCCGGGCGTAATTGGGCATTAATCGACGGGCGTTTCCTGTCGAGCATCTGGCTATAAGACCCCCCTCTGCCTCGCAATCATTTTCCCCCAAACGCTTCGCTCACTCCGCCACCAGGCTGTCCTCAATCGACCTTGCACCACCGCAGACAGAGCCCACTCCGGCGATCGATTCCGGTGAGTTCCGAGTTCCCCTCTGCCTCTCGTTCTTGCCATCAGCTCCAGTGAGTTTTTGCGCACCTCCTGACCTCACTAGTCCATCCTATACTGCCCCAGGTCGCCGGTTCCACCTGACACCGCGAGCACCGACGGCGACATCAACTCCGACGAGTTTTCCCGGTAGGTACAGACCGCCCCTCGCCTTCCCGTTCATGCTCACTACTTCGCCTTGACCCTATGAATCTAACCGTGTCCTCGCTTTGCCTTGGGGTGATCCACAGCAACGTCCACGACGACCACCCGACGCACCCGACGCCGCCACGAACTCCGGTGAGCAATCGCAGCCGTGCCCGAGCGCCCCTTGACCAACCACGAGTACGACGAGCATCGCCGTGACCTCCTGAGCCCGGTGAGCTACTCCTCCTTCTCACTCGCCGCCTGCATCGTCGGCAACGTCGTCGACCGACAGTTCCGCCGCCGGTAACCACCGCTCCGCCGCCAGTTCTTGGCCAGGGCAATAGCAACCGTTAGATCTGTATCGTAGCGCTAGGATAGATCCACTTAACCCCGAAGCGGTACGCGATCTGAGCCGCCAGATTTCATTTAGATCCTACGGCTGTGAAGCTCGATCCAGCGCGAACCGGTACGAGCGAATCAGAACATGACGCGTGGCTAGGTTAGAACAGAAAATAGAATTTAAAGACAGATTTTGATCCAGATTTCAAATGCCAATATCTTTTGAATTCCACGTTAGAATTTTGCAAACTTTATACCGTTGGATTCAGTAAAACAAGACCTTTCTGCCTATCCTTTTTGTTTAGCAAATAGTAACCATTAGTTTGGCTTAATTTGCAGAAACTTGTTTGAGGCCTTTTTAAGTATAGATTTAGTTTAGTATTTTGTTTAGAGTTAGATTTTGTTTAGTTGGTAAACTAGTGGCTTGCTAAGTTTCTGTATTCATGTACCTGCTTGGTAGAATTTTCAAAAATCATCACTTGGTAGATTCATGCATGCATGCATTCATAATATCTTTGTTTGTATATATATTTGTGTGTAATTGTGTGCTACAACTTTGTGTGTAGATTTTGCTAGTGATTGTGATTGTGACGAGTGCTACTCTCCACACTACCAAGGCAAGTGATATCTTCATGAATATTCCATTCCTATATTTTATCTATGCATTAGTATTATTTTTCCAAGTATAGGACTTGCATGGATTTTGCTAAGTATAAACTATGCTATGGGAAAACCTATTAGGTGAAGCCTTAGTGAAAATTACCTAAGTCAAGATTCCTATTACTATCATGCTTAGCCTAGCTACTAGAAAACAAGGGTGGTTTATATATTCACACTATGAAAAAAAATATTCTAAGTCTGAGGACTTGTGTTTTATTTAACAAAAACAACTAAGTTAATGAATCACCTGGGTGGATTGGAAGGAATGGTTTTTGTTGAGTGGTTCACAAGGCCATGGACTTGGCTTGTGTATCTCACTTGTGGATGGCCACCCAGGAACAAAGAGATTTGAGTTGTCAAATGTTGAGAAGCTTCAAGTGCAACCACTTGGCAATATGGGCTCTGCCATGATCTTAGGATGCTGGAACTTAGTCTCTTGGACAGTGGGTGGTAGATGGGTTGATAGGTTGGAGCGCGTCCATTTGACTAAGGAAAGGCTACTGAAGGATCTTGTCTTGGGAAACCAAGTCTTGTGGGTAAAGTGCACCACCTCTGCAGAGTGTAAAACCTAAGTACTTAGCCATGTCCCTGGTAAAGGACAATTTGAGCCTCAAGACATGGAAACTTCAAGAATCTCATCACTCCAATTTCTAAATAAAACTTGTGGGTGAACAAGGGTTAAAGGATCTTCAGTCTTTGATTGGTAGATGCCATGAGTGGATCTTCAGTCCTTGATTGGTAGATACCTTGGGAGTTTTGTGCCTTACAAAAACTTAGTGTTTTCAAAAAGTTAAGGAAAAATCTATTTTGAGCAATGCAAGCCTAAGCTCCACCATCCAAATGCATATAGTATTATAGTCCACTTATATTATACTAAGGTATCACTTGCCAATACTATTCCAAAGTATTGACCCTCGGTGGCTGTAACTTATGATGTTGCAGGTTATTCTGATGATGATTAGGAGTCATGAGTCTACACTCAACATGCTTGCCTGTGGCACATGAAGATGAAGACTTATGTTTATTTACATATTCCATAAACTCTTGTATTAGGCCTTTGGCCATGAGTTGTAAAAGACTATGTTATATCTCTGGAATGACTGTAATAAACGACCTTTGTATCTGTGTACTTCATCTTAAACTGTGGATGCTAGCATTGATCCAGGGACTAGCATTGCAATCACAGGGATCTTTTCCTTTACAAAGGAGGGATCTTACAGATGGTATCAGAGCACTGTGTTGCCTGTAGGATTATGACCCTAGGATTGGAAACCACTAAGGAAAATTTTAACTTCTTCTACACTTGTCTATTCTTCTCGTAAACTTTTCTAATCTTCTCATTCTCATCTCTATTTGTAGATGAACTCCGTCAACGAAGCCGTAAAGAAAGGACCACTCATGACCATGACCTTGGAGTGTGAGACTGAGTTTCCCAAGATTCTCAAGGACCTCATGGAGACCATGGGAGTACATGGTGCAGCAGTGTACAAGGGCTTTCCAGTAGTGGAGGAAGGAGTGGAGTATTGGTGGGTGCAACTTCACTTGTACAAGAATAAGGAAGACAACCACAAAGAAAAGGGCTTCTACATGTACACCAACACTTTTATGCACACCACATTCTTTGAGTCAGCAAAAGAAGCAGCTTGGAAGACTATCAAGGAACTGAGTACTAGAGTCAAGTGCAAGATGCTCAACCTCCAAAAAGACTTAGAGAAAGAGAAGGAACATACCCAAGAGTTGGAAGTCACCAACCAATCCTTAAGAGGAGATATCATAGACTTAGTGATAGAAGCATGTGAACAAGATAGGGTGATTGCCACTAGGAACATTGTGTTAGCCACAAGATCCAATGAGATAGGATTGTAAGCGCACTTCGTTAGTTGGACCACCACCTATCACCTTATTTTCCAAAATGATACCTTAAATAAGTTTGAACCTTGGTTGATGTAATGGATTCTTGTATACATGACTTGTATGATTTTTGTGTGTTCCAAGAATGAGTTTGAATGTTGTCTTGTTTATCTTAAATTGTGTTGTTCTAACTTTTTCAAATCTTATAAATAGATGCCTATTGCCATCAGCACTGTTGAGGAGTTCCAGGCTACCCGTTTTGGTCCTCGTATCGTAGAGCTTACTACTTTACTCGATCTCCCTCTTCCTATCATTACGGTGCACCCACTCACCAAGTTTGAGAGGAAGGACCTTTGGGGCTTCAAGGTGAACCAGCCAGGACGCCAGACTGAGCCTACTAAGGAGGCCATCTTCTTCAAGCTTATGCACGATGACAGGGAGAGAGGCATGGAGGTTGTCATGCAGGATCTGATAGGACGACTGTTAGGACGTCACTCCCGACAGGTTAGAGGCACTCACTTCCACGCCTTCGGAAGGCGTGATGATGACGGAGAGTCCATCGACTTTGAGGACGACTTGAGGGTCACAGCAGAGCCGATACGCCTGTACCTCCAGGACTTAGAGACTCTTATTAGGCACGTGGATACCGATAGGACCAACGTCATGCTTAGTAATGACGAGCTCCAGGTGCAGCTTCGCGAGAAGGACAAGCTCTTTGCGCAGCAGGACGAGATAGTCAAGGAGATGGAGGCAAAGTTCGAGACCCAAGACCGTAAGTTCAAGAGTCAAGAGAAGCGTGTCCAGGATAGGAACAAGAGGATTCGTGATATGACCGAGGAACTGCAGTCCAAGGACTTCGAGTTAGAGCAGCAGCAGACAGTGATTGAGAGGCTTCGTTCCCAGAAGAGGGCTCTCAAGGCCAAGATCGACTCTTTGACCACTACCATCGAGGAGAACAAGACCGCAATGGAGAACGCAGGTCTTACCTTTGTCGAGGAGGAGATTGATGCCGACGAGTAGATTTGACTACTCAGTTATATTTATTTACCGCATAATGTTTGGACCATCCGACATGTGGATGGCTTGCCACTTGTGTGTTTATACCTTGAGACTTTTGTTATCTTGTTGTTTAGCTTTTATCCTTGTGTTGCATGCTATGTGTTGCTTGTGTAATGTATTGTGCATAATTCATGTAAGGGTATCTCATTCTTATCTCTATATAAATAAACCACAGATGCCTCCCCGTCGCGCAAACACCAACCCCAACACCAACATTACCCCAGAAATGCAACAAATGATGAATGCGCAGACACAGCTTATGCAAATGATGACAACGTTCATCCAGAACCAGAACAACAACAACCCCAACAACAATAATAACAACAACAACAACAACAACCCTCCAGGTTTTGATATGCTCACCAGATTTCTACGTCTGAGGCCAGCTAAGTTTTCGGGAACGACTGATCCCATGGTGGCCAATGACTGGCTACGTTCTGTGAACAAAGACTTAGTGACCGTGGGATGCACAGATGCTGAAAAGGTCAGGTTCGCAGCACATCTGTTGGAAGGACCAGCCGCCGCATGGTGGGACAACTTCCAGATTACCACGCCTATTGATGAGGTAACTTGGGCTATCTTTGAAGATGGCTTTCGTACTACTCATATCTCACCAGGTATGATGAGCCTGAAAAAGAAGGAATTTCATAACCTGAAGCAGCTCCACCACAGCGTGGCTGAATATATTGAAGAGTTCAACAATCTGGCGCGCTATGCACCGGATGAGGTTGACACTGATGCCAAAAGGAAGGAAAAGTTTCTGGAAGGCTTAAATGATGAGCTGAATCTGCAGCTGTCTGTGGCATATGTTCCAACTTATCAGTCGTTGTGTGACAAGGCTGTTATTGTGGAAAATAAAATGAAGCAAGTCGAGAGTAGGAAGAGGAAACACTCCGACAAGCACAGCTCGGGATCAACTCATAAACGATCTCACTATGATGATAATGTCAGCTCAGGATCCCACAAGCATGGGAAATTTAACAAGCACCACAACCACAACCGTCATGACAACAAGCATCATCGCAGTCATGACAACGATAAGTACAAGAACCACAAGAGTGGATATAAGAGCCACCATAGTGGAGGTGGAAGTGGAAGTAGAAGTCAGCCTAAGACGGACAACAGTCAGGTTGAATGCTTCAAATGCAAGAAGCTGGGACATTATGCTAATGAGTGTCCTGAGAAGAAAGTTGAAGGACCTAACAAGCCCAATCCTTTTCAGAAAGGACAGGTTAACCACATCGATGTGGAGGAGGTCTATGAAGAGCCTGATGCTGTTGCTGGTAAGTTTAGACTCAATTCCATCTCAGCATTTGTACTCTTTGACACTGGTGCATCTCATTCATTCATATCAAAAGCATTTGTTGATAGAAATGGGTTTGCATCTGAAAACATTGGGTGTCCGATAAAAGTTAGCTCTCCGGGAGGAGATATGATAGTGAGTCTCGGATGCCGGAATCTAGTCATAGAGTTTGGAAAACATAAGTTCCCGGTGAACCTAATAATCCTGAATTCCCAAAGTTTGGATGTGATTTTGGGAATGGATTGGATGACTAAGTATAAGGGAGTACTAGATTGTGCAAATCGTACAATTTCACTCACAACCCCTGAAGGTAAGAGGATAATATTCAAGTCCAACTTTAGATCTAAAGGGAGTAAGCTAAATTCTCTTAAGGGGGTTAGCATGGACAGTGTGCCAATTGTGTGTGAATATCCGGATGTGTTTCCGGAAGAATTACCAGGAATGCCACCAGATAGAGATGTGGAGTTTATAATAGATTTGGTACCAGGTTCTGGACCAAGGGCAAAGAGGCCTTATAAAATGTCAGTTGACGAACTTAAGGAACTCAAGAAACAACTTGGAGAACAATTGCAGAAAGGATTCATCCAGCCAAGTTCTTCATCTTGGGGAGCTCCAGTTTTGTTCGTAGAAAAGAGAGACAGAACTCAAAGGTTATGCATAGATTACCGTTCTCTCAACGAGGTAACCATCAAGAACAAATATCCTTTGCCAAGAATAAATGACTTGTTTGATCAGCTAGAAGGAGCATGTGTGTTCTCGAAGATTGATATTCGGTCAGGCTATTTTCAACTCAAGATAAGAGAGCAAGACATACCTAAAACAGCCTTCACCACAAGGTATGGATTGTATGAGTACACTGTGATGCCTTTTGGTTTAACCAACGCTCCAGCATACTTCATGAATATGATGAACAAAGTGTTCATGGAATTTCTCGACAAGTTCGTTGTCGTTTTCATCGATGACATCTTAGTCTACTCCAAGAGCAAGGAAGAGCACGAAAGACATCTACGCTTGATACTTGAGAAATTAAGGGAACATAAGCTTTATGCCAAATTCAGCAAGTGTGAGTTTTGGTTAGAGGAAGTTGGATTTCTTGGTCATGTTATGACAAAGGATGGTGTAGCAGTTGATCCTGCTAAAGTTTCGGCTGTGACAGAATGGGAATCTCCTAAGAACGTAAAAGAGGTTCGTAGTTTCCTTGGTTTAGCAGGTTACTACAGAAGATTCATTGAAAAATTTTCTAAGGTTGCTAAACCAATGACAGAATTGTTGAAGAAAGATAAGAAATTTGCTTGGTCTGAAGGATGTGAACTCAGCTTTCAAGAACTAAAGAAGAGACTTGTGTCAGCACCTGTTCTGTGCCTACCAGATTTGGAAAAGGATTTCCAAGTGTATTGTGATGCTTCGCATCAAGGATTAGGAGCCGTACTTATGCAAGGCGGAAAAGTTGTGGCTTATGCCTCGAGACAACTCAAAACTCATGAAGTAAACTATCCTACTCATGATTTAGAGTTAGCCGCTGTTGTCCATGCACTCAAAACATGGAGACACTACCTTTTGGGAAAACGTTGTGAAGTGTTCACTGACCATAAGAGTTTGAAGTATATCTTCACCCAGAAGGAGATTAATATGAGACAAAGAAGATGGCTAGAACTTATCAAGGATTACGACTTGAATTTACAATACCACCCCGGTAAAGCAAATGTAGTAGCCGATGCTCTAAGCCGTAAAGCGTTTGTAAATGGCCTTACCAAAGGTGAATTGCCAGATGATTTGTGTAAGCAATTCAAGGAACTCAGGTTGGAGATTGTGCCAGAAGGACATCTCATGTCTTTGGATGTTCAACCCACTCTGTTGGATAAGATTAAAGAAGCCCAAAAGACGGATAAAGAAATCGAAGAGATTAAGGAAAGGATTAGCCAAGGGAAGGCTAAAAGTTTCCATATGGACGAACAAGGTACTTTATGGCACGGGAAACGTATTTGTGTTCCACAAGATCCGGAATTGCGGAAACTGATTTTACAAGAAGCCCATAACTCTCCATATTCTATTCACCCGGGAAACACCAAAATGTACATGGATATAAAAGAAAGATTTTGGTGGAACAATCTCAAAAGGGACATCGCCGAACACATTGCTTTGTGTGATGTGTGTAGTAGAGTGAAAGCGGAACATCAGAAACCAGCAGGTTTGCTTCAACCAATGCCTATTCCTGAATGGAAGTGGGAAAATATTGGTATGGATTTCATTACCGGATTACCAAGGACCAGGTCAGGGTATGATTCCATATGGGTAGTAGTGGATCGCCTAACTAAAGTATCTCATTTTATACCCGTAAAGACAACTTATACAAGTGCCAAGTTAGCCAAAATCTACATGAGCAAAATTGTATGCCTTCACGGTGTACCTAAGAGTATTGTATCTGATAGAGGAACTCAGTTCACTTCTCACTTTTGGAGACAGCTTCATGAATCTTTAGGAACGAGATTGGAATTCAGCACTGCTTTTCATCCTCAAACTGATGGACAAACAGAAAGGACTAATCAAATTCTTGAAGACATGTTGAGGGCATGTGCCCTAGACTATGGAGCAAGTTGGGATGAAAGTCTGCCTTACGCAGAGTTCTCTTACAACAACAGTCACCAATCTAGTATAGGGATGGCACCATTTGAGTTTCTATACGGAAGGAAGTGTACCACCCCATTGCTATGGAATGGTGTGGGAGAAAGAAGTTTGTTTGGACCAGATCTTATCAAAGACGCCGAAGAAAAAGTCAAATTGGTTAGGGACAGGTTGAAGATAGCACAGTCTCGACAGAAAAGCTACGCAGATGCTAAGCGTAGAGAAGTCACTTACGAAATTGGGGATAGAGCTTACCTTAGAGTATCACCAATTCGTGGAGTGAAAAGATTTGGAGTCAAAGGAAAGTTAGCACCAAGATATGTGGGACCATTCAACATTCTAAGTCGCAAGGGAGAAGCTGCATATGAAATTGAACTGCCAGCATCTCTATTAGCCGTCCATAATGTTTTTCATGTGAGTCAGCTTAAGAAATGTCACCCGGAGATGGAAGAATCTTCTTTGAAGGATACCATATCATTGGAAGAAGTTCAACTAGAAAGTGATCTCACCTATGAAGAAAAGCCTGTCAAGATTCTTGAGACCGCAGAAAGAGTCACAAGGACAAAGACTATCAAATTTTGCAAAGTACAATGGAATCATCATTCCGAAGAGGAAGCAACATGGGAAAGAGAAGATGATCTTCGGAAAGACCACCCTCACCTATTTTGCTAGCCAATCCGAATCTCGAGGGCGAGATTCATTTTAAGGGGGTTAGATTTGTAACATCCCAAAAATCATATTTCAAAACTCATTCATATCATTCTTTGCATCATTCTTTCATTTAGGGTTTTTCTCAAAATCATTTAGAAGCATACACTTTGGCTATGATTTCATGTGGGCAATTTATCTCAATTGGCCATCACCCTTTGGGATTTGATTGTCTATGAACTTGTTTGCTTGCCTCCATGGTTGGAAAGGCTAGGAGAAGCTTTTAACCCAAGATTCAAAATTTAGAAATAGTTTCAAAACCCTATTTTCAAATATGTGCACCTAGAGCAAATCTCTGTTTATTTTGAAACCCAAGCTTGACCAAGCCTTTGCAAGGTAACCACTAGGATATTTGATTGTTTGTGAACCCACAGAACCCTGCAAACATTCCCAAAGCAGTTTGAATTCAAAAGGATTTGAATTCATATCAAATTCTATTCAGAAAATGGAATTAGAAAAAGAAAAGGCTTAAAGAAAGGAAAAGGGCCGAGCGGCCAGAATCTGGCCCAGCAGCACATCAAGCCCAGCAAGCCCACCCGGGGATCTCCTTTTTCTTCTCTCACGCGCGAGTTCACGCAAACAGACGCTGACAGCCAGGCCCCACTTCCACTCCGCGCTCCTCGCTGACAGGCGGGCCTTCTCCACGTCAGCATCGTCTTCCCCTGTCTCCGCGCACGATCTCCGCCGCTGACCGTTGCCGCAGTGATGCCGGGCGTAATTGGGCATTAATCGACGGGCGTTTCCTGTCGAGCATCTGGCTATAAGACCCCCCTCTGCCTCGCAATCATTTTCCCCCAAACGCTTCGCTCACTCCGCCACCAGGCTGTCCTCAATCGACCTTGCACCACCGCAGACAGAGTCCACTCCGGCGATCGATTCCGGTGAGTTCCGAGTTCCCCTCTGCCTCTCGTTCTTGCCATCAGTTCCAGTGAGTTTTTGCGCACCTCCTGACCTCACTAGTCCATCCTATACTGCCCCAGGTCGCCGGTTCCACCTGACACCGCGAGCACCGACGGCGACATCAACTCCGACGAGTTTTCCCGGTAGGTACAGACCGCCCCTCGCCTTCCCGTTCATGCTCACTACTTCGCCTTGACCCTATGAATCTAACCGTGTCCTCGCTTTGCCTTGGGGTGATCCACAGCAACGTCCACGACGACCACCCGACGCACCCGACGCCGCCACGAACTCCGGTGAGCAATCGCAGCCGTGCCCGAGCGCCCCTTGACCAACCACGAGTACGACGAGCATCGCCGTGACCTCCTGAGCCCGGTGAGCTACTCCTCCTTCTCACTCGCCGCCTGCATCATCGGCAACGTCGTCGACCGACAGTTCCGCCGCCGGTAACCACCGCTCCGCCGCCAGTTCTTGGCCAGGGCAATAGCAACCGTTAGATCTGTATCGTAGCGCTAGGATAGATCCACTTAACCCCGAAGCGGTACGCGATCTGAGCCGCCAGATTTCATTTAGATCCTACGGCTGTGAAGCTCGATCCAGCGCGAACCGGTACGAGCGAATCAGAACATGACGCGTGGCTAGGTTAGAACAGAAAATAGAATTTAAAGACAGATTTTGATCCAGATTTCAAATGTCAATATCTTTTGAATTCCACGTTAGAATTTTGCAAACTTTATACCGTTGGATTCAGTAAAACAAGACCTTTCTGCCTATCCTTTTTGTTTAGCAAATAGTAACCATTAGTTTGGCTTAATTTGCAGAAACTTGTTTGAGGCCTTTTTAAGTATAGATTTAGTTTAGTATTTTGTTTAGAGTTAGATTTTGTTTAGTTGGTAAACTAGTGGCTTGCTAAGTTTCTGTATTCATGTACCTGCTTGGTAGAATTTTCAAAAATCATCACTTGGTAGATTCATGCATGCATGCATTCATAATATCTTTGTTTGTATATATATTTGTGTGTAATTGTGTGCTACAACTTTGTGTGTAGATTTTGCTAGTGATTGTGATTGTGACGAGTGCTACTCTCCACACTACCAAGGCAAGTGATATCTTCATGAATATTCCATTCCTATATTTTATCTATGCATTAGTATTATTTTTCCAAGTATAGGACTTGCATGGATTTTGCTAAGTATAAACTATGCTATGGGAAAACCTATTAGGTGAAGCCTTAGTGAAAATTACCTCAGTCAAGATTCCTATTACTATCATGCTTAGCCTAGCTACTAGAAAACAAGGGTGGTTTATATATTCACACTATGAAAAAAAATATTCTAAGTCTGAGGACTTGTGTTTTATTTAACAAAAACAACTAAGTTAATGAATCACCTGGGTGGATTGGAAGGAATGGTTTTTGTTGAGTGGTTCACAAGGCCATGGACTTGGCTTGTGTATCTCACTTGTGGATGGCCACCCAGGAACAAAGAGATTTGAGTTGTCAAATGTTGAGAAGCTTCAAGTGCAACCACTTGGCAATATGGGCTCTGCCATGATCTTAGGATGCTGGAACTTAGTCTCTTGGACAGTGGGTGGTAGATGGGTTGATAGGTTGGAGCGCGTCCATTTGACTAAGGAAAGGCTACTGAAGGATCTTGTCTTGGGAAACCAAGTCTTGTGGGTAAAGTGCACCACCTCTGCAGAGTGTAAAACCTAAGTACTTAGCCATGTCCCTGGTAAAGGACAATTTGAGCCTCAAGACATGGAAACTTCAAGAATCTCATCACTCCAATTTCTAAATAAAACTTGTGGGTGAACAAGGGTTAAAGGATCTTCAGTCTTTGATTGGTAGATGCCATGAGTGGATCTTCAGTCCTTGATTGGTAGATACCTTGGGAGTTTTGTGCCTTACAAAAACTTAGTGTTTTCAAAAAGTTAAGGAAAAATCTATTTTGAGCAATGCAAGCCTAAGCTCCACCATCCAAATGCATATAGTATTATAGTCCACTTATATTATACTAAGGTATCACTTGCCAATACTATTCCAAAGTATTGACCCTCGGTGGCTGTAACTTATGATGTTGCAGGTTATTCTGATGATGATTAGGAGTCATGAGTCTACACTCAACATGCTTGCCTGTGGCACATGAAGATGAAGACTTATGTTTATTTACATATTCCATAAACTCTTGTATTAGGCCTTTGGCCATGAGTTGTAAAAGACTATGTTATATCTCTGGAATGACTGTAATAAACGACCTTTGTATCTGTGTACTTCATCTTAAACTGTGGATGCTAGCATTGATCCAGGGACTAGCATTGCAATCACAGGGATCTTTTCCTTTACAAAGGAGGGATCTTACATGTGGTTTGCGAAAAGAACACACATGCAATGACCACTGGTTGATCCATATGTGGTTTGTCGAAAGAACACACATGCAATGACACTGGTTGATCCATGTGTGGTTTGTGGAAAGAACACACATGCAATAACTCTAGTGGTTGATGCATGTGTGGTTTGTGGAAATAACACGCATGCAATGACTCTAGTGTTGGTTTGTGGTTTAAGTATAAGAACAAACATGCAATGACTCAAATGGATCCATATGCGGTTTGTGGAATGAACACACATGCAATGACACTCCTTGATCCATATGTGGTTTGTGCAAAGAACACACATGCAATGACCACTTGTTGATCCATATGTGGTTTGTGGAAAAGAACACACACGCAATGACCACTAGTGGATCCATATGTGGTTTGTGGAAAGAACACACATGCAATGACCACTGGTTGATCCATATGTGGTTTGTGGAAAAGAACACACATGCAATGACTCTAGTGTTGGTTTTAATATAAGAACACACATGCAACGACTCTAGTGGGTTCACATGTGGTTTGTGAAAAGAACACACATGCAATGACACTGCTTGATCCATGGGTGGTTTGTGGAAAAGAACACACATGCAATGACCACTAGTTGATCCATGTGTGGTTTGTGTAAAGAACACACATGCAATGACCACTGGTTGATCCATATTTGGTTTGTGAAAAGAACACACATGCAATGACGACTGGTTGATCCATATGTGGTTTGTGGAAAAGAACACACATGCAATGACCACTGGTTAATCCATATGTGGTTTGTGGAAACAACACACATGCAATGACACTGCTTGATCCATGTGTGGTTTGTGGAAAAGAACACATATGCAATGACCACTGATTGATCCATGTGTGGTTTCTGTAAAGAACACGCATGCAATGACCACTGGTTGATCCATATGTGGTTTGTGGAAAAGAACACACATGCAATGACCACTGGTTGATCCATATGTGGTTTGTGGAAAAGAACACACATGCAATGACAGTGGTGGATCCATGTGTGGTTTGTGTGCAATGACTCTAGTGTTGGTTTTAGTGTGGTTCACATGTGGTTTATGAAAAGAACACGCATGCAATGACCACTAGTTGATCCATATGTGGTTTGTGGAAATAACACACATGCAATGACACTGCTTGATCCATGTGTGGTTTGTGGAAATAACACACATGCAATTAACACTGGTTGATCCATATGTGGTTTGTGGAAAAGAACACACATGCAATGACCACTGGTTGATCCATAAGTGGTTTGTGAAAAGAATACACATGCAATGACTCTAGTGCTAGTTTTGGTATAAGAACACACATGCAATGACCACTGGTTGATCCATATGTGGTTTGTGGAAAAGAACACACATGCAAAGACCACTGGTTGATCCATAAGTTGTTTGTGGAAAATAACACACATGCAATGAGTCTAGTGGATCCATGTGTGGTTTGTGGAAAAGAACACACATGCAATGACTCTAGTGCTAGTTTGTGGTTTTAGTATAAGAACAAACATGCAATGACTCAAATGGATCCACATGTGGTTCGTGGAAAGAACACACATGCAATGACACTGGTTGATCCATATGTGGTTTGTGGAAAGAACACACATGCAATGACCACTGGTTGATCCATGTGTGGTTTGTAAAAAGAACACACATGCAATGACAGTGGTGGATCAATGTGTGGTTTGTGGATAGAACACACATGCAATGACTCTAGTGGTTGATCCATGTGTGGTTTGTGGAAATAACACACATGCAATGACTCTAATAGATCCATAAGTGGTTTATGGAAAAGAACACATATGCAATGACCACTGGTTGATCCATATGTGGTTTGTGCAAAGAACACACTTGCAATGACCACTTGTTGATCCATGTGTGGGTTGTGGAAAGAACACACATGCAATGACAGTGGTGGATCAATGTGTGGTTTGTGGATAGAACACACATGCAATGACTAGTGCTAGTTTTAGTATAAGAACAAACATGAAATGACTCAAATGGATCCATATGTGGTTTGTGGAAAAGAACACACATGCGATGAATCTAGTGGATCCATATGTGGTTTGTGGAAAAGAACACACATGCCATGAGTCTAGTGCTGGTTTATGGTTTTAGTATAAGAACAAACATGCAATGACTCAAATGGATCCATATGTGGTTTGTGGAAAGAACACACATGCAATGACACTAGTTGATCCATATGTGGTTTGTGGAAAGAACACACATGCAATGACCACTGGTTGATCCATATGTGTTTTGTGCAAAAGAACACACATGCAATGACCACTGGTTGATCCATATGTGTTTTGTGGAAAAGAACACACATGCAATGACCACTAGTTGATCCATGTGTGGTCTGTGGAAAGAACACACATGCATTGACCACTGGTTGATCCATATGTGGTTTGTGGAAAAGAACACACATGCAATGACTCTAGTGTTGGTTTTAGTATAAGAACACACATGCAATGACTCTAGTGGGTTCACATGTGGTTTGTGAAAAGAACACACATGCAATGACACTAGTTGATCCATGTGTGGTTTGTGTAAAGAACACACATGCAATGACCACTGGTTGATCCATATGTGGTTTGTGAAAAGAACACACATGCAATGACCACTAGTGGATCCATATGTGGTTTGTGGAAAAGAACACACATGCAATGACCACTGGTTGATCCATATGTGGTTTGTGGAAAGAACACACATGCAATGACACTGCTTCATCCATGTGTGGTTTGTGGAAAAGAACACACATGCAATGACCACTGGTTGATCCATGTGTGGTTTGTGGAAAGAACACACATGCAATGACCACTGGTTGATCCATATGTGTTTTGTGGAAAAGAACACACATGCAATGACCACTGGTTGATCCATGTGTGGTTTGTGGAAAGAACACACATGCATTGACCACTGGTTGATCCATATGTGGTTAGTGGAAAAGAACACACATGCAATGACTCTAGTGTTGGTTTTAGTATAAGAACACACATGCAATGACTCTAGTGGGTTCACATGTGGTTTGTGAAAAGAACACACATGCAATGACACTAGTTGATCCATCTGTGGTTTGTGTAAAGAACACACATGCAATGACCACTGGTTGATCCATATGTGGTTTGTAAAAAGAACACACATGCAATGACCACTAGTGGATCCATATGTGGTTTGTGGAAAAGAACACACATGAAATGACCACTGGTTGATCCATATGTGGTTTGTGGAAAGAACACACATGCAATGACACTGCTTGATCCATGTGTGGTTTGTGGAAAAGAACACACACGCAATGACCACTGGTTGATCCATGTGTGGTTTGTGGAAAGAACACACATGCAATGACCACTGGTTGATCCATATGTGGTTTGTGGAAAAGAACACACATGCAATGACCACTGGTTGATCCATGTGTGGTTTGTGGAAAAGAACACACATGCAATGACAGTGGTGGATCCATGTGTGGTTTGTGAAAATAACACACATCCAATGACTCTAGTGTTGGTTTTAGTATAAGAACACACATGCAATGAGTCTAGTGGGTTCACATGTGGTTTATGAAAAGAACACACATGCAATGACCACTAGTTGATCCATATGTGGTTTGTGGAAAGAACACACATGCAATGACACTGCTTGATCCATGTGTGGTTTGTGGAAAGAACACACATGCAATGACCACTGGTTGATCCATATGTGGTTTGTGGAAAAGAACACACATGCAATGACCACTAGTTGATCCATAAGTAGTTTGTGGAAAGAACACACATGCAATGACCCTACTGCTAGTTTTAGTATAAGAACACACATGCAATGACCACTGGTTGATCCATATGTGGTTTCTGGAAAAGAACACACATGCGAAGACCACTGGTTGATCCATAAGTTGTTTGTGGAAAAGAACACACATGCAATGAGTCTAGTGGATCCATGTGTGGTTTGTGGAAATAACACGCATGCAATGACACTAGTGTTGGTTTGTGGTTTTAGTATAAGAACAAACATGCAATGACTCAAATGGATCCATACGTGGTTTGTGGAAAGAACACACATGCAATGACACTGGTTGATCCATATGTGGTTTGTGGAAAGAACACACATGCAATGACCACTTGTTGATCCATATGTGGTTTGTGGAAAAGAACATAAATGCAATGACCACTGGTTAATCCATATGTGTTTTGTGGAAAAGAACACACATGCAATGACCACTGGTTGATCCATGTGTGGTTTGTGGAAAGAACACACATGCAATGACCACTGGTTGATCCATATGTGTCTTATGCAAAAGAACACACATGCAATGACTCTAGTGTTGGTTTTAGTATAAGAACACACATGCAATGACACTGCTTGATCCATGTGTGGTTTGTGGAAAAGAACACATATGCAATGACCACTAGTTGATCCATGTGTGGTTTGTTTAAAGAACACACATGCAATGACCACTGGTTGATCCATATGTGGTTTGTGAAAAGAACACACATGCAATGACCACTGGTTGATCCAGATGTGGTTTGTGGAAAAGAACACACATGCAATGACAACTGGTTGATCCATATGTGGTTTGTGGAGAGAACACATATGCAATGACACTGCTTGATCCATGTGTGGTTTGTGGAAAAGAACACATATGCAATGACCACTGGTTGATCCATGTGTGGTTTGTGGAAAGAACACACATGCAATGACCACTGGTTGATCCATATGTGGTTTGTGGAAAAGAACACACATGCAATGACCACTGGTTGATCCATATGTGGTTTGCGGAAAAGAACACACATGCAATGACTACTGGTTAATCCATTTGTGGTTTGTGGAAAAGAACACACATGCAATGACAGTGGTGGATCCATGTGTGGTTTGTGAAAAGAACACACATGCAATGACTCTAGTGTTGGTTTTAGTATAAGAACACACATGCAATGACTCTAGTGGGTTCACATGTGGTTTATGAAAAGAACACACATGCAATGACCACTGGTTGATCCATATGTGGTTTGTGGAAAGAACACACATGCAATGACACTGCTTGATCCCATGTGTGGTTTGTGGAAAGAACACACATGCAATGACCACTGGTTGATCCATATGTGGTTTGTGAAAAAAAAAACATGCAATGACCACTGGTTGATCCATAAGTGGTTTGTGGAAAGAACACACATGCAATGACTCTAGTGCTAGTTTTAGTATAAGAACACACATGTAATGACCACTGGTTGATCCATATGTGGTTTGTGGAAAAGAACACACATGCAAAGACCACTAGTTGATCCATAAGTTGTTTGTGGAAAAGAACACACATGCAATGAGTCTAGTGGATCCATGTGTGGTTTGTGGAAAAGAACACACATGCAATGACTCTAGTGGGTTCACATGTGGTTTGCGAAAAGAACACACATGCAATGACCACTGGTTGATCCATATGTGGTTTGTCGAAAGAACACACATGCAATGACACTGGTTGATCCATGTGTGGTTTGTGGAAAGAACACACATGCAATAACTCTAGTGGTTGATGCATGTGTGGTTTGTGGAAATAACACGCATGCAATGACTCTAGTGTTGGTTTGTGGTTTAAGTATAAGAACAAACATGCAATGACTCAAATGGATCCATATGTGGTTTGTGGAATGAACACACATGCAATGACACTCCTTGATCCATATGTGGTTTGTGCAAAGAACACACATGCAATGACCACTTGTTGATCCATATGTGGTTTGTGGAAAAGAACACACATGCAATGACCACTAGTGGATCCATATGTGGTTTGTGGAAAGAACACACATGCAATGACCACTGGTTGATCCATATGTGGTTTGTGGAAAAGAACACACATGCAATGACTCTAGTGTTGGTTTTAATATAAGAACACACATGCAATGACTCTAGTGGGTTCACATGTGGTTTCTGAAAAGAACACACATGCAATGACACTGCTTGATCCATGGGTGGTTTGTGGAAAAGAACACACATGCAATGACCACTAGTTGATCCATGTGTGGTTTGTGTAAAGAACACACATGCAATGACCACTGGTTGATCCATATGTGGTTTGTGAAAAGAACACACATGCAATGACGACTGGTTGATCCATATGTGGTTTGTGGAAAAGAACACACATGCAATGACCACTGGTTAATCCATATGTGGTTTGTGGAAACAACACACATGCAATGACACTGCTTGATCCATGTGTGGTTTGTGGAAAAGAACACATATGCAATGACCACTGATTGATCCATGTGTGGTTTCTGTAAAGAACACGCATGCAATGACCACTGGTTGATCCATATGTGGTTTGTGGAAAAGAACACACATGCAATCACCACTGGTTGATCCATATGTGGTTTGTGGAAAAGAACACACATGCAATGACAGTGGTGGATCCATGTGTGGTTTGTGTGCAATGACTCTAGTGTTGGTTTTAGTGTGGTTCACATGTGGTTTATGAAAAGAACACGCATGCAATGACCACTGGTTGATCCATATGTGGTTTGTGGAAAGAACACTCATGCAATGACACTGCTTGATCCATGTGTGGTTTGTGGAAAGAACACACATGAAATTACCACTGGTTGATCCATATGTGGTTTGTGGAAAAGAACACACATGCAATGACCACTGGTTGATCCATAAGTGGTTTGTGAAAAGAATACACATGCAATGACTCTAGTGCTAGTTTTAGTATAAGAACACACATGCAATGACCACTCATTGATCCATATGTGGTTTGTGGAAAAGAACACACATGCAAAGACCACTGGTTGATCCATAAGTTGTTTGTGGAAAATAACACACATGCAATGAGTCTAGTGGATCCATGTGTGGTTTGTGGAAAAGAACACACATGCAATGACTCTAGTGCTAGTTTGTGGTTTTAGTATAAGAACAAACATGCAATGACTCAAATGGATCCACATGTGGTTCGTGGAAAGAACACACATGCAATGACACTGGTTGATCCATATGTGGTTTGTGGAAAGAACACACATGCAATGACCACTGGTTGATCCATATGTAGTTTGTGGAAAAGAACACGCATGCAAATACCACTGGTTGATCCATAAGTTGTTTGTGGAAAAGAACACACATGCAATGACTCTAGTGGATCCACATGTGGTTTGTGAAAAGAACACACATGCAATGACTCTAGTGTCGGTTTGTGGTTTTAGTATAAGAACAAACATGCAATGACTCAAATGGATCCATATGTGGTTTGTGGAAAGAACACACATGCAATGACACTGGTTGATCCATATGTGGTTTGTGGAAAGCACACACGTGCAATGACCACTCGTTGATCCATATGTGGTTTGTGGAAAAGAACACACATGCAATGACACTTCTTGATCCATGTGTGGTTTGTGGAAAGAACACACATGCAATGACTCTAGTGGTTGATCCATGTGTGGTTTGTGGAAATAACACACATGCAATGACTCTAATGGATCCATAAGTGGTTTATGGAAAAGAACACATATGCAATGACCACTGGTTGATCCATATGTGGTTTGTGCAAAGAACACACTTGCAATGACCACTTGTTGATCCATGTGTGGGTTGTGGAAAGAACACACATGCAATGAGAGTGGTGGATCAATGTGTGGTTTGTGGATAGAACACACATGCAATGACTGTAGTGCTAGTTTTAGTATAAGAACAAACATGAAATGACTCAAATGGATCCATATGTGGTTTGTGGAAAATAACACACATGCGATGAGTCTAGTAGATCCATGTGTGGTTTGTGGAAAAGAACACAGATGCAATGAGTCTAGTGCTGGTTTGTGGCTTTAGTATAAGAAGAAACATGCAATGAATCAAATGGATCCATATGTGGTTTGTGGAAAGAACACACATGCAATGACACTGGTTGATCCATATGTGGTTCGTGGAAAGAATACACATGCAATGACCACTGGTTGATCCATATGTGGTTTGTGGAAAAGAACACACATGCAATGACCACTGGTTGATCCATGTGTGGTTTGTGGAAAGAACACACATGCAATGACCACTGGTTGATCCATATGTGGTTTGTGGAAAGAACACACGTGCAATGACACTGCTTGATCCATGTGTGGTTTGTGGAAAAGGACACACATGCAATGACCACTGGTTGATCCATGTGTGGTTTGTGGAAAGAACACACATGCAATGACCACTGGTTGATCCATATGTGGTTTGTGGAAAAGAACACACATGCAATGACCACTGGTTGATCCATGTGTGGTTTGTGGAAAGAACACACATGCAATGACCACTGGTTGATCCATATGTGGTTTGTGGAAAACAACACACATGCAATGACCACTAGTTGATCCATATGTGGTTTGTGGAAAGCACACACGTGCAATGACCACTCGTTGATCCATATGTGGTTTGTGGAAAAGAACACACATGCAATGACACTTCTTGATCCATGTGTGGTTTGTGGAAAGAACACACATGCAATGACTCTAGTGGTTGATCCATGTGTGGTTTGTGGAAATAACACACATGCAATGACTCTAATGGATCCATAAGTGGTTTATGGAAAAGAACACATATGCAATGACCACTGGTTGATCCATATGTGGTTTGTGCAAAGAACACACTTGCAATGACCACTTGTTGATCCATGTGTGGGTTGTGGAAAGAACACACATGCAATGAGAGTGGTGGATCAATGTGTGGTTTGTGGATAGAACACACATGCAATGACTCTAGTGCTAGTTTTAGTATAAGAACAAACATGAAATGACTCAAATGGATCCATATGTGGTTTGTGGAAAAGAACACACATGCGATGAGTCTAGTGGATCCATGTGTGGTTTGTGGAAAAGAACACACGTGAAATGACTCTAGTGCTAGTTTGTGGTTTTAGTATAAGAACAAACATACAATGACTCAAATGGATCCATATGTGGTTCGTGGAAAGAACACACATGCAGTGACACTGGTTGATCCATATGTGGTTTGTGGAAAGAACACACATGCAATGACCACTGGTTGATCCATATGTAGTTTGTGGAAAAGAACACGCATGCAAAGACCACTGGTTGATCGATAAGTTGTTTGTGGAAAGAACACACATGCAATGACCCTACTGCTAGTTTTAGTATAAGAACACACATGCAATGACCACTGGTTGATCCATATGTGGTTTCTGGAAAAGAACACACATGCGAAGACCACTGGTTGATCCATAAGTTGTTTGTGGAAAAGAACACACATGCAATGAGTCTAGTGGATCCATGTGTGGTTTGTGGAAATAACACGCATGCAATGACACTAGTGTTGGTTTGTGGTTTTAGTATAAGAACAAACATGCAATGACTCAAATGGATCCATACGTGGTTTGTGGAAAGAACACACATGCAATGACACTGGTTGATCCATATGTGGTTTGTGGAAAGAACACACATGCAATGACCACTTGTTGATCCATATGTGGTTTGTGGAAAAGAACATAAATGCAATGACCACTGGTTGATCCATATGTGTTTTGTGGAAAAGAACACACATGCAATGACCACTGGTTGATCCATGTGTGGTTTGTGGAAAGAACACACATGCAATGACCACTGGTTGATCCATATGTGTCTTATGCAAAAGAACACACATGCAATGACTCTAGTGTTGGTTTTAGTATAAGAACACACATGCAATGACACTGCTTGATCCATGTGTGGTTTGTGGAAAAGAACACATATGCAATGACCACTAGTTGATCCATGTGTGGTTTGTGTAAAGAACACACATGCAATGACCACTGGTTGATCCATATGTGGTTTGTGAAAAGAACACACATGCAATGACCACTGGTTGATCCAGATGTGGTTTGTGGAAAAGAACACACATGCAATGACAACTGGTTGATCCATATGTGGTTTGTGGAGAGAACACATATGCAATGACACTGCTTGATCCATGTGTGGTTTGTGGAAAAGAACACATATGCAATGACCACTGGTTGATCCATGTGTGGTTTGTGGAAAGAACACACATGCAATGACCACTGGTTGATCCATATGTGGTTTGTGGAAAAGAACACACATGCAATGACCACTGGTTGATCCATATGTGGTTTGCAGAAAAGAACACACATGCAATGACCACTGGTTAATCCATTTGTGGTTTGTGGAAAAGAACACACATGCAATGACAGTGGTGGATCCATGTGTGGTTTGTGAAAAGAACACACATGCAATGACTCTAGTGTTGGTTTTAGTATAAGAACACACATGCAATGACTCTAGTGGGTTCACATGTGGTTTATGAAAAGAACACACATGCAATGACCACTGGTTGATCCATATGTGGTTTGTGGAAAGAACACACATGCAATGACACTGCTTGATCCCATGTGTGGTTTGTGGAAAGAACACACATGCATGACCACTGGTTGATCCATTTGTGGTTTGTGGAAAAAAAAACATGCAATGACCACTGGTTGATCCATAAGTGGTTTGTGGAAAGAACACACATGCAATGACTCTAGTGCTAGTTTTAGTATAAGAACACACATGTAATGACCACTGGTTGATCCATATGTGGTTTGTGGAAAAGAACACACATGCAATGACAACTGGTTGATCCATATGTGGTTTGTGGAGAGAACACATATGCAATGACACTGCTTGATCCATGTGTGGTTTGTGGAAAAGAACACATATGCAATGACCACTGGTTGATCCATGTGTGGTTTGTGGAAAGAACACACATGCAATGACCACTGGTTGATCCATATGTGGTTTGTGGAAAAGAACACACATGCAATGACCACTGGTTGATCCATATGTGGTTTGCAGAAAAGAACACACATGCAATGACCACTGGTTAATCCATTTGTGGTTTGTGGAAAAGAACACACATGCAATGACAGTGGTGGATCCATGTGTGGTTTGTGAAAAGAACACACATGCAATGACTCTAGTGTTGGTTTTAGTATAAGAACACACATGCAATGACTCTAGTGGGTTCACATGTGGTTTATGAAAAGAACACACATGCAATGACCACTGGTTGATCCATATGTGGTTTGTGGAAAGAACACACATGCAATGACACTGCTTGATCCCATGTGTGGTTTGTGGAAAGAACACACATGCATGACCACTGGTTGATCCATTTGTGGTTTGTGGAAAAAAAAACATGCAATGACCACTGGTTGATCCATAAGTGGTTTGTGGAAAGAACACACATGCAATGACTCTAGTGCTAGTTTTAGTATAAGAACACACATGTAATGACCACTGGTTGATCCATATGTGGTTTGTGGAAAAGAACACACATGCAAAGACCACTAGTTGATCCATAAGTTGTTTGTGGAAAAGAACACACATGCAATGAGTCTAGTGGATCCATGTGTGGTTTGTGGAAAAGAACACACATGCAATGACTCTAGTGGGTTCACATGTGGTTTGCGAAAAGAACACACATGCAATGACCACTGGTTGATCCATATGTGGTTTGTCGAAAGAACACACATGCAATGACACTGGTTGATCCATGTGTGGTTTGTGGAAAGAACACACATGCAATAACTCTAGTGGTTGATGCATGTGTGGTTTGTGGAAATAACACGCATGCAATGACTCTAGTGTTGGTTTGTGGTTTAAGTATAAGAACAAACATGCAATGACTCAAATGGATCCATATGTGGTTTGTGGAATGAACACACATGCAATGACACTCCTTGATCCATATGTGGTTTGTGCAAAGAACACACATGCAATGACCACTTGTTGATCCATATGTGGTTTGTGGAAAAGAACACACATGCAATGACCACTAGTGGATCCATATGTGGTTTGTGGAAAGAACACACATGCAATGACCACTGGTTGATCCATATGTGGTTTGTGGAAAAGAACACACATGCAATGACTCTAGTGTTGGTTTTAATATAAGAACACACATGCAATGACTCTAGTGGGTTCACATGTGGTTTCTGAAAAGAACACACATGCAATGACACTGCTTGATCCATGGGTGGTTTGTGGAAAAGAACACACATGCAATGACCACTAGTTGATCCATGTGTGGTTTGTGTAAAGAACACACATGCAATGACCACTGGTTGATCCATATGTGGTTTGTGAAAAGAACACACATGCAATGACGACTGGTTGATCCATATGTGGTTTGTGGAAAAGAACACACATGCAATGACCACTGGTTAATCCATATGTGGTTTGTGGAAACAACACACATGCAATGACACTGCTTGATCCATGTGTGGTTTGTGGAAAAGAACACATATGCAATGACCACTGATTGATCCATGTGTGGTTTCTGTAAAGAACACGCATGCAATGACCACTGGTTGATCCATATGTGGTTTGTGGAAAAGAACACACATGCAATGACCACTGGTTGATCCATATGTGGTTTGTGGAAAAGAACACACATGCAATGACAGTGGTGGATCCATGTGTGGTTTGTGTGCAATGACTCTAGTGTTGGTTTTAGTGTGGTTCACATGTGGTTTATGAAAAGAACACGCATGCAATGACCACTGGTTGATCCATATGTGGTTTGTGGAAAGAACACTCATGCAATGACACTGCTTGATCCATGTGTGGTTTGTGGAAAGAACACACATGAAATTACCACTGGTTGATCCATATGTGGTTTGTGGAAAAGAACACACATGCAATGACCACTGGTTGATCCATAAGTGGTTTGTGAAAAGAATACACATGCAATGACTCTAGTGCTAGTTTTAGTATAAGAACACACATGCAATGACCACTCGTTGATCCATATGTGGTTTGTGGAAAAGAACACACATGCAAAGACCACTGGTTGATCCATAAGTTGTTTGTGGAAAATAACACACATGCAATGAGTCTAGTGGATCCATGTGTGGTTTGTGGAAAAGAACACACATGCAATGACTCTAGTGCTAGTTTGTGGTTTTAGTATAAGAACAAACATGCAATGACTCAAATGGATCCACATGTGGTTCGTGGAACGAACACACATGCAATGACACTGGTTGATCCATATGTGGTTTGTGGAAAGAACACACATGCAATGACCACTGGTTGATCCATATGTAGTTTGTGGAAAAGAACACGCATGCAAAGACCACTGGTTGATCCATAAGTTGTTTGTGGAAAAGAACACACATGCAATGACTCTAGTGGATCCACATGTGGTTTGTGAAAAGAACACACATGCAATGACTCTAGTGTCGGTTTGTGGTTTTAGTATAAGAACAAACATGCAATGACTCAAATGGATCCATATGTGGTTTGTGGAAAGAACACACATGCAATGACACTGGTTGATCCATATGTGGTTTGTGGAAAGCACACACGTGCAATGACCACTCGTTGATCCATATGTGGTTTGTGGAAAAGAACACACATGCAATGACACTTCTTGATCCATGTGTGGTTTGTGGAAAGAACACACATGCAATGACTCTAGTGGTTGATCCATGTGTGGTTTGTGGAAATAACACACATGCAATGACTCTAGTGGTTGATCCATGTGTGGTTTGTGGAAATAACACACATGCAATGACCACTGGTTGATCCATATGTGGTTTGTGGAAAAGAACACACATGGAATGACCACTGGTTGATCCATATGTGGTTTGTGGAAAAGAACACACATGCAATGACCACTGGTTGATCCATTTGTGGTTTGTGGAAAAGAACACACATGCAATGACAGTGGTGGATCCATGTGTGGTTTGTGAAAAGAACACACATGCAATGACTCTAGTGTTGGTTTTAGTATAAGAACACACATGCAATGACTCTAGTGGGTTCACATGTGGTTTATGAAAAGAACACACATGCAATGACCACTGGTCGATCCATATGTGGTTTGTGGAAAGAACACACATGCAATGACACTGCTTGATCCCATGTGTGGTTTGTGGAAAGAACACACATGCAATGACCACTGGTTGATCCATATGTGGTTTGTGGAAAAGAACACACATGCAATGACCACTGGTTAATCCATAAGTGGTTTGTGGAAAGAACACACATGCAATGACTCTAGTGCTAGTTTTAGTATAAGAACACACATGCAATGACCACTGGTTGATCCATATGTGGTTTGTGGAAAAGAACACACATGCAAAGACCACTAGTTGATCCATAAGTTGTTTGTGGAAAAGAACACACATGCAATGAGTCTAGTGGATCCATTGTGTGGTTTGTGGAAAAGAACACACATGCAATGACTCTAGTGGGTTCACATGTGGTTTGCGAAAAGAACACACATGCAATGACCACTGGTTGATCCATATGTGGTTTGTGGAAAGAACACACATGCAATGACACTGGTTGATCCATGTGTGGTTTGTGGAAAGAACACACATGCAATAACTCTAGTGGTTGATGCATGTGTGGTTTGTGGAAATAACACGCATGCAATGACTCTAGTGTTGGTTTGTGGTTTAAGTATAAGAATAAACATGCAATGACTCAAATGGATCCATATGTGGTTTGTGGAATGAACACAAATGCAATGACACTCCTTGATCCATATGTGGTTTGTGCAAAGAACACACATGCAATGACCACTTGTTGATCCATCTGTGGTTTGTGGAAAAGAACAGACATGCAATGACCACTGGTTGATCCATGTGTGGTTTGTGGAAAGAACACACATGCAATGACCACTGGTTGATCCATATGTGGTTTGTGGAAAAGAACACACATGCAATGACTCTAGTGTTGGTTTTAATATAAGAACACACATGCAATGACTCTAGTGGGTTCACATGTGGTTTGTGAAAAGAACACACATGCAATGACACTGCTTGATCCATGGGTGGTTTGTGGAAAAGAACACACATGCAATGACCACTAGTTGATCCATGTGTGGTTTTTGTAAAGAACACACATGCAATGACCACTGGTTGATCCATATGTGGTTTGTGAAAATTGTAGGGGTTCGTAGCATGGAAAACAAAATTTTTCTATCGCATACAAACAAACAAGCCAAGATCTATCTACTAGATTGTAGCAACGAGTCGATAGAGGAACTCACCCTCGAAGATTCCAAAGCGGTTAACGAGAGCAGATTCTCGTGGGTGATGTAGTCGTACTCTTTCCGATCTCAAGATCGCGTAGACGATCCTTCCAGCGCCACGTTCCAGCAGCGCTCCCGCAGTCGGTCACACGTTCGGTACTCGACGAAGACCTTCCTCTCCCTTGTTCCAGCAGGCAGCGGAGGTTGTAGTACTCTCCTCGCGATTCCGGCAGCACAACGGCGTGGTACCGGAAGTAGAGGGGAGATCCCGCAGGGCTTCGCCTTAAGCCGGTGCGAGTATGGTGGAGCTTATGAGAGAGGCTATTAGTGGTCTAGTAATTAGACACACCAATTAGAGGGCTCTAAACCAATTAGAAGGCTCTAAACCGAATAGCTCTAAACCGGGGTCTAGATCTAGGGTTTAGTTTAGAGGATAGGAAACTTGTGTGTCTAGGAGGGGAGCCCTGCCCCTCCTTATATAGGTGGGAGGGTGTGGGCGCGCCAGGGGAGGGAGGGAGTCCCTCCCCAACTCGGCCTTGGGCTGGGCGCCGGCCTGGAGGAGTCCAACTCCTCCTCCAGGTTGGTTCCAACTCCTCTTGCTTGTTTCCCACAGTTTCTTGTTTTGGCAGTTTGACTTTCAAACTGGACATTTGACTTTTCTGTTTTAGGATTCAATTTAATCCTATATTTGGGACAGCAAGAACACTTAGTACATGATGCAATCATTCCAATATGTAATGACACATTCATGTACCCCTTCCCCCCCGGAGTGCCGGACAATCTGGAACCTTCTAGAATATCCCCGATGAAAACACCGGAATCATTCCCGAACTCCGAAACGGGACTTTCCTTATATGAATCTTATTCTCCGGACCATTCCGGATCACCTCGTGATATCCCGGATCCCATCCGAGACTCCGAACAACATTCGGTCTCTTTCTCATAATACCATAACTACTCAAACAACGTCGAATCCTTAAGTGTGTCTCCCTACGGTTCGTGAATTATGCGGACATGATCGAGACACTTCTCCGAACAATAACCAATAGAGGAATCTGGAAATTCATATGGCTCCCACATATTTCTACGATTACTTTGCGATCGAATGAACCACTTACATACGATACCAATTTCCCTTTGTCTCACGATATGTTACTTATCCGAGGTTATGATCGTCGGTATCTCTGCATACCTAGTTCAACCTCGATACTGATAAGTACTCTTTTCTCGTTCCCGTGATATGTGATCCCTTGTGACCAAGTCACATGCTTGCAAGCTAATTGGATGACATTCCACCGAGAGGGCCCAGAGTATATCTATCCGTCATATGGATGGACAAATCCCACTCTTGATCCATGTGTTTCAACCAATACTTTCCGAACACTCAATGCCACTTTTATAGCCACCCTGTTACGGTGTGGTGTTTGATGACATCAAAGCATCCATCCAGTAAAGGTGATATGCATGATCTCATGGTCGAAGGAATTAGGTTACTATGTATCAGAAAGCATATAGCAATTGAACTATTGAAATGACTTGATCTTTATGCTACGCTTATCTATAGGAGTATGTCCATCACATCATTCTCCTAACGATATGATCCTGTTGTTAATAACATCTCTATGTTCATGATCAGGAAACCATGACCATATATTAACCAACAAGCTAGTTTAACAAGAGGCTTTACTAGGGACTCTTATTTTAGTTTACAAATCACACAAGTATTAATGTTTCCGGTTAATACAATTATAGCATGGTATGTAAACATTTATCATAAGTGTGAAGACATGATAATAACCACTTTATTATTGCCTCTTGGGCATATCTCCAACAGTCTCCCACTTGCACTAGAGTCAATAATCTAGTTTCGAACCTTTGTGTATTCAACACCTATGGCTTTACGGTGTTGTATGTACACGATTGCTAGTGGTCAACTGATCTCCGGATCTGACACTTCCAGGTCCGTGTGTAATTGCATGTCTTTGCGTCTCTACGCATCACTCATTCTCTAATGAGATGGCTTTGCATAAATTTGGTCTTTCGGTGTGACCTTTAGCTCTTTGGGGTTAAAACATGTTGATAATATTGTCGTACAATATATCTTCATAGTATTATCCCACTGTGAACTACACCTAGTTTGATAACAAACTACTTGACACAAATGCCCTCTTTTGCTGCTCTAATAGCAGTCATATACTTAGCCTTTTGTTGTAGTATCTGTCACAATGTCTTAACTTTGGAACTTATCCAAATCCATTATGGAACTCACTTTCCATTATATTGTGCCACCCTTAATTTAGATTGAGATAAACTTAATTTGTACTTTGTGACAAAGCTAGTATCAATGTAGTACTTTTACAATGAACTAACCATCTATTTGTCACTTCTACAAATATTATACTCTTAGTTCTTTCAGAAGATCATAAGAATATCCTTACTATTGTCCAATGATCATCTTATGAATCATTCTGGTATATGCTCACAACATTTAGAGCATAGGACATATCTGGATTTGTACATATCACAGTATGATTGATATAAATACTCTTTGCGATTTCATACATCAAGTATCAATCTATACTTGATTATTTGTTTCACTTTACCAAATGTCAATACACTTGAATATATCATCAACATTGAACTCATTCAATCCTTTCTGTGCGACAAGAACCTTCTCTTGTAGTTTCTATATTGAACTCATTCAATATCTTGTCTATGTACTTCTGGCACAACCATATTAGCGTCTATTGATGCCAAATATCTGGGTTTTGCCTAAGTCTTTCATCGGGATGAAATTCTTAATATGTGTTAATAAAAGATACATTATTTCCAATCAACAATATGTCTTCCACATAATGTATTAGAAACATGTCTTAGCGCTCCCACTTAATTTCTTGCAAATGCAAGCATCTTCATTGTCTCCGATGAAATTAAACTCTTTTAACAGTTTCATCATAGTGAAGATTCCAACTCCGCTATGCTTACTTCAACCATTGAAGTTTGCATATGTTTTTAGCATCCTTTGAATTAACAAAACCCTTTGGACCGTGTCATGCACACGTCCTAGGTAACCATTCTATTAGAAGAACTTGTTTTGTTTATTCTACTACCACATAACAAATTATATGTATTGGTTGCTACATTAATCCGTCTAGACTAAAAATCGCTATGAAAGATCAAATCTTGTCATATACAACTTGTTGTGAACTCTTTCCCAACATGTCGACTATTTTATAGATGTAAAACATCCATGTCTATTTCTTTATAGATCCAGACACAACTGTAAGGTCTTACACCTTTCTCGAGGGTCCTTCAAGTTCAAAACTTGATTTCTCGTGTATGGAACTATCACGGATTTTATGGCTTCAAGCCATTTTACGGAGTCAGGGCCCATCATCGCTTCTCTGCATGTAGTCGGTTCATTATTCTCAAATAATGATTCAACCCTCAAATCTTGGCATTTGATTGTTCATCCGACCTACTTGTTTCAATAGGAACTTGGATCTCCGTGACCACAACCTTTTGAGGTACGTGAACCATGAGCATTGTTGCTGCCTCCGAAACACTTTTCGGCGCTGCGCAATTCTGCACATATAGCTAAGGTTCTTTTAACCTTATCAAAGTTTCTATTGTCCTCCCACTTAACTTTTCACGAAAAATTTCTTTTCAAAGAAACTTGACGTTCTAAGCAACAAACTCTTTTGTCTCCGGTGTTTTATGGAGGAACAGTTTATACAAAGACAGGTTCATCCGACTTTGGTTGCACACATCTTTCTTATGCATAGCATACCAATGTTTAAGAAAGGACAACTTGGGTTATATCCCAAACCATAACCTTATATGGTGTCATTTCAACGGATTATGATGGAGCTCTTTTTAGTGGAAAAACGGTAATCTCTAAAGCTTTTAATCTTTAAAATACTATGGCAGTTTTATGAACTATACCTTTGATCTTACCATGTCAAACAAGGTTTAATTACATATCTCGAACGCTCCATACTCTTATGGTGTTTCGGGAAATGCAAATCCACGGAACGATTCCTTAAATCTTAGGTATTATGCTAAACTTGTAACTCAAATATCTTCCTTTATGATCTTTATCATAAACTGTTTATATTCTTGTTACAATGATTTTGCACTTCATCTTGAAAGTCTTTGAACTCTTCAAATATTTCACACTTCATCCTTATTAAGTAAATATTCATATATTCACTCAAATTTTCGGAGAAAGCATATGAAGTTGAAATCCATCGCTCTTGACTACACATAACGGACTTCGTACAACAATATGTACAAGTTCCAATAAGCTAGTCGTTCGTTCCCTTTTGGCCTATGAACGAAGTTTTAATTATCTCTAAGAAAGTTTCACAAGCGTCATTTGATCAAAAATCAGAAGACTCCAAAATTCCATCAACATGGAGTTTCTTCATGTTTTCTTTCAAATATAATTTAAACGGCGATGTCACTTCCTAAGTGATCTTTCAATCAATTTGTCTTTCGACATTTTTAGCACTAGTTTTATGGATGTGATGTCTCCAACGAGATTTGCGAATCATCCATCTTTTATGGATTACGGCAATTATTTGAACAATCTTTTGTTCTCATAATACCTGATAAAACAAATCTTTGAAGGCAAGCTTTGATGTTTAACAAGCAACACAATAACCCTTTATTTTGTTCTCGATGAACATCATCACATATTCTTTTGCTAGTTACTTAGGCCATTGTAGTTCATGAATTGTGTTGTTTCGTATGACGATTCACACCAACAAATTCAGTATCAAATACTTAAGAACCACATTGTTTAACAAGCAAAGAATATAGCCATAACATGTATATCATCTATATACTTAAACTGAACGATTCTAGTCTTTTCTTTTCTGCCATATATTTATGAGATTTTCTTTCAGTATTTCCTTTTCTGTTTGAAAGAATCTATTAACATCAATAGTGGAGTCATACATATGACATATAGTCCAAAGCGTGTATAATTAAATACCAATGTCTTTGGACTTGCACTTTGAAGTAGATCACCATCATCAAATATTTGGTGTTCTTTCAAATTCCTTTCTTTAGTAATCTCTTGGTGTAGTAAACATTTCACCTACATCAAATATTCACCCTTATCATGGAATCGTCCATGATCAAGCTACTTTTAGCTTATAACGATGAATTATGAGTATAATGTTGCTATCCAAAACCTTTTGGAGGATTAGGACAACAAGTGTCTCCAACCCTTTTGCAAATTCTCATCAAATATGAGAACATGACTTTTGCCATATTATACTCTATCATGTTGCAACCAAAACTTCGTTTCAGATATCACAATATCTTCCACACATCATGGTTTCTGAAACAACTCTTTCAGATCCTAGATAACCTTGATATTAAGGGAATCCTTTGAATATCAAGAATCATGGATACAAACATGATACTTATATACTAACACTTGGAATTGTTACTCTTGATTTAATACTAATTATTAAACTTCATGGAGTAACCGGAACTTACTGAAAGTTTGCAATAGGACTTTTAAATTTTAGATTAACACTTAAAACAATACGATACCAGTTCGTAAAGTATCTAACCAGAATTCTATAGTTCTATCATCTCAATTATAACTAAGCGCAAGGTGGTAAACGGATGCCAATGCCTACAACAACTATGCAAATTCACTTTGATTTAGTTTATGATAAATTGAGTTCTAATTAATAATTAAATTAATCTAGGTGAACTCCCACTCAAAACAATATCCCTCACATTGTTTTAGTGATCACACGAACCAAATCCCCCATATCAAAACCGATCATCACGAGAATTGATATAGCTTCAATGGCGAACAATCGACATGTTCATCATATCTGCTATATGATTCATGCTTTACCTTTCGGCGATCCGTGTTCCTGAGGCCATGTCTGTACATGCTAGGCTCGTCAAGATCAAACCTTAGCTACCGCATAAGCAAATCTGGCTTGCTTACGTTGTATTCACCCGCGGAATCAAAGACACCCGATCATCACGTGGTGCTTCGAAGCAACAAGCTTTGGCAACGGTGCATACTAAGGGTGAACACTTTAGAACTTGAAATTTATGTGCATGAGGGATCATCTTATAATGCTACCGTCGTCTACTAAGCAATACAAGATGCATAAAGGATTAACATCACATGCAATTCATAATATGTGATATGATATGGCCTTTCTTCTTTGTGCTTCCGATCTCCATCTTCAAGCACGAACATGATCTCCATCATCATCGGCATAGCATCAAGGTCAATGACGCTTCTTCATGGTTGTCGTCCACCAGCTTCAACTATTACAACTATTTTGAATAGACACGCAGGTCTTAACAGAAATTAAAGACAACCATATGGCTCCTGCCGGTTGCCAACTTACAATAAGGAACATTGCATACATCAAATATAATCACAATCATGGCCATATCACATCACTGCACACCCCTGCAAAACAAAGTTAGACGCTTCTACTTTCTTTGCATATTTTACGTGGTTTGGGGCTTTCCATAAGTGTCGTTCTAACCTACGAACAAGAACCACAACATTGATACTAGCATTGTTGATTACCCGTTGTAAATTGGATCTTTACTATGCTAGGAGAAACAGGCACCCGCAAAGCCACTTATGCAATACAAGTTGCATGTCAAGCGTGGAGCAAGTCTCATGAACGATGTCATGTAAGGTTAGCCCGGGCCGCTTCATCCCAACATACCGCAAGATGCAAAGTACACGCAAAGCAATCTACAATAAAAGCATCAACGCCCACAATGACCATTGTGTTCTACTCGTGCAACAGATCTACATATAGACACGGCTCTGATACCACTGTAGGGGTTCGTAGCATGGAAAACAAAATTTTTCTATCGCATACAAACAAACAAGCCAAGATCTATCTACTAGATTGTAGCAACGAGTCGATAGAGGAACTCACCCTCGAAGATTCCAAAGCGGTTAACGAGAGCAGATTCTCGTGGGTGATGTAGTCGTACTCTTTCCGATCTCAAGATCGCGTAGACGATCCTTCCAGCGCCACGTTCCAGCAGCGCTCCCGCAGTCGGTCACACGTTCGGTACTCGACGAAGACCTTCCTCTCCCTTGTTCCAGCAGGCAGCGGAGGTTGTAGTACTCTCCTCGCGATTCCGGCAGCACAACGGCGTGGTACCGGAAGTAGAGGGGAGATCCCGCAGGGCTTCGCCTTAAGCCGGTGCGAGTATGGTGGAGCTTATGAGAGAGGCTATTAGTGGTCTAGTAATTAGACACACCAATTAGAGGGCTCTAAACCAATTAGAAGGCTCTAAACCGAATAGCTCTAAACCGGGGTCTAGATCTAGGGTTTAGTTTAGAGGATAGGAAACTTGTGTGTCTAGGAGGGGAGCCCTGCCCCTCCTTATATAGGTGGGAGGGTGTGGGCACGCCAGGGGAGGGAGGGAGTCCCTCCCCAACTCGGCCTTGGGCTGGGCGCCGGCCTGGAGGAGTCCAACTCCTCCTCCAGGTTGGTTCCAACTCCTCTTGCTTGTTTCCCACAGTTTCTTGTTTTGGCAGTTTGACTTTCAAACTGGACATTTGACTTTTCTGTTTTAGGATTCAATTTAATCCTATATTTGGGACAGCAAGAACACTTAGTACATGATGCAATCATTCCAATATGTAATGACACATTCATGTACCCCTTCCCCCCCGGAGTGCCGGACAATCCGGAACCTTCTAGAATATCCCCGATGAAAACACCGGAATCATTCCCGAACTCCGAAACGGGACTTTCCTTATATGAATCTTATTCTCCGGACCATTCCGGATCACCTCGTGATATCCCGGATCCCATCCGAGACTCCGAACAACATTCGGTCTCTTTCTCATAATACCATAACTACTCAAACAACGTCGAATCCTTAAGTGTGTCTCCCTACGGTTCGTGAATTATGCGGACATGATCGAGACACTTCTCCGAACAATAACCAATAGAGGAATCTGGAAATTCATATGGCTCCCACATATTTCTACGATTACTTTGCGATCGAATGAACCACTTACATACGATACCAATTTCCCTTTGTCTCACGATATGTTACTTATCCGAGGTTATGATCGTCGGTATCTCTGCATACCTAGTTCAACCTCGATACTGATAAGTACTCTTTTCTCGTTCCCGTGATATGTGATCCCTTGTGACCAAGTCACATGCTTGCAAGCTAATTGGATGACATTCCACCGAGAGGGCCCAGAGTATATCTATCCGTCATATGGATGGACAAATCCCACTCTTGATCCATGTGTTTCAACCAATACTTTCCGAACACTCAATGCCACTTTTATAGCCACCCTGTTACGGTGTGGTGTTTGATGACATCAAAGCATCCATCCAGTAAAGGTGATATGCATGATCTCATGGTCGAAGGAATTAGGTTACTATGTATCAGAAAGCATATAGCAATTGAACTATTGAAATGACTTGATCTTTATGCTACGCTTATCTATAGGAGTATGTCCATCACATCATTCTCCTAACGATATGATCCTGTTGTTAATAACATCTCTATGTTCATGATCAGGAAACCATGACCATATATTAACCAACAAGCTAGTTTAACAAGAGGCTTTACTAGGGACTCTTATTTTAGTTTACAAATCACACAAGTATTAATGTTTCCGGTTAATACAATTATAGCATGGTATGTAAACATTTATCATAAGTGTGAAGACATGATAATAACCACTTTATTATTGCCTCTTGGGCATATCTCCAACAAAAATAACACACATGCAATGACGACTGGTTGATCCATATGTGGTTTGGGGAAAAGAACACACATGCAATGACCACTGGTTGATCCACATGTGGTTTGTGGAAACAACACACATGCAATGACACTGCTTGATCCATGTGTGGTTTGTGGAAAAGAACACATATGCAATGACCACTGATTGATCCATGTGTGGTTTCTGTAAAGAACACGCATGCAATGACCACTGGTTGATCCATATGTGGTTTGTGGAAAAGAACACACATGCAATGACCACTGGTTGATCCATGTGTGGTTTGTGGAAAAGAACACACATGCAATGACAGTGGTGGATCCATGTGTGGTTTGTGAAAAGAACACACATGCAATGACTCTAGTGTTGGTTTTAGTATAAGAACACACATGCAATGACTCTGGTGGGTTCACATGTGGTTTATGAAAAGAACACGCATGGAATGACCACTGGTTGATCCATATGTGGTTTGTGGAAAGAACACACATGCAATGACACTGCTTGATCCATGTGTGGTTTGTGGAAAGAACACACATGCAATGACCACTGGTTGATCCATATGTGGTTTGTGGAAAAGAACACACATGCAATGACCACTGGTTGATCCATAAGTGGTTTGTGAAAAGAACACACATGCAATGACTCTAGTGCTAGTTTTAGTATAAGAACACACATGCAATGACCACTGGTTGATCCATATGTGGTTTGTGCAAAGAACACACATGCAATGACCACTTGTTGATCCATGTGTGGGTTGTGGAAAGAACACACATGCAATGACAGTGGTGGATCAATGTGTGGTTTGTGGATAGAACACACATGCAATGACTCTAGTGCTAGTTTTAGTATAAGAACAAACATGAAATGACTCAAATGGATCCATATGTGGTTTGTGGAAAAGAACACACATGCGATGAGTCTAGTGGATCCATGTGTGGTTTGTGGAAAAGAACACACATGAAATGACTCTAGTGCTAGTTTGTGGTTTTAGTATAAGAACAAACATACAATGACTCAAATGGATCCATATGTGGTTCGTGGAAAGAACACACATGTAGTGACACTGGTTGATCCATATGTGGTTTGTGGAAAGAACACACATGCAATGACCACTGGTTGATCCATATGTAGTTTGTGGAAAAGAACACGCATGCAAAGACCACTGGTTGATCGATAAGTTGTTTGTGGAAAAGAACACAAATGCAATGACTCTAGTGGATCCACATGTGGGTTTGTGAAAAGAACACACATGCAATGACTCTAGTGTCGGTTTGTGGTTTTAGTATAAGAACAAACATGCAATGACTCAAATGGATCCATATGTGGTTTGTGGAAAGAACACACATGCAATGACACTGGTTGATCCATATGTGGTTTGTGGAAAGAACACACGTGCAATGACACTGCTTGATCCATGTGTTGTTTGTGGAAAGAACACACATGCAATGACCACTGGTTGATCCATATGTGGTTTGTGGAAAAGAACACACATGCAATGACCACTGGTTGATCCATAAGTGGTTTGTGAAAAGAACACACATGCAATGACTCTAGTGCTAGTTTTAGTATAAGAACACACATGCAATGACCACTGGTTTATCCATATGTGGTTTGTGCAAAGAACACACATGCAATGACCACTTGTTGATCCATGTGTGGGTTGTGGAAAGAACACACATGCAATGACAGTGGTGGATCAATGTGTGGTTTGTGGATAGAACACACATGCAATGACTCTAGTGCTAGTTTTAGTATAAGAACAAACATGAAATGACTCAAATGGATCCATATGTGGTTTGTGGAAAAGAACACACATGCGATGAGTCTAGTGGATCCATGTGTGGTTTGTGGAAAAGAACACACATGAAATGACTCTAGTGCTAGTTTGTGGTTTTAGTATAAGAACAAACATACAATGACTCAAATGGATCCATATGTGGTTCGTGGAAAGAACACACATGTAGTGACACTGGTTGATCCATATGTGGTTTGTGGAAAGAACACACATGCAATGACCACTGGTCGATCCATATGTGGTTTGTGGAAAGAACACACATGCAATGACACTGCTTGATCCCATGTGTGGTTTGTGGAAAGAACACACATGCAATGACCACTGGTTGATCCATATGTGGTTTTGTGGAAAAGAACACACATGCAATGACCACTGGTTGATCCATAAGTGGTTTGTGGAAAGAACACACATGCAATGACTCTAGTGCTAGTTTTAGTATAAGAACACACATGCAATGACCACTGGTTGATCCATATGTGGTTTGTGGAAAAGAACACACATGCAAAGACCACTAGTTGATCCATAAGTTGTTTGTGGAAAAGAACACACATGCAATGAGTCTAGTGGATCCATGTGTGGTTTGTGGAAAAGAACACACATGCAATGACTCTAGTGGGTTCACATGTGGTTTGCGAAAAGAACACACATGCAATGACCACTGGTTGATCCATATGTGGTTTGTGGAAAGAACACACATGCAATGACACTGGTTGATCCATGTGTGGTTTGTGGAAAGAACACACATGCAATAACTCTAGTGGTTGATGCATGTGTGGTTTGTGGAAATAACACGCATGCAATGACTCTAGTGTTGGTTTGTGGTTTCAGTATAAGAATAAACATGCTATGACTCAAATGGATCCATATGTGGTTTGTGGAATGAACACAAATGCAATGACACTCCTTGATCCATATGTGGTTTGTGCAAAGAACACACATGCAATGACCACTTGTTGATCCATCTGTGGTTTGTGGAAAAGAGCAGACATGCAATGACCACTGGTTGATCCATGTGTGGTTTGTGGAAAGAACACACATGCAATGACCACTGGTTGATCCATATGTGGTTTGTGGAAAAGAACACACATGCAATGACTCTAGTGTTGGTTTTAATATAAGAACACACATGCAATGACTCTAGTGGGTTCACATGTGGTTTGTGAAAAGAACACACATGCAATGACACTGCTTGATCCATGGGTGGTTTGTGGAAAAGAACACACATGCAATGACCACTAGTTGATCCATGTGTGGTTTTTGTAAAGAACACACATGCAATGACCACTGGTTGATCCATATGTGGTTTGTGAAAATAACACACATGCAATGACGACTGGTTGATCCATATGTGGTTTGTGGAAAAGAACACACATGCAATGACCACTGGTTGATCCACATGTGGTTTGTGGAAACAACACACATGCAATGACACTGCTTGATCCATGTGTGGTTTGTGGAAAAGAACACATATGCAATGACCACTGATTGATCCATGTGTGGTTTCTGTAAAGAACACGCATGCAATGACCACTGGTTGATCCATATGTGGTTTGTGGAAAAGAACACACATGCAATGACCACTGGTTGATCCATGTGTGGTTTGTGGAAAAGAACACACATGCAATGACAGTGGTGGATCCATGTGTGGTTTGTGAAAAGAACACACATGCAATGACTCTAGTGTTGGTTTTAGTATAAGAACACACATGCAATGACTCTGGTGGGTTCACATGTGGTTTATGAAAAGAACACGCATGGAATGACCACTGGTTGATCCATATGTGGTTTGTGGAAAGAACACACATGCAATGACACTGCTTGATCCATGTGTGGTTTGTGGAAAGAACACACATGCAATGACCACTGGTTGATCCATATGTGGTTTGTGGAAAAGAACACACATGCAATGACCACTGGTTGATCCATAAGTGGTTTGTGAAAAGAACACACATGCAATGACTCTAGTGCTAGTTTTAGTATAAGAACACACTGCAATGACCACTGGTTGATCCATATGTGGTTTGTGCAAAGAACACACATGCAATGACCACTTGTTGATCCATGTGTGGGTTGTGGAAAGAACACACATGCAATGACAGTGGTGGATCAATGTGTGGTTTGTGGATAGAACACACATGCAATGACTCTAGTGCTAGTTTTAGTATAAGAACAAACATGAAATGACTCAAATGGATCCATATGTGGTTTGTGGAAAAGAACACACATGCGATGAGTCTAGTGGATCCATGTGTGGTTTGTGGAAAAGAACACACATGAAATGACTCTAGTGCTAGTTTGTGGTTTTAGTATAAGAACAAACATACAATGACTCAAATGGATCCATATGTGGTTCGTGGAAAGAACACACATGTAGTGACACTGGTTGATCCATATGTGGTTTGTGGAAAGAACACACATGCAATGACCACTGGTTGATCCATATGTAGTTTGTGGAAAAGAACACGCATGCAAAGACCACTGGTTGATCGATAAGTTGTTTGTGGAAAAGAACACAAATGCAATGACTCTAGTGGATCCACATGTGGGTTTGTGAAAAGAACACACATGCAATGACTCTAGTGTCGGTTTGTGGTTTTAGTATAAGAACAAACATGCAATGACTCAAATGGATCCATATGTGGTTTGTGGAAAGAACACACATGCAATGACACTGGTTGATCCATATGTGGTTTGTGGAAAGAACACACGTGCAATGACACTGCTTGATCCATGTGTGGTTTGTGGAAAGAACACACATGCAATGACCACTGGTTGATCCATATGTGGTTTGTGGAAAAGAACACACATGCAATGACCACTGGTTGATCCATAAGTGGTTTGTGAAAAGAACACACATGCAATGACTCTAGTGCTAGTTTTAGTATAAGAACACACATGCAATGACCACTGGTTGATCCATATGTGGTTTGTGCAAAGAACACACATGCAATGACCACTTGTTGATCCATGTGTGGGTTGTGGAAAGAACACACATGCAATGACAGTGGTTGATCAATGTGTGGTTTGTGGATAGAACACACATGCAATGACTCTAGTGCTAGTTTTAGTATAAGAACAAACATGAAATGACTCAAATGGATCCATATGTGGTTTGTGGAAAAGAACACACATGCGATGAGTCTAGTGGATCCATGTGTGGTTTGTGGAAAAGAACACACATGAAATGACTCTAGTGCTAGTTTGTGGTTTTAGTATAAGAACAAACATACAATGACTCAAATGGATCCATATGTGGTTCGTGGAAAGAACACACATGTAGTGACACTGGTTGATCCATATGTGGTTTGTGGAAAGAACACACATGCAATGACCACTGGTCGATCCATATGTGGTTTGTGGAAAGAACACACATGCAATGACACTGCTTGATCCCATGTGTGGTTTGTGGAAAGAACACACATGCAATGACCACTGGTTGATCCATATGTGGTTTTGTGGAAAAGAACACACATGCAATGACCACTGGTTGATCCATAAGTGGTTTGTGGAAAGAACACACATGCAATGACTCTAGTGCTAGTTTTAGTATAAGAACACACATGCAATGACCACTGGTTGATCCATATGTGGTTTGTGGAAAAGAACACACATGCAAAGACCACTAGTTGATCCATAAGTTGTTTGTGGAAAAGAACACACATGCAATGAGTCTAGTGGATCCATGTGTGGTTTGTGGAAAAGAACACACATGCAATGACTCTAGTGGGTTCACATGTGGTTTGCGAAAAGAACACACATGCAATGACCACTGGTTGATCCATATGTGGTTTGTGGAAAGAACACACATGCAATGATACTGGTTGATCCATGTGTGGTTTGTGGAAAGAACACACATGCAATAACTCTAGTGGTTGATGCATGTGTGGTTTGTGGAAATAACACGCATGCAATGACTCTAGTGTTGGTTTGTGGTTTAAGTATAATAATAAACATGCAATGACTCAAATGGATCCATATGTGGTTTGTGGAATGAACACAAATGCAATGACACTCCTTGATCCATATGTGGTTTGTGCAAAGAACACACATGCAATGACCACTTGTTGATCCATCTGTGGTTTGTGGAAAAGAACAGACATGCAATGACCACTGGTTGATCCATGTGTGGTTTGTGGAAAGAACACACATGCAATGACCACTGGTTGATCCATATGTGGTTTGTGGAAAAGAACACACATGCAATGACTCTAGTGTTGGTTTTAATATAAGAACACACATGCAATGACTCTAGTGGGTTCACATGTGGTTTGTGAAAAGAACACACATGCAATGACACTGCTTGATCCATGGGTGGTTTGTGGAAAAGAACACACATGCAATGACCACTAGTTGATCCATGTGTGGTTTTTGTAAAGAACACACATGCAATGACCACTGGTTGATCCATATGTGGTTTGTGAAAATAACACACATGCAATGACGACTGGTTGATCCATATGTGGTTTGTGGAAAAGAACACACATGCAATGACCACTGGTTGATCCACATGTGGTTTGTGGAAACAACACACATGCAATGACACTGCTTGATCCATGTGTGGTTTGTGGCAAAGAACACATATGCAATGACCACTGATTGATCCATGTGTGGTTTCTGTAAAGAACACGCATGCAATGACCACTGGTTGATCCATATGTGGTTTGTGGAAAAGAACACACATGCAATTACCACTGGTTGATCCATATGTGGTTTGTGGAAAAGAACACACATGCAATGACTCTAGTGCTAGTTTGTGGTTTTAGTATAAGAACAAACATACAATGACTCAAATGGATCCATATGTGGTTAGTGGAAAGAACACACATGTAGTGACACTGGTTGATCCATATGTGGTTTGTGGAAAGAACACGCATGCAATGACCACTAGTTGATCCATATGTAGTTTGTGGAAAAGAACACGCATGCAAAGACCACTGGTTGATCGATAAGTTGTTTGTGGAAAAGAACACACATGCAATGACTCTAGTGGATCCACATGTGGGTTTGTGAAAAGAACACACATGCAATGACTCTAGTGTTGGTTTGTGGTTTTAGTATAAGATCAAACATGCAATGACTCAAATGGATCCATATGTGGTTTGTGGAAATAACACACATGCAATGACACTGGTTGATCCATATGTGGTTTGTGGAAAGAACACACGTGCAATGACCACTCGTTGATCCATATGTGGTTTGTGGAAAAGAACACACATGCAATGACACTTCTTGATCCATGTGTGGTTTGTGGAAAGAACAGACATGCAATGACTCTAGTGGTTGATCCATGTGTGGTTTGTGGAAATAACACACATGCAATGACTCTAGTGGTTGATCCATGTGTGGTTTGTGGAAATAACACATATGCAATGACCACTGGTTGATCCATATGTGGTTTGTGGAAAAGAACACACATGGAATGACCACTGGTTGATCCATATGTGGTTTGTGGAAAAGAACACACATGCAATGACCACTGGTTGATCCATATGTGGTTTGTGGAAAAGAACACACATGCAATGACAGTGGTGGATCCATGTGTGGTTTGTGAAAATAACACACATGCAATGACTCTAGTGTTGGTTTTAGTATAAGAACACACATGCAATGACTCTATTGGGTTCACATGTGGTTTATGAAAACAACACACATGCAATGACCACTGGTTGATCCATATGTGGTTTGTGGAAAGAACACACATGGAATGACACTGCTTGATCCATGTGTGGTTTGTGGAAAGAACACACATGCAATGACCACTGGTTGATCCATAAGTGGTTTGTGGAAAGAACACACATGCAATGACACTGCTTGATCCATGTGTGGTTTGTGGAAAAGAACACACATGCAATGACCACTGGTTCATCCATAAGTGGTTTGTGGAAAAGAACACACATGCAAAGACCACTGGTTGATCCATAAGTTGTTTGTGGAAAAGAACACACATGCAATGATTCTAGTGGATCCATGTGTGGTTTGTGGAAAAGAACACACATGCAATGACTCTAGTTCTAGTTTGTGGTTTTAGTATAAGAACAAACATGCAATGACTCAAATGGATCCATATGTGGTTCGTGGAAAGAACACACATGCAATGACACTGGTTGATCCATATGTGGTTTGTGAAAAGAACACACATGCAATGACTCTAGTGCTAGTTTTAGTATAAGAACGCACATGCAATGACCACTGGTTGATCCATATGTGGTTTGTGGAAAAGAACACACATGCAAAGACCACTGGTTGATCCATAAGTTGTTTGTGGAAAAGGACACAAATGCAATGAGTCTAGTGGATCCATGTGTGGTTTGTGGAAAAAAACACACATGCAATGACTCTAGTGCTAGTTTGTGGTTTTAGCATAAGAACAAACCTGCAATGACTCAAATGGATCCATATGTGGTTCGTGGAAAGAACACACATGCAATGACTCTAGTGGTTGATCCATGTGTGGTTTGTGAAAACAACATACATGCAATGACTCTAGTGGTTGAATAAGTGGTTTATGGAAAAGAACACATATGCAATGACCACTGGTTGATCCATATGTGGTTTGTGCAAAGAACACACTTGCAATGACCACTTGTTGATCCAAGTGTGGGTTGTGGAAAGAACACACATGCAATGACAGTGGTGGATCAATGTGTGGTTTGTGGATAGAACACACATGCAATTACTCTAGTGCTAGTTTTAGTATAAGAACAAACATGAAATTACTCAAATGTATCCATATGAGGTTTGTGGAAAAGAACACACATGCGATGAGTCTAGTGGATCCATGTGTGGTTTGTGGAAAAGAACACACATGTAATGAGTCTAGTGCTGGTTTGTGGTTTTAGTATAAGAACAAACATGCAATGACTCAAATGGATCCATATGTGGTTTGTGGAAAGAACACACATGCAATGACACTGGTTGATCCATATGTGGTTTGTGGAAAAGAACACACATGCAATGACCACTGGTTGATCCATGTGTGGTTTGTGGAAAGAACACACATGCAATGACCACTGGTTGATCCATATGTGGTTTGTGGAAAAGAACACACATGCAATGACTCTAGTGTTGGTTTTAGTATAAGAACACACATGCAATGACTCTAGTGGGTTCCCATGTGGTTTGTGAAAAGAACACACATGCAATGACACTGCTTGATCCATGCGTGGTTTGTGGAAAAGAACACACATGCAATGACCACTTGTTGATCCATGTGTGGTTTGTGTAAAGAACACACATGCAATAACCACTAGTTGATCCATATGTGGTTTGTGGAAAAGAACACACATGCAATGACCACTGGTTGATCCATGTGTGATTTGTGGAAAGAACACACATGCAATGACCACTGGTTGATCCATATGTGGTTTGTGGAAAAGAACAAACATGTAATGACTCTAGTGTTGGTTTTAGTATAAGAACACACATGCAATGACTCTAGTGGGTTCACATGTGGTTTGTGAAAAGAACACACATGCAATGACACTGCTTGATCCATGTGTGGTTTGTGGAAAAGAACACACATGCAATGACCACTAGTTGATCCATGTGTGGTTTGTGTAAAGAACACACATGCAATGACCACTAGTTGATCCATATGTGGTTTGTGAAAAGAACACACGTGCAATGACCACTGGTTGATGCATATGTGGTTTGTGGAAAAGAACACACATGCAATGACCACTGGTTGATCCATATGTGGTTTATGGAAAGAACACACATGCAATGACACTGCTTGATCCATGTGTGGTTTGTGGAAAAGAACACACATGCAATGACCACTGGTTGATCCATGTGTGGCTTGTGGAAAGAACACACATGCAATGACCACTAGTTGATCCATATGTGGTTTGTGGAAAAGAACACACATGCAATGACCACTGGTTGATCCATATGTGGTTTGTGGAAAGAACACACGTGCAATGACACTGCTTGATCCATGTGTGGTTTGTGGAAAAGGACACACATGCAATGTCCACTGGTTGATCCATGTGTGGTTTGTGGAAAGAACACACATGCAATGACCACTGGTTGATCCATATGTGGTTTGTGGAAAAGAACACACATGCGATGACCACTGGTTGATCCATATGTGGTTTATGGAAAAGAACACAGATGCAATGACAGTGGTGGATCCATGTGTGGTTTGTGAAAATAACACACATGCAATGACTCTAGTGTTGGTTTTAGTATAAGAACACATATGCAATGACTCTATTGGGTTCACATGTGGTTTATGAAAACAACACACATGCAATGACCACTGGTTGATCCATATGTGGTTTGTGGAAAGAACACACATGGAATGACACTGCTTGATCCATGTGTGGTTTGTGGAAAGAACACACATGCAATGACCACTGGTTGATCCATAAGTGGTTTGTGGAAAGAACACACATGCAATGACACTGCTTGATCCATGTGTGGTTTGTGGAAAAGAACACACATGCAATGACCACTGGTTCATCCATAAGTGGTTTGTGGAAAAGAACACACATGCAAAGACCACTGGTTGATCCATAAGTTGTTTGTGGAAAAGAACACACATGCAATGATTCTAGTGGATCCATGTGTGGTTTGTGGAAAAGAACACACATGCAATGACTCTAGTTCTAGTTTGTGGTTTTAGTATAAGAACAAACATGCAATGACTCAAATGGATCCATATGTGGTTCGTGGAAAGAACACACATGCAATGACACTGGTTGATCCATATGTGGTTTGTGAAAAGAACACACATGCAATGACTCTAGTGCTAGTTTTAGTATAAGAACGCAGATGCAATGACCACTGGTTGATCCATATGTGGTTTGTGGAAAAGAACACACATGCAAAGACCACTGGTTGATCCATAAGTTGTTTGTGGAAAAGGACACAAATGCAATGAGTCTAGTGGATCCATGTGTGGTTTGTGGAAAAAAACACACATGCAATGACTCTAGTGCTAGTTTGTGGTTTTAGCATAAGAACAAACCTGCAATGACTCAAATGGATCCATATGTGGTTCGTGGAAAGAACACACATGCAATGACATTGGTTGATCCATATGTTGTTTGTGAAAAGAACACACATGCAATGACCACTGGTTGATCCATATGTGGTTTGTGGAAAGAACACACATGCAAAGACACTGGTTGATCCATGTGTGGTTTGTGGAAAGAGCACACACGCAATAACTCTAGTGGTTGATCCATGTGTGGTTTGTGGAAATAACACGCATGTAATGACTCTAGTGTTGGTTTGTGGTTTTAGTGTAAGAACAAACTTGCAATGACTCAAATGGATCCATATGTGGTTTGTGGAAAGAACACACATGCAATGACACTGGTTGATCCATATGTGGTTTGTGGAAAGAACACACATGCAATGACCACTTGTTGATCCATATGTGGTTTCTGGAAAAGAACACACATGCAATGACACTGGTTGATCCATATGTGGTTTGTGAAAAGAACACACATGCAATGACTCTAGTGCTAGTTTTAGTATAAGAACGCACATGCAATGACCACTGGTTGATCCATATGTGGTTTGTGGAAAAGAACACACATGCAAAGACCACTGGTTGATCCATAAGTTGTTTGTGGAAAAGGACACAAATGCAATGAGTCTAGTGGATCCATGTGTGGTTTGTGGAAAAAAACACACATGCAATGACTCTAGTGCTAGTTTGTGGTTTTAGCATAAGAACAAACCTGCAATGACTCAAATGGATCCATATGTGGTTCGTTGAAAGAACACACATGCAATGACTCTAGTGGTTGATCCATGTGTGGTTTGTGAAAACAACATACATGCAATGACTCTAGTGGTTGAATAAGTGGTTTATGGAAAAGAACACATATGCAATGACCACTGGTTGATCCATATGTGGTTTGTGCAAAGAACACACTTGCAATGACCACTTGTTGATCCAAGTGTGGGTTGTGGAAAGAACACACATGCAATGACAGTGGTGGATCAATGTGTGGTTTGTGGATAGAACACACATGCAATTACTCTAGTGCTAGTTTTAGTATAAGAACAAACATGAAATTACTCAAATGTATCCATATGAGGTTTGTGGAAAAGAACACACATGCGATGAGTCTAGTGGATCCATGTGTGGTTTGTGGAAAAGAACACACATGTAATGAGTCTAGTGCTGGTTTGTGGTTTTAGTATAAGAACAAACATGCAATGACTCAAATGGATCCATATGTGGTTTGTGGAAAGAACACACATGGAATGACACTGGTTGATCCATATGTGGTTTGTGGAAAAGAACACACATGCAATGACCACTGGTTGATCCATGTGTGGTTTGTGGAAAGAACACACATGCAATGACCACTGGTTGATCCATATGTGGTTTGTGGAAAAGAACACACATGCAATGACTCTAGTGTTGGTTTTAGTATAAGAACACACATGCAATGACTCTAGTGGGTTCCCATGTGGTTTGTGAAAAGAACACACATGCAATGACACTGCTTGATCCATGCGTGGTTTGTGGAAAAGAACACACATGCAATGACCACTTGTTGATCCATGTGTGGTTTGTGTAAAGAACACACATGCAATAACCACTAGTTGATCCATATGTGGTTTGTGGAAAAGAACACACATGCAATGACCACTGGTTGATCCATGTGTGATTTGTGGAAAGAACACACATGCAATGACCACTGGTTGATCCATATGTGGTTTGTGGAAAAGAACAAACATGTAATGACTCTAGTGTTGGTTTTAGTATAAGAACACACATGCAATGACTCTAGTGGGTTCACATGTGGTTTGTGAAAAGAACACACATGCAATGACACTGCTTGATCCATGTGTGGTTTGTGGAAAAGAACACACATGCAATGACCACTAGTTGATCCATGTGTGGTTTGTGTAAAGAACACACATGCAATGACCACTAGTTGATCCATATGTGGTTTGTGAAAAGAACACACGTGCAATGACCACTGGTTGATGCATATGTGGTTTGTGGAAAAGAACACACATGCAATGACCACTGGTTGATCCATATGTGGTTTATGGAAAGAACACACATGCAATGACACTGCTTGATCCATGTGTGGTTTGTGGAAAAGAACACACATGCAATGACCACTGGTTGATCCATGTGTGGCTTGTGGAAAGAACACACATGCAATGACCACTAGTTGATCCATATGTGGTTTGTGGAAAAGAACACACATGCAATGACCACTGGTTGATCCATATGTGGTTTGTGGAAAGAACACACGTGCAATGACACTGCTTGATCCATGTGTGGTTTGTGGAAAAGGACACACATGCAATGTCCACTGGTTGATCCATGTGTGGTTTGTGGAAAGAACACACATGCAATGACCACTGGTTGATCCATATGTGGTTTGTGGAAAAGAACACACATGCGATGACCACTGGTTGATCCATATGTGGTTTATGGAAAAGAACACAGATGCAATGACAGTGGTGGATCCATGTGTGGTTTGTGAAAATAACACACATGCAATGACTCTAGTGTTGGTTTTAGTATAAGAACACATATGCAATGACTCTATTGGGTTCACATGTGGTTTATGAAAACAACACACATGCAATGACCACTGGTTGATCCATATGTGGTTTGTGGAAAGAACACACATGGAATGACACTGCTTGATCCATGTGTGGTTTGTGGAAAGAACACACATGCAATGACCATTGGTTGATCCATAAGTGGTTTGTGGAAAGAACACACATGCAATGACACTGCTTGATCCATGTGTGGTTTGTGGAAAAGAACACACATGCAATGACCACTGGTTCATCCATAAGTGGTTTGTGGAAAAGAACACACATGCAAAGACCACTGGTTGATCCATAAGTTGTTTGTGGAAAAGAACACACATGCAATGATTCTAGTGGATCCATGTGTGGTTTGTGGAAAAGAACACACATGCAATGACTCTAGTTCTAGTTTGTGGTTTTAGTATAAGAACAAACATGCAATGACTCAAATGGATCCATATGTGGTTCGTGGAAAGAACACACATGCAATGACACTGGTTGATCCATATGTGGTTTGTGAAAAGAACACACATGCAATGACTCTAGTGCTAGTTTTAGTATAAGAACGCAGATGCAATGACCACTGGTTGATCCATATGTGGTTTGTGGAAAAGAACACACATGCAAAGACCACTGGTTGATCCATAAGTTGTTTGTGGAAAAGGACACAAATGCAATGAGTCTAGTGGATCCATGTGTGGTTTGTGGAAAAAAACACACATGCAATGACTCTAGTGCTAGTTTGTGGTTTTAGCATAAGAACAAACCTGCAATGACTCAAATGGATCCATATGTGGTTCGTGGAAAGAACACACATGCAATGACATTGGTTGATCCATATGTTGTTTGTGAAAAGAACACACATGCAATGACCACTGGTTGATCCATATGTGGTTTGTGGAAAGAACACACATGCAAAGACACTGGTTGATCCATGTGTGGTTTGTGGAAAGAGCACACACGCAATAACTCTAGTGGTTGATCCATGTGTGGTTTGTGGAAATAACACGCATGTAATGACTCTAGTGTTGGTTTGTGGTTTTAGTGTAAGAACAAACTTGCAATGACTCAAATGGATCCATATGTGGTTTGTGGAAAGAACACACATGCAATGACACTGGTTGATCCATATGTGGTTTGTGGAAAGAACACACATGCAATGACCACTTGTTGATCCATATGTGGTTTCTGGAAAAGAACACACATGCAATGACCACTGGTTGATCCATGTGTGGTTTGTGGAAAGAAAACACATGCAATGACCACTGGTTGATCCATATGTGGTTTGTGGAAAAGAACACACATGCAATGACTCTAGTGTTGGTTTTAGTATAAGAACACACATGCAATGACTCTAGTGGGTTCACATGTGGTTTGTGAAAAGAACACACATGCAATGACACTGCTTGATCCATGTGTGGTTTGTGGAAAAGAACACAGATGCAATGACCACTAGTTGATCCATGTGTGGTTTGTGTAAAGAACACACATGCAATGACCACTGGTTGATCCATATGTGGTTTGTGAAAAGAACACACATGCAATGACCACTAGTTGATCCATATGTGCTTTGTGGAAAAGAACACACAAGCAATAACCACTAGTTGATCCATATGTGGTTTATGGAAAGAACACACATGCAATCACACTGCTTGATCCATGTGTGGTTTGTGGAAAAGAACACATATGCAATGACCACTGGTTGATCCATGTGTGGTTTGTGGAAAGAACACACATGCAATGACCACTGGTTGATCCATGTGTGGTTTGTGGAAAAAAGAACACACATGCAATGACCACTAGTTGATCCATATGTGGTTTGTGGAAAAGAACACACATGCAATGACAGTGGTGGATCCATGTGTGGTTTGTAAAAAGAACACACATGCAATGACTCTAGTGTTGGTTTAGTATAAGAACACACATGCAATGACTCTAGTGGGTTCACATGTGGTTTATGAAAAGAACACACATGCAATGACCACTGGTTGATCCATATGTGGTTTGTGGAAAAGAACACACATGCAATGACCACTGGTTGATCCATAAGTGGTTTGTGGAAAGAACACACATGCAATGACTCTAGTGCTAGTTTTAGTATAAGAAAACACACATGCAATGACCACTGGTTGATCCATATGTGGTTTGTGGAAAAGAACACACATGCAAAGACCACTGGTTGATCCATAAGTTGTTTGTGGAAAAGAACACACATGCAATGAGTCTAGTGGATCCATGTGTGGCTTGTGGAAAAGAACACACATGCAATGACTCTAGTGCTAGTTTGTGGTTTTAGTATAAGAACAAACATGCAATGACTCAAATGGATCCATATGTGGTTCGTGGAAAGAACACACATGCAATGACACTGGTTGATCCATATGTGGTTTGTGGAAAGAACACACATGCAATGACCACTCGTTGATCCATATGTAGTTTGTGGAAAAGAACATGCATGCAAAGACCACTGGTTGATCCATAAGTTGTTTGTGGAAAAGAACACACATGCAATGACTCTAGTGGATCCACATGTGGTTTGTGAAAAGAACACACATGCAATGACTCTACTGTTGGTTTGTGGTTTTAGTATAAGAATAATCATGCAATGCCTCAAATGCATCCATATGTGGTTTGTGGAAAGAACACACATGCAATGACACTAGTTGATCCATATGTGGTTTGTGGAAAGAACACACATGCAATGACCACTAGTTGATCCATATGTGGTTTGTGGAAAAGAACACACATGCAATGACACTTCTTGATCTATGTGTGGTTTGTGGAAAGAACACACATGCAATAAATCTAGTGGTTGATCCATCTGTGGTTTGTGGAAATAACACACATGCAATGACTCTAGTGGTTGATCCATGTGTGGTTTGTGGAAATAACACACATGCAATGACTCTAATGGATCCATAAGTGGTTTATGGAAAAGAACACATATGCAATGACCACTGGTTGATCCATATGTGGTTTGTGCAAAGAACACACTTGCAATGACCACTTGTTGATCCATGTGTGGGTTGTGGAAAGAACACACATGCAATGACAGTGGTGGATCAATGTGTGGTTTGTGGATAGAACACACATGCAATGACTCTAGTGCTAGTTTTAGTATAAGAACAAACATGAAATGACTCAAATGGATCCATATGTGGTTTGTGGAAAAGAACACACATGCGATGAGTCTAGTGGATCCATGTGTGGTTTGTGGAAAAGAACACACATGAAATGACTCTAGTGCTAGTTTGTGGTTTTAGTATAAGAAAAAACATACAATGACTCAATTGGATCCATATGTGGTTCATGGAAAGAACACACATGCAGTGACACTGGTTGATCCATATGTGGTTTGTGGAAAGAACACACATGCAATGACCACTGGTTGATCCATATGTAGTTTGTGGAAAAGAACACGCATGCAAAGACCACTGGTTGATCGATAAGTTGTTTGTGGAAAAGAACACACATGCAATGACTCTAGTGGATCCACATGTGGGTTTGTGAAATGAACACACATGCAATGACTCTAGTGTCGGTTTGTGGTTTCAGTATAAGAACAAACATGCAATGACTCAAATGGATCCATATGTGGTTTGTGGAAAGAACACACATGCAATGACACTGGTTGATCCACATGTGGTTTGTGGAAAGAACACACATGCAATGACCACTAGTAGATCCATATGTGGTTTGTGGAAAAGAACACACATGCAATGACACTTCTTGATGCATGTGTATTTTGTGGAAAGAACACACATGCAATGACTCTAGTGGTTGATCCATGTGTGGTTTGTGGAAATAACACACATGCAATGACTCTAGTGGTTGATCCATGTCTGGTTTGTGGAAATAACACACATGCAATGACTCTAATGGATCCATAAGTGGTTTATGGAAAAGAACACATATGCAATGACCACTGGTTGATCCATATGTGGTTTGTGCAAAGAACACACTAGCAATGACCACTTGTTGATCCACGTGTGAGTTGTGGAAAGAGCACACATGCAATGACAGTGGTGGATAATTGTGTGGTTTGTGGATAGAACACACATGCAATGACTCTAGTGCTAGTTTTAGTATAAGAACAAACATGAAATGACTCAAATGGATCCATATGTGGTTTGTGGAAAATAACACACATGCGATGAGTGTAGTAGATCCATGTGTGGTTTGTGGAAAAGAACACAGATGCAATGAGTCTAGTGCTGGTTTGTGGCTTTAGTATAAGAAGAAACATGCAATGACTCAAATGGATCCATATGTGGTTTGTGGAAAGAACACACATGCAATGACACTGGTTGATCCATATGTGGTTCGTGGAAAGAACACACATGCAATGACCACTGGTTGATCCATATGTGGTTTGTGGAAAAGAACACACATGCAATGACCACTGGTTGATCCATGTGTGGTTTGTGGAAAGAACACACATGCAATGACCACTGGTTGATCCATATGTGGTTTGTGGAAAGAACACACGTGCAATGACACTGCTTGATGCATGTGTGGTTTGTGGAAAAGGACACACATGCAATGACCACTGGTTGATCCATGTGTGGTTTGTGGAAAGAACACACATGCAATGACCACTGGTTGATCCATATGTGGTTTGTGGAAAAGAACACACATGCAAAGACCACTGGTTGATCCATAAGTTATTTGTGGAAAAGAACACACATGCAATGAGTCTAGTGGATCCATGTGTGGCTTGTGGAAAAGAACACACATGCAATGACTCTAGTGCTAGTTTGTGGTTTTAGTATAAGAACAAACATGCAATGACTCAAATGGATCCATATGTGGTTCGTGGAAAGAACACACATGCAATGACACTGGTTGATCCATATGTGGTTTGTGGAAAGAACACACATGCAATGACCACTGGTTGATCCATATGTAGTTTGTGGAAAAGAACATGCATGCAAAGACCACTGGTTGATCCATAAGTTGTTTGTGGAAAAGAACACACATGCAATGACTCTAGTGGATCCACATGTGGTTTGTGAAAAGAACACACATGCAATGACTCTACTGTCGGTTTGTGGTTTTAGTATAAGAATAAACATGCAATGACTCAAATGCATCCATATGTGGTTTGTGGAAAGAACACACATGCAATGACACTAGTTGATCCATATGTGGTTTGTGGAAAGAACACACATGCAATGACCACTAGTTGATCCATATGTGGTTTGTGGAAAAGAACACACATGCAATGACACTTCTTGATCTATGTGTGGTTTGTGGAAAGAACACACATGCAATAAATCTAGTGGTTGATCCATCTGTGGTTTGTGGAAATAACACACATGCAATGACTCTAGTGGTTGATCCATGTGTGGTTTGTGGAAATAACACACATGCAATGACTCTAATGGATCCATAAGTGGTTTATGGAAAAGAACACATATGCAATGACCACTGGTTGATCCATATGTGGTTTGTGCAAAGAACACACTTGCAATGACCACTTGTTGATCCATGTGTGGGTTGTGGAAAGAACACACATGCAATGACAGTGGTGGATCAATGTGTGGTTTGTGGATAGAACACACATGCAATGACTCTAGTGCTAGTTTTAGTATAAGAACAAACATGAAATGACTCAAATGGATCCATATGTGGTTTGTGGAAAAGAACACACATGCGATGAGTCTAGTGGATCCATGTGTGGTTTGTGGAAAAGAACACACATGAAATGACTCTAGTGCTAGTTTGTGGTTTTAGTATAAGAACAAACATACAATGACTCAATTGGATCCATATGTGGTTCATGGAAAGAACACACATGCAGTGACACTGGTTGATCCATATGTGGTTTGTGGAAAGAACACACATGCAATGACCACTGGTTGATCCATATGTAGTTTGTGGAAAAGAACACGCATGCAAAGACCACTGGTTGATCGATAAGTTGTTTGTGGAAAAGAACAGACATGCAATGACTCTAGTGGATCCACATGTGGGTTTGTGAAAAGAACACACATGCAATGACTCTAGTGTCGGTTTGTGGTTTTAGTATAAGAACAAACATGCAATGACTCAAATGGATCCATATGTGGTTTGTGGAAAGAACACACATGCAATGACACTGGTTGATCCACATGTGGTTTGTGGAAAGAACACACATGCAATGACCACTAGTAGATCCATATGTGGTTTGTGGAAAAGAACACACATGCAATGACACTTCTTGATGCATGTGTATTTTGTGTTAAGAACACACATGCAATGACTCTAGTGGTTGATCCATGTGTGGTTTGTGGAAATAACACACATGCAATGACTCTAGTGGTTGATCCATGTGTGGTTTGTGGAAATAACACACATGCAATGACTCTAATGGATCCATAAGTGGTTTATGGAAAAGAACACATATGCAATGACCACTGGTTGATCCATATGTGGTTTGTGCAAAGAACACACTAGCAATGACCACTTGTTGATCCACGTGTGAGTTGTGGAAAGAGCACACATGCAATGACAGTGGTGGATAATTGTGTGGTTTGTGGATAGAACACACATGCAATGACTCTAGTGCTAGTTTTAGTATAAGAACAAACATGAAATGACTCAAATGGATCCATATGTGGTTTGTGGAAAATAACACACATGCGATGAGTCTAGTAGATCCATGTGTGGTTTGTGGAAAAGAACACAGATGCAATGAGTCTAGTGCTGGTTTGTGGCTTTAGTATAAGAAGAAACATGCAATGACTCAAATGGATCCATATGTGGTTTGTGGAAAGAACACACATGCAATGACACTGGTTGATCCATATGTGGTTTGTGGAAAGAACACACATGCAATGACCACTGGTTGATCCATATGTGGTTTGTGGAAAAGAACACACATGCAATGACCACTGGTTGATCCATGTGTGGTTTGTGGAAAGAACACACATGCAATGACCACTGGTTGATCCATATGTGGTTTGTGGAAAAGAACACACATGCAATGACTCTAGTGTTGGTTTTAGTATAAGAACACACATGCAATGACTCTAGTGGGTTCACATGTGGTTTGTGAAAAGAACACACATGCAATGACACTGCCTGATCCATGTGTGGTTTGTGGAAAAGAACACACATGCAATGACCACTAGTTGATCCATGTGTGGTTTGTGGAAAGAACACACATGCAATGACCACTGGTTGATCCATATGTGGTTTGTGGAAAGAACACAGATGCAATGACACTGCTTGATCCATGTGTGGTTTGTGGAAAAGAACACACATGCAAAGACCACTGGTTGATCCATAAGTTGTTTGTGGAAAAGAACACACATGCAATGAGTCTAGTGGATCCATGTGTGGTTTGTGGAAAAGAACACACATGCAATGACTCTAGTGCTAGTTTGTGGTTTTAGTATAAGAACAAACATGCAATGACTCAAATGGATCCATATGTGGTTCGTGGAAAGAACACACATGCAATGACACTGGTTGATCCATATGTGGTTTGTGGAAAGAACACACATGCAATGACCACTGGTTGATCCATATGTAGTTTGTGGAAAAGAACACGCATGCAAAGACCACTGGTTGATCCATAAGTTGTTTGTGGAAAAGAACACACATGCAATGACTCTAGATGATCCACATGTGGTTTGTGAAAAGAACACACATGCAATGACTCTAGTGTCGGTTTATGGTTTTAGTATAAGAACAAACATGCAATGACTCAAATGGATCCATATGTGGTTTGTGGAAAGAAGACACATGCAATGACACTGGTTGATCCATATGTGGTTTGGGGAAAGAACACACATGCAATGACCACTAGTTGATCCATATGTGATTTGTGGAAAAGAACACACATGCAATGACACTTCTTGATCCATGTCTGGTTTGTGGAAAGAACACACATGCAATGACTCTAGTGGTTGATCCATGTGTGGTTTGTGGAAATAAGACACATGCAATGACTCTAGTGGTTGATCCATGTGTGGTTTGTGGAAATAACACACATGCAATGACTCTAATGGATCCATAAGTGGTTTATGGAAAAGAACACATATGCAATGACCACTGGTTGATCCATATGTGGTTTGTGCAAAGAACACACTTGCAATGACCACTTGTTGATCCATGTGTGGGTTGTGGAAAGAACACACATGCAATGACAGTGGTGGATCAATGTGTGGTTTGTGGATAGAACACACATGCAATGACTCTAGTGCTAGTTTTAGTATAAGAACAAACATGAAATGACTCAAATGGATCCATATGTGGTTTGTGGAAAAGAACACACATGCAATGAGTCTAGTGGATCCATGTGTGGTTTGTGGAAAAGAACACACATCCAATGAGTCTAGTGCTGGTTTGTGGTTTTAGTATAAGAACAAACATGCAATGACTCAAATGGATCCATATGTGGTTTGTGGAAATAACACACATGCAATGACACTGGTTGATCCATATGTGGTTTGTGGAAAGAACACACATGCAATGACCACTGGTTGATCCATATGTGGTTTGTGGAAAAGAACACACATGCAATGACCACTGGTTGATCCATGTGTGGTTTGTGGAAAGAACACACATGCAATGACCACTGGTTGATCCATATGTGGTTTGTGGAAAAGAACACACATGCAATGACTCTAGTGGTTGTTTTAGTATAAGAACACACATGCAATGACATTGCTTGATCCATGTGTGGTTTGTGGAAAAGAACACACATGCAATGACCACTAGTTGATCCATGTGTGGTTTGTGGAAAGAACACAGATGCAATGACACTGCTTGATCCATGTGTGGTTTGTGGAAAAGAACACACATGCAAAGACCACTGGTTGATCCATAAGTTGTTTGTGGAAAAGAACACACATGCAATGACTCTAGTGGATCCATGTGTGGTTTGTGAAAAGAACAAACATGCAATGACTCTAGTGTCGGTTTGTGGTTTTAGTATAAGAAGAAACATGCAATGACTCAAATGGATCCATATGTGGTTTGTGGAAAGAACACACATGCAATGACACTGGTTGATCCATATGTGGTTTGGGGAAAGAACACACATGCAATGACCACTAGTTGATCCATATGTGGTTTGTGGAAAAGAACACACATGCAATGACACTTATTGATCCATGTGTGGTTTGTGGAAAGAACACACATGCAATGACTCTAGTGGTTGATCCATGTGTGGTTTGTGGAAATAACACACATGCAATGACTCTAGTGGTTGATCCATGTGTGGTTTGTGGAAATAACACACATGCAATGACTCTAATGGATCCATCAGTGGCTTATGGAAAAGAACACATATGCAATGACCACTGGTTGATCCATATGTGGTTTGTGCAAAGAACACACTTGCAATGACCACTTGTTGATCCATGTGTGGGTTGAGGAAAGAACACACATGCAATGACAATGGTGGATCAATGTGTGGTTTGTGGATAGAACACACATGCAACGACTCTAGTGCTAGTTTTAGTATAAGAACAAACATGAAATGACTCAAATGGATCCATATGTGGTTTGTGGAAAAGAACACACATGCGATGAGTCTATTGGATCCATGTGTGGTTTGTGGAAAAGAACACACATGCAATGAGTCTAGTGCTGGTTTGTGGTTTTAGTATAAGAACAAACATGCAATGACTCAAATGGATCCATATGTGGTTTGTGGAAAGAACACACATGCAATGACACTGGTTGATCCATATGTGGTTTGTGGGAAGAACACACATGCAATGACCACTGGTTGATCCATATGTGGTTTATGGAAAAGAACACACATGCAATAACCACTGGTTGATCCATGTGTGGTTTGTGGAAAGAACACACATGCAATGACCACTGGTTGATCCACATGTGCTTTGTGGAAAAGAACACACATGCAATGACTCTAGTGTTGGTTTTAGTATAAGAACACACATGCAATGACTCTAGTGGGTTCACATGTGGTTTGTGAAAAGAACACACATGCAATGACACTGCTTGATCCATGTGTGGTTTGTGGAAAAGAACACACATGCAATGACCACTAGTTGATCCATGTGTGGTTTGTGGAAAGAACACACATGCAATGACCACTGGTTGATCCATATGTGGTTTGTGGAAAGAACACATATGCAATGACACTGCTTGATCCATGTGTGGTTTGTGGAAAAGAACACACATGCAATGACCACTGGTTGATCCATGTGTGGTTTGTGGAAAGAACACACATGCAATGACCACTGGTTGATCCATATGTAGTTTGTGGAAAATAACACGCATGCAAAGACCACTGGTTGATCCATAAGTTGTTTGTGGAAAAGAACACACATGCAATGACTCTAGTGTCGGTTTGTGGTTTTAGTATAAGAACAAACATGCAATGACTCAAATGGATCCATATGTGGTTTGTGGAAAGAACACACATGCAATGACACTGGTTGATCCATATGTGGTTTGTGGAAAGAACACACATGCAATGACCACTAGTTGATCCATATGTGGTTTGTGGAAGAGAACACACATGCAATGACCACTGGTTGATCCATGTGTGGTTTGTGGAAAGAACACACATGCAATGACCACTGGTTGATCCATATGTGGTTTGTGGAAAAGAACACACATGCAATGACTCTAGTGTTGGTTTTAGTATAAGAACACACATGCAATGACTCTAAGGGGTTCACATGTGGTTTTTGAAAAGAACACACATGCAATGACACTGCTTGATCCATGTGTGGTTTGTGGAAAAGAACACATATGCAATGACCACTAGTTGATCCAAGTGTGGTTTGTGTGAAGAACACACATGCAATGACCACTGGTTGATCCATATGTGGTTTGTGAAAAGAACACACATGCAATGACCACTGGTTGATCCATATGTGGTTTGTGGAAAAGAACACACATGCAATGACCACTGGTTGATCCATATGTGGTTTGTGGAAAGAACACACATGCAATGACACTGCTTGATCCATGTGTGGTTTGTGGAAAAGAACACACATGCAATGACCACTGGTTGATCCATGTGTGGTTTGTGGAAAGAACACACATGCAATGACCCCTGGTTGATCCATATGTGGTTTGTGGAAAAGAACACACGTGCAATTACCACTGGTTGATCCATATGTGGTTTGTGGAAAAGAACACACATGCAATGACAGTGGTGGATCCATGTGTGGTTTGTGAAAATAACACACATGCAATGACTCTAGTGTTGGTTTTAGTATAAGAACACACATGGAATGACTCTAGTGGGTTCACATGTGGTTTATGAAAAGAACAAACATGCAATGACCACTAGTTGATCCATATGTGGTTTGTGGAAAGAACACACATGCAATGACACTGCTTGATCCATGTGTGGTTTGTGGAAACAACACGCATGCAATGACCACTGGTTGATCCATATGTGGTTTGTGGAAAAGAACACACATGCAATGACCACTTGTTGATCCATAAGTGGTTTGTGGAAAGAACACACATACAATGACTCTAGTGCTAGTTTTAGTATGAGAACACACATGCAATGACCACTGGTTGATCCATATGTGGTTTGTGGAAAAGAACACACATGCAAAGACCACTGGTTGATCCATAAGTTGTTTGGGGAAAAGAACACACATGCAATGAGTCTAGTGGATCCATGTGTGGTCTGTGGAAAAGAACACACATGCAATGACTCTAGTACTAGTTTGTGGTTTTAGTATAAGAACAAACATGCAATGAGTCAAATGGATCCATATGTGGTTCGTGGAAAGAACACACATGCAATGACACTGGTTGATACATATGTGGTTTGTGGAAAGAACACACATGCAATGACACTGCTTGATCCATGTGTGGTTTGTGGCAAGAACACACATGCAATGACCACTGGTTGATCCATATGTGGTTTGTGGAAAAGAACACACATGCAATGACCATTGGTTGATCCATAAGTGGTTTGTGGAAAGAACACACATGCAATGACTCTAGTGCTAGTTTTAGTATAAGAACACACATGCAATGACCACTGGTTGATCCATATGTGGTTTGTGGAAAGAACACACATGCAATGATACTGCTTGATCCATGTGTGGTTTGTGGAAAAGAACACACATGCAATAACCATTGGTTGATCCATGTGTGGTTTGTGGAAAGATCACGCATGCAATGACAACTGGTTGATCCATATGTGGTCTGTGGAAAAGAACACACATGCAATGACCACTGGTTGATCCATATGTGGTTTGTGGAAAGAACACACATGCAATGACTCTAGTGCTTGTTTTAGTAGAAGAACACACATACAATGACTCTAGTGGGTCCACATGTAGTTTGTGAAAAGAACACACATGCAATGACCACTGGTTGATCCATAAGTTGTTTGTGCAAAAGAACACACATGCAATGAACACTGGTGGATCCATGTGTGGTTTGTGGAAAGAACACGCATGCAATGACTCTAGTGCTGGTTTGTGGTTTTAGTATAAGAACAAACATGCAATGCCACAAATGGATCCATATGTGGTTTGTGGAAAGAACACACATGCAATGACACTGGTTGATCCATGTGTGGTTTGTGGAAAGAACACACATGCAATGACTCTAGTGGTTGATCCATGTGTGGTTTGTGGAAAAACACACATGCAATGACTCTAATGCTGGTTTTAGTTTAAGAACACATATGGATCCATATGTGGTTTGTGGAAAAGAAGACACATGGAATGACCACTGATTGATCCATAAGTGGTTTGTGGAAAGAACACACATGTAGTGAACACTAGTTGATCCATGTGTGGTTTGTGAATAGAACACACATGCAATGCCATTGGTTGATCCATATGTGGTTCGTGGAAAGAACACACATGCAATGACACTGGTTGATCCAAATGTGGTTCATGACAGGAACACACATGCAATAACTCTTGTGGATACATATGTGGTTTGTGGAAAGAACACACATGCAATGAACTCTAGTGGATCTATCTTGGCATAATTTGATGTATGCCATGATGTATTTCATTGTAAAAGACACCCACTTTCTATTTTTATACTACTCGGCTTTGCCCCCTGCCCCTATCTCTCTCTCTCTCTCTTTCGTAGAAGCCCAAACCTGTGCCCACTCTGTCTGCTACGCCCTTATTGGTTGTCAGAGTTGTCACACTGATTGTGCGCACCAACCGTTGATCCTGTGTGATCCAACGAGGCTCGTTGCACACGTCCTGCACTTCATAGGACAGCGCGAGACAGCACGGACGTCTCCCTCAACGAGACTTCTACAAGAAGGAACACGATGCCGTCCATGGAAAAAGTCGTCGTGTGGTCATGTCATGTTTAATCTAGCCTGCAAAGGCTACAAGTCTATTGCACGGCAACTGGTCATCCACGGACCACCGGCTATACCATTTTTACTACGCAGCGCGCCTGCACTCTCACTTCCGTCAGGCCCCCACCACACGAACCTTCCACGCGGTAGCCGCAGCCGGAAGAGCTATCAATCGGGGCCCTCGAGGAGGCCTAAACGTCCCCGCATTAAAAACCCAGCCTATCGGGTCCTCCATTCGCACTCATCCACTACTCTCTCTTCTCTATCCAGCAAAAACCCACAATCTTGAACGTACTTGCACGAACCTTCTCCATTAAACCAGTGCGTGGGGGTGAGTGTCCGGGCATCACCGTCTGGGTGGTGCTTCACGCAGCAGATCTGGAGGAGCATCACGCAACACAGGCCAAGGAGGATGTGCAGTTCAACCCCTTGGGGAACCATGTGCATGCCGGTGCTGACGACTTCAGAGGCGCCGATGAGAGCGTGGAGTTCGACGAACATGCTCCGCTCGTGTACCCGGAGGTACATCTATTTCTACATGTTTCATATTTTCTGCTCGAGCTTAATCTATCCAGGCGTCATAAAAAATCTAGTCCTAATGATTAGATGCAACATACGAACTGGTACATGGAGATATCTAGTCTGTTCTGAATGAATCCACATTATTTATTTATTAATAAGTTACCAAGAACACAAACCACATTAATTTAGGAGCGAGCTGGGGAGACAGTCGTAATGAACTGATGAACCTGTATAGACATGTTATTGCATCGAAAGTAACTTGGAATGGTGGAAGGAATATATATTTATTATTTTTCTCATTTCGGTTTGTATTCCATACATTATAGGTGTATTCAAGTGAGATGGACTCTAACAAGGAGACCAGGGACAACAAGAGCCGCCATGTCATGAAGAAGCTTAAGAGCGGGATAATCCCTTTCCGCACTCAACTTGGGGAGTTCAGGTGCACTTTCTGTAAGAAAGGAGTCAACCCGAGGATTGCCAGCTTGATTCCGCATGCGGTTGGCATCGGTAAAAGCCCGGCTAGTAAACATAAGTCGGCGACCAAGGCTAAGCACGCTGCTTATGGCAAGTTCCTGAGGGAGTATGTCAAGACCGGCCTAGTGTCCCCTTACTTAGGAATCAACAACTTCTAGCCGACCAACCCCATCACTATGCTGGCCGGCCACTAATAATATTTAGTTCTCTTACCGTATCTAGACCCTTAAACTATGGGGATTTCTATTTTCGTACCCTTCAAAATATATTCAAGTTCATCTGTTTATGTTGTTAAAGTTCCGGTGGCATACTCGTTATTTTCCATGGATAGAGGGGTTCCCCCAACAGATATAAGGGTTATCCTGTCCGCTAGATCACAGAGGATCAACGGTTGGTGGGAAAAACTGAGTACAACTGAATCACCATGGTTAGACACGAGGGAAAAAAACGTGACTCATGGTACGCGTGTGCGGCGCACGGGGCGGTAGCGGACACGTGTGGCCATGCACGGTGCATTAGCGTACGCGGTGCACGGTAGTGCAAACACCGCTTCCCTTCTCCTTTAATAGAGGCCACCCCACTCCCACTCATCACGCACTCGCTCACTCAACCGTCTCCACTGTCCCATCACCTTCTTCAAACGCCCAACAAAACCCCAACCACGCCGGCGATGGAGAAGATCGGCACGGTGGCCATCGGCGCCTCCAAGGCCGCCGGCGAGGAGCCCCCATCCCCATCCCCGCATCCGCCATAGCCGCCGGCGAAGAGGCCCCCGCCGGTGTCGGACAGATCCTGCTCGGCTGGGACCCCTACGAGGAGGTTGTCTACATAAGTCCGGAGAACCCCTACGACACCAGCATCGCCGACCCGTGGTCTGAGGTAACCAAGGTTTTCTCCCATTCCCTTGTTCTTTCCCCGTTCCCATCGTTGGATGCTAGATCGTATGTTATTAGGGCTCGGCTGTTCGTATTTTTACAGTAGCTAATCCTATTGTGTTAGATCTCGATTTTCGATGAATCCCCCTGTTCGTAGTTGGGATCAGTATTTGATTTGGTTTGAGATTTGGGGAATAATCGGGAGATCTCATTCGGTTAATTTATGCAAAAAATCAATCCCGATAATCAAAGTATCTCAATCTTGTCCTTATTTCACTCTACTGTTTTTTTCCAACAGGAGGATAGCAACGACCTCCGCAGCGACGACGAGTCGCAGGACACCAAGACTCCTCATGTGCTGAGGAGGCTAAAGTCCGGTCAGTACAACAACTTCTTCGTCGGCGACGTGTACAGGTGCCCCTTCTGCCCCACCAAAAGGCCCCGCGTCACGGACTTCAACTCCCTCGTGAAGCATGCCGAGGACGTGAGGACCTGCGACGAGTCCGTGAACGTCCACGGCTTCAGGGCCAAGCACCAGGCGCTCGGTCTTCACCTCCGCAACCTCCACAAGGTGGCTATCGAGGAGGGTCGCATGCCCCCGATCACACCCAAGGTGCCCAAGGTTAAGGGGCTGGGCAGCAATAAGTGGAGGAGGCGCCAGAGGAAGGAGGCGGATGCCCTCCTGGCAGAGGCCACGAGGGGCCACTGATCAGCTGCTGCTGCTATAAAGCAGCTTCTTTTGTCTTGTCTGTGTTGAAGCAGTCCGCTGCTGCTGCTGAGCAGCCTAATTGTCGAACCTCGTTAAGTACCGTACTATATAACCTATATTAGCTGATTTATCTACATCTGCTCTGTTTACTGAATTTATTTATGGTGCTGGTTTGTTTTGCTGCTCTAGATTTGCTACCAGATTAGGGAAAAACGATCGCAAAAGGAACAATGAATGAAGAGAGAAGCTGCTCTAGATTCCCTACCTTTTTGGGAAAAAAACACAACTGTTAGAGAAAGAGAGGGGAAAAGGCGCTCTTAAAAAGGCCAAATAACAAAAAAAAACTTCCACTTTAGGCGTCATGGCGCATGTAACGGTCAAGCCTTTGACCAGACGGCACCCCCCTCCGAGCGCATGTGAGGGCTTCGGAATATCGGGAGGACAAAAGTGAGGACAAACGAGACACAATGTTGCTATAGCTAAATCTGACAAAAAGCTGAATTTGGCTTTACCATGCAATTTGGCTAGAGCTCCACAATGTAGCTATTCTAAATCCCTAAACTATGTGGTGCGTTGAAACCTAATGCTTTTCCACCGACACGTGTGTTGCAAAGTTGCTTGCGTGCATGCTTACACAAGTGGCCTACAGAGAAACTTATAGAAGCATGGGCAAACGAGCTTCATTTTGGCAAATTCAGGACAAGCTTTGCACAATCGGCAGGCCTGATCGGCTGGGCGGCTGGCCCAGGATGTAGGGATGCTAGGTCCATGTCTATGCTTACACTTCCTTCTATCCTGTCAGGTTACGTCGTGTCAGCACCGCGCACCCGCTGCGATCGGCAACGGGATGGTGGTCTACGTGAGCGGTCTCTGCCACGCCAAAGCCACGTCGCACACCTGTCCCATCGCCTACCGAGACGGATTCAGAATTTAATTGCTAGGATTGGAAACCATCGATGCTCGCCCGGTCAAACTTGCTTCTACATGGGTATGACCGGAATATTGGTAAATGGAATTTAAGCATCGCCTTCTGTCTCCTCAGCACATCATTGTGCAAAAATCGCCAACTCATTCCTTCCGCCGGCGCCGCCACCTCAAGAACCATCGACGCTGCCGTAGGCACCGCCTCCGCCTGGCCATACCATCGCAACAGATCACTCCACCTCCACGCCCAGTCCCAGCCACCGCTACCGACCCTAGGCCACCGCCACCGCATTAGCTGCTGCCATGGACACAGAGTATGGCGTGTTCGGTGACGGGAGCGACTACACCGACGAGTACACCGTCACCGCCCATGGCACCACCAAGCTGACGGTCGTCCACACAAATGCGTCAGCGGAGGTGGCCAAGGTCATCCCAATGTACGAGTGGTGGCTACAGGAGCCGATGGACAGGTACAAGATCGTTGGCCTTGACCTCGAGTATACCAGAGATAGGAAGAGGACGGCGCTTTTGCAGCTGTCCATGCACAACCACTGCCTACTATATCACGTATGTAGGGCCAAATATGTATGCCTGGCGCTTCGCGAGTCCCTACACAGGAGGGAGATCTACTTTGCCAGCGTCGACATCAAGAACGACACTCCGAAGCTAGAACGGGATCTCCTCGTTCATGTCGTCAATCACGTCAATCTCCAATGTTTGTGGAGGTACCCGGATGGCGGTACGGGGAAAGCCGGCATGGCTAGACTCGCTTCCGACATCATCGACCGCGAGTACGCTGGCATGAAAATCGAGTTCCCGAAGCACCTGCACGAGCGAGGGAGTGGAGGCACCTGGATTACGATGCGATCAAGTACACAGCCAGGGACGCGTATGTCTGCTACGAGATGCTCAACAGGATCTGGCGGGTGGGTGAGTGTGCTATTTACCACTACTAGTTTCGCATTTCGTTCCTAGTTTTATCTCGCCTGTATTTTATCTCGCACGTATTTTGTAAGCATTCTGTGTGTAAGAGCCTAGCTCGTATGATCCCTGTGCTATTAGCTACTTAACCTGTATGAATTATATTCCCCCTTTTGTATGCTCAACATTCATTCTTACAAATTCCGTCTGTGCCATTTGCATGCGGCAGAATTCAGGACTGACATGCATAAGGTGTGATACAGTCATAAGTCATAACCAAACCCAGATTCTAGAGAAGGATACAGTCATAAACCAGATTATAGTTTGACAAAGGTAATACACAGAAGTTCGTAATTACTCGCATAGTGTACTTATGAAATAACATGTTTTCATAAACACAACAATCATGCACTAATAGTCTACATCCCAGCCTGCTGGAGAAGGCAACTGGTCCCAGGATGCCTTCGGTCGCTTGCCCCGGTTTTTAGATTCATCTACGCGTAGGCATCTGGGACAAACAACCTGCCTTGGTGGTGGTTCAATGATGCGATGCCTGGAACGAGATTTTACAATCTGGCGGTACAGCTCGTGGCTAACATACCCGTCAATTGCAGCGTACTTTAGATTAGGTTCAAAAAGTGGCTTATCCTCCCAGTAATCGTGCCCTAAACGCCTCCACGAACATCTCGGCAATCTGTCCTTAATGTCAGCGTACCATGGGTCTATGAGTTCGGAGGCAAGAGCGGCCATCCCGATCTTGCCGCCCTTCGTCCCTGGGATCCGGTAAATTTCCTGGATGTCCACTCTGCACTCCTTTGGGATTCTAATGTTGACAGTCGGGCTTTCAAGCAGTTTACTGTCATTCGTGATGTCAACACTGGTATATGAATTCAGACAAATAATATAGCAATAACAGATCCCTAATGTTATGTGCTGGTTCACGAGGAAGTCATGAAACAGATCCCTAATGTTTTCGCCCCACCTGCATGAAAATGAGTTCAGACAAATAATATAGCAATAACTTTTGCAAACAGACGGTTCAGGAACAAAAAGACAACAAAGTCTACTAGATCCCGTCAGCCCCTTTCTCGCAAAAGGCTGGTATACGAGGACGAGCCCCTTCATGGAGAGTTGCACCACGGCGATCCTATGGTGATCGCGGCTGTACTCGAGGTCGAGACCTACGAACCTATTTTCTTCGAACTACAGCCAACTCGTGTAATTATTCAGAGTGTTCCTCACCGTCCGAGGGTCGGTGGTGTAGACGACATTGATCTTCTTCCTGCCATGTACTTCGATGTCGAAATGCGCAGTTTCTTGCCTGCCGTCGTTTCGGACGTCCGGAGCGTCCATGATTACAGGCAAGAGGGAAAGGATACGAAGGAAGAGGGTGATGCGGTGGTGGAGGAAATGGATGAGGCCGTGGAGGAGAAAGATGATGAGGCCGTGGAGGAGGAAATGAGACGGAGAAGTGAAAGATTGGAACCGCCCTTACCAATATCTGGAATGGTGCACGACCGTTCGTAGTAGGGTGAAGGTGGCGAAAAACGGCGGTTTTACACGTCGACGCTAGCACTTCCTAAAATTTGTTCTCACCACTTGCATGCGGTGGAATCAATTCAAACATAGGCACGTTTGCGTGTGCCGACCTTCACTCACTGACAGGCGGGCCCGCACATTTCCCTTTTACGATTTATTTTTTCACTTCCTCTAGATGGTTCCGGTGCCCGCCCTTAATAATTACACCCCCTTCTTGTCTTCCACGTGGATGAGAAACGGCGGCGGCGGCGGTTCCTTGCAGATTCACTCCCTACTCGAACAACTGCCCCCATCCCCGATTCCACCCCCTCTCGAATCCATCCGCCTCCTTATCACAACGCCTCCATTAATCTACCGGATTCCAGACTCCATTTGCCGCTATGGGTAGAGCTTGGGGTAGCAGCAGGCTGAAGCGAAAGGCATGCGACGGCGACGCGGATGGCCAAGGCGACCACTACCGTGAGGATTGGGGATGGCCGAACCTCAGCGCCGCGAACGTGCACAGGATCGCCTCGGAGTTGGACATCATCTCAGCCAGCCGCCTCGCTCGATGCATCCCTGGCTACCGCGTGACGATGCGGAACATGGACGAACAACCGTTCAGCACGCCAGGACTTCTTTACCCCGATAACAGCAAATGACCAGACGACCGTGATGGCCACGTAAGTTCCAGTATCTAGCTTATTTGTTCAGTCATATCGTTGATTCATATATGCTGAACTCTCATCGGAATCATATGTCCCTTTCGTCGAACGTGTTGTGTGCACGCGCGGTGTGAACAAATCGAACCATTTAAGACTATTCTGTACAGCGGAAGCTCTGCTCGTACCTGATATTCTAGTATTTTCGTAGTTACACTGTCTTACTTTAGGTGATAGACGAGTTGTCAATTTCGATTTTGCAATGGAATGCCTGGTAGGTGATATTCTGTTTCCTAAAATAAAAACAAGCAGATTAGACGATTTAAGGCTGTTATGCCCCGAGTTGTTTAATTATGATCATCGTCAGGAGTTTGTTCTGGGGGCTCTGCTACTACTCCATATATTGAGTATCTTCGTAGTGACACAGGCACAATTTAGGCGATATCTAAGAAGACACTCGTATTTAGGCGATATTTTAGGAACTTAATCTGAAGGCCCAGTTGTCAAATTGTATCTGCAATGGAATCCATGCTAGTTTATTGTACCAACTAACAACAAACTCTGCAGAATACTCATGCAAAACTGATGCTGCTGGATAAGTGGTCCGAATCAGTAGTGGTGAATATCAAGGAAGAAGAAGAGACGGAAATGGAAGATGACCAGAACTGGGTGGGTGGCAACGGCGAGTGGCTGGTCCTTTTATCACAGGATGGCAGTACTTAGACACTAAAAAATGGCTATAGATCGGTGAGACTTGCAGTGCCATCTTTGAAGAGGGTCGATATTACTGCATTCAACAGCGGGTGGCCACCGCCCATTTCTGAATTCGCTTACAGGTTCAACATGGCAGAACTTGACCTCATGAAGGTACAGCTCCCACATAGACCGCAGGAGGGGGCGTGGAAGAACTGGGAGTATGACTTCTTAGCGGTGTTCGACAAGGCGATCACATTCATTAGATGCCCAGAAGACAAGGAACGGACAGTCTTGCGCGACGACTTCCTGCGGCCGGAGAAGTATGTCGATGCCGTCTTCACCTACGGATACTCTTCGTATAGACCGCAACGCATTTATGCGGTCACTAAACCTAGCGGCGACGTGCGTGTTTGGGAGCCGTCAATTTGGGGTGAGTCATGGTGTCATATAGCATGTAAAATCCCATTCAAAATTCTGCTTACTAACTGTTAGTAACACGCAGGTACCCACGCTGTCCCGCGCATCATTGCAGCTCTGGTCATCGAAGATGCAGTAGCAGATGCTGAACTTGGGACACGGCGCTGGTTCCTGGCACCTCTCGGAGACAACAGGGAACATGATGATGAACTCTTGTGGATTCATATCAGGGGAGCACTAAACATCGTTGGTGATACAATAGAACATATGGGGACACAACTTTCTTCATACCCATCGCTGCGGTGTCACGTTTTCTCGAGGTCTGCATGCCCATCCGAAGACCCAGTAGAGCAAGTCTGGGGCAGAGTCAACAATCTAAAGGGACAATCTGTGTTTCTTGGGATCAACTACCCTTTCTTTGTCGGAGCCCCTGGAGCTGTTGAACCTGTAATTGCTTAGGCAGCCCTAGCCCCTGATGCTGCTGCTGCTAGTGGTGGTGGTGGTGGTGTTGGTGGTGGTGGAGCTGACGAAGAACTAGCTGCTGTTGCTCCTGGTGAAGCTGACGAAATACTTGGTGATGCTGCTGCTGGTGAAGCTAACGAAATACTTGCTAATGCTGCTGCTAGTGAAGCTGACGAAATACCTGCTGATGCTACTACAGGAGTCCAGGAAGAACATGCTGGTGTTGTTGCTGAGGTGCCAGCACTTCCAGTGTTGATAGCAGACTGTGTGTTTGCTGCACACTCATGCGCCTATCATGTTGACACTCCAGATCCTACCTGGAGCCGAATCCACGTCGGGGGGAGGGGGCCTACAATTGGCTCATCAGTGGGGTCGTACTATTTGAAGGAGAATGAAAGACGGCCAAACACAGCATTCTGGTTCGTTCCGACGATACCACCAGCTCCAGGGACCTAGTGCTCATACTGGCAGATCCGATGAACCATTTGTTTTTATCTTTATCATTAGTTACGCTTATGTGTGTAAAGACTAAGCTGTGCTTATTTGTGTAAGACTAAGTTAGGCCTAACTGCGTAATATTCAGTGAAGCCCAGCTTTTCTTTCCACGCCCATAACAACAGAATTGCAGCATAGAACATACAAATGTAATGTGCATACCAGGCATTTTTGCTCAGGATAACAACCACTTCAAGCAAATGATACATCGTGTACGCATTTGAACGCATCACTAGAATGTGCCACCTATTGATGATTGGTGACATGGATCTAGCTTTTCTGCGCTTATTTGCATTGAATCGCTCATTGATTTGTTCACATATTTTTTGGCAATGGCTGATGAACTCCACTCTCTTGGTAACTTGCTTCGTCAGCGAGCACTTGTTGATGCAATCCAAAGTATAAAACATGGTCGTCATCATCATTCCATTTAGGTTCTCTATGTTTCGTCATCACGGAGCTACTAATTTCAAATGAAAATCTAGTAAACAATATATGTTTACATTGTTAGAGTATGCTACGGCCACAGTACATACATGTTTTTCTACAATCACAAGAAGAAAACTTGATGCATTTTCACCTTGTTGGCATTGTGCCGAACTGGGTGGATGTGGCTTTGGGGTTCGGAGAGGAAGGCGCCGTGGCTAGTGCGTGTGCGACCACGGCGACGGCGAGCTCAGATTCTGGAGGAGACCAACAGGACTGAGCATGGTCGGCATGGTGACATATCTCACCCGGGAATGAATTCCCGTCCCCGCATCGTGCCAATGGTGCGGTCATGGTGAGGGCGAGCTCCAATTCGGGATGGGGAGGAGAACGGACCGAGCAGGTTTGTCCAAGTCCTAGCTCCGCGCCATGGCCACGACCACAGATTGCCGCCCCGGAGGAAGAAGAAGACGCGTAAAGGATGCATGCGCCAACGCTGCAAGCCTACATGGCAGCAACGATGGCAGCGACTTAACGACGAAAGATGACAGGGGCCAACTTGACGGCCGTTAGCCTGATTTTTTGTATTGAAACGTAAAGTTGAATTCATGCCGAAAAAGACCCTTTGAGTATTTGGCACGCCAACTGTAGTCATCGCGGCTGATATCAGGGAACTCGGGTACCGTGTTGCCTAGCCACCCCAACTTTCAGGTCGCAAAATGATATTCTCCAAATGTACACCCATGCTTTATAGATGTTGATCAAATTTATATTTTTTTGTGCTTTACCAATTATAATTGTATATAGTGATGATATGTCATACGTCTACTATCTGAGTCTCGCGTGCAACTTACTAGTAGCTAATAATCATTGACTTCTACATGATCTTGCCACTATATAGTGTACAAACAACTTGGACTATTGACCGTTGGATCAAGACTCGCGAATCCCAACATTTCCAGTCGCTAGATCTTCTTTTCCATTCTAGCATCTTGAAGATTCTATTGATAGTCTTCATTACAAACCACTATATGGTGTACGAATAACTTTGAATGTTAACCATTGGATCAAGACTCGTGAATCCCAGCATTTCTAGCCGTTGGATCTTCTGTTCCATTCTAGCATCTAGAAGATTCTATTGATAGTATTGAACACAATCAATGCACTATGCATAAACCTCTCCAAACACACTTATCGATCATATTAGAATCTTCTCCCTCGTTTCTCTAGACCATGTTACCAAAAATTTCAAGTGTTAGGTAGCTAATAATCTTTGAATTCTACACATGATGATACAAAGTACAAGGACCAAATATACACCCATACTTTATACAGTAGACGTTGATCAAATTTATAATTTTTTGTGCTTTACCAATTATAATTTTATATAGTGATGATATGTCATATGATTTACTATCTGAGCCTTATTAAGGTGTGCTTTTTTACACAATGCGGGAGTAGTATAGTTCTTTGCTTAGACATATGGTCACCTTTGTCCATGCGCTGTACATGCTGAGAGAATAAAATGTTGGCAGGGGAAGAGGGCAGCAGCAAAGAGAAGTTCAAGGCGGTTCCATGTCAGAGCAAAGTTATGATGGGTTTCTGACACGAGGTACTCATGCGGCCTTACAGTGTACACTCTACTAGTAGTAAATTTTAGGACCTATGCACGCAAAACAAATCATGTGTTTTCTCTCTCCTTCCCTATGCTCCATCTCTCCTCCCCTTTCCTCTCACGCACCGATCCGGCTGATCTCTCTCCCCTCATCCATAGCGTGGCGCTGCGCACGTGTGCCTTGGTACGGCGGCTCTATGTCTATGGCATGTTTGGCAGCCACACGTTGGTGTGGAGTAGGGACAAGGAGGAGTACATAAGAAGGAAACCACTTTGGTCCTTGGCGGCACAAAAATTCAAACTTTTCTGGTTTTCGAAATTTTCACTTGCTTCCCAAACATCAGGAGGGAAGGTTATCCAAAAGATTGGCCAAACATCGGGAGGGAAGGCACTTTTGAACCATTTTTGAACATTGATCACATTGAATAAACGAAAAACAAAAAACAAAAGTTTTACTCATGATGTCCTATCATGTCTTGTGCACCACGTGCCATGAAAACTGTAATCATGGGATTAGATAAGTTTTGGAAAAATAGCTTCACAATATTGTCCTACCATGTGTATGGACACTATCGGGTTTATTTCAACCCGAACGACCAAGGTCATCTACAGGTAAATTGTAGGTCGCTTTGAAAGTTTTACGAAAAAGCTCTTGGAGGTACCCATCGGTGGGAAGGGTCAATTAATATATATCAGAAACCACTAAGAGTTTTGACGACAGGTTCATCTTCTTGCTAAGATTTTGCATCCTAACTATTTAATGAAATTAGGTCAAACTTTGCTCACTGTTTCATGAAATTAGGTCAAACTTTGCTAACCGATTAACTTTGAACATTGACCGTTGGATCAAGACTAGCAAATCAAAACATTGCCAACCTCTTGATCTTCTTTTCCATTCTTAGCATCTATAAAGATTCTACTGATAGTCTTTAGCATAATGAACACTAGTATGCGCAAACCTCAAAACACAAAGTACTTCATTATTACTCGGTCTTGTGCCAAATGCACAGACTTGGATGGAATTTTCATTTTTTATGAGGTCCTTGATGTAACTTGTACTTCCACCGACCACTCGAAAACCTCGCTCTTACGAGACCTACCATTAGATCGGACATTCGCGGTACTTCTTATCTTTATCTTGTCTCCTATCTCTTACAATACCATATATACCACCACTACATAGTGTAGGGATTAACTTATTTTGAACATTGACTATTGGATCTCAAGACTAGCAAATCCAAACATTGCTAACCGTTGGATCTCCTTTTCCATTCTTAGCATCTATAAAGATTCTATTGATAGTCTTTAGCATGATGAACACTAGTATGCGCAAACCTCAAAACACATAGTACTTCATTACTCGGTTTGAGGGTCCTTGTGATAAATGCATGGACTTGGATGCAATTTTCATTTTATGAGGTCCTTGATGTAAATTGTAATTCTACCCACCGTTATAACTCTCAAGCACCTCGCTCTTACGAGACTGATACTTTGCAAATGTATCTATAATTTTTGATGTTCCATGCTTGGTTTTATCTACTTTCTTGTGTTTTGTCCACACTTTTGGAGTACTTTTCATATGATTTCTTGGACTAACCTATTAACAAGATGCCACAGTGCCAGTTGCCTGTTTTCTGCTGTTTTTGGTTCCAGGAAGTCAGAAAATGAATATTCTCGGAATTGGACGGGACAAAAGCTAAAGTTCCTATTTTCTCGGAAGACTCACGGAGCCAGAAGGAGAGTCGGAGAGGGGCCACAGGGTGGCCACACCACCCCTAGGCATGGGTCCCCCTTGGCCGCGCCAGGGCATGGTGTGGGCCCCCTGGCCACCCACCGACCTTGCCCTTTGGCCTATAAGAAGCCTCCCGATACCAAAACCCTAAATAATCAATCAGAAATCCACGAAAAGTTCCACAGCACCGCCGCCACCGAAGGGGAGATTCGGGGGACAGAAAGTCTCTGTTCCAACACCCTGTCGGGAAGGGGAAGTTCCCCCGGAGCCATCTCCATCGATCTCCACCACCATCTCCATCACCGTTGCTGATTCCCATGATGAGGAGGGAGTAGTTCTTCCTCAAGGCTAAGGGTTCTACCGGTAGCTGTGTGTTCATATCTCTCTATGCATGATCTTATTGAGATCATGAGCTTGTAATCTATAGATCTACCTTGCTACTCAAGTGCTTTATTAGATCTCTGCTCTCCCCATGTGTGTGAAAGTGACAGCGTGCACACCATGGTGGCACTTAGGCTAGAGATTACAAATACTTGTTATGAGTTATATTTGGAGTTGGATGTCTTTATGAAATTGTGGTGTTTGTTGGAACCATCTAGTACTCAAGGTGACAGTGTGGGGTTTTCTAGATGGGAAAGACTTACTTTGAGGTGTGCTGTTATAGCCCTACCAACGATTAGAGTGTCCAACCGGAGAGTAGTTCAGCGTAGTATCATGAAGATGATATATTTATATGAGAGTGTTCACTAGTGAAAGTATGATCCCTAGGCCTTGTTTCTTAGCATTGAAACACCATTTGCAACTAGATATTTTACATGTTTGCTTGCTTCTATCTTTATTTCAGTTTTGCTTTAGTCTTTTCCACGCCATAAAGTTATTTTCTATCACCGTTACCACTTATAATTATCCATACCACTTGTATTTCACTATCTCTTCGCCGAACTAGTGCACCTATACACCTTACAAGTGTATTGGGTGTGTTGGGGACACAAGAGACTTCTTGTATCTTGATTGCAGGGTTGCTTCAGAGGGGATACCTTTGACCACTTCCTCCCTGAGTTCGATAAACCTTGGGTGATCCACTTAAGAGAAAACTTGTTGCTGTTCTACAAACCTCTGCACTTGGAGGCCCAACAACTGTCTACAAAAATAGAAGTGCGTAGACATCAAGCTATTTTCTAGCGCCGTTGTCGGGGAGGTAAGGTAAAAGGTACTCACACCGGAGGATTAAATAAGAAGAACCTCCCACGGCAAACGTCTATTTTCTGGCGTCGTTGCCGGGGAGGTAAGGTAAAAGGTACTCACATCCTCCGGTGTGAGTGCTCGAAGTTATTTCCTTTAGATTCTGCAATTCTGTCTTTTTGTTTCTTGTTTTCACTAGTTAGGCTTAATGGAAAACAACAAATAAATTAGAGAGCTTTATAGTATTTATCTTGAGTTAGGACATGAAGTGTTTGAAGAGAAAATTGAAAAACCTATGGAACTTTATTTGCATGCTAATAGCAATGTTGTTAGTATGAATTCTTTGGACACCATTATTGCTAATGCTATGGAAAAGTCTAAGCTTGGGGAAGCTGGTGTTGATGAAAATGATCGTTTTAGTCCCCCAAGCATGGAGGAGAAAATCTACTTTGATGATACCAAACCTCCAATATATGATGATTGCAATGATGATTATGATATTTTCAGTCCACCTACTATTGAGGAGGAAAGTAATTATGATTACAATATGCCTCCTATATTTGATGATTATGGTGATGAGAATAATAATGATAGCTATTTTGTTGAATTTGCTCCCACTACAATTAATAAGAATGATTATTCTTATGTGGAGAGTAATAATTATTATATGCATGTGGCTCATGGAAAGAATGTTTTATGTGATAGTTATATTGTTAATTTTATTCATGATGCTACTGAAAGTTATTATGAGAGAGGGAAACATGGTTTTATGTGTCTCAACAATATTAAGTTTCCCCTCTTTATGTTGAAAATTTTGGAATTGCACTTGTTTTGCTTTACTATGCTTGTTGCTTTGTGCTTTCATGACTTGTTTCTTTACAAGATTCCTTGCATAGGAAGTGGGTTAGACTTAAATGTGCTTTGAATTTGCTTCTTGATGCTCTCTTTTACTTCAATTCAAATTTCTTATGTGAGCATCTTCTCAAACTATCATGCCTAACTTAAAGGCGTTAAAGAAAAGTACTTATTGGGAGATAACCCAAAAGTTTTAGATGAGTCTTGGAAGTTATTACCTCTGTAATAACCTCTCCTTATCCTTTTTATTTTCTTTTTGTGCCAAGAGTAACCTCTAATGAGAGAGAAGTAATGATTGGGAAAGTTGCTGTCCCGAAACAGATTTTTGTGCTTCACCATAAAAATTCGTGAGAGAGCTATGTATGTCGGATTCAGCTGTAATTTTTTGTGCTTCTGCCCCAGGTTGTTATCTAACTTTCGTTAGTTGAACACTTTTTGATTTGAGCAACATAAGGTGTTCGAAACAATTCATCTTTACCTGCTGGTCTGTTTTGACAGATTTCTAGCATTTTCTGCATTTGCTTCTTGTGGGTTCCTTTTTGAGTTCTTTTGGGGAATTGAGCTTTTTTAAGGAAGTGCTACAGTAGCTAGTGTTCTAATGGAAGTTTATTTGGTGTTATAACTGAACCTTAAGACTTATTTATCTTGAGTGCACTAATGTTGCTAATAAAGATTGTGTGAAGTTTTGTATGAAGGAAAAAATTCAGGTGTATGGAAGGAATGAGTAATGAGATGAAGGATGGACTAAAACTCAAGCTTGGGGATGCCACGCATGTCACCCCAAGAAATATCCAAGAAGTACAAGCATCAAAGCTTGGGGATGACCAAGGCATCCCCTTCTTCATCAATAAAAATCCCAGGTTTCTTCCAAACGCTTCATTTTTATTGTTTCATGCACAGTTATGTTGCTCTTGGAGCGTCTTCTTCTTCGTTTTTGTTTTGGTTTTTCGTTTGCTTGGTTTGCTTAGTTTTCTGAATAAATTTGTTGGACCCCCTCTTTCATACATTGGTTTGCAAGTGGTTTGGTTTGGTTTGGAAAAGAGTAGGAAAGTTCTTACTTTTGTGGTAAAAAGAGCTCGTTTTTGACTGTGGCCTATGCTTTGTCATGCCATGCTTGATATTGTTTTGGCTTTATGCTTAGTATTCTTTTCTGTAGCATGACTTGTTATAAACAATTGAGATTGCTTAATGTGCCTTGGATGAATCATGCGTTGTTTTAGCATATTAAAGCATAGTATAGTGGTATTCTCCTTTGATGCTTTATTTGGGTTGACTTGGCACATGCTCACACCATGTTATGACTATCTCAAGTCACCATAGCCTTTATGATCATTTAGTATTCAACTTGTAGTATCAGTTTATGCTTTGATCAATGATGTTTTGTCGCTCTGCATGATTATGGCCATTATTGCTCTCTTAGTTTGTCGCTCCCAGTCTTTTGCTAGCCTCCACAACCAAGTATGAGTTTCACTCATGCATCCAACTCCCTAAACCAAGTTATTCCAAAGAGTCCACCATACCTACCTATTATCTTATGCTATTCCAAGTATATTCATGTTTTTGTTTACCTTCCAAATTAAACTTGTTATGAGAAAACTAGTGATTAAAGCTCTCACGAACTTGATGGCACACTTTACTTTACTTGCCCTTAATAAACTTGAACCATTGTGTCTTCTGTGTTGTATATGCTTGCACTTATTTGTTGGGGGTTAGTAGAACTATGCTTTCATGGGGAACGCTTTCAACATTGCACTTGGTACTTGTACTTAGTTGATATCATGCTCTTTTGTATATGGATGTCGTCGGTGTGAAATGAAAGGGGAGCTTGTAAGTCCATGGAGTTATGTATATGTGTTAGAGAAACGCCTGGGCCGCTGGTCTAATCCATGCTGACATGGTGGAAACCTGCAGTGTAACCATAATGAGCTGTCTATGAAGCATTCTTCTTATAAAAAAAGAGTCCTATATTGAAAAAAACAAGAGAAAAAAAAGATATTATGAAAAGAGGAAAGAGAGAAAAAAGCACCATATTCCCATGGTAAATAAGAAGATTGCTGAGATGCTCGTTGTCTGCTTGCCTTGTCATTTTGATATGGGGATTCTTCTGTATCATCGGGCAAGGGGTACCCCGTTGGCGGTTCTCCATGATACACATGTACTTACAATGACAAGAACTTACCGGTGACTAAACTTGAGTAGCATGAGGAGCGACCCTCGTATACAAGGGACATGAGATTCCTAATTTATACTTCGTGAAGCATGTACACCATTGTTCACTTTAACCTTAATCACTTCACGATGCTTATGATAGGGGCAATGAGAGCTGAAAGCTATTAAGTACCATAATTTTTGGAAGCTCTTTATGAGACTTGAATCCCTACTTCCTTCTATGAAGGCCTTTCTTCCACCATTATACTGAGTCTCCACCTTCTATCTTTATGCACCTACTTTGAGAGCATAGTGGCCATTCTTAGTTCTATGTGCATTGTCCCAAGACTAGTTGATTGATGCATAGCTTTGATATTGCTTGTTTTAAACTATTTGTATCTAGTCACTCTTATGAACTTTGAAGGTGTCCTATGCATTTATATTTGCTACTCTATGAGGGACAAGCTGAATGCTATTATGCTATGTTTTCTTTATGTGAAACAAACAAACGTCTTGCAAAGCATTGTTATTCATGAATCTTTTGTTTGTGCCTTTTCATGTTGCATCATAGTTTCTTTGTCTTATTGCTAGAACTTTGTCTTTCATGCTATGTTGAAGTACTATGATCCCAGCTATCAATGTTTTACAAATACTTTGATCAAGTCTTTGATGGTGCATGTCACCTAAAAAATTATTCTTTCTTTTTATCACTTACCTACTCGAGGACGAGCAGGAGTTAAGCTTGGGGATGTTGATACATTGCAAATGTATCTATAATTTTTTATGTTCCATGCTTGGTTTTATCTACTTTCTTGTGTTTTGTCAACACTTTTGGAGTACTTTTCATATGATTTCTTGGACTAACCTATTAACAAGATGCCATAGTGCCAGTTGCCTGTTTTCTGCTGTTTTTGGTTCCAGGAAGTCAGAAAATGAATATTCTCGGAATTGGACGGGACAAAAGCAAAAGTTCCTATTTTCCCGGAAGACTCACGGAGCCAGAAGGAGAGTTGGAGAGGGGCAACAAGGTAGCCACACCACCCCTAGGCACGGGTCCCCCTTGGCCGCGCCAGGGCATGGTGTGGGCCCCCTGGCCACCCATCGACCTTGCCCTTTGGCCTATAAGAAGCCTCCTGATACCAAAACCCTAAATAATCAATCAGAAATCCACGAAAAGTTCCGCAGCGCTGCCGCCATCGAAGGGGAGATTCGGGGGACAGAAAGTCTCTGTTCCGGCACCCTGCCGGGAAGGGGAAGTGCCCCCGGAGCCATCTCCATCGATCTCCACCACCATCTCCATCACCGTTGCTGATTCCCATGATGAAGAGGCAGTAGTTCTTCCTCAACGCTAAGGGTTCTACCGGTAGCTATGTGTTCATCTCTCTCTCTATGCATGATCTTATTGAGATCATGAGCTTGTAATCTATAGATCTACCTTGCTACTCAAGTGCTTTATTAGATCTCTGCTCTCCCCATGTGTGTGAAAGTGACAGCGTGCACACCATGGTGGCACTTAGGCTAGAGATTACAAATACTTGTTATGAGTTATATTTGGAGTTGGATGTCTCTATGAAATTGTGGTGTTTGTTGGAACCATCTAGTACTCAAGGTGACAGTGTGGGGTTTTCTAGATGGGAAAGACTTACTTTGGGGTGTGCTGTTATAGCCCTACCAACGATTAGAGTGTCCAACCGGAGAGTAGTTCAGCGTAGTATCATGAAGATGATATATTTATATGAGAGTGTTCACTAGTGAAAGTATGATCCCTAGGCCTTGTTTCTTAGCATTGAAACACCGTTTGCAATTAGATATGTTACATGTTTGCTTGCTTCTATCTTTATTTCAGTTTTGCTTTAGTCTTTTCCACGCCATCAAGTTATTTTCTATCACCGTTACCACTTATAATTATCCATACCACTTGTATTTCACTATCTCTTCACCGAACTAGTGCACCTATACACCTGACAAGTGTATTGGGTGTGTTGGGGACACAAGAGACTTCTTGTATCTTGATTGCAGGGTTGCTTGAGAGGGGATACCTTTGACCACTTCCTCCCTGAGTTCGATAAACCTTGGGTGATCCACTTAAGGGAAAACTTGCTGATGTTCTACAAACCTCTGCACTTGGAGGCCCAACAACTGTCTACAAGAATAGAAGTGCGTAGACATCAGAGACCTACCATAAGATCGGCCATTCGCAGTACTTCTTATCTTATCTTTTATCTTGTCTCATATCTCTTACAATACCATACCACTACATAGTTTAGGGATTAACTTTGAACATATTAACCGTTGGATCAAGACTAGCAAATCCAAACATTGCTAACCATTGGATCTTTTTTCCATTCTTAGCATCGAGAAGGATTCGATCTATTTATAGTCTTTAGCACGATGAAAGCTAGTATGCGCAAAACTAAAAACACAAACTCCATTGCTCAGTTTTCAGGGTCCCTGTGGTAATAAATGCATGGACTTGGGTGCAATTTTCATTTTTATGAGGTCCTTGATGTAACTTGTACTTCCACCGAACGTGTTAACTCTCAAGCACCTCTCTCCTACGAGACCTAGCATTTGATAGCCATGCGTAGTACTTCTTATCTTCTATTTATCGTGTCTTATCTCTTACAATACAATAAACCACTGCGTAGTGTACGGATTAACTTTGAACATTGACCGTTGGATCAAGACTAGCAAATCAAAACATTGCCAACCTCTTGATCTTATTTTCCATTCTTAGCATCTAGAAATATTCTACTTTAGCACGATGAACGCTACTATGCGCAAACCTATAAACACAAACTCCATTGCTCAGTTTTCAGGGTCCCTGTGCTAATAAATGCATGGACTTGGGTGCAATTTTCATTTTTATGAGGTCCTTGATGTAACTTGTACTTCCATCGACCGTGTTAACTCTCAAGCACCTCTCGCCTAGGAGACTTACCATTTGATAGCCATTCACAGTACTTCTTATCTTCTCTTTATCGTGTATTATCTCTTACAATCCAATAAACCACTGCATAGTGTATGGATTAACTTTGAACATCGACCGTTGGATCAAGACTAGCAAATCCAAACATTGCCAACCTCTTGATCTTCTTTTCCATTCTTAGCATCTAGAAAGATTCTACTTTAGCATGATGAACGCTACTATGCATAAACCTAAAAACACAAACTCCATTGCTCAGTTTTCAGGGTCCTTGTGCTAATAAATGCTTGAACTTGATTGCAATTTTCATTTTTATGAGGTCCTTGATGTAACTTGTACTTCCACTGACTGTGTTAAGTCTCAAGCAACTCTCTCCTACGAGACCTACCATTTGGTAGGCCATTCGCAGTACTTCTTATCTTCTCTTTATCGTGTATTATCTCTTACAATCCAATAAACCACTGCATAGTGTATGGATTAACTGTGAACATCGACCGTTGGATCAAGTCTAGCAAATCCAAACATTACCAAACGCTAGATCTTCATTTCCATTGTTAGAATCTAGAAAGATTCTACTCCCTCCGACCCAAATTAGTTGACTTAGATTTGTCTAGATTCGAATGTATCTAGACTTGTTTTAGTATTAGATACATTTGAATCTAGATAAAACTAAGTCAACTAATTTGGGTCAGAGGGAGTACTTTAGCACGATGAACGCTAGTATGCGCAAACCTCAAAACACAAACTCCATTGCTCAGTTTTCAAGGTCCTTGTTCCAATAAATGTGTGGACTTGGACGCAATTTTCATTTTTATGAGGTCCTTAATGCAACTTGTACTTCCACCGACCGTGTTAACTCTCAAGCACCTCTCTCCTACGAGACCTACCATTTGATAGGCCATTCGCAGTACTTGTTATCTTCTCTTTATCGTGTCTTATCTCTTACAATACAATAAACCACTTCATAGTGTATGAATTAACTTTGAACATTGACCGTTGGATCAAGAGTAGCAAATCCAAACATTGCCAACCGCTGGATCTTATTTTCCATTCTTAGCATCTAGAAAGATTCTACTGATAGGATTTAGCACGATGAACGCTAGTATATGCGCAAACCTCAAAACACACACTTCATTGCTCTCAATTTTAGGGTCTTTGTGCTAATAAATGCATGGACTTGGATGCAATAATTATCATTTTCATGAGGTCCTTGATGTAACTTGTACTTCCACCGACCGTGTTAACTCTCAAGCACCTCGCTCCTACGAGACCTACCATTAGATCGGACATTCGTAATACTTATTATCTTATATTTATATTCTCTTATCTCTTACAATATTATACCTTCACTATAGAGTGTACAAACCATTGACCGTTTGATCAAGACTGGCAAATCCAAACATTGCTAACAACCATTGGATCTTATTTTCTATTCTTAGCATATAGAAAGATTCTACTGAAAGTATTTAGCAGGATGAACGCTAGTATGTGCAAACCTCAAAACACACACTTCATTGCTCAGTTTCAGGGTCCTTGGGCTAAATGCATGGACTTGGATGTGACTTTTTTATTTTTTACGAGGTCCTTGATGTAACCTGTACTTGCATCGACCGTGTTAACTCTCGAACACCTCACTCCTACGAGACCTAAAGTTAGATTCACCATTCGCAATACTTCTTATCTTATCTTATCTTGTCTCTTATCTCTCACAATACCATATATACCACTGCATGGTGTACGGAACAATGAATTTTTGATCAAGACAGGCAAATCCAAACATTGCTAACCATTGGATCTTCTTTTCCATTCTTAGCATCTAGAAAGATTCTACTTTAGCACGATGAACGCTAGTATGCGCAAACCTCAAAACACACACTTCATTGCTAAGTTTTAGGGTCCTTGTGCTAAATGCATGGACTTGGATGCAATTTTCATTTTTTATGAGGTCCACTTGTACTTGCTTAACAAAGAAAATCATCATGGTGCTCACTCCTGCAGCCTTACAGTGTTCTACTCCTTCTCCATGCAAGGAAAATAAATTGTACACTACTCTCTCATTTGCTGCATCACACCCATCCTCTAGCTGATATCTCCCTCGTCCACAGTGTGGTGCTGCCCACGTGTGCCATGGTACTACGACAGCTCTGTTTCTATCTTTTTTTCATAACTTTGCTCTGACATCAAACCGCTTTCGACACCTCTTCGCTGCAACCCTCTCGGTCTGCCTTATCTAACCCCATAATCTCTTCTACAGTAGTTTGTAATAACCTTAACTGCAGCCCTCTTGGGATGCCTTATCTCGGGCTACCTACGTGTATATATTTATGTATACATACCAAGTACAATATCCCTTCTCTAGTGTTGTGAGTGTTGATCCTTGTAATAACCTTCCATGTGATGTTTGGGACGAAGCAAGTGAAAAAATTGAAACCTGAAAAGTTTGATCCGTGACTAATTTTTTCCGCCGCCCCAACCCAACGCCCAAAGTGGTTCCTTCATATGCACACCAACACAATGTAGCTGATGAACACATGATAGAGAGACACATACCCGTCGTACCAATGTTAGAGTTGAAAGCGGCATCTCGCAGAAGTTCCACTTATAGTTCATTTTGAAGTACTCCTATAGAAACTTCAAAATGAACTAGAGGCAGGACTTTCGTGGGATCCCGGTCGCAACCCTAACCATGGCACATGTGCTGAGAGCCACACTCCGAACGAAGGAGAGATCAACTAGCAGGTGTGCACGGGGGTGCCGAGAAGATACATACTTGATTACATTGTGTAAAATTTGACCGAATAAATAGAGTAACTAATACACTTGATTAATTTGTGTAAAATTAGTACTCGTACTTTTGGAGGTAGAGTAAAACTTTCCAATAATGCTAATTTTCTACCAACAATCTTTATACTATATATTTAGAGTAAATCTTGGTTAAAGAAAAAACACCCAAAACGAGGACGCCTTATTATTCCTCAGGACGGAGGTAGAGTAATACTCCTACCTACTACTCCTACCTACTACTCCTACTTCGCGCTCCTACTTATGCAAATAGTACTATAGTAGGACTGTAAATAAATAATGTGTCTAGTCAAACCAACGTGATGAGACTATAATGCGCCAGGAGGTGACATGGGTAATTTATTACAAGAAAATAAAAAACCTCTTTCATAGAGCCATCGCATCTTCCCCATCTCTGTTTAGTTTATCCACACTCACCGACGCCGCCTGGCCACATTTGGGATCCTCTCCACCGCGCTAATCACACATTTTCCTCGCCATCTCGCCTGGTGCATCTCTCCTTCTAGACCACCACCCTTCTCCTCCAAAAAAACCCAAACAGTTCTATATAGATCCGCCCTCGCCTCCAATCCTCCTCGACGCGATGGCGGATCGTCTATACAAAATTTGGAGAGGTTCGAGGGAGAGCCAGCGGTGCAACGGCTTTAACAAGGTCGGCGACGACGTCGTCAACCAAATCGCTGAGCTTCTCGATGCTAAAAGCATTGGCCGGCTGGCCGCATGCTCCAAGGAGCTACACCGCCAAGTCATCGGCGGAGAAGGTTACAGCTGCCTGAACTACAACTGCCCGGAAGTGGTCTCCGTCAACAAACTCTATGCCCACATGATCTCCTGCATCCACAGCCTGTTTATCTACATAGAGCCAGGATGCAACTGGGTCGGCAACAAATTAACGTTGTATCCGCACTTCAAATCCACCCACTTGATCAAGGTGCCCATAGACCTCTACAACGTCAAACAATGGGACCCGTCTAAGCCGGTGCCTGCAGGGTGCTCGCGGAGAACAAATGTCATCGGCATCGGGAAGACGGGCATGCTATTCATCGGCCAGATTGACGGACACACCACGGAGATTGTTCTATCCGTCAGCCGCGTAGGGTCCGCGGCATGGGAATTGGAGGACTACGAGGTGAGGATATCATCGTTGGTCGATTGTCATGGGTTCTATCCGCTCGAGTTTGATTTTGAGCTAGAGATTGGGAAGCCGCTGGCCCCGGCAGAAGCCACGCTGGAGGCGCTCAACCATTACCTGTCGGTAGCGGGGACTTATTGTCAAGCTCCTCAATTGTTGGTCGGAGTTTCTCATGGAGTTCCAATGTTGAATCGACGACGACATCAACCCAATGTGAGATATCACATCTTAATATTCTCCTGATGATCCTAATATGAATGTATATGTAATTTTCTAGTCCCTCTGTTCTAATATTAATTACTTTATTTATTTTAGTGGCAGATTCCTTTCGCAATTGGAGTGGTGGAAATGGCCAGAAAGCTCCGTGAATTTGACATCTCTCTTGCTAAGGGTGAACAGGCGAAAGCCTATTACGAGGATTGATACATTGCAAATGTATCTATAATTTTTGATGTTCCATGCTTGGTTTTATCCACTTTCTTGTGTTTTGTTCCAACTTTGGAGTACTTTTATTATGATTTCTTGGACTAACCTATTAACAAGAGCCACAGTGCCAGTTGCCTGTTTTCTGCTGTTTTTAGTTCCAGGAAAGTCAGAAAATGAATAATCTCGGAATTGGACAGGACAAAAGCCAAAGTGCCTATTTTTCCGGAAGGGATCAAGTGCCAGAATACGAGACAGAGAAGGGCTGGGGGCCGGCCACACCACCTGGCCGCACGGCCAGGCCTAGCCCGCGCCAGGGGGTGGTCTGGCCGACCCTAGCACCCCCTCGGCCTCTCCTTCCGCCTATAAGATGCCCTCAGGACGAAAACACTAAGTACCCGATCAAAAATCCACGAAAGAGTCTGTAGCCGCCGTCATCTCCATCCCTAGACCGGGAGGGATCTGAAGCTCTTCCCGGCACCCTGCCGGAGAGGGGAATTCACCCTGGAGGCCTTCTTCATCACCATGCAAGCCTCCGGTGTGATGCGTGAGTAGTTCATCCTTGGACTACGGATCCATGTAGTAGCTAGATGGCTGGTTTCTCCTCCTTTGTGATTTCATGTTTAGATCTTGTGAGCTCCGTTCATGATCAAGATCATCTATTTGTAATCCATACATGTTGTGTTTGTGGGGATCCGATGGATATTGAGATGCTATTTCAGATTGATTATTGATTCTATCATGTCTTTGTTATTTGAGATCTTGCATGCTTTCTGTTGTTAGTAGCTATCTTGGCCAAGTAGATGCTAGCAACTCCAAGAGTTAGTATTTATGCTCGATAGTGGGTTCATGCCTCTGGTAATCTGGGGATGTGACAGAAATCTCTAAGGTACTAGATGTGTTGTTGCTACTAGGGAGGAAACAACGATCTTTTGTTCATAGAACAATCGTATTGTTTACTTTACACACAGTTCGTAAAGCAATAATCTGTTGCTTGCAACTTAATACTGGAGGGGGTTTGGATGATAACCTAAAGGTGGATTATTAGTCATAGATGCAGTTGGATGGCGGTCTATGTATTATGTTGTAATGCCCAATCAAATCTCAAAGGAGTCAAGATGATTAGTATATGCATGTATTGCTTTCTCGGTGTTTGTCAATTGCCCCGCTGTAATTTGTTCACCCAGCATGTTATCTATCTAAGGAGAGCCACCTCTAGTGAACTATGGGTCCCGGTCCTTCTTGTTTACATACAATCTACAACTGTTTACTGCTTTGTGTTTACTTTCTGCAAACTTTTACTTCTTTCCATTCGATACGTTTAATCCTTTGTTTTCCGCAAAACATGGTGAGATTGACAACCTCATCGCAAGTTGGGGACAAAGTTCTGTGGTTGTGTTGTGCAGGTCTCCACGTTGCCACTAGCACCGGTAGTGCGCCCTACCAAAGCTCAGCTAGTAACACCTTTGCGGTGTTTCCTTGCTCCTACTGGTTTGATTAAACCTTGGTTTCATAACTGAGGGAAAACTTGCTGTTGTGCTCATCATACCTTCCTCATGGGGTTCCCAACGAGCTCTACGTCGATCGTCGAGCGCATCAAGCTATTTTCTGGCGCCATTGCTGAGGAGTCAAGGACATCTTCACAAGGGGAGTCCCTCATAACCAATCTCTTTACTTTGTTTTTTTTGTTTTGCTTAGTTTCTTTTTTGCTTTGTTTGTTTGTTTTGTTCTTCAAAAACACAAAAAAATAGTTTTACCAGTTTGCTTTCTTATTTGAAAACCCAAAAAAATTAAGTCTCCTTTAGTTGTCACCCCTTCCTTAGCTCACCATGTTGATCCCTACTTTCACCTTGAAAGACCTTTCAATTGGTAGTGGTTCTATAATTGGGAAAGATAATATTGAAGAATTCTTTAATCATGTTAGCAAACATGAAGATACTGAGGATAGATCCCTTGTAGAACTTGCTCCAAATTTTGAGATTGCTGCAGCTTCTTTAATTCACATGTTAGAAGCTAGGTTTGTTAACCTCAACCCCTTAATGCAAGTAATGTTTCTTAAGCTTAAAGAAATTGAGGACCCTGAAAAGAGAGATTTTATTCTAGAAACTTTGTTTAAGGAGTTCTATGATGTTGCCAAGGAAGCTAGAAAAGTTTTTGAACGTTTCAATATGCTAGGCTCATGTGTAGATGTGGTTGGTACACGAGAAAAGATGAACAAAACTGAACCTAATGGGGAGGAACCTAAGATACCAATACCCTTTAAACTAGTAGCAATACATGATGCCATAGAAAAGAATCTTGATTGGATTGTTCCTGCAAACCCTTTTGATGAGAATAGTGAACCTAAAAGCATTGAGAGAGGATCCTCTAGAACTTATTTGGATGATATACCTTGCCTTGTTGAAAATATTTCTGGTATTGATCTTAATGCTTCTTCATTTGAGAACACTTGATTCTTTCTTTGCTTCTTATGCCTAAATTAAATGCGTTAAAGAAAAGTACTTGTTGGGAGATAACCCAAGAGTCTTAGATGAGTCTTGGAAGTTATTACTTTAGTAATAACCGCTCCTTATCCTTTTTATTTGCTTTTTGTGCCAAGAGTAACCTCTAATGAGAGTGAAGTAATGATTAGGAAAGTTGCTGTCCCGAAACAGATTTCTGTGCTTCACCGTAAAAATTCCTAAGAGATCTCTGTACGTCCGATTGAGCTGTAAATTTTTGTGCTTATGACCCAGGTTGTTATATAACTTTAGTTAGTTCAAAACTTTTTGATTTGAGCAACGGAAGGTCTTCGAAAAATTCGTCTTTACCTGCTGGTCTGTTTTGACAGATTTCTGCCATTTTCTGCATTTGCTTCTTGTTAGTTCCTTCTTGAGTTATTTTGGGGAATTGAGCTTTTTGACGGAAGTGCTACAGTATCTAGTGTTCTAATGGAAGTTTATTTGGTGTTAGAAATAAACCTTGAGACTTATTTATCTTAAGTGCACTAATGTTGCTAATGAGATTGTGTGAAGTTTTGTATGAATGAAAATTTTCAGGTGTATGGAAGGAATGAGTAAGGAGATGAAGGATGGACTAAAGCTCAAGCTTGGGGATGCCACGCGTGCCACCCCAAGAAATATCCAAGAAGTACAAGCGTCAAAGCTTGGGGATGCCCAAGGCATCCCCATCTTCATCAATAAAAATTCCAGATTTCTTCCAAACGCTTCATTTTTATTGTTTCATGCACAGTTGTGTTTTTCTTGGAGCGTCTTCTTTTTCGTTTTGGTTTTGGTTTTTAGTTTGCTTGGTTTGTTTAGTTCTCTGAATAAGTTGGTTGGACCCCCTCTTTCATACTTTGGTTTGCAAATAGTTTGGTTTGGTTTGGAAAAGAGTAGGAAAGTGCATACTTTTGTGGTAAAAAGAGCTCGTTTTTTACTGTGGCTATGCTTTGTCATGCCATGCTTGATATTGTTTTGGCTTTATGCTTAGTATTCTTTGCTGTAGCATGACTTGTTATAAACAAATGAGATTGCTTAATGTGCCTTGGATGACTCATGCGTTGTTTTAGCATATTAAAGCATAGTATAGTGGTATTCTCCTTTGATGCTTTATTTGGGTTGACTTGGCACATGCTCACACCATGTTATGACTGTCACAAGTCACCATGGACTTTATGATCCTTTAGTTTTCAACTTATAGTATCACTTTATGCTTTGATGAATGATGTTTTGTCGCTCTGCATGATTATGGCCATTATTGCTCTCTTAGTTTGTCGCTCCCAGTCTTTTGCTAGCCTCCACAACAAAGTATGAGTTCCACTCATGCATCCAACTCCCTAAACCACGTTTTTCCAAAGAGTCCACCATACCTACCTACTAGCTTATGCTATTCCAAGTATATTCATGCTTTTGTCTACCTTTCACTTGTTATGAGAAAACTAGTGATTAAAGCTCTCACGAACTTGATGGCACACTTTACTTTTTTGCCTCTAATAAACTTGAACCATTGGGTCCTTCTTTGTTGTGTATATGCTTGCGCTTTATAAGTTGAAATTAGCAGAACCATGTTTCATGGGGAACGCTTTCAACATTGCACTTGTACTTTGTACCCCGTTGATATTATGTTCTTTTGCTTACGGATCCCGGCGGTGTGAAATAAATGTGGAACTTGTATGATCATGGAGTTTGTATGTGTTTTAGAGAAACGCCTGGGCCGCTAGCCTAAGCCATGCCTAATCATGGTGGAAACTTGCAGAATCACCATAATGAGCACTCTATGAAGCATCCTCAATAAAAATCTATGCAAATAGCAAATAAAAAGATCGCTGCGATGCTCATTGTCTGCTTGCCTTGTCATTTTGATTATGGGAAAGCTCCCGTATCATGTGCAAGGGGTACCCCGTTGGCGGTTCTTAATGATACACCTATACTTACAATGACAAGAGCTTACTCGTGACTGAAGTTGAGTAGCATGAGGATCGGTCTTCGTAAGTAAGGGGCATGAGATTTCGGTTTATAACTTGTCAAGCATATCCTCTTAGTTGTGTCACTTTAACCTTAATCACCTTCAAGATGCTTATTATAGGGGCAATGAGAGCTAAAAGCTACGAGTACCATAATTTTTGGAAGCTCTTTATGAGACTTGAATCCCTACTTCCTTTTACAAAGGCCTTTCTTCCACCATTATATTGAGTCTCCACCTTCTATCTTTATGCACTTACTTTGAGAGCATAGTGGCCATTCTTAGTTCTATGTGCATTGTCCCAAGACTAGTTGATTGATGCATAGCTTTGATATTGCTTGTTTTAAACTATTTGTATCTAGTCACTCTTATGAACTTTGAAGGTGTCCCATGCATTTATATTTGCTACTCTATTGAGGGACAAGCTGAATAATATAATGCTATGTTTTCTTTATGTGAAACAGACAAACGTCTTGCAAAGCATGTTATTCATGAATCTTTTGTTTGTGCCTTTTCATGTTGCAACATAGTCTCTTTGCTTATTGTTAGAACTTTGTCTTTCATGTTATGATTGAAGTACTATGATCCCAGCTTTGAATGTTTTGCAAATACTTTGATCAAGTCTTTGATGGTGCATGTAACCTCAAAAATTATTCTTTTTATCACTTACCTACTCGAGGATGAGCAGGAGTTAAGCTTGGGGATGTTGATACATTGCAAATGTATCTATAATTTTTGATGTTCCATGCTTGGTTTTATCCACTTTCTTGTGTTTTGTTCCAACTTTGGAGTACTTTTATTATGATTTCTTGGACTAACCTATTAACAAGAGCCACAGTGCCAGCTGCCTGTTTTCTATTGTTTTTGGTTCCAGGAAAGTCAGAAAATGAATATTCTCGGAATTGGATGAGACAAAAGCCAAAGTGCCTATTTTTCCGGAAGGGATCAAGTGCCAGAATACGAGACGGGGAAGGGCTGGGGGCCGGCCACACCACCTGGCCGCGCGGCCAGGCCTGGCCCATGCCAGGGGGTGGTCTGGCCGACCCCAGCACCCCCTCGGCCTCTCCTTCCGCCTATAAGATGCCCTCGGGACGAAAACCCTAAGTACCCGATCAAAAATCCACGAAAGAGTCTGTAGCCGCCGTCATCTCCATCCCTAGATCGGGAGGGATCTGAAGCTCTTCCCGGCACCCTGCCGGAGAGGGGAATTCACCCTGGAGGCCTTCTTCATCACCATGCAAGCCTCCGGTGTGATGCGTGAGTAGTTCATCCTTGGACTACGGATCCATGTAGTAGCTAGATGGCTGGTTTCTCCTCCTTTGTGCTTTCATGTTTAGATCTTGTGAGCTCCGTTCATGATCAAGATCATCTATTTGTAATCCATACATGTTGTGTTTGCGGGGATCCGATGGATATTGAGATGCTATTTCAGATTGATTATTGATTCTATCATGTCTTTGTTATTTGAGATCTCGCATGCTTTCCGTTGTTTGTAGCTATCTTGGCCAAGTAGATGCTAGCAACTCCAAGAGTTAGTATTTATGCTCGATAGTGGGTTCATGCCTCTGGTAATCTGGGGATGTGACAGAAATCTCTAAGGTACTAGATGTGCTGTTGCTACTAGGGAGGAAACAACGATCTTTGGTTCATAGAACAATCGTATTGTTTACTTTACACACAGTTCGTAAAGCAATAATCTGTTGCTTGCAACTTAATACTGGAGGGGGTTTGGATGATAACCTAAAGGTGGATTATTAGTCATAGATGCAGTTGGATGGCGGTCTATGTATTATGTTGTAATGCCCAATCAAATCTCAAAGGAGTCAAGATGATTAGTATATGCATGTATTGCTTTCTCGGTGTTTGTCAATTGCCCCGCTGTAATTTGTTCATCCAGCATGTTATCTATCTAAGGAGAGCCACCTCTAGTGAACTATGGGTCCCGGTCCTTCTTGTTTACATACAATCTACAACTGTTTACTGCTTTGTGTTTACTTTCTGCAAACTTTTACTTCTTTCCATTCGATACGTTTAATCCTTTGTTTTCCGCAAAACACGGTGAGATTGACATCCTCATCACAAGTTGGGGACAAAGTTCTGTGGTTGTGTTGTGCAGGTCTCCATGTTGCTACAAGCACCGGTAGTGCGCCCTGCCAAAGCTCAGCTAGTAACACCTTTGGGGTGTTTCCTTGCTCCTACTGGTTCGATTAAACCTTGGTTTCATAACTGAGGGAAAACTTGCTGCTGTGCTCATCATACCTTCCTCTTAGGGTTCCCAACGAGCTCTACGTAGATCGTCGAGCGCATCAAGGATCCAGAGACGACGATAAAACGAGAGAAGCGTGCCAGGCAAGAAAGCAAGCGCTACCCGGCCACGACCTGGACACGCTGAATCGTTGGCATACAGATCTTGTGGTGATTCTCACCTCTCTCTTTCTCTCATGCATGTTTGGAGTATATGATGGGACATGTAATCGTTCCTAGCTAGATTAAGGTTCTACTAAGAGTAGTTTTATACTTCTATCGAGTATTTTGTATGGAGTTCTACAACTGCTAATATATTTTGTAATAATTCCAATGTACTGGGAATTGTTCAAATCGAGTGTAGAATATGGCATGTACTGCTGAATCTTTCAAAAGCTACTGAATCTCTCAAATGTGCTGATGTTGCTATTATTAAAGTATTTTGTAGAACTAATACTCTTGTACTGGTACTTGTTTTGATCAATGGCAGTAGATTGTTTTGCTTTTCTTTTAAAACATGGCCTTCTTAATCTAGATGAGGCCTAGGCTTCTTGGTTGCATATATGTTGGTCACACATGCATTGATGTAAGAACGAGGTATGCACACAAATGCAAACTTAATCGTCAGTCTTGCTTGCTCCAATGATGGAGTGTGTTCAGAGAAAAAGTGCAAACTCATCCCTTGCCTGTTAAAAAAACAAAAAAACAAGCCCAATGTTGAGACTCCCACCGGCAACATTTCCTACTACGCCAAGATACACCCATATACCAAATTAATGTGGGAACGATACATTAACTATGATGCGATATGGCCATGACTTTTTTTGGTCATCAGAGTTGAAAACTAATAATATTCATACATGGTGGGAAAATATGGCGTGGCTGGTTTCCAGAAGTTGTCAAATCCAATGGTTATCAGTTTCCTGGCAGGCCGTACACGTGACGTGATAGGATGCCATGCGTAAATATTTGTTTTTCTGTTTTTCTTTATTACATGCGATTGTTTCAAAACATGTTCAAAATTGTCAAGATACAAATTCTTAGCAGGAAGTTGAATTTGTCAAAACTCTTGATTATTTTCGATATATTAACTACCTAATGCATACCACCAAAAGCTTTTTGTAGAACTTCAATAGAAATCTACCACTTTCTAGAGCTTCTAGTTCAAATATGACATGATTTTGTTAATAGACACATAAAGTTATTTGAGTGGTCCGAGTTAGCTCGGAAGCTTTGAAAACTCATAAAACTTGGGAATCGTACATAAAATGTTGTCCACTATATCTGGAAAATTGGCTTGTGGCATTCAAAACCATGATCTCTGTACTTTCTATGCATAGTATATTCATGGTGATAGAGGCCAACAGTAATGGGATCTTCTGTATGCTAGACATGACATAATCAAATGTACTGAAAAAGATCTAGTGGTCAACAATTTCGGGTTTTGCCAATCTATATCCAACTGCCGATGTTCGAAGTTATTCGTACACTATATAGTGGTATGGAAATTGTGAAGCAACATAGTCGTTTTTTCTTTTGAAAAGAAGTGTCAAGCACTATATAGTGGTATGGAAATTGTGTCATGTTCCTTTTACTAGTATGGATATGGATGATCAGTTGATGTGACTCTCGGCTTTGATTTCCTAGACAGATAGGTTAAGGTCTACTACCTTTTTCTATTACTAGATGGAGGCTAGCCAAATTCAAAATCTGAATCGAGCGGCAAAATCACCCACTGACCTTGAAGCATTTCCCGCCCCACCGATTCAAAACCTCTGGACCAAAATCTCCCACCAGATAGTACCATTTTTTATTATTATTAGCTGGACACGGGCCAAATTCAAATCTCAATCGAGCGACAATATCACACACCGACCTTGAAGCATTTCGCGCCCCTTTGTTTCAAAAACTTATGTCTTTAAATTTCCTGTTCTACCCATTGTTCAGACGACAGATGGGCACGCTAAAGTCAGTACCTCGGGGGCACGATCATATTTATATTGCTATTCACCTATACTATGGTCCCGATTCGCACAGTTTTCCCCCTGTCCCTCCCAAAAATCCCAAGCTCCTCTGTCGCCTCCACGGCCACCACGCACACCGGCTTGATCTCTGGTCTCGTGCGCCGCCGCAGAGCCACTTCACCGATGCTCACCCACCAGATCTAGTTCACCGGGTCTCTCTACCACTGCACTAGAGTTGTGGTGTCGTTCACCATGCCGATGGCGTCATCGACCGCCCAAGCTCTGCTTCCTCACCGTCGATGGCGTCATCGACCACCCAAGCTCTGCTTCCTCGCTGTCGAAAGCTACCCAACCGTACCGGATCCGCTTCACCGATGTCCACCTTACGTGATCTAGTTCAAGGAGTTCCATGTCCACCACTCCAGACCAGTTGCACGGCCGTCGCCGTTCACTACACCGGATCTGCCTCAGCAACGCTCTCGTCCACCGCGTTCAAGCCGACATCGACCGCCCAAGATCTGCTTCCCCGACGCCAACAGCCACCGAAACCTCAGCACCCGCGGTGACCTGGACATCACTCGCACGGTACCGACGATGCTTAGATGCCTCTCCGACCAAGGTTAACCTAATCTCCTACCCATTTTTGTTTTGTTAGCAGTATAGCAGGTTCAAGCCTGTCACAGTGAACTCCATTTTTGTAATCGTGCTAGTAAATACAAGTCACTGGGCACGCTTGTTCTTCGTGCTAGTACATGCAAGGTCATTAGACATGTTGGTTTGCATTCGCTGCTCTACAAATTTCAAGTCGTGCACATGTCTGTTATTTTATCATGCACATGTTCTTAGCTACTCCATACAACAGTAATTGCCTGCTACCGTGTAATTCTTGTAAAATATGTAGTCAGTGGAAAATATTAGTGTGGATTCCCTGCTCTACAGTTGCTGAATCTATCTGGTTCGTCCTGAGATCAGTTCCTACTATTATTTCCTCCTTGGCATTATTCTCCTATCCTGTAGTAGCCGTTTAAACTCTTCGTACTAATTCGATTATAATTTTGTTTTTGCCATAATGCCATCTGGCTCTTCAAAAGATGCATCACTAACTATTTCCTTTTTCTTGCATAGAGCTCAAAATGGAACAATGAACATGTTGGTTTGCATAGCCTATTCTACAGGTTCACAAGGGATGCCATTACTTCCTTATCTGGTGCTGGTTCGTCCTAAGCAACAACATAATTGTCCTCTACTATGTAGTTCACTCGTGGTTTGCATTCCTGCTCTAGAATTTTCTCTTATGATGCCATTATAATTTCTATCTGGTTGATTTTTATCTATGATAGTAACTACTTGCCATTTTGTATCTCACCGCAAATTCTGAGTCACCCAACGACTCTATGCATTCCAGGAGATTCCACAACTTCCATATATATTTGCTGAAATTCTTAGAAACATTTTGTTTGATTGCTCATTTCATTCTAGGCACACTTGTCTAATGCTTGTTTGTCCTTTTCTAAAGGTTCACGAGCGACCCCATTATATCTCACATCTGGTTCTGGTCTGTCCTAATTCATGACATAACTATCCTCTACAATATATAGTTCATCTGTGGTTTGCATTCCTTCTCTACAGGTCCTCGTATGATGCGGTTATAATTTCTATCTGGTTCATTCTTCACTATGACAGTAACTGCATGCCATTTTGTGGCTTAGTGCAAATTCCGAGTAACCCAACGTCTCTTGCATTTTAGGGTATAGAAATGCTTCCATATATATTTGTTCAAAATGACCTGGCTAGTTTATATCTGCTGAAATTCTAAGCCACACACACATTTTTTGATTGCTCGTTTCACGGTAGTCACACTTGTTTAATGCGTGCTTGCTTATCATGTTTGTTTGACGTGTTGGTCAATAATTGAACCATTGACCAGTTGGTCAATACTTGATTACTCCAGTTCATAGCTCTTATCATATCATTCAAATGAGTAGTTTGTCTTGTTTGAAATATTAACTTGTTATTACTTTGTTTCAGACTGCAATTATTGCTAGCCCCACCAAAAAGGGGCTGCAAGATCATGTCTCCTCCAATGTAGCTGTCACACTCAATGGAAGATGTAGGTGATCGATTGGGAAAGCAAATTGAGGACTCTGCTATCAACTTGATTGTCAACTGAAATGCCGATTTTTCTTTCCCCTGAGTTGATAATATGTAATAATTTTAAGAAGTTTGCAGCTGATGTAATATCTGTTGGAGATATGCCCAAGAGGCAATAATAAAGTGGTTATTATTATATCTTTATGTTTATGCTAAATTTTTACATCCCACACTATAATTGTATTAACCGGAAACATTAATACTTGTGTGTTTTGTAAACATAAAAGAGTCCCTAGTAAGCCTCTTGTTAAACTAGCTTGTTGATTAATGGATGATCATGGTTTCCTGATCATGGACATTGGATGTCATTGATGACAAGATCATATCATTAGGAGAATGATGTGATGGACACACACCCATAGTAAGCATAGCATAAGATCAAGTCATTAAGTTCGTTTTTCTACAAGCTTTCAAATGCATAGTAACCTAATCCTTCGACCATGAGGTTATGTTAATCACCATAACCGGATGGGTACTTTGATGACATCAAACGCCGCTTCGTAACTGGGTGGTTATAAAGGTGTCATTGGGTATTCTGAAAGTATGTGTTGAAGCGCATGGACCAAGATTGGGATTTGTCCATCCATATGACAGATAGATATGCTCTAGGCCCTCTCAATGGAATGTCATCTAGTTAGCTTGCAAGCATGTGACTAGGTCACAAGGGATGACATAACATGGAACGAGTAAAGAGTACTTATCAGTAACGAGGTAGAACAAGGTATGGAGATACCGACGATCAAACCTCGGATAAGTAGAATATCGCGTGACAAAGGGAATTGGTTTCGTATGTTAAATGGTTCTATCGATCACAAAGTCATCGTTGAGTATGTGGGAGCCATTATGGATCTCCAGATCCCGCTGATGGTTATTGATCGGAGAGGTGTCTTCATCATGTCTTCATATTCACGAACCGTAGGGTGACACACTTAAGGTTCGAAGTTATTTTTAAGTAGATATGGAATATGCGTTGGAGACCGAATGTTGTTCGGAGTCTCGGATTGGATACGGGACATCACGAGGAGATCCGGAATTGTCCGGAGAATAAGATTCATATATTGGGGATCATTTTCTAAGTTAGGAAATGTTCCGGAGTGTTTGTATGGAGATTCTAGAAGGTTTCGGAATGTTCTGGAAGGTTCTAGAAGATTTCTTGGAGTTTGCTTGAAAACCAAGAAAGGATCAAGGAGTCTTTGTGGGGCAAGACACGGATTCGTGGGGGAGGAGGACTCCTCCCCCCCTTCCAATCCGCCGGCCAAGGAGGGAGGGGAGTCCTACTAGGACTCCCCCTCCCATGGCGCCTCCCTCCTTTAAATAGAGGGGAGGGGGCGCCACCCCCTAAGCCTCTCCCATAACAAACCCTAGCCGCCGCCTCTCTCCTCCTCCTTCGCTCTGCTCTGGCTTAGGAGAAGCCCTGCAGAAATCTCTACTCCACCACCACCACCACACCGTCGTGCTGCTGGGATTTCGTGGAGAAGATCTATTACCTCCGCTGCTCGCTGGAACAGGGAGAGGAAGGTCTGCTTCGACTCCGCACGTGTGACCGACTACGGAAGCGCTGCTGGAACGCGGCGCCGGAAGGATCGTCCACACGATCTTGAGATCGGCAAGTGATCAACTACATCAACCCTGAGATCTAATCTCGTAACGCTTTTGGTTCTACGAGGGTTAGTACAGATCTATCTCGTTGCACATGTCTAATAGATTAGATCTTGGCTTTTATCTAGATTAGATCTAGGTTTTGTTCGTTCTTGCGGTAGAATTTTTTTGTTTTCCATGCTACGAACCCATCAATATCTAGATAACTCGCGTAGGCCATGTAGGCATTTAGTTGACGCTGTCCATACATTGCGGTAGTCGTTACGGTAACTATGCCATGTAGGTCGATTAAGGAACAGTACCGTGCTGTATTCGGCTAACAACAAATAGTGAAAAATGCTGGATTATTATACACGTTTTATGATATTGTCATGGGCTTCAGAACTGACGAAACTGCAAAAGGCCGTAAACGTAACGGGCCAATGCGCATGTGGTAATAGGCCTAACAGGCCGTAACAGAAACAGGCCGTTAGTGAAGCAGGCCGTAATAGTAGCAGGCCAGAACAGAAACAACCCATTACAGTAACAAGCAAGAAACTGCACAAATCGCAAAACAGTAACAGACCGAAACAGTAGCGGGCCACAACAGTAAATGGCCAGAACAGTGACGAGCCAGAACAGTATGGGCCGAGAAATTCCCGAACGAGGGTAGTAACAGGCCGACAAATTTACCAGGCTAGAACAGTAAAGGGCCTTTTGTGGGCCTAAACAACTAAAGGCCAGAACAGTAAAAGGCTAGAACAGTAACATGCCCAGACAGTAACGGACCATCTCAGAGAAGGGCCGTCAGTAGGCGGTCGACGATGGGCTGCGATAACAGTGATGGGATGACCACATGCCTTATGTTTACAGGAGAGGCTTGGCGCAGGCTGCTAACGGGCCGCACAGTGTTGGACCAACATGGGCCTTATGTAGGCCAAAATAGAATCAGGCATGAAAGTTCGCGGGATGCTACTGGCTGCATTTTTAGGCCCATTTCAAACAGTACAGGACAAAACAGTAACAGGTCATCTTCTTACTGGGCTCCCCTTATGGGCTGGCCTAGTTAGTATTTAGCAGGCCTTGGCTGGGCATGGTTTCTACCATGGTTTCTATGGCCGTTAACGGCGGTAACCGGCCGCTAACGGAGGCTGCCACCTAGCAGTTCGCATGACGTCAGCAGTCAGCGCGGTTGGCAAACAGATCTATGACGGAACAAGGTTTCGTGGCTAAAGGGAGCGATCCGCCACGGTCGAAAAAAAATCGTGGTTAATTCATTTGTGACGGGGCTTTTACCACGAAGGTCATCCGTCACGGAAGACTCTTTGGCCATGAAAAACGGGCCTTCAACCACGAAAATCGTCCGTTGTAAAACGCCAACTTTTCTTGTAGTGAAGCTTCTTAGAACAAATGAGCAAGGTACATGTGATATTAATCCAGCTGGTCTACGGTTTGGTCTTTCAAAACCTCAACCACATGTAACAATATGCTTGCCAATAGACATATTCTGATCATTAGTGTCTGCTGATGACTGCAAGTGCACAAATCAATTGTAGCTAGTTTCGAAGTAAAGATATCGAACCCACAGAGAGCTGTTGGTAAAGGTCTTTTTGCCGCTCGTTACTGTCTAGCAAAGGATACTTGTAAGCTTCCTTTAATCTCAAGTAAAAGGGTGTTTCAAAGGTTTTTGATTGTTTGCAGAAACGTATTTAAAACAAGCAAAGAAAGCAAGTAACAAGGTTGTGTGAAAGCGTGGTTGAATTCAATAGGCTAAAACATTCTCAGGGATGCAGGATACACCACTAGCATAGTATTGTTATTAATAATCAAGATAACATACTTCCTGTGCCATGAGATGTGTGGAGAGAGCTCCATAATAATATGTTCACTACAGGGCTCATAGGAAGACACTTTGTTGAGACAAGAGTGAGGTCACCTCTAAATAACCACTGCGATGACTGGGAGCAGTCACCCATATAAACCACCGCAGTTAAGGGTTTCCCCGTGGATATCGTAATTAGCTTAGGGAGTCCCTCTTTTATCCTCCTTTGACCGTGTAGGTTACGATTCGGCGCTAATCTATCATGGGGCCATTCCGGGTATGATCCCAAGACACGTCCAAAGGATTTCTCCCTCACTTTAGTCCCAAGGGCAAACGATATGTGGCCAACTACACATACCATCTAAAGAGAGAGATCAAACACAAATCATAAATCTATCATAGACCGACAAGTCATATGGACACAAGAGTAGGTCATCTTTATTACAAATTTATAATGGTGTTAGGGTTTCTCCATCTCCCCAAGAACAAAGGAACTACTCACACATGGAAGCAATCAACAACATCATCATAATCAAATGAATGGATAAAAGTATGGAGATAGATCTAATGCAAACCATAATTGAATCTGGAATTACAACAAGATCTAGTAGATGAGAGATGGGGGTAATGGTGGTAATGGAGATGCAGCAGTTGATGATGAAGGGGATGATGTGTTGTCCTCCAATGATTCGTAAAGCAGCTGGGATTTTGCCCCCGCCAAGTTCCTCCTTCAGATCCCTTTCGGATATGGTTTTTCATGGTTCTTGTGGCTGTGAATGTCAGATCTCCCTCCCGTCTTTGCCAGGAGAAAGTATTTGTAGAGGCAATCACGCTGGCACCGGGTACAGGCGGACGGTACGGGAGGGCTCCGCCCATACCACAGAGCGTTATCGGTACTGATTGTTCCTCCTCGCTTGGTATTCTCCCCGGTGCAAAGGGAAATCCATAAAATGACTTTTATCACTTAGAAATATCATATAATTACATAATATGATAGTTCCAATTGATATGTTCATATAAGACTTAGTGATTTGGGATCCTGTTAAAACAAGAGCTAAAAGGTGCGTGCAAACATAGTGAAATACAAAGATCCCTACTCTATTTATGCAAAAATAAATAGGTAAATATGCTTCAATTTTGGACTCATCAACTCCCCCAAGATAGGCTCTTGCTCGTCCCTGAGCAAGGTTGTGGCTTATGGACAAGATCATCATGTTCATGAGACATGAGTCGTTACAATAAATGATGTCGAAATTGAAACAGGATTACAACATCGGATGTAGAGATACTTCGGGGGTATTACCATACCTTTAAACATTACATGACTTGGAGGCTTCCACACCTTTTCTAGTATTAATGAAATCATAGAAACTTCTAGTGATTCAATATATGATATAATCACAAATTTAGAGATATTGAGCACTAAGTTTAGTAATGCAGATTCAAGATCATTTTTTCTTCTACGCTTGAATATTTTGATAGTTGTTCTCTCTTATTTCTTATTTTCTCATCTCTCTTTTTTATATGTTTATACTTTTACTTTATTTCCTTCCTCTTTTCCTTTTAGTACATCTTTTTGATCATGCTCACTACCTCAATGGCTTTTCAAAAACTCTTAATCATAATATGCTACCAGAATTCTTTTTCTCATAACTTAATCAATACTTTTATTAGTGGGGAAGTCCCTAAAATCATGCTAGATGTATAAGTATCATAACACTCAACCTAGTTCAATCCTATAATATAATAATCATGAATCAAAACATAACTGCAATTATCATAAAGTATCGCAACTCAATGGATATAAATCTTCTGTTAACTAAAGGGAGCTCGAAGTTGATGCAACTAATGCAAAATTTGGAGTTAAAGTCTAACATGCGTGTAGAAAAGTAAACATGCTAAAAACTATAAGATAGATTACAAGGCTCTCACAGACCACCCAAGCTTGGAATCAAGCCGGGTGGATCAAATAATTCCTTGCGATTACTTACTCCTTCTTGGGAGTAAAGAAGTCATCATCTTCCTCTTCTTCATCCGCCTTGAGACTGCAAGATTGAGCTATACACGTGAATCGAGTGGACATGTCCACGATGCTAACATGCAGTTTCTTAATTACCTTACTTGTGGTCTTCTTGTCATCATCCATCTCCATGATAATCTTGGTCAGGAGTTGCACTCTACCGTTAATGTCATCGACCTTCTTTTTGAGTTCTTTGCCCATCATCTAGTAAGAGTCAACTCCTTCTCCAATAGTTTCAACACAAGCTTTCGAAATCTTTTCAAGGTTCTTGATCTTTTGTCGAATCTCATCTTGGTTTTCCTCTTTTCTAGAGGGTTCCAGAGGGGATTTAAGAGAAGATCCTTGAAGGTTATACCTGTAGGGGTTGAGTGGAGATTCTCCTTTTCTTTTTCCTTGTTCCACGTTCCTGAGCATCTCCAACTTATGCGGGAACATGTCTTCCAAGTTGGGGAGTGGAACCACTTGTGAGGACTTGCAAAACAGGGAGATGAAGTATCTCCTTTGGATCCCTTCTTCTTGGTTTGTGCTTCAGATATGCGCTTGTTCTTGGTCCAGATCTGCTTGATACGAAAAGGATACATGGACCTCGAGAAATCAAGTGAGATCTAAGGTTTTATTGAAAAAGGGGAAAAGAAAGCTTGAGATCTGAAATATGACGGAAAAGAACAAGGAAGAAAAAGAAGGTGCAAATTAAAGGAAGAAAACCCTAGATAAAAGGGGTTGAAGTCGGTCGCGAGCAATGGTACGGGCGAGCCCCGCCCATACCACACCTCCGTATGGACTTCTTACCTCCTTTCTTTTTTCAAAACACAAAACATGTCGAATAGATGCGGAGAAGACAGAGCCAGTAACGATCGTCGGTACGGGTGCATATGCCCGTACAGTCCGATCATACTATATCGATGAAAATAGAGCTGGTGCTCTGAACATTTAACAACCACTGGTACGGGCATGCCTGACTGTACGGTCCGCCCGTACCAGGTCAAAAATAGCTTAGAATAACAGGATAACCTAACGGAGTACAATGAAAAATACAAAATCGACTAAAAAGTCTCCAAAATAGCAAAACTAAGCAACTAAAACATTGTTACCTCACTTTTGCTTGTTGTATTCTTTGGCCGATACTAAGGAGATCAGCTCCACAATGTTTACCTCACCAACTCTATAATGTTTTAATCGCTGCCCATTAACAATCCAGGATGAAGAAGAGGGCGTAGTATTTTTCAGTCTTACCGATCCTGAAGGATATGCCTCTTCAACTTCATAAGGTCCTTCCCACCTGGATTTCAATTTTCCTGCAAAAATCTTAAGCCTAGAGTTGTAAAGCAAAACTTTATCTCCAGTTTTAAATCCCTTGCCCTCTAATTTTTTATCGTGCCATTTCTTCAGCTTCTCTTTAAATATTCTAGCATTTTCATAGGCCTCATTTCTGAGTTCATCTAAAGCATGAATATCTAAGAGTCGTTTTCCCCTGCAGTTTTAAAGTCAAAGTTCATAGTTTTAATAGTCCAATGAGCCTTATGCTCAAGTTCTAATGGAAGGTGACAAGTTTTACTATAAACCATTTTGTATGGTGTCATTCTCGTAGGATTACTGAAAGCTATATGATATGCCCACAATGCATAATTAAGCTTCAAAGCCCAGTCCTTTCTTGACCTGTTCATCGTCTTCTTAAGTATGGCCTTGATTTCTCTATTAGATAATTCCACTTTCCACTGGTTTGAGGGTGGTAAGGTGAGGCTACCTGGTGGTCTACTCCATATTTTTGAAGTATCTTGTCAAAAGTTCCTTCCATAAAATGATTTCCACATTCAGTAATCAAAAACCGAGGTACTCCAAACCTGGGAAAGATGATGTCCTTGATCATCTTGATGGAAGTGACTGCATCTGCATGAGAAGTGAGTATAGCTTCCACCCATTTAGTAACATAGTCAACAACAACAAGAATATGAGTATAATCGTTAGAGGGAATAAATGGTCCCATAAAGTGCATTCCCCATACATCAAATGGCTCTATTACTAAGTTATATTTCATAGTCATTTCCTGTCTTTTACCAATATTACTCATACATTGGCAAGCATCACAATTTCTAACATATTCATGAGAGTCTTTAACTAGTGTAGGCCAATAGAAACCTGATTGCAAGACCTTAGTTGCAGTACGATTACTAGCATGATGTCCTCCATAAGGACTATCGTGACAAGCCTTAAAGATGGTCTTTGCCTCGTGCTCGGTACACATTTTCGGATTATCCCATCTATACCATGCCTTTATAAGTAAGGGTCGTCCCAAAAGTAATGTTTTAAATCATTAAAGAATTTCTTCCTTTGATTGTAATCCATTCCTTTTGGTAAAAACTTACTGACAAGGGGTTAACTCATCAATGCCCATCATAGATGGACTTAGGTTTGAGGAAGTGGAGAGCACTGGAGGCATCGATTGGCTAGAAAACAAGCACACAGGTGACACGAGGTTTACCCAGGTTTAGGCCTCGCAGAGGTCCCTACTCCTGCTTGTCTCCTATTGGAATTATCGAGGAGTCAAAATCTACAAGGGTGTGCAGATGCAATCTGGCTATGGTGTGGACACTAGGGTTGCAGATATCCTCCTTGTTGCCCCTCCTATCCTTTATATAGGTAGGCTAGGTCTTGGGATAGAAGGCCGAGTCGGTTACATGTTAGGGTTTTCCCTTTAAAATTCTGCAAGGAGTCGAAGCCTCCCAAGTCACCCGAATCTCGACTGGGCCTTAGCACCGTCGTGGGCTTCTTCTAGGCCGGACCGTATATGCTGATCTCGAGTACCTGTAGGGTATTCCCATGTCAGTAGCCCCCAAGTGTCTAGTCGAATTGCAGATTCGAGTGGAGACTTATGAAGCCTTCGAGTGTATAATCGAGCATGTTTTCGAGTGCTCTAATTTGTATCATAAGGATTGTTGATATACGTGATTGATTCATCCGATGTATCGGGATCAGTTAACTGCCTTAGGGCAGAACAATACAATCTACTCAAACTCGAGTCCCTGGACTCAAATTCGGAAAAGTGCTGGCGTAATTCGACTCATGCCGCGGAGGTCTTATAGAATTCGAATCCTAGTATATAAGTGTCAGCACTCGACATGTCTATCAAGGCTTATTTCATCGTACCTGCAGGCATATATTATTTCTGGTAGAGCACATCCGGTGTGTTGCCAGGCCTTTTTCAGGTCTTATCTTCATGTTGTGAGCGTGGCATCCGAATTTTGTCATTGCGGAGATGATTTAGGTGGCCCAGGAGACGCAGTCTCCTTGCAGGGAAAATATGAGGCGGAGTCGCCAATGCTTTCGAGTGTGGACATAGTCAACACACATTAAATCATAGGGTGCATGGCCGCGTGGCCAGTGCTCCCTATGGGAGTAGCCCCTGAGTGCCTATTCGAGTCGTAGACTCGAGTGGGGACTATGAGTGTTTTCGACTACTATCGTCTTTTGCTTGCTTAAGTCGAATGTGATTCCAGTGCTCCCTATGTTTAAGTCGTTGATTCGAGTAAGGGGTTTAAGTGCAATTACATTGTCAGAATGTTTTTTGTGTCTATGAAGTTTATCGGGTGCGCGACCAGCGCTCCTGTTAGGAGTATCCCCCAAGTGCTTGGTCGAGTCGAAGGGTCGAGTGAGGACTAGACTAGTCAGAAGATGCTTCTGCTGGACTGAATGATGTCAGTGTTGACGACGAGATGACCTCATTTGCCCGCGTGCACGGTTTTGACGGGACGTGACAAAAGTGGGGCCCCATTTATGACTTGGATTTGACCAGGCATGCGTAATCTTCGGTTTTAACTTCATCTCCGAAAAGTGGGGTGATGGTTCACCGCTTACCTCGCCACATGCCCATCTTGATTTGCGCCACACATCTGATTACTGTGCTTCTGGACATTGGATTGCATCTATGCTGAGGTTAACTAGGGATTTACCGTTCGGTAATTTCCCCCACAACACATCTTCTCCCTCGCGCTCTGCCTCCATTGCTGCTCTTTGTTGTTCCATTGCTCGCGCCCCCATTGCTGTGTTGGATAGACTCAAGACCTTCCGGAGCTACTTTCTGCGCTCACACCACACTCGCAAGATGGGGAAGAACAAGGGTGCCTCCGCCGCTGGATCTGCGGACGCCACCGTTGCACCCAAGAAGAAGGGCACCGCCGCTACGGGGGCCAATATTGCTACTGCAGCTGCCAAGAAGAAAGGTGCAGGCATGCGCGTCACGAATGGATAGTGGTGGCAGACCTCCATCAAGGAGACGGAGCTCTTCAACTGGCGCCAAGATGGCGCTCTCCTAGCTACTAAAGATGACTGCGGGATGCCCGGTGACGAGGTATTCCCCGATCCCCCCGCTAGATTGCGGGTGATGTTTCTCGCATTTGTCATGCGTGGCCTCTCTCTCCCCCTCCACAAGTTTGTGCGAGGGTTACTCTGCTTCTACGGGCTCCATCTCCATCAGCTGACCCCCAACTCCATTCTCCACATTGCTTGCTACATCACCCTTTGTGAGTGCTGGCTCGGAATTGAGCCACACCTTGGCCTTCTCAAAAAACTCTTCAAACTAAAGCGCCAGTCAGGCTCTGGGTCAGTAGTCTACGATATAGGAGGTTGCGGGATCCATGTAGACCCCAATGTCCAATATTTCTCCATCAAGTTCAATGCATCTATCCAAGGGTGGAGGGAGAAGTGGTTCTACATCCGTGACCAGAAGGTTGATGACGAACACTTCAGACTCATGCCTTTTGATTCAAAGGTAGAATGCAAGAGGAGGAGGTCCTGGAAGAACACGGTGATGCCCAGCGAAGCCGAAGAAACTAAGGTTTTGTACAAGCGTGTCTGCGACCTTGAACTCCGCATGGGGAAGGAAGTGGGCAGCGCAGACCTCATTCGCAGCTAGATGCATCATTGAGTGTAGCTGCTGCAGGCTAGGGCACATCCGATGTGCTGCTGGACAGGTGTTGATGACGTCACTCGCATCTCTCGAGAAAATATTTCTTCGGGTGAAGTAGACAAGAGGTTTCGAATGCTAACCAAGTACATAGCCAAGGAGAAACTCCCTGGTGACTCAGCCGTGCCTCCATTCTGCGCGAGTCGCCCTCCGCCTGAGGTGGCTTTCTTGTTTTTTGATTGCCTGCTAGATTTTCCTTTATACTGACGCTGCCTCTTCTTCCAGGACTGGAAGGTGACCACTATGTTGCCTCCTTAGCCGGAGGGCGTGATTCCTCGTGAAGCAGAAGAGGAGGATGAGTCGGGCTCCACCATCCCCGTTGAGGAAGAGCAGGAAGCCCCCGAGTCCAGCGGGAACAGGACTCGCAAGCGCTCCCGAAGCAAGGACTCGGATGCATCTTCACCGACGATGCCGGAGGGTCCTTCGACTAAGGTAGAGGAGCCAATTCCTGTTGTGCCTGTGCGTGCCGTGGCTCCTCCTCCACGGAAGAAACTGAGGACACTGAAGGAGGTGTCTAAGGACTTCTTCGACCTCGATGACTTTGACTGGTAAGTTTGTGCCTCTGTTGATTTGTCCTTATGTCCTGAAATCTCTTTCTCTAAAGTTATTTTTGCATGTTTATGTTGTAGCAAAACCGCATCATCGTCGTCTGATAACTGCTGTTTTGTGAAGGAGTCTGGAGTCGCGGTCTCCAAAGAAAAGGATGTGGTAGAGCAGTCGCATTCTCCCCAGGTGGAGGCCACCTCCGGTGCAAATTCTTCGAGTTCCCCCCATACTGGGGGGCACTAGATGGTTGCCCAGACGCCTATGCAGAAGGAAACTTCGGAGTCCCTGGAGGAGCATGTAAGTTCTCTTGACTATGTCAGTCGAAATTAGGTTGATGCTGATGCATCCCTTCCTGCAGCCTGTCACGAAGGAATCTATTCCCCTCACCGAACGGATTACATCGATGGGCCGTCAACATGCCTTGTTGGAGACCCAGGTTCACACATTCGAGGGTGCGCTTGCAATTTGTATATATGTGATGTTGTTGTAGAAAATCACCGATCTTAAGTTTTTGCTACCATTCTTTGCAGGTGAGAACAATGAGCTCCTATGTAGTGTCAGCTCCCTTGAGAAGGGTCTTGCCGCAGCGGAGAAGAAACGTTACGAGGCACTCGAAGCTCTTGAGTGCTCCATCCAGGAGTTGAAGAAGCGCGAGGAGGACCTGCGTTTTGTTGCAGCTGATAGGGAGAAAGTGTTTGTGGAACAACTTTTCTCTATTGCTAAGGCACTCTTAGGTAGGATGCTACATCATTTTGTTTGTTCTGCACTTGCTTGTATTTAGTTGTGCTCATATGTATGTTCTGCAGATGTTGCTGGCGTGGACTTCGACGCTCACGCTTTGGCCCGCCCAGATGCCTTGGCCAGTGTTGTAGCTGTAGTCGAAGACCGCAGCATCTCCGTCAAGGATTCCCTTGAGAAGGCCAAGGGTGTGCTTGGGCGTCTTCGAGAGCAGATGGTCCCCAAGGCCAAGCTTATCGAAGATCTTGATGGCCTCGTGGAGTCGTTTGCCAAGGGCATGCTGATACATTGCAAATGTATCTATAATTTTTGATGTTACATGCTTGGTTCTATCCACTTTCTTATGTTTTGTCCACACTTTGGAGCACTTTTCATATGATTTCTTGGACTAACCTATTACAAGAGCCACAGTGCTAGCTGCCTGTTTTCTGCTGTTTTTGGTTCTAGGAAAGTCAGAAAATGAATATTCTCGGAATTATACAGGACAAAAGCTAAAGTTCCTATTTTACCGGAAAACTCACGGAGCCAGAATACGAGACGGAGGAGGGCCAGGGCCTAGCCACCCCCCCAGGCGCGGGTACCCCCAGGCCGCGCCAGGGCATGGTGTGGGCCCCTCAGGCACCCCCTTGGTCTCCCTCTTCGCCTATAAGTTGCCTTCTGACCTAAAAACTCAGGGGGGTTCAACGTTTTTCCAAAAGGAGTTCCACTCCGCCGCCACCACCAGATTCCACGAAACAGCACCAGAAACTCTGTACTGGCACCCTACCGGGACGAGGAATTGGAGGAGATCATCGCCATCATCATCGCCATCGCTTCTCCATCGACCATCCATGTTTCCCCAACTATGAGTGAGTAATCCCCCGCTATAGGCTATGGGGATGGTAGGTATTGGATGATAATCGTTCATGTAATGGCATCAGATTGTTAGGGCATGGTGCCTAGTATCTTTTATTAGTGCTTTATGACTTTGTTGCGACTTGTTATGCTTAATGCTTGTCACTAGGGCCCGAGTGCCATGATTTCAGATCTGAACATGTTATTGATTCATTATGATAGTATTGTTTATGGTCCTATCTGCAAGTTGTATACACACGTTGTTGTCCAGAACCAATGGCCCTGAAGTGACAGAAATCGAGATAACCGGAGGGAATGGCTTTGATGTGAGGATCACATGTGTTCATGGAGTGTTAATGCTTTGCTCCGGTGCTCTATTAAAAGGAGCACCTTAATTGCCAGTAGTTCCCTTGAGTCCCCGCTGCAAACGGGCTGTCAGGACAAAAGATGTTGTGCAAGTTCTCATTGCGAGCACGTATGACTATATATGGAACACATGCCTAGGATTATCTAGTACTTGGATGCTTTATCTTATTTATCTGCAATTGCCCTATGTTCTGATTGCTATGTGAATTGTCTTGTCCATGCAACGCCCGTCCATCCATCCCTATGCCTACCGCACTCGAATTCTACTGTTTACTGCTATTGTTACTGTTGTCTTTACTTTACTACTCCTACTACTTTACTATTCCTACTACAAAACTGTTGCTACTGATAAAATTGCTGTGAGCAAGATTGTTTCCAGGTGCAGCTGAATTGACAACTCAGTTGTTAAGGCTTATAAATATTGTTTGGCTCCCCTTGTGTCGAATCAATAAAATGGGTTTCACTTCCCTCGAAAATACTGCGATACACCCCCTATACTTGTGGGTCATCAAGACTATTTTCTGGCGCCGTTGCCGGGGAGCATAGCTTTATTTATCAAGTTCACTTGGATTCTCTATTGTTCGCTGCTATCAATCCATCATGGGTAAGTCTCGTGATGGCAAGGTTCCTATTTTACCATCCACTACAAGAAGAGGTACGGTTCTAAACACCTCAGTTGCTCTTGATTCACCATCTGTTATGAGTAAGCTCGTTACACCACCACATACACATGTTACACACACTGCTACTACTGCTGAATCTGAAACTTCTGATGCTGCTTCTACTATGCTTGATAAGAGTGGTTCATTAGGTCCTTTCCTAGATGCTACGATTGCTAGAACTATAGCTGGAAATACTAAAACTCCTAATGAAGACACTACCACACCTGTTAGTTCTCCTTAATCTAGTGAAAGTTATGATATTGAAGATGGTTATGTTGAGATGACCGATGAATTTATTAAGGAATGTAAAAACACCTATGATAGGAGCGCTGCTAAAAGTCTCCTTGAGAGGCGCACTATTAGACCCAAATTATCTCCTATTGCTAAGTTTGCCGCCTCTCCCATAAACATTGTAGATAAAGATTATGATTTCTCTCTTGATCTATCTTACATAGCTATTGTTGAGAAAGAACCTTTTTGTGGGACTAAGAATGAAAGTGCGGTAGCACATATGAATGAACTTTCTACCATGAGTGGCTTGTTTTCTGATGATATTAAGATGCGTGCTTACTTTGTTGCTAAGATTTTCCCCTTTTTACTGAAAGGAGAAGCTAAAACTTGGTTTAGTAATTTACCTCCTGGATCTATTGATAGCCCTGATTGCTTGATTAGTACTTTCCTGCATAAATATTTTCCTCCTAGTGCTAGACATGCTATTTTGCAGGAACTTTTTTATTTTAAACAGGGAGAAAAAGAGATATTGCCTGAATCTTGGGCAAGGTTTTGTGCTTTGATTCATGCACATGCTGGAAGTCCATTACCTAAGAATGAGCTTCTTGATATATTTTATAATGGACTAACTGAAGAATCTAGGACATACCTAGATAGTTGTGCTGACTGTGTTTTCAGGAATAGGACTCCTAAGGAAGCTGAGGAATTAATGGCTAAAATAAGCAAGAATTATGAAGATTGGACTCCTCCTGAACAAGCTATACCTGAAGTAATTGTACCTGAACCTACTATACCAGTGTCTATTCCAACATCAAAGAAGAGGGGAGTTATTGAATTAAACAATGAAGTGATGAAGGAAGCTAAGAAATGTCTTAAGGAGAAAGGAATTAAAGCTGCATATGTCAAGAATTTACCTCCTATTGAAGAGTTATGTAAGCCTATTCCCTACTCATCCACTATCGAGGTACACTCTCTCCAACACTTTGATGAAGGTGATATCCCTTATTTTAAACCTCCTGATCAATGCTTAGAAGAATTCGATATCTTTATTGTTAAGCAAGATAATTTTAATAAAAGGGTGCAAAATCATCTAATGGAAAACACTAGAGCTATTGTTGAGTTGAAAGATATTGTGGAAAGAACCTCTAATGATGTTAAAATGATTGTTAAACACTTTCAAATGGTTCAAACTCAAATAGATCAACTCGCTAAAGTGCAAAAGATTTGCTAGTTAATGCTGCTAAAGAAAAACATGCTTATGAAATTAGAACTAGAAGTAGTGCTGCTACCCAGGATCCTCTATATCCTGAGGGGCATCCCAAAAGAATTGAGCAGGATTCCCAACAAGCTGAAAATAGTGGCTCTACTCGTAAGAAAAGGAAAAAGAAACATAAAACTGTTGTAGAACCCTCTGAACCTGCTATAGATCCTAATAGTATATCTATTTCTGATGCTGAAACTGAAAGTGGTAATGAAGAAAATGAAGTTCCTAATGAAGAAAAAGTTGAAGAAGAACCTGAAAACCACACTAAGAATACTAAATACACTAAAGAAGATTTTGTTGCTAAGAAACATGGTAGTGAAAGAGAACCTTGGGTCCAAAAACCTATGCCTTTCCCTGATAAGAAACACAAGTCAAAGGAAGATGAACACTATAATAAGTTTTGCGAGTGGATGAAACCTTTATTCCTGCAAATTCCTTTGACTGATGCTATTAAATTGCCTCCTTACTCAAAGTATATGAAGGATATTGTCTCGAATAAAAGGAAGATCCCTAATGAAGAAATTTCAACTTTGCTTCCTTGGAGACCCAAGGATTCCAACTATCCCTTGCTCTATTAAGAATAATTATATTAGAACTGCTTTGTGTGATTTGGGAGCTGGAGTAAGTGTTATGCCTTTTTCTCTCTATAAGAGACTTCAACTAGAAAAATTAATACCAACTGATATATCTTTACAAATGGCTGACAAATCTACCACTATTCCTGTTGGTATATGTGAGGATGTACATGTTCAAGTGGCTCATAATTGCTTGATATTAACAGATTTTGTTGTGCTTGAAATGCCTGAAGATGATAATATGTCTATTATTCTTGGGGGACCTTTTCTTAATACTGCAGGAGCTGTTATTAATTGTAATCAAGGAAAGGTGACTTTCAATGTTAATGACAAGGAACATGATGTCTATTTCCCCAAGAAGATTGATAGGACTTATGGTTTGAATTCAATTGAACATGCTGAGGGCATTCAAGTTGGAGAGATATATTGTCCCATACCAAGAGAAAAATTTGAAACTATTACGATTGGAACCATTTCTATCAAAGTTGAGGTAACATAATCATTAGTGTAATACAAAGTTTTGTCTCATATGAAATTGTTTTGGTAACAAGACTTGATCAACCTTGTTAACAAAAGGATTTCATTGAACAAAACAATATTTTCACCATGATTATCTTTGTTTACTTTTATTTTTATGCCTAACTTAAAGGCGTTAAAGAAAAGTACTTATTGGGAGATAATCCAAAAGTTTTAGATGAGTCTTGGAAGTTATTACTTCAGTAATAACCGCTCCTTATCCTTTTTATTTGCTTTTTGTGCCAAGAGTAACCTCTAATGAGAGAGAAGTAATGGTTGGGAAAGTTGCTGTCCCGAAACAGATTTCTGTGCTTCACCGTAAAAATGCATTTAAAATCTCTGTACGTCCTTTTGAGGCGTGAATTTTTGTGCTTCTTCCCCAGGTTGTTATCTAACTTTCGTTAGTACAATACTTTTCGATTTGAGCAACAGAAGGTCTTGGAAAAAATCCGTCTTTGCCTGCTGGTCTGTTTTGACAGATTTCTGCCACTATTTGCATTTGCTCTTGTTGGTTCCTTTCTGAGTTGTTTTGGGGAATTGAGCTTTTTGAGGGAAGTACTTCAGTAGCTAGTGTTTTAATGCAAGTTTTATTGGTGTCGGAACTGAACCTAAAGACTTATTATCTTGAGTGCACTAATGTTGCTAATAAAGATTTTGTGAAGTTTTGTATGAAGGAAAAATTTCAGGTGTATGGAAGGAATGAGTAATGAGATGAAGGATGGACTAAAGCTCAAGCTTAGGGATGCCACGCGTGTCACCCCAAGAAATATCCAATAAGTACAAGCTTCAAAGCTTGGGGATGCCCAAGGCATCCCCTTCTTCATCAATAAAAAATTTCCAGGTTTCTTCCAAACACTTCATTTTTGTTGTTTCATGCACAGTTGTGTTGTTCTTGGAGCGTCTTATTTTTCGTTTTCGTTTTGGTTTTTCGTTTGCTTGGTTTTCTTAGTTTGCTGAATAAATTGGTTGTACCCCCTCTTTCATGCATTGGTTTTCAAATAGTTTGGTTTGGATTGGAAAAGAGTAGGAAAGTTCATGCTTAAGTGGTAAAGAGAGCTTGTTTTTGACTGTGGCCTATGCTTTGTCATGCCATGCTTGATATTGATTTGGCTTTATGCTTAGTATTCTTTGCTGTAGCATGACTTGTTATAAACAATTGAGATTGCTTAATGTGCCTTGGATGAATCATGCGTTGTTTTAGCATATTAAAGCATAGTATAGTGGTATTCTCCTTTGATGCTTTATTTGGGTTGACTTGGCGCATGCTCACACCATGTTATGACTATCTCAAGTCACCATAGCCTTTATGATCCTTTAGTTTTCAACTTGTAGTATCACTTTATGCTTTGATCAATGATGTTTTGTCGCTCTACATGATTATGGCCATTATTGCTCTCTTAGTTTGTCTCTCCCAGTCTTTTGCTAGCCTCCGCAACCAAGTATGAGTTCCACTCATGCATCCAACTCCCTAAACCAAGTTATTCCAAACAGTCCACCATACCTACCTACTAGAATATTCTATTCCAATTATATTCATGCTTTTGTTTACCTTCCAAATTAAACTTGTTATGAGAAAACTAGTGATTAAAGCTCTCATGAACTTGATGGCACATTTTACTTTTCTTGCCCTTAATAAACTTGAACCATTGGGTCATTCTTTGTTGCGTATATGCTTGCGCTTTATAAGTTGAAATTAACAGAACCATGTATCATGGGGAACGCTTTCAACATTGCACTTGTACTTTGTACCCCGTTGATATCATGTTCTTTTGCTTACGGATCTCGACGGTGTGAAATAAAAGTGGAACTTGTAAGATCATGGAGTTTGTATGTGTGTTAGAGAAACGCCTGGGCCGCTAGCCTAAGCCATGCCTAATCATGGTGGAAACTTGCAGCATCACCATAATGAGCACTCTATGAAGCATCCTCAATAAAAACCTATGCAAATAGCAAATAAAAAGATCATTGATATGCTCATTGTCTACTTGCCTTGTCATTTTGATTATGGGATAGCTCCTGTATCATGTACAAGGGGTACCCCATTGGCGGTTCTTTATGATACATATGTACCTACAATGACAAGAGCTTACTTGTGACTAAAGTTGAGTAGCATGAGGATCAGTCTTTGTAAGTAGGGGCATGAGATTTTGGTTTATAACTTATCAAGCATATCCTCTTAGTTGTGTCACTTTAACCTTAATCACCTTAAAGATGCTTATGATAGGGGCAATGATGAGAGCTGAAAGCTATAAGTACCATAATTTTTGGAAGCTCTTTATGAGACTTGAATCCCTACTTCCTTCTATGAAGGCCTTTCTTCCGCCATTATATTGAGTCTCCACCTTCTACCTTTATGCACCTACTTTGAGAGCATAGTGGCCATTCTTAGTTCTATGTGCATTGTCCCAAGACTAGTTGATTGATGCATAATTTGATATTGCTTGTTTTAAACTATTTGTATTTGGTCACTCTTATGAACTTTAAAGGTGTCCTATGCATTTATATTTGCTACTCTATGAGGGACAAGCTGAATGCTATTATGCCATGTTTTCTTTATGTGAAACAAACAAACGCCTTGCAAAGCATTGTTATTCATGAATCTTTTGTTTGTGCCTTTTCATGTTGCATCATAGTTTCTTTGTCTTATTGCTAGAACTTTGTCTTTCATCTTATGATTGAAGTACTATGATCCCAGCTTTGAATGTTTTACAAATACTTTGATCAAGTCTTTGATGGTGCATGTCACCTCAAAAATTATTTTTTCTTTTTATCACTTACCTACTCGAGGACGAGCAGGAGTTAAGCTTGGGGATGTTGATACATTGCAAATGTATCTATACTTTTTGATGTTCCATGCTTGGTTTTATCCACTTTCTTATGTTTTGTCCACACTTTGGAGCACTTTTCATATGATTTCTTGGACTAACCTATTAATAAGAGCCACAGTGCCAGCTGCGTGTTTTCTGCTGTTTTTGGTTCTAGGAAAGTCAGAAAATGAATATTCTCGGAATTGGACGGGACAAAAGCCAAAGTTCCTATTTTACCGGAAAACTCATGGAGCCAGAATACGAGACGGAGGAGGGCCAGGGCCTGGCCACACCCCCCTAGGCGCGGGTACCCCCAGGCCATGCCAGGGCATGGTGTGGGCCCCTCAGGCACCCCCTCGGTCTCCCTCTTCGCCTATAAGTTGCCTTCTGACCTAAAAACTCAGGGGGGTCGACGTTTTTCTAGAAGGAGTTCCGCTCCGCCGCCACCACCAGATTCCACGAAACAGCACCAGAAACTCTGTTCTGGCACCCTGCCGGGACGGGGAATTGGAGGAGATCATCGCCATCATCATCACCATCGCTTCTCCATCGACCATCCATGTTTCCCCCATCTATGAGTGAGTAATCCCCCGCTGTAGGCTATGGGGATGGTAGGGATTGGATGAGATCGTTCATGTAATGGCATCAGATTGTTAGGGCATGGTGCCTAGTATCTTTTATTAGTGCTTTATGACTTTGTTGCGACTTGTTATGCCTAATGCTTGTCACTAGGGCCCGAGTGCCATGATTTGAGATCTGAACATGTTATTGATTCATTATGATACTATTGTTGATGGTCTTATCTGCAAGTTGTATACACACGTTGTTGTCCGGAACCAATGGCCCCGAAGTGACAGAAATCGGGATAACTAGAGGGAATGGCTTTGATGTGAGGATCACATGTGTTTACGGAGTGTTAATGCTTTGCTCCAGTGCTCTATTAAAAGGAGCACCTTAATTGCCAGTAGTTCCCTTGAGGCCCCGCTGCAAACGGGCTGGTAGGACAAAAGATGTTGTGCAAGTTCTCATTGCGAGCACGTATGACTATATATGGAACACATGCCTAGGATTATCTAGTACTTGGATGCTTTATCTTATTTATCTGCAATTGCCCTATGTTCTGATTGCTATGTGAATTGTCTTGTCCATGCAACGCCCGTCCATCCATCCCTATGCCTACCGCACTCGAATCCTACTATTTACTGCTATTGTTACTGCTATCTTTACTTTACTACTGCTGCTACTTTACTATTCCTACTACAAAACTGTTGCTACTGATAAAATTGCTGTGAGCAAGATTGTTTCCAGGTGCAGCTGAATTGACAACTCAGTTGTTAAGGCTTATAAATATTCTTTGGCTCCCCTTGTGTCAAATCAATAAATTGGGTTTCACTTCCCTCGAAAATACTGCGATACACCCCCTATACTTGTGGGTCATCACATGCCCATGGACTTCAAGAATGCTCAGAGGAGAGTCAGAGCTACCATGTGACTTGCGATGGTGCTGGATCATGGTGTTGAGCTAAACCGCAGCGAGGTCTCCAAGGTGATGTCGGTCACTGCGGATGGCCAGCAGGTGTATTTGGTCCCTTTGCTACTCGTTGTCATAAATATGGGCCTCGGCTCATTGAGACACTCGCAAAGTACTCGGTGGAGCTGAGGCGGTCGAAGATGGCAAAAGCCACAACATCAGAGGCTGTAACCGAGAAGGACGTGGCATCGGAGGCTGCCACTGACTCGAGGAAGCCCACGAGTGCCAATGCGTAGCTGTAGGCTATCTCTTTGTCGTGTTTTTGTAATATTCTAGATTCTCCAGACTTCTTCTTGAATTACGATGTGCCTTGTGGGGGTACCCCTTTTAAGACCTGCTGAACTTCGATGTTTCTACTTTTGGTGTTATTATGAATGGTAGGTCTTATCTATCTCTTCCTCTGCCTGGATAGGGTCCTTCGAGTGATCCATCTGATGCGCCTCCAACCGATGAACCTATGGCACAACCATGTTCAAAGGTGGAGGAATTGTCGCTGATGTCTTGACTGCGCGATCGTATAAAGCACTTGGAGCGAGAAATGCCCATGATTCGTGGTAGCTCTGATGTGTGGAAGTCGAAAGCCGAAAAATCCAGTGAATGGGAGAAATATCTTCTGGGCGAAGTGGCTCAGCTGAATGAGCAATTGGAGTGTTAGTTTCCTTAGTTTCTTCTTCTTCTTTCCTAGCTAGTTGTGGCGGCGATTCACCCTTATGCTTTTTGCTGCCTGATACGTTGTAAACTTATCTATAATTTTTGATGTTCCATGCTTGTTTTATATCTACTTTCTTATGTTTTGTCCACACTTTGGAGAATTTTTACACATTTTCTGGAACTAACCTATGAACAAGATGCCAAAGTGCCAGTTGCCTATTTTCTGCTATTTTTGGTTTCAGAACAGCTGGAAAAGAAATATTCTCGGAATTGGACCGGACAAAAGCCAAAGTCGATATTTTACCGGAAGACTCACGGAGCCAGAAGACGAGATGAAGAGGGGCCAAGGGCTGGCCACGCCACCTGGTACTCCACCGACCTTGCCCTTCGCCTATAAAAGTCTCCCAGGACAAAAACCCTAAGGACCCGATCAAAATTCCATGAAAGAGTCTATAGCCGCCGCCATCTCCATCCCTAGATTGGGAGGGATCTGAAGCTCTTCATGGCACCCTGCCGGAGGGCAGAGATCACCCTGGAGGCCTTCTTCATCACCATGACTGCCTCCGGTGTGATGCGTGAGTAGTTCATCCCTGGACTACGGGTCCATGTCGTAGCTAGATGGTTGGTTCTCCTCCTTTGTGCTACCATGTTTAGATCTTGTGAGCTCCGTTCATGATCAAGATCATCTATTTGTAATCTTACATGTTGTGTTTGCGGGGATCCGATGGATATTGAGATGCTATTTCAGATTGATTATTGATTCTATCATGTGTATGTTATTTGTGATCTTGCATGCTTTCCGTTATTAGTAGCTATCTTGGTCGAGTAGATGCTAGCAACTCCAAGATGGAGTATTTATGCTCGATAATGGGTTCATGCCTCTAGGAATCTGGGGAAGTGACAGAAATCTCTAAGGTACTAGATGTGATGTTGATACTAGGGAGAAAACAACAATCCTTTGTTCATAGAACAATCGTATTGTTTACTTTACACACTTTGATTAATGCAATTATCTGTTGCTTGCAACTTAATACTGGAGGGGGTTCGGATGATAACTTGAAGGTTGATTATTAGTCATAGATGCAGTTGGATTACGGTCTATGTATAATGTTGTAATGCCCAATCAAATCTCGTAGGAGTCAAGATGATTAGTATATGCATGTATGCTTTCTTGGTGTCTGTCAATTGCCCCGCCGTAATTTGTTCACCCAACATGTCCTCTATCTTAAGTAGAATCACCTCTAGTGAACTATGGACCTCGGTCCATTCTTTTACCATCAATCTACCATCTATTTACTGTTTACTGTTTACTTTCTGCAAGCAATTACTATCTTCTACACAATACATTTAATCCTTTGTTTTCAGCAAAATCGGTGAGATTGACAACCTCACTGTAAGTTGGGGGAAAAGTTATGTGGTTGTGTTGTGCATGATTCCAAGTTGGAAACAACACCTTGGAGGTGTTTCCTTGCTCCTAATGGTTCGATAACCTTGGTTTCATAACTGAGGGAAAACTTGCTGCTGTGCTCATCATACCTTCCTCTTGGGGTTCCCCAACGAGCTCGATATATTTTGAGCCATCACTACCCTTTGCAGTTGTTAGTACTCGCCGTCCCTAGGAGGAGAGGGACCGAGTCGCCATTCAGCTAAACAACTTGACCCAGGAGCAACTGGAAGCTAGCGAGTACTTTTGGGTTGACTGGGATCGCGTAGTCACATTGGCGACGTTGCAGGATCATGTGTCGTAGGTGCTTATGTACTTGAAGAAGGTGCAGTCGTGCTTGAAGCACATCTTTCGGGCAATGTTACCCTTGGATGCGGTACCTTCAAGCTTGTTAGATTTACTGAAGAAGTTCTAGGATGCCAGTGCAGTTCGCGAGTGCGTGCGTCAGTAGTTAGTCGTGGGTGCCAAGGCTGCACTATCACTTGTTCGCTTGCATCGACCTGATATGGATCTTGCAGTTGTTGCTGCTAGGCCGCCGTCCCTACGAGAGGGGATGGCATGGAATATGGTGCCCCATTATCGGGAGGTTGACCAGCCAGCCGAAGATATCGTCAAGTTGTTTGAAGAATGTACCAATGTTCTCCTTTTACGCCAGTAGAGTAGTTTTGGTCCTGCACAAAGATGTATAGGTTTTGTAAAGTTTGTATATGTGGGTCGGGTGTTTTTCTTACCCGTTTTTATGTAAAAGCTTGCTAGCTTGTATATGTTTTGAGTAGCTTGTACTCTGTAGTTCCTTTTTGTTGGCCTGATGCATAATTATCTTAGCACCTTGTCAACCTATTAGGTGCGTTGCAGCTGGGTTGATTTTACCAAGGCTTCGATTAATAGTACGTCAGCTACTCAGGCTACTGTGTTATTCGTGTAATGAGGTGTAAAGGGTGGCGAAGCCCCCGAGTGATGTAGTTGCAAGTAAAAAAAACAGAAACACATGGTTGGAGGCACTTAGCTTTATTTATTCACAGAATATCAGGAGATACAAAGTGTGGCTAAGTAGCCTGGCTGAATAGCCTTATTTGTAAAGTAAAAACATCTAAGGGTAGAAACGACGCAGCTGCACGACGTTCTAGGGGTTGGAGTATGAGACTCCACTTTCTATGTCTTTCAGGTGGTAGGCGCCACCTGGGATTACTTCGGTAATCACATAAGGTCCCTCCCAAGAGGACTCAAGCTTGAGGTGACCATGTTGCTTCAGTCGGAAGACCAGGTCTCCTTCGACGAAGGATCTTGGGCGTAGCCTTCTGCTGTGGTAGTTGCGGAGGTTTTGCTGGTAGATCATGGATCGCTCCGCTGCTATCTCATTTGCTTCATCGAGGAGGTCGACAGAGTCTTCGAGTGCGAGAGTTGATTCCGCCTCACTATATGCTACGACCTGTGGGGCTTTGTAGCGTACTTCTGCAAGTAGTACAGCCTCCACGCCATGTACCATGAATAATGGAGTATAGCCTGTGGTGCTATTTGGAGTTGTGTGCAGGCTCCATAGTACTGACTGTAGCTCCTCGGGCCAGCACCCAGCAGCTCTTTCGAGTGGCCTGAGGAGCCTTTCCTTGATGCCGCTGCAGACAAGGCTATTGGCCTTTTCGACTTGACCGTTGGTCTAAGGGTACGCCACCGAGGCGTAGCTAATGTTGATTCCCTGGTTTTCGTAGAAATCCTGGAACTCGTTCGAGGTGAAGTCCGTTCTGTTGTCCTTGATGATGTTGTGTGGCACCCCGAACCGTAGGATGATGGACTCGAAGAATTTAACGGCGATGGCCCCTGATTGGTTTGTCATCGGCATGGCCTCAATCCACTTGGTGAATTTGTCGACTATGACGAGGAGGTAGATGTACCCTCCATGTGAAGATTTTTGCAGCTTGCCGACCATGTCAAGTCCCCATTGTGCGAAGGGCCAAGCCACAGGTATTGTCCTGAGCTCTGCGTCAGGTGCGTGTGGTTTGTCTGCAAACCATTGGCAATCATTGCACTTCTAGACGATGTCCTTGGCATCGCGAATTGCTGTTGGCCAGTAGAATCCAACTCGTAAAGCTTTGGCGATAAGTGCGCGACTTTCGGTGTGATGGCCGCAAGTGCCTTTGTGTATTTCGAGGAGGATGGCTCTTCCGTCGCTGTTGGAGACGCATTATTGAAGTACTCATGTGATGTTATGCTTGTACAGTTCGCCGTTAATGAGGGTGAAAGCCTTGGATCTTAGCGATATATGACGCGCATTTGTCGGGTCATCTGACAACCTTTTGCTAAGCAGGTATCTGATGTATGGTTGCGTCCATGATGGCTCGATCATCATGACCTCCACAGGGCCTTCGAGTCCTGTTTCTTTCTCCTTATCATCAAGTGATTTGAGTTCAACGGGTGGCACAGCCCCCAAGTCCTTTGACGTGCTGGCTTGCTGATCTTGAGCCTTTGGCTTGATGGAGAGTTCACAGATTTGCTCTAGGAATACTCCAGGTGGCACCGGGTCACAGGTGGAGCCAATGTTGGCGAGTGTGTCCGCCTCTTCGTTGCTCTCGCGGCCAACGTGCCGCAGTTCGCAGTCGTCAAAGTCTCCTTCGAGTGCGTCATTGAGGTTGCGGTAGGTGATCATGTTGTCTCTCAGAGCGTCGCACTGGTTCATGGTTTGATCCACTACCAGCTTAGAGTCGCCGTAGATCAAGATTTGTGTTGCGCCACAAGCTTTGGCCATCCGCATGCCATGAAGCAAGGCCTCGTACTCAGCTTCATTGTTGGAGGCACGGAACTACATTCGCAGAACGTACCTCATCTTGTCACCCTATGGCGATGTCAGGATAACATCGGCGCCAGCTTCCTCTCGATGTTTTGATCCTTCAAAGTACATTGTCCATAGACATGACATGTCTGGCGTCTCGGGGAGCTGGCTCTCCATCCAGTGGACGAGGAGGTCTGGGAGTACTTGCGACTTGATCATGTCTCGCTTCTCGTATGTGATGTGTCGTGGAGACAATTCTATCCGCCAAAGCACGACTCGTCCGGTGGCGTCGGGGTTGTTGAGGATGTGTCCTAGTGGAGCGTAGTTCACCACAATGATAGGGTGCTCCTGGAAGTAGTGGCGCAATCGCCGGGCTGTCATGAAGACGCCATATGCCAGCTTTTGATAATGCGGGTACCGCTGTTTTGTCGGCACGAGTACCTCGCTGAGGTAGTAGACTGGGCGTTGTACTGCATGGACTTTATTTTCTTCGGATCGTTCTACTACGAGCACGGTGCTAACCACCTGGTTGGTGGCGGAGATGTATAGCAACAGGGGCTCCTTTTCTTGAGGTGTTACCAACACCGGCGAAGTGGATAGTAGACGCTTGAGGTCTTCGAATGCTTCTTGTGCTTCTTCTGTCCACTCGAATTTGTTAGCCTTGCGAAGGAGCTGGTAGAAAGGCAGCGCCTTCTCACCCATTCGACTAATGAATTGACTGAGCGCCTCGATTCGCCCAGCTAGCCACTAGACGCCTTTTACGTTCTTCGGCTTCTCCATGGCCAGTATGGCCCTTATTTTCTTCGGGTTGGCCTCGATCCCTCTCGCAGAGACGAGGTACCCGAGAAGTTTCCTAGATGGTATGCCGAAGGCGCATTTGTCTAGATTCAGCTTGATCCGGTAGCGGTCGAGGTTATCGAAGGTCTCACGGAGATCGTCGAGTAACGAGGCTTCCTCCTTGGTTTTGATGATGATGTCGTTGATGTAAACTTGAATGTTACAACCAAGATGGCTCTTGAGGCAGGCATGCATACACCACTGATAGGTGGCCCCTGCGTTTTTCAGCCCGAAGGGCATCGTTGTGTAGCAGAAGACGCCAAAAAGGGCGTGATGAAGGCTGTTTTCTCCTAGTCTTCCTCCTTCATTCGAATCTGGTGGTAGCCTGAGTAGGTGTCGAGGAAGCAGCAGTGCTCGCATCCCACGGTGGAGTCGATTATCTGGTTGATCCGCGGCAATGGGAAGTGATCCTTTGGGCAGTGTTTGTTCAAGGAGCTGAAGTCCACGCACATCCGTACGATATCCGTGTCCTTTTTAGGAACAAGCACGGGGTTTGCTACCCAGGTGCTTTCCTTGATCTCGCGTATGTAGTTAGCGTCGAGGAGTCTGTTGACTTCCATACTGACCGCTTTTGTCCTTGGCTTAGATAGTCGACGTATCGTCTACTTCACTGGTCTTGCTTCAGGGTTCACATTGAGTGAGTGCTCGGCGAATTCCCTGGGAACCCCTAGCATGTCCGCTGGACACCAGGCGAAGATTTACCAGCGCTCACAGAGGAATTCGAAGAGCGTGAGTTCCTATGCAGGACTCAAGTTGTTGGCAATGAGGGTCGTCTTGGTCGGGTCCGTTGGGTGGACCTAGTGTCGTGGTGGTGTCACGGCAGATGCCATGGATAGGCTAAAGGTGGGGACTAATACACGCTAGGGGAATCCAGGGAGGGATAGTGGAGTGATCTCCACACAGAAGATTGTATTCCTTTCAAGTTTACAAGTGCTCCTAGAGCTGTATTGGCGAGAGGAGGAAGAAGAAGCTCTCTTACTCTCAACTATAGTTCACTCCTAGACCTTAGCTAAATCAGTATCGAATAAAGATCAACCCAACTTGAGCTCAACCCCTTCTACTGGAACCCTAGCCCCCCTTATATAGAGGGGGCTCGGTCTCTGCCTAGGGCATACGTGGAGGCATATTCTAAGAATATACCTCCTCTCAAAGTGGTAACCCGACCGGGGTGCTTTTCCCCCGCGTCATACATGCTTTAGCTATGTGAGCCTCTGCGGCGCCCGTGTCAGCCGACACGGGCGTCGTCACCCTTGTCGGGTATGACCCGGTGGTCCTGCCCTTGATTGCTTCGCTCATGCAGTGCGTACCAGGCCTTCTTTTTGACCAGAGAGATTCCTTCCTTCTCCCAGAAGCTAAACGGGACCCGGATCATGGTAGATCCGGCCACACCTATTCCTGCATATAAGTTAGACAAGAACTTCCGACTTACTCCTTAAGTCGGCTGAGACAATGTTAGGCGACCCCCCCCTGGTCCGGGTTACTCCGTGATCCGGCCTGCCTTGAGGTGACCCGGCCAGCATCTGCTTTGACCCTGCGGAACCTCGGCTAACTCGGCCTTTATAGCCCGGAGTGACCCTACCCGGGGTATCCCCCCAACATTAGTCCCCGAAGCTGGTGTGGTCTTAGCTGCCTTGGCCGCTAAGGCCACATCAGGTTCATTTATGTTCGAGCCTTGGACGTTTATTTCCGGGTTAGCTCTTTATCTCGGATTATATGGATTTACGTTCCCTTTGCACGTTCCAAGTTTTCACTTGCCGGCCGGGTTACCACTGTGACTCGGATCTCATGGTTTTACTTTCCCTCTGCACATTCTAAGTTTTTACTTGCGGTCCGGGTTACCATGGTTTGATCCGGGCCTTGCTTCCTTCTCTCATACGCCAACCCACGTGGAGGCTAATCATCACGTTGTCTTATTTTAAGGACCTGCACAGTAACCGCCGTAGTAATTGTCAGTTATCACTGTGCGTGTGTCACGTCACGCCTGCCTCCTCGTTTACCGCATCTGTGCATCACGTCACGGGATCGTTTCTGCTCTGTGGCCCTCTGTGTGGCTCCTCTCTGATTGGTTGATGCAGATGATACATGTCCACACCATATGGCTCATTGGCATAGCGCGATCCCACTCATCCTCTCAAGGGGTGGTTAAGTAGCGGAGGGGCGCACCCCTTAGAATTTTTCCCTCTTCTGCGCCCCTCTGCCTGTTGCTCTTCTTCTTCATCTTTCTCGTGACCGCGCTGCCGCCAGTGCCCCTAGCAGTAGCACTACCGCCGCACTTTTCCCCGTGCCTCTGCATCACAGCCACCGCTACACAACTTCCTCGCCACGGGTCCTCGCCAATCCAGGACTCAGATCCCTGCTGCCGCCAGCGCCAGCGAGGGTAGCGAGCACGCGATGACGGAGGAGGAGCTCATCGTCGTCGAGCAAGAAATGGAGGAGGACGCCGCTGCGGCGGACCATGGCGCGTGGGCCGGATCATGGGTCTGTCAAGATGACCTTGACTGGCTCTACCGGACCAGACGCATTCCTGCCGGCGTCGCCGCTCGTCTCCCCGCCGCCGAACTGGCCCCCTCACCCAATCCGGGTGAGTTCGTCGTGTTCTTGTCCCACTTTCAACGGGGATTCGGCCTGCCGGCGAGCGATTTTTTCCGGGATTGGCTTAGCACCAACCACCTGCAGCCGCACCATCTCCCAGCCAATGCTATCACCTCTCTCTCTGCCTTTGCTTCTACGATCGAAGGCTACACCGGACTATGGCCCACGAAGGAGCTGTGGATCCGGTTCTTTGGCCTTCGTCGTAACGTCATCCCCAATATCCAATTTGAATCTAAGGACAAGCAGCTCACCCAATTCAGAGCTGCGTCCATCTCACCCCGGAGGACTTCCATTTTCCCTCGGGTCACTAGGCTTGACTCCTGCAAAGGATGGGACCGGACCTTCTTCTATGTCCAGAACTCGGGTACTGAAGATTTGATTCGGTTGCTCCCCTACACTCCGGGTCCACCTGATCCGGAATTCTGGGAGGAGGTCTCCAAGAAGCCCATGGCTCTGGCCAACCAAGTTAACAAGAGGTTCGTGGAACTGAAGAAACTCGTATTGCGCAACAAGGATGCTATGATCACGTTCGTGCGCAACCGAATCTCTCCCCTCTAGAAGCGCACCCACAAGGTGTGCCACATGAGTTTCGACCGCGACCCCAACCGGACCTCCTCCTTCGAGCTAAGCAACACGGAGATTTTTCGCCGGGTTAAGGCTCTCTTCACCACCCACAAGGATTTCTCCGCCGAATGGACGTGGGGAATTGAGCACTTCTGTTGTGACAGGCTCCCTCCCGCGGTAAGCTTCGCGGGGCAAACTTATTTCGGATCAAATATGTGTCGGTTTTTTGTTGTATTTTTGACTCTATTCTTCATGCTTTCTCTCAGCTGTTCCTTCAGCAAACTCTTGAGGATGGTACGGATCTGACCCTTAAGTGGGCGCCGGACCGAGAAATCCCGGATGAGGAGGAGCCGGACCAGGAGATGTTTCTCCCTATGACCGACGCTACAAAACGACCCAACAGTAAATTCTCTTCTCTTAGAGACTGGCCCGATGATGAGGATGACTCGGATGTCGACGTGATTGAACCTGTTGAGGCTGTCCCTCTTTCTTTTGCCTTTCGGGCATCAGCTAACCCCGATGGGCAAATCCACGAGGATCCTCCACTTGCTACGGGCGAGCCTGTTCCGGTGGCGTCGAAGAAGAAGCATGGAGCCGCACCAAGTTCCTCCTCCGAACCTTCTCAGCCCACAAAAAGGCGAAAGAAGGCCGGAGACAAGACTACCTCTAAGCCGGCAGGCAAAGCCCCGGCACGAAGGGCCCAGAAACCCAAGGAGGCCGAAACCTCGGATGCGTAAGTCATTTTTCATTGCATAACTAAATTCTCCTTGCATCGTGGTAATTTCTCTTCTGACATTATTCTCTTCTTCAGGGCTCCGGTGGAGGTCCCTCAAAGCGGATCAAGCATCTCTTCACCACTTCGATCTGGCCCTTCTCCTCCTCGTGACGATGAGTCACGTCCGCTGACCCCAGAGGGTTCTGTGGCTGCTCCGGGTTCCGCACTACCTTGTCGAGAGGAACGCGACCTTCGAGCGGGAGGGGTCGGTCCAGCCGAGGCGACGGCGTCCACAACTTCGGCATCACCACAACCAGCAGCCACCGAGGCTAACTCAACACCAGCACCAGCAGCAGTTCCAGTACCAGTGACCGAACCAGCACCAGCACCTGTTCCGGCACCAAGAAAACCAACAACAGCTCCAAGTCCAGCTACAAGAGCTCCAGAGCCAAGTTCCTCTGCCTCGTCCGAGTCATCTCAACCTCGGCGAGGAACCACTCCAGCAGCTTCTAAGGGGAAATCCACTGCAGTTACTTCTTCCCAGCAAGCTAAGGGCAAAAAGGCTCCGGACGCTACCAAGTCTGCATTTGTCGAGGCTGGGCAGCGAACCCTAGCATCGATGCTTCCCAAGAAAGCTCTAGCAGCGAAGGATGTTCCTGCCGAGCCAACTGATGCGCAGTAGATGGTTCTGCATACCAACCCAGCCCTTGCCTTGGTTGAGAGGAAAGAAGCGCACGCGAAGGGCTTGGTGGCACCCCATATGCCCACCGGTGAGCGGTACCCTCCGAGCCTTATTGAGTTCGTCATGAACTGGAACAAGGCGGAGTTCGTCCACAACGACGATCTCCCGGAAAAGTTCGGCCCCGCAGAATTTTCCGCCCAAATGAATACCGCCGCTAAGGCAATTAACCTCGCGGGGCGAATGATGGAGGTATGTCGTTTCTCCTTTACATGCTGTAGATAATAACCATTAGTACCCGAGCCTCCGGTGGAGTAGCTTGTTACTCGGCCGGATGCTCATTAGAAAACTAACGTAGCTCCATGTGAACTTCGAATATGCACACACCTAGAGCCGGTTTAAGTTCCACTTGGCCTGAATCTCGTACACTTCAAATATGCACACACCTAGATCCGGGTTAAGTTCCACTTGGCCCGGATTTTGTACACTTCGAATATGCACACACCTAGAGCCGGGTTAAGTTCCACTTGGCCCGGATTTTGTACACTTCGAATATGCACACACCTAGAGCCGGGTTAAGTTCCACTTGGCCCAGATTTTGTACACTTCGAATATGCACACACCTAGAGCCGGGTTAAGTTCCACTTGGCCTAGATCTTGTACACTTCAAATATGAACACACCTAGAGCCGGGTTAGGTTCCACTTGGCCCGGATCTTGTACACTTCGAATATGCACCAAGCTAATTTTACGCTTCTGTACTTTTTTCAGGTAACTACCAATCGACGGAGTGCTGAATTCCAACGTCTGCTGGATACCCACAAGATGCTATGTGCAAAGCACGTTGCACTTATTGCAGAACATGAAAAGAGGGGTAAGTTTCTCCCTTGGCGCTTCTCCATTTTTCTTCACCTTCTTCTGCCGAACTAATCTCCTCATTCGGTTTCTGCAGCTGGGGTGGAGGTTGAGAACAAGATCATGCGGAAGAACTTGGAGGAAATCAGGGGTATGTCCTCTTTTATTCGACCTCGTAGTGTTTTCCATTTCCTCTTCTCCTTGGCTCGGCAAACATTCACTCCTCGGCTCTGCCGGGTCAACATACTATTTCAGCATCGCTTAAGGATAGTGTGCCCGTGCCTGATATGATGTTGCATTTTCTCGAACAAGCAGGACAACATTAAGCTGAGCTGAAGAAAAAGGATGATGAACTCGCTCTCCTCCAGACTAAGGACAACGAGATTGCCAAGCTCAAGGCTGAGATGGAGAAGATGAAGGCCCAGCACCAAACCGAGCTCCAAAAGGTTGGCCAGAACTTCACAGAAGAGCATGAGCGCCTTACTCTCCAGATCTACAAGGACTAGGACCTACTCAAAGAATCCGACATCCAGCTTGGGTCGGCAAATGCTGAGCTTGAGCAACATCGCAAGAGACGCGATGACTGCATCAAGGAGTAAACCCGGATCCTCAGCCACATATCACGTAAGTTCCTTCCGACCTACTTTTCCGGGTTGCTTCATATGTCTTTTCTTTACCTTCTTCCCTTGTCTGGCTTTCAGGCAAATTTCCTGAGAGCATCACTATTGCAAGCGCAGCAGTTGCAGATTTTCGCCAAGCGAGGGGTACTCCTGCCGCTCCTGCTGGTGAGGAGGTTCCTTACGACATGGAGGACCTGTTGGTCAGCTTGTCATCTCGCATGGAGATCATCAGGAATTACGGCAAGGATATCCTCGACGTTGCAGTTCGCATTTTCAACACGTTCTGGCTTGGAGAAAGTAGCTTGGAGACCACCGCGATTCTCATCGAGAAGCTAATGGAGACTGAGACCCAGCTTGATCTCTGGAGAGAATCTGCTGGGCGTGCCGCAGCTGATACTATCCTTCACCACATACTCACGTGGTATGAGAAGATCGACCTCAGCCTCCTTACACGTCAGCGCACCGGATCCAGATGGACTGGCGACCCGGAGTGGGTAGCTCGGCGCCAGGCTTGCGCCTACAGCCTCGTCGAATATTCTCCTATCCATGACTGGGTTGAAGGACCAAGCTTCCTAGAATCCGCTAGAGACGAGAATGCTGAGAACGCTGAAGACGGGTCGAATGAGGACGGAGAAGGTGATGCCTCAGATATTCAAGACAGCGACGACGACGCCAAACTTCCTCCTCCTGCTGCTCCTTAGGTAAAAGAACTTGAAAATTTATCAGATCCCCGGTATGCCGGGTGCAACTGTATGCTGTATATGTGATATTTTGCTACTACGTTTCTATGACGGATTAACTTGGGCGTAGTCCCCGAGTTTCATTTTCTTGTTCATCCAATCCTCTAGCTCGGTCCGTGTCTACCTTGATTTGGTTTTACGACTTACGAATCCGAGCTTCAAAAATTGTTTTAACAATACTTAGAAACTTTTAGGCTTAGCTCAAAATAATTCAGCATAATAACTTGAAATTAAATACAGGGTTAGTCTGAAAAACAAACGGTAGCTCGAATAAATTCATTTCCTTGGTCGTTTTTCATGTGCTACGCAATTCCAAACTTGTTCTCTTGCTTGCCATGAAGCCAATTCTTGTTGGATAGCAGCAAGTCGAAGAGTTGGGTTTTTGGTGCTCACACATTACTAATCCGGGTTAAGTAGAACAACTTATTCCAGCTGACGCACAAGAGACAACAACAAAAATTATTAAGGCAGTCCCCGAGTTACTGCTCGAGGCGCTACTATTTCATTGATAAGCTCATTGCCGACATACATACCGACATATGAGATGACTCGGATACATACACTTCTTAACGAAGTGTAGAAGGGACGAAGTAGTGCTACATTCCATGGTCGCTTAGATTCCTCTCCAGACCTGTCCGCCTTGTTCTTTTCCTGTGGTTTTGCATCTATAAGATAGTAAGAATCATTGTGCAATGCTTTGCTCACAATGAATGGCCCTTCCCATGGGGGGGGATAGTTTATGCATGCCGGTAGTACGTTGTACGAACCGGAGCACCAGATCGCCTTCCCGAAAGACATCGGGGGCACACATTCCGGCTATGGTAGCGTCGGAGATTTTGCTGATATATGGCGGATCTGGACAGTCCCAGTTGTCTCGCTTCTTCCAGCAGATCAACATCATTTTGCCAGGCTTCTTGCACTTTGGCTTCTGTGTATTGGGTGACCCTAGGCGAATCATGCTCTATGTCGGCTGGTAATACAGCTTCTGCCCCATATACCAGAAAAAACGGCGTATAGCCTGTTGATCGATTCGGAGTTGTTCTTAAACTCCATAGTACCGCTGGTAGTTCTTCTATCCAGCACCCCGCTGATCTTTGCAGCGGCTCAATGAGCCAGGGTTTTATCCCGGATAATACTAATCCGTTGGATCTTTCCACTTGTCTGTTCGATGCGGGGTGGGCTACCGAGGCTACGTCCAGTCGGATCTTCTTATCTCGGCAAAATCGTGCAAATGCTCCTTCAGCAAAATTTGTGCCATTATCAGTTATGATACTGTGAGGATAACCGTATCTTAAGATAATGTCTTTGAGAAATGTTACGGCCATAGCTCCATCACATTTTATTATAGGCTTCACTTCAATCCATTTTGTAAACTTATCCACCATAACCAAAATGTGTGTCATGTTTCCACTTGCCGGTTTGAACGGGCCAACCATATCCAAGCACCATACGGCAAATGGCCACGTAATTAGTATGGTCTTGAGTTCCGACATTGGCATATGTGTCTTAGTAGCGTATCTTTGACAACCATTGCATTTTCTCACTAGATCTTCTGCTTGTTCTAAGGCACTTGGCCAGTAAAATCCATGCCGAAACGCTTTTGCCACCAAGGCTCGGGATGAGGCATGATGCCCGCATTCTCCTTGGTGTATATCTTGGAGGATGTCAAGCCCTTCTTCCGGGTCAACGCATCACTGGAGGACATTGGTTACACTCCGTTTGTATAGCTCGGAATTGATAACTGTGTATGCTTTTGCTCTCCTCTGAGTTTGCCTGGCTAACACCTCCTCAGTGGGTAACGTTCCGTCTTTCAGGAATTGGAATATAGGTAGTGCCCAAGCTGGTATCGCTCGTGCAGGGAACACGTCCTCATCAATTTCCATCTGATCTACCAGCATAACTTCAGCCGGATTATGCTGTGCAGTCCCCGGGTTTGCTGATGCAGTCCCCGGGTCTCGCGTACTACCTCCCGTGTCAATGTCCATGGGCTCAGCTCTGGATTCCGTATTTTCCGGGATATAGATCGAGTCGATTCCTGGGGACGGCCTGATAGATGGTTTTCTTGTAGGGGTTCGTAGCATGGAAAACAAAAAATTTCTATCGCATACAAACAAACAAGCCAAGATCTATCTACTAGATTGCAGCAACGAGTCGATGGAATAACTCACCCTCGAAGATTCCAAAGTGTTTAACGAGAGCAGATTCTCGTGGGTGATGTAGTCGTACTCTTTCCGATCTCAAGATCGCGTAGACGATCCTTCCGGCGCCACGTTCCGGCAGCGCTCCCGTAGTCGGTCACACGTTCGGTACTCGACGAAGACCTTCCTCTCCCTTGTTCCAGCAGGCAGCGGAGGTTGTAGCACTCTCCTCGTGATTCCGGCAGCACAACGGCGTGGTACCGGAGGTAGAGGGGAAATCCCGCAGGGCTTCGCCTTAAGCCGGTGCGAGTATGGTGGAGCTTATGAGAGAGGCTATGAGTGGTCTAGTAATTAGACACACCAATTAGAAGGCTCTAAACCAATTAGAAGGCTCTAAACCAATTAGAAGGCTCTAAACCGCTGGCTAAAGCAATTAGAAGCTCTAAACCAAAACGGCTCTAAACCGGAGGTAGAAGATAGGAACTTGTGTGTCCTAGGAGGGGCAGCCCTGCCCCTCCCTTTATAGGTGGGAGGGCCGGCGGCCAAGGGGAGGAGTCCCTCCCCAAGTCGGCCTTGGGAGGTGCGCCGGCCAAGGGGAGGAACCCTCCTCCAACTCGGCCTCCACCAATCCTCCTCTCTTCCCACTTCCCAAAATTGCCGTTTGACTTTCAAACTAGCCGTTTGACTTTTCAATTTAGGATTTTAAATAAACCCTTTATTTTGGACAGCAAGAACACCTAGTACATGATGCAATCATTCCAACTTACAATGACACATTCATGTACCCTTCCCCCCCCCCCCGGAGTGCCGGACATTCCGGGACCTTCTAGAATGTTCCCGATGAAAACACCGGAACCATTCCCGAACTCCGAAACGGGACTTTCCTTATATGAATCTTATTCTCCGGACCATTCCGGATCACCTCGTGATATCCCGGATCCCATCCGAGACTCCGAACAACATTCGGTCTCTTTCTCATAATACCATAACTACTCAAACAACGTCGAATCCTTAAGTGTGTCTCCCTACGGTTCGTGAATTATGCGGACATGATCGAGACACTTCTCCGAACAATAACCAATAGAGGAATCTGGAAATTCATATGGCTCCCACATATTTCTACGATTACATTGCGATCGAATGAACCACTTACATACGATACCAATTTCCCTTTGTCTCGCGATATGTTACTTATCCGAGGTTATGATCGTCGGTATCTCTGCATACCTAGTTCAACCTCGTTACTGATTAGTACTCTTTTCTCGTTCCCGTGATATGTGATCCCTTGTGACCCAGTCACATGCTTGCAAGCTAATTGGATGACATTTCACCGAGAGGGCCCAGAGAATATCTATCCGTCATATGGATGGACAAATCCCACTCTTGATCCATGTGTTTCAACCAATACTTTCCGAACACTCAATACCACCTTTATAGCCACCCTGTTACGGTGTGGTGTTTGATGACATCAAAGCATCCATCCGGTAAAGGTGATATGCATGATCTCATGGTCGAAGGAATTAGGTTACTATGTATCAGAAAGCATATAGCAATTGAACTATTGAAATGACTTGATCTTTATGCTACGCTTATCTATAGGAGTATGTCCACCATATCATTCTCCTAACGATATGATCTTGTTGTTAATAACATCTCAATGTTCATGATAGGGAAACCACAATCATCTATTAACCAACAAGCTAGTGAAGTATAGAGGCTATACTAGGGACTTCAATTTAAGTTTACAATTCACACAAGTATTAATGTTTCCTTGTTAATACTATTATAGCATGAATATAAACATTTATCATAAACACAAAGATATAATAATAACTATATTTATTATTGCCTCTAGGGCATATCTCCAACAGTCTCCCACTTGCACTAGAGTCATCTAATCTAGATTACATGGTAATATACCGAACACCCATGGCAGTTTGGTGTTGGTCATGTTTTGCCCTCGGGAGAGGTTTAGTCAACGGATCCGCCACATTCAGATCTGTGTGTACTTTGCAAATCTTTATATCCCCATCCTGGATATGTTCTCGAATAGCGTGAAAATGCAGCTTGATATGCTTCAGCTTCTTGTGTGACCTTGGTTCTTGCGCATTGGCTATGGCGCCCATGTTATCACAGTAGATAGACATTGGGTCCAGCGCACTAGGAACCACACCCAGCTCTGTAATGAACTCTTTCATCCATATCGCTTCTTGTGAAGCCTCCGAAGCAGCCATGTATTCCGATTCAGTTGAAGATCTCGCCACAATGCTTTGCTTTGCACTCCTCCAGCTAACTGCTGCACCATTCAAAATAAATACGTATCCGGATTGTGATTTAGAATCATCCGGATCAGTGTTCCAACTAGCATCGGTGTAACCATTAACAACGAGCTGTTCATCACCTCCATAAGAAAGAACCATATCCTTAGTTCTTCTCAAGTACTTAAGGATGTTTTTGACCGCTGTCCAATGATCCACTCCTGGATCACTTTGATATCTGCTAGTTAGACTAACAGCATATGCAATGTCGGGTCTAGTACATAGCATGGCATACATTAGAGATCCTATGGCTGAGGCATAAGGAGTCTTACTCATCCTTTCTCTATCTTCTGCCGATGTCGGACTTTGAGTTTTACTCAAGGTCGTATTGGGCAACATGGGCAAGAACCCTTTCTTGCTTTCTTCCATTCCAAACCTCTTTAGAACTTTGTCCAAATATGTACTTTGTGACAATGATATTTGGCGTTTCGATCTATCTCTATAAATCTTTATGCCTAATATGTAAGCTGCTTCGCCAAGATCCTTCATTGAAAAACTATTATTCAAATATTCCTTGACACTATTAAGAAGGTCTACATCATTCCCAATCAACAATATGTCATCCACATATAGTATTAAGAACGCTACAGAGCTCCCACTCACTTTCTTGTAAATACAAGCTTCTCCATAAGTTTGTATAAAACCAAAACTTTTGATTACCTTATCAAAACGTTGATTCCAACTTCGGGATGCTTGCTTCAATCCATAGATGGACCGTTGAAGTTTGCATACCTTGTTAGCATCTTTAGGATCGACAAAACCTTTGGGTTGCATCATATACAACTCTTCATCAATGTCTCCATTGAGGAATGCTGTTTTGACATCCATCTGCCATATCTCATAATCATAATATGCAGCGATTGCTAACATAATCCTCACAGATTTTAGCTTCGCTACCGGTGAGAAAGTCTCATCGTAGTCAACTCCTTGAATTTGTCGAAACCCTTTTGCGACAAGTCGAGCTTTATAGACAGTAACATTACCATCAGCATCTGTTTTCTTCTTGAAAATCCATTTGTTCTCGACAGCCTTCCGGCCATCCGGTAAGTCCACCAAAGTCCATACTTGGTTTTCGTACATGGATCCAATCTCGGATTTCATGGCTTCTTGCCATTTATTGGAATCTGGGCTCATCATCGCTTCCTCATATGTCTCGGGGTCATCGGTGTTGTCCACCACCATGACATTCATAACGGAATCATACCAATCTGGAGTGGTACGAGTTCTCGTTGACCTCCGAGGCTCTGTAGTAACTTCAACCGAAGTTTCATGATCATCATCATTAGCTTCCTCTCTTATTGGTGCAGGCACCACAGGAACTTCTTCCGGTGCTGCGCTACTCGCAATTTCGAAAGAAGGTTCGACAACCTCGTCGAGTTCTACTTTCCTTCCAGTCACTTCTTTCGAGAGAAATTCCTTCTCTAGAAAGGATCCATTCTTGGCAACGAAGATTTTGCCTTCGGATCTATGATAGAAGGTATACCCAATAGTTTCCTTCGGGTATCCTATGAAGACGCATTTTTCCGCTTTGGGTTCAAGCTTGTCCGGCTGTAACTTCTTTACATAGGCTTCGCATCCCCAAACTTTAAGGAACGACAATTTAGGTTTCTTCCCAAACCATAATTCATACGGTGTCGTTTCAACGGATTTAGACGGTGCCCTATTTAAAGTGAATGCGGCTGTTTCTAATGCATAACCCCAAAATGATAGCGGTAAATCTGTAAGTGACATCATAGAACGAACCATATCTAAGAGAGTTCGATTATGACGTTCGGACACACCATTACGCTGTGGTGTTCCCGGCGGTGTCAACTGCGAAAGTATTCCGCATTTCTTCAAATGCTCGCCAAACTCGTAACTTAGATATTCACCTCCACGATCAGAACGTAGAAATTTAATCTTCTTGTTACGTTGATTCTCTACCTCACTTTGAAATTCCTTAAACTTCTCGAAAGTTTTGGACTTATGTTTCATGAAATAGATATACCCATATCTACTCAAGTCATCCGTGAAGGTAAGAACATAACGATAACCACTGCGCGATGCTACACTCATTGGACCACACACATCGGTATGTATGATTTCCAATAAGTCCGTAGCTCGCTCCATCATACCAGAAAACGGAGTCTTAGTCATTTTACCCATCAGACATGCTTCGCATCTTTCAAGTGATTCAAAATCAAGTGATTCAAGAAGTCCATCAGAATGGAGTTTCTTCATACGCTTCACTCCAATGTGACCAAGACGACAGTGCCACATATAGGTCGAGTTATCGCTTGATTTCAATCGTTTAGCTTCAATGTTATTAATATGTGTATTTCTACTATCGAGATTCAATAAGAATAGACCATCTATCAAAGGTGCATGTGCATAAAACATATTACTCATATAAATCGAACAACCATTATTCTCGGATTTAAACAAGTAACCGTCTCGCAATAAACAAGATCCCGATATAATGTTCATGCTCAACGCAGGCACCAAATAACAATTATTTAAGTATAAAACTAATCCCGATGGTAGATGAAGAGGTAGCGTGCCGACCGCGATCACATCAACCTGTGATCCGTTTCCTACGCGCATCGTCACCTCGTTCTTCGCTAGCTTCCGTTTATTCTGCAGCTCCTGTTTCGAGTTACAAATATGAGCAACCGAACCAGTATCAAATACCCAGGCACTACTACGAATACTAGTGAGATACACATCAATAACATGTATATCAGATATACCTTTCTTCTTGATGTTGCCGTTCTTCAAATCCGCCAAGTACTTTGGGCAATTCCGCTTCCAGTGACCTTCTCCCTTGCAGTAAAAGCACTCAGTATCAGGCTTGGGTCCAGCCTTGGTCCTCTTCGTCGGCATGGTAACTTTCTTACCACCCTTCTTGAAGTGTCCCCTCTGCTTAGACTTGCCTTTCTTGAATTTGGTGGTCTTATTGACCATCAACACTTGGTGCTCTTTCTTGATCTCCACTTCTGCAGATTTTAACATAGCAAATAGTTCTGGCAACTCTTTGTTCATGTTCTGCATGTTGTAGTTCATCACAAAGTTCTTGTAACTTGGTGGTAGTGATTGGAGGATGCGGTAAACCCCCAAAGTATTAGGAATCACTATACCCAAGCTTTGAAGTTTGTTTGCGTGCCTAGACATTTTAAGCACGTGCTCACTGACGGAGCTGCCCTCTTCCATCTTGCAGTTAAAGAACTTTTCAGAAGCTTTCATAACTTTCAATTGCCGCATGAGTCTCAAAAATTAATTTGAGATCCTCGACAATATCATATGGGTCTGACTCTTCAAACCTTTTCTGAAGCTCCGATTCTAAACCATACAAGATAGCACGCTGAACTATGGAGTACTGATTCTTCCGAGCGAGGTAAACATTCTTTACTTCACCGGGAGCATCAGCTGCAGGTGGGTCACCCAGCGGTGCATCCAGCACATAGGTCAAATTACCAGCTGTGAGGACAATCCTCAAATTGCGGAACCAATCCGCGAAGTTGCTTCCATTGTTTTTCAACTTTTCTTTCTCAAGGAACGCATTAAAATTGATGGTAGGGGCTGCCATTGATCTACAACATATTTGCAATAGTTTAGACTAAGTTTATGACAAATTGAGTTCTAATTAATAAATTTTAATCTAGATGAACTCCCACTCAAAACAACATCCCTCACATTGTTTTAGTGATCACACGAACCAAATACACTACATCAACACCGATCATCACGAGAGTTGATATAGTTTCAATGGCGAACAATCATCATGTTCATCATATCTACTATATGATTCATGCTTTACCTTTCGGCGATCCGTGTTCCTGAGGCCATGTCTGTACATGCTAGGCTCGTCAAGATCAAACCTTAGCTACCGCATAAGCAAATCTGGCTTGCTTACGTTGTATTCACCCGCGGAATCAAAGACACCCGATCATCACGTGGTGCTTCGAAGCAGCAAGCTTTGGCAACGGTGCATACTAAGGGTGAACACTTTAGAACTTGAAATTTATGTGCATGAGGGATCATCTTATAATGCTACCGTCGTCTACTAAGCAATACAAGATGCATAAAGGATTAACATCACATGCAATTCATAATATGTGATATGATATGGCCTTTCTTCTTTGTGCTTCTGATCTCCATCTTTAAGCACGAACATGATCTCCATCATCACCGGCATAGCATCAAGGTCAATGACGCTTCTTCATGGTTGTCGTCCACCAGCTTCAACTATTACAACTATTTTGAACAGACACGCAGGTCTTAACAGAAATTAAAGACAACCATATGGCTCCTGCCGGTTGCCAACTTACAATAAGGAACATTGCATACATCAAATATAATCACAATCATGGCCATATCACATCACTGCACACCCCTGCAAAACAAAGTTAGACGCTTCTACTTTCTTTGCATATTTTACGTGGTTTGGGGCTTTCCATAAGTGTCGTTCTAACCTACGAACAAGAACCACAACATTGATACTAGCATTGTTGATTACCCGTTGTAAATTGGATCTTTACTATGCTAGGAGAAACAGGCACCCGCAAAGCCACTTATGCAATACGAGTTGCATGTCAAGCGTGGAGCAAGTCTCATGAACGATGTCATGTAAGGTTAGCCCGGGCCGCTTCATCCCAACATACCGCAAGATGCAAAGTACACAAAAAGCAATCTACAATGAAAGCATCAACGCCCACAATGACCATTGTGTTCTACTCGTGCAACAGATCTACATATAGACACGGCTCTGATACCACTGTAGGGGTTCGTAGCATGGAAAACAAAAATTTTCTATCGCATACAAACAAACAAGCCAAGATCTATCTACTAGATTGCAGCAACGAGTCGATGGAATAACTCACCCTCGAAGATTCCAAAGTGTTTAACGAGAGCAGATTCTCGTGGGTGATGTAGTCGTACTCTTTCCGATCTCAAGATCGCGTAGACGATCCTTCCGGCGCCACGTTCCGGCAGCGCTCCCGTAGTCGGTCACATGTTCGGTACTCGACGAAGACCTTCCTCTCCCTTGTTCCAGCAGGCAGCGGAGGTTGTAGCACTCTCCTCGTGATTCCGGCAGCACAACGGCGTGGTACCGGAGGTAGAGGGGAAATCCCGCAGGGCTTCGCCTTAAGCCGGTGCGAGTATGGTGGAGCTTATGAGAGAGGCTATGAGTGGTCTAGTAATTAGACACACCAATTAGAAGGCTCTAAACCAATTAGAAGGCTCTAAACCGCTGGCTAAAGCAATTAGAAGCTCTAAACCAAAACGGCTCTAAACCGGAGGTAGAAGATAGGAACTTGTGTGTCCTAGGAGGGGCAGCCCTGCCCCTCCCTTTATAGGTGGGAGGGCCGGCGGCCAAGGGGAGGAGTCCCTCCCCAAGTCGGCCTTGGGAGGTGCGCCGGCCAAGGGGAGGAACCCTCCTCCAACTCGGCCTCCACCAATCCTCCTCTCTTCCCACTTCCCAAAATTGCCGTTTGACTTTCAAACTAGCCGTTTGACTTTTCAATTTAGGATTTTAAATAAACCCTTTATTTTGGACAGCAAGAACACCTAGTACATGATGCAATCATTCCAACTTACAATGACACATTCATGTACCCTTCCCCCCCCCCCCCGGAGTGCCGGACATTCCGGGACCTTCTAGAATGTTCCCGATGAAAACACCGGAACCATTCCCGAACTCCGAAACGGGACTTTCCTTATATGAATCTTATTCTCCGGACCATTCCGGATCACCTCGTGATATCCCGGATCCCATCCGAGACTCCGAACAACATTCGGTCTCTTTCTCATAATACCATAACTACTCAAACAACATCGAATCCTTAAGTGTGTCTCCCTACGGTTCGTGAATTATGCGGACATGATCGAGACACTTCTCCGAACAATAACCAATAGAGGAATCTGGAAATTCATATGGCTCCCACATATTTCTACGATTACATTGCGATCGAATGAACCACTTACATACGATACCAATTTCCCTTTGTCTCACGATATGTTACTTATCCGAGGTTATGATCGTCGGTATCTCTGCATACCTAGTTCAACCTCGTTACTGATTAGTACTCTTTTCTCGTTCCCGTGATATGTGATCCCTTGTGACCCAGTCACATGCTTGCAAGCTAATTGGATGACATTTCACCGAGAGGGCCCAGAGAATATCTATCCGTCATATGGATGGACAAATCCCACTCTTGATCCATGTGTTTCAACCAATACTTTCCGAACACTCAATACCACCTTTATAGCCACCCTGTTACGGTGTGGTGTTTGATGACATCAAAGCATCCATCCGGTAAAGGTGATATGCATGATCTCATGGTCGAAGGAATTAGGTTACTATGTATCAGAAAGCATATAGCAATTGAACTATTGAAATGACTTGATCTTTATGCTACGCTTATCTATAGGAGTATGTCCACCATATCATTCTCCTAACGATATGATCTTGTTGTTAATAACATCTCAATGTTCATGATAGGGAAACCACAATCATCTATTAACCAACAAGCTAGTGAAGTATAGAGGCTATACTAGGGACTTCAATTTAAGTTTACAATTCACACAAGTATTAATGTTTCCTTGTTAATACTATTATAGCATGAATATAAACATTTATCATAAACACAAAGATATAATAATAACTATATTTATTATTGCCTCTAGGGCATATCTCCAACATTTCTGAGGTGTTCCAATGCTACACCCGGTGGAATTGCCTGTTGGGTTGATCCGAGCTTCGATAGCATGTCGGCAGCCTTGTTTTCCACTCGAGGTACATGATGAAATTCACACCCCTCAAAGTAACCGAATATCTTCTGCACATGAAACTTGTAAAGTGCCATGTTTGGATCCAGGGCGTCCCACACTCCGGACACTTGCTGCACCACCAAATGTGAGTCGCCAAAGCATATTATCCGACGTATGCCAATCTCTTTTGCCACTTTGAGCCCATGCACAAGAGCCTCGTACTCAGCGACATTGTTCGATGCCGCGAAATGGCTCTGCAATACGTATTTTAGTTGGTCCTTCTTTGGCGAGGTAAGAACAACCCCGACGCCTAATCTGGTTTTGGTTTTCGACCCGTCAAAGTGCATCTTCCAGTAGTTCGGATCTGGTGGCGGTGGTTCGTATTGTACCTCGGCCCAAACTACAAAAAAGTCCGCCACAGCTTGAGACTTGATTGCTTCTCTTCTGTCATATTGGGGCACATAAGGGGCTAACTCAATTGCCCATTTTGCAATTCTGCCACTCACATCCTTGTTACCATTATCTCGGACATGGGAGCTTCACATATCACTTTGATGGGGTGCTCCTCAAAGTAATGCTTTAACTTCTTTGCCGCCATATAGACACCATATGCCACCTTTTGAAAGTGCGGGTAGTTCTGTTTTGAGGCATACAATACCTCGCTCAAGTAATACACTGGCCTCTGCACCGACTTACCCTCTTCATTGCGCTCTACTACAATCACTGCACTTACAACTCGGTTGGTTGCGGCTATGTAGAGCAACATTGGCTCCTTCGACAGTGGAGAAGCTAACACTGGTGCAGTGGCCAGCATCTTTTTTAAGTGGGCAAAGGCTTCATCGGCCTGTGGTGTCCAAACGAATTTATCCAACTTTTTCATGAGTTGGTAGAGAGGCAATGCCTTTTCTCCCAACCGACATACAAACCGACTCAACGATGCTAGGCACCCAGTGAACTTCTGGACATCGTTAAGACACTTCGGCAGCTCCATTCGCTCAATGGCCCGAATCTTAGTTGGATTAACCTCGATACCTCGGCTGGAGACGAGAAATCCGAGTAATTTTCCAGCCGGGACACCGAAGGTACATTTTTCCGGGTTAAGCTTCATCCGGAACCTTCTCAAGTTCGCGAATGTCTGCCTGATGTCGTCAAGGAGCGTTTTGCTTTCCTTGGTCTTGATAACCACATCATCCACGTATACTTGTATGTTTTGACCTATTTGGTCATGCAAACATTTTGCATACATCTTTGGTACGTTGCACCTGCATTACGTAAACCGAACAACATAGTGCGATAGCAATAAGCCCCGTACGGGGTAATAAACGCAGTCTTTATTTGATCATCCGGGTTCAGAGGTATCTGGTGGAAACCAGAATATGCATCAATGAATGACAATAGTTCACATCCCGCGGTCGAGTCTATGACCTGATCTATCCTCGGCAGTGGAAATGGATCTTTTGGACATGCCTTGTTCAGGTTCGTGTAATCGATACACATACGCCAAACCACTGCCATGTTCGGATCATCCTTCTTTTTTTCTACCAGCACCGGATTAGAGAGCCAATCCGGATACAGTACTTCCATGATAAATCCTGCTGCTAGCAATCGAGCTATCTCGTCTCCAATGACCTTTCTCCTATCCTCGGCGAAGCGGCGGAGAGGTTGCTTCACCGGCCTTGCTCCGGGTCTTACGTTCAAAGAGTGCTCGGCCAAATCCCTCGGAACACCTTGCAAATCCTGTGTGGACCAAGCAAAAATGTCTCGATTCTCACGAAGGAAGTTGACGAGCTCGCTTTCCTATTTATCAGTTAACCCAGCACCAATTGTTACGGTGCGCTCCGGGAACATGTCATCAACTGGAACCTTCTTGGTATCCTTTGCGGCTTGGAATGAAACGCTACCATGTGGGTTACTCAACACCGACATATACTACTGCGCGGATTGAGCTAATGCCGCCACCTCTTGGATTTTTCTTTTCTCTTGCGCAATCACGGGTGACTCAGCTAGGTTAGACCCGGCTGAGGCACACTCAATGGAACGTCGGAAATCTCCAGCGATGGTAATCACTCCATTTGGCCCGGGCAACTTCATCTTCAGATAACTGATGTGGCAGCTTGCCATGAACTTGTTCAACGCTGGTCTTCCGAGTAATGCGTGATACGCACTTTCCAAGTTCACCACCTCAAACTCCAGATTCTCAGTTCGGCAGTTATCCCTTGTGCCGAATAGCACGTCGACCCGAACATTGCCTATGGGCTCACAAGAAATGCCTGGTACAATGCCGTGGAAAGTTGTCCTTGTAGCCTGGAGCATGTTCTCCGAGATACCCAACTTGCGCATTGTATCCGCATACATAATGTTAATGCTACTGCCATTGTCAATCAATACCTTGGAGAACCTCACATTGATGTTCGGTTCGATGAATGTCGGATCCAGCACTAGCGCATACGAGCCTGGACTCGGCATAAGCTTAGGATGATCTTTGATGTTCCAGGTGATTTCCTGGTCCGACCAAGGCATGTACCTCGTCACTGCTGGCATTACCGCATTGACCTCCATATGTCGGTGCTGCAAGCTCTTTCGATCTGTTTCCTTAATTGTGAACACACAATAGCTCTGGTGATGTTCTCTGTACTCATTTCTCCCCTCGCTTCCGGGGTACCTCTGATCCGGCTGGTGCTGATTTTCCACTTAAAGCACTGCATCCCTTCTCTCATTGTTGTCATACCTCGGCGGAGGCGGAGGCAACATTAGCTATTGCGTGTTCGCCCCGGAGAGCAATTGCTGCCGAGGTAACTCCTGCCGAGGTTGATCATTCCGGGGTGCCTGAGCATTCCCCGAACCACCTTGTTCTATCTTACGCATCCACACACATTGCCTCGTTGTGTGACCCGCCGGGCTATTCAGATTTGGCATGTGAAACTTACACGGCTGGTCCAACATCAACTCATAGGTATACCTCGGACTGTCTTTCTTTTCTTGCCACTGTTTCTTTTGCTCCGGGGTCCACGTTTTCTTGCCATCGTTTCTTGGAGTCCATTGCCCTCCTGTTTTCTGGCGTTGGTTGCTCCCTGCTCCGGGTTGACCTTGACTCACAGCTGCAACTTGTTGCGAACTGTAGCGATGATTCGGTCTATCATCTCTTCTTTTTCCTCTGTAATCGTTCCTCCGAGATGACCCAGCTTCGTCCGTCTGATAGTATTCCTGGTTTGACTCGTTTGACGCGAGTCTAGGTTGAGTCGGATCACCCAAAGCATACGAATCTGCAATCCGGATCATCTCTTCCAACGTAATTGGCATTTTCCTTTGCAACTTCATCCACAGCTCGCTGCCATATCTGCACCCTTGCGCAAACCATGCTATGGCTTGTGACTGTATGACACCCTCACACGAGTTTCGCACGGTGCACCACCGGGTCAGGAATTCACGGTCCGTCTCATTAGGTCTTTGCTTGCACATTGCTAGGGCCTGCGGCCTGTTCGGCCTTTGATATGTAATTGAGAAGTTGCTGATAAACATTTCTTCAAAATCTATCCAGCAGTTGATGCTTCCGGGTGGTAAATTATTCACCCATACTCTGGCTGGACCTTCCAACATCTGGGGTACGTATCGTACAGCCCATCTCAAGTTGCCAGTGGCAATTTTCACAGCCGTAGCATAGTTTATCAGCCAATCCTCCGGCTTGGTACTGCCGTCATACGTCTTCGTGCCTCTGGGCAACTAGAAGTTGGGTACCGGTGGCTCCTTCATGATCCGGGGTCCAAAGCACGCTGGACCCGGGGGACCTTGACATTCGATCTGTTCCGACCTATACAGGCGATCCAGTTTCAACCTGGCGTCATCCGGCATTAAATCCCTGCTTCCCAATCTTGACGCTATCACATGATAGTCCGGTCTCGGGTACCCCGCGTTTACCATCTCCGAATCACCGTCATTGTATCGGTTTTGCACTTGGGGCGCACCTTTCTGTTGCATACCTCGGCCGGCGCTTTGCTCTTGCCTTGGTATATTCCGCTGCTGCGGTTGTCCTGCTCCTGCGGAGTTTCGCTGTCCGGCATTGCCGTTGGCAGCGTTCCCTTGACCGGCATTGCCTTGGTCGTGGTTACCTCGGCCAGCTTCACCTCGGCTCACACTTCGTCGATCATCATTTTTCCGCGTTTCTTTTTCTTTTCCTGCATGCGTCGGGTCGTACGGGACGATCTGTTTGTTCCGTCTGGCTGAGGTTACTACCTCTTCTCTCCTTGGACCACCATGAGGTGACGACGCGGCTCCAGCGGATTTCTCCGGGTTACCCATCGCCGAATGGACGATTTTGGAAGCTCCAGCTCTCTCCGGGTTAGCTCTGAGTAGCTCTTCGTTCTGTCTGTTCGCGATCCGAACTAACTCGTTAACCCTATCTTGCTGTCTTTGACGGGCCTCACCCGTCAGACCCTCTAACTCGGATGCAGCCGCATCCGCTGCTCTGAGGTTCTTCGCCGGGGTACTATATTTCGGCAACCCCACAGACAAATAGTTTTCCGATCCCTCGGCTCCATCATCACCTTCTCTGTTCATCTCGCTCATGAGATTTCTCCCTTTTACTTTTACCGTATCAACTTTGTTTGCCTTTGCATACTCACGCAGCGTCATGTTCAGCGACTGTTGAGCCGCGGCTATTTTCTTTGCGCCCTCTAGTATCTTTTGCCTAGTTTCCTCTAGCTCGGCCTGTGCCTGAGCCGGATCTACCACTGCTGCTACCGGGTTTGCCAAGCTATCCACAGCTTCTCTCAGTATGCTCTCAGGCCTCTCTAGTGGAGGTCCTCTTCCTTTCCTCGGTGCCTTAGGTGTTACATCTAGGTCCGGTGTTGGGTCTTTGCTTGCGCCTACACCTGGCGCAGTCATCATCACTTTGCACGGTCCGGGGAGCGAGTGATACGCGCCCTGTGAACCACGCTAAGGGGTGGTTCCCCTGCCTCGACGACGCGCTGCGGGTGAACGCATGATACGTCCACCGCAACATAGACCTTGTGTGCTCCCAGCTTGACGAACAGGCCGTTGCACGGAAGTGGGCGCGTGCCGAAGCAACCAGCATTGTCGCTGACGAAGTCCAGCGCTCCAAAGCGCTGAACGAGCCCAGAGACGACGCGTTCGCCGGTGCCGATGAGGTTTCCCGTCCAGATCTTCACCCCTGCTAGCGCCGCTAGCCCCACGGTGGGCGCCAACTGTCGTGGTGGTGTCACGGCAGATGCCATGGATAGGCTAAAGGTGGGGACTAATGCACGCTAGGGGAATCCAGGGAGGGATAGTGGAGAGATTCTCCACACATAAGATTGTATTCCTTTCAAGTTTACAAGTGCTCCTAGAGCTGTATTGGCGAGAGCAGGAAGAAAAAGCTCTCTTACTCTCAACTATAGTTCACTCCTAGACCTTAGCTAAATCAGTATCGAATAAAGATCAACCCAACTTGAGCTCAACCCCTTCTACTGGAACCCTAGCCCCCCTTATATAGAGGGGGCTCGGTCTCTGCCTAGGGCATATGTGGAGGCATATTCCTAAGAATATGCCTCCTCTCAAAGTGGTAACCCGACCGGGGTGCTTTTTCCCCCGAGTCATACATGCTTTAGCTACGTGAGCCTCTGTGGCGCCTGCGTCAGCCGACACGGGCGTCGTCACCCTTGTCGGCTATGACCCGGTGGTCCTGCCCTTGCTTGCTTCGCTCATGCAGTGCGTACCGGGCCTTCTTTTTGACCAGAGAGATTCCTTCCTTCTCCCAGAAGCTAAATGGGACCCGGATCATGGTAGATCCGGCCACACCTGTTCCTGCATATAAGTTAGACAAGCACTTCCGACTTACTCCTTAAGTCGGCTGAGACAATGTTAGGCGACCCCCCTGGTCCGGGTTACTCCGTGATCCGGCCTGCCTTGAGGTGACTCGGCCAGCATCCGCTTTGACCCTGCCGAACCTCGGCTAACTCGGCCTTTATACCCCGGAGTGACCCTACCCGGGGGTATCCCCCAACACCTAGACCGCCTTGGTGTGAACCAATGAGTTGAAAGATTCATCAGGTGAGCTTGGCTTACTCGGAGGAGGTAGATTGTTGTCTGTCGACTCCTTAAGCCTCGCGAGCTCCTCCTGCATGCCAAATGACTGGGAGATTCTGTTTAATTCCCTGTCGCAGCTGTCTGACCTCTCGAAGTTTCCATTGATGGTGATAATGCCTTTGGGGCCTGGCATCTTCATCTGCAGGTAGGTGTAGTGTGGCACCACCATGAACCTCGCGAACGCGACACGTCCGAGGATGCAGTGGTATTACGAGGGCCAGTCGACCACTTCGAATTTGATGCATTCTTGCCGGAAGTTTGCTGGCGTGCCGAAGATGACATCCAAGATGATCTTCCCCAGGGGTATACGCCCTTCCCTGGGACGATGCCGTGGAATGTTGTGTTTGATGTTTCCAGGCATGACAGGGGGATTCGCATGGCGCGCAAGGTGCTTGCGAACATGAGGTTGATGCTGCTGCCACCGTCCATGAATACACAACTCATCTCGAAGCCTCCAATTTGTGCCTCGAGCACCAGGTGATAGTGACCAGGGCGAGGTACTTGAAACGGATGATCGTGTTTGTCTAAGGTAATGCAGGACTCGCACCCACTGAGGTACTTAGTGGTGGAGGGTGGAGAGTTCATCACCAGGTTGACTTGGCGAGTGATTGATTTTTGCACCTGATTTGATGGGCATCCTTTTTAGATCATTCCCATGTTTCCCAGTGCTCGCGGGTACTGCTCACCTTTGTTGTTCTGGACTGGCGCGGCCGTAGGTGCGGGTGGCCCGGGTGGTGGTGGTGGTGGCGCTCCGTGATCCACGGCACCGGGGGCAGCTCCGTAGCCTTGGTTTATCGCGTCGCGATTCATCTAGGCCAAGCCTTCGTGGAGCCTGAGGAACTCACGGAAGACCTTCAGAAGGTGACTGGATTTTTTCTTATCGTCGTGCTTGTCGATGTAGAAGTGTATGTTGCACGGTCAGGACAGTTTTTCCTGGATAGATGTTCGAGGTGCCTCATCGCGGGTACGGTCTTGCCATACTTGCGTGGTTTTCCCGCTGTCGTGGTATCCACCCCTACGATATCCGTTGTTGCGGTTGCTGTCGCCACGTTTGTCGGTGTAGCCAGTCGCGACCATGTCAACTTCCTCGCGGTCCTCATAACCACGCATCTGGAGTTTTCCTCGGTGATCGTGTCTGCGACCGAGGTCGTCATCATCATCTGAGTGGACGCAGTTTTTCACCGAGTCCTCTCCATCAGCCCACTTGTTCGCGATCTCCATCAGGTGGTCAATTGTTTTCGGCTTCGAGCGGCCCAGCTCCTCCCTAAGCTCTCTACGGCGTACGCCACCATTGAATTCATCGATTGCACGATCCTCGGAGATGTCCTCTGCAGAGTTTTTGATGATGGACCACCTCTAGATGTATGAGCATAGTGACTCGCCGCTCTTTTGGTAGCAACCTCTTAATTTTTCGATTGATGCAGGCCTCTTGTAAATGCCCTTGAAGTTTCACACGAAGCTATAGACCAGCTCGTCCTAGCTGCGGATCGATCCATGCAGGAGGTTGTTGAGCCACGCACGGGCGGCGTCTTGCAGTTGTAGCTAGAGGCATTGCATGGCCGTGCTCGTGGTTCCGTCATGCAGCCTGACGGAGGAGATATGATCCTCCAGCCAGTTCTTCGGGTCTTGGAGGCTGTCGAATTTTGGGTTCTCTGATGGGAATTTGAACCCTTTTGGCATTCGCTTTTGCTGTTTGGCTCTGCTAAAGCAGCTGGCGCCACAGAGCTCTATCCCGTCATCTTCCGAGTCAGTTGACCGGGCGCGCCTTGCACGCATCTTGTCGACTTTGCGCTGCGTGATGTCATCGCGTGCATCATAGTCGTAGTCGTGTCGCCGTGAGCAGCGTCGCCACGAAAAGTCATGGTCATCATCACTGGAGGAGGAGGAAGAGTAGCGTTTGGCTAGAGCCTTGCTTTTCCTCGGCTCTATCGCTGGATCCTTGGTGAGCGCAGCTTTGACTAGTCCCAGGCCAGCGATTGTAGATCGGTGCATGGTGGACCGTGGGTCCCCAGCTGGCGGCTAGTTGTTCAGCATGTACATATTGGCTGTTGTCACTGCTGCCTGCGATGTTTTCGGGAGTACGTTGCCCCGCGTATCCACCGTCATGAACGAGAAGTCAAGGGCTCAAGTGGCCTCTTCTCGCTCCCTATAGGTGAGGTGAGCTAGTCGACAGCGTCTTCTGGCTGCTTCTTGGTCGTTGACTCTGGAGGAGGATCCTCCGATAAAAGAGAGCTAAGCTCGACGGAGGCTCTACTCGTCCGCTGCCCTCCTGCGCTCGTCGAGCTAGGCAATTACTTGATGATGGCGCCTGATTTCCTCCTTGAGAAGCCAGTGATAACCCATCAGCATGTCTTGCGATGAGTTGGGTGGTATGGGATGGCCCCGTAGGGCCTCCCTGCAGCGGGCCCACTCAGCGTCGTTGAGCTTGATCAGTACGCGCTCTCAGCTATTTTCAGTCGTCGAGAGGTTCGGCTGATCCTCTAGGATGGGTCTGTCACCAGGGGGCGGCCTTCTGGCACGTTGTTGGTGGGGGCTCCATTAGAGGGTCCACCATTTGTGACTGGGATACCACTCACTACAAGAAAAGTTGGCTTTTACAACGGACGATTTTCGTGGTTGAAGGCCCTTTTCGTGGCTAAAAAGTCTTCTACGACGGATGCCCATCGTGGTAAAAGCTCCGTCACAAAAGAATCTACCACGATTTTTTTCCTGACCGTGACGGATCGCACCCTTTAGCCACGAAAACTTGTTCCGTCGTAGATCTGTTCACCAGCTGCGTTGACTGCTGACGTCATGCAAAATGCCATGTGGCAAACACCGTTAACGACCAGTTACCGCCGTTAACGGCCACGGAAACCGTGTTAGAAGCCAGGCCCAGCCAAGGCCTACTCACAATTAAGTGGGCCGGCCCATCAAGAGATCCCAATAAGATTACGGCCCTTTACTGTTTCGTCTAACACTGTTTGAAATGGGCACAAAGATGTGGCTAGCAGTAGCCCGGGAATATCAGGCCCATTATTGTTTTGGACTACAAAAGCCCATAGTTTTTGAACACTGTGCGGCTCGTTAACAGTCTGTGACAAGTAGGCCCGATACTGTTAAAGCCCACTTTCAGCCCGTCACTGTTCTCATAGCTCGTCATGGGCTGCCTACAAACGGCCCACTTTGGAGAAGGTCCGATATTGTTCTGGCCTTTTACTATTCTGGCTCGTTACTGTTCTAGCCATCTACTATTCATGTCAGTTACTGTTGTGGCCCTTTACTGTTTAGGCCCGTTATTGTGCTTACTGTCGCTGTTCTGGCCTGCTACTATTCAGGCCTGCTACTGTTCTGGCCTGTTTGCTTTTTTGGTCTGTTACTGTTCTGCCTTGTTATTGTGTTGGGTTACTACTATTTTGGTCTGCTGGTGTTTTGGCCTGCTACTGTTTTGGCTTGTTACTGTTCTGGCCTGTTACTGTTCTGGCATGCTACTGTTTTGGCCTGCTACTGCTTTGCATGTTACTGTTTTGGCCTGTTACTGTTTTGGCATGTTACTATTTTGGTATGTTACTGTTTTGTCCTATTACTGTTCTACCCAGTTGCCGTTACTGTTTTGGTAATTCTGAAGGCCATGCAAATATCATAAAAGGAGTATAATTAGCGATCATCTTTTACTGTTCATGGAAGGCGCAATAAAAGAAGGGCAAATAACAAAACCCTATACAGTTACCTGATCGACCTGGCTGGCGCAGTTATGGTACCGCCATTCATGGACGGCGTCAACTAAATGCCTACATGGCCTATGCCAGTTATCTAGATATTACATCAGCTGCAAACTTCTTAAAAATATTACATAATATGACAAAACGGAAAGAAAATTCAGCATTTTAGTTGCCAATCAAGTTGATAGCAGAGTCCTCAATTTTCTTTCTCAATCCATCAACTGTATCTCCCTTTGAATGTGACAGCTACATTGGAAAACCACCTTGAGACGTGATCTTGCAGTCCCCTCTTTGGTGGCATTAGCAATAATTGCAGTCTGAAACTAACTAATAACAAGTTAATACATCAATGAAGACAAACTACTCATAACTAAGAATGAACCAGATAGAAATTATAACTGCATAATACGAACATGTAGAGCAGGAATGCAAACCATGAATTAACTATATAGTAGAGGATAGTTATGTCGTTGCCTAGGATGAACCAGAGCTAGATACGAGATATAATAGTGTGGCTTGTGAACCTGTAGAATAGGACAAACAAACATTAGACAAGTATGACAACAATGAACTGAGCAATCAAACAAAGTGTTTCTTAGAATTTCAGTATAAACTAGCCAGGTCATTTTAGCAAATATATATGGAAGCGGTGGTATCTCCTGGAACGCAAGAGTCGTTGGGTGACTCAAAATTTGCGGTGAGCGACACAATGGCATGCAGTTACTGTCGTAGCTAAGCATGAACCACATAGAAATTATAACCACAGCATACCATAACTTGTGAGCAGGAATGTAAAACACGAATGAACTATATAGTAAAGAATAATTATGCTGTTGATTAGGACGAACCAGCACCGGATACAGAAAATATATAATGGCATCACTGGTGGACCTGTAGGCTGTGCAAACCAACATGTTCAGTGTTTCCTTTTTGATATCTACGCAAAGAAAAAGAAATTAGTCAGTGTTGCAGCTTTTGAAGAACCAGATGGCAACAACAAAATTATAATCGAACTAGTACGAAGAGTTTGAACGGGTACTATAGGATAGCAGAACGATGCCAGGGAGGAAATAATAGCAGGAACTTAGCTTAGGAATAATGAGATAAAGTCAGTAACTATGGAGCAGAGAATCCACACTAATATTTTCCACTGACATTACATTTTGCAAGAACTACACAATAGCAGGCAATTACTGGTGTACGGAGCAGCTAAGATAAGAACATGTGCATGACAATATAACAGACATGTGCATGACTTGAAATTTGTAGAGCAGCGAATGCAAACCAACATGTCTAATGACATTCTATGTACTAGCACGAAGAATAGGCGTGCCCAGTGACTTGCATGTACTAGCACGATTACAAAAATTCAGTTCACTCTGACATGCTTGAACCTGCTATACCGCTGACAAAACAAAAACAGGTTGGAGATTTGGTTACCTTGGTCAGAGAGGCGTCTAAGCATCATCGGTACCGTGCGAGTGACATCCAGGTCATCGAGGGTGCTGCGATTGCGGTGGCTGTTGGCGTCGGGGAAGCAGATCTTGGGTGGTCGATGCCGGTGCAATCAACGGCGACAACCGTGTAGCTGGTCTGGAGAAGTGGACATGGAACTTGTTGAACTAGATCCTGTCTAGTGGACAACGGTGAAGCTGCTCCAGTACGGTTGGGTAGCTTTCGGCGGCGGGGAAGCAGAGCATGGGCGGTCGACGATGCCATAGGCACGGTCAGTGAGACCACAACTCTGGTGGAGTGGCAGAGAGACCCGGTGAACTAGATCCGATGGGTGGGCGTCGATGAAGCGGCTCCGGCAGCCGTGGAATTGCTGTCGAGCGGTGCGCGCGGTGGTCGTGGAGGTGAGGGCGTGGGAGAGAAGCCTGGGATTTTGGGAGGGTCAGCTGGAAAAACTGCATGAATCGGGACTATGGAGGTGAACATAAAAATAATTACAATCGTGCCCCCAAGCTACCGACTTTAGCGTGCCATAGGGTGTCGAAACAATGGGTAGAAAGGGAATTTTAACGTCAAAAGTTTTTGAAACGGAGGGGCGCGAAATGCTTCAAAGTCGGTCTCTGCTTTTGCCGCTCGATTGAGATTTTGAATTTGGCTAATAATAGAAAAATGGTAATCCCTCGGTGGGAGATTTTGCCTCAAAGTTTTTGAAACTTTGGGGTGGGAAATGCTTCAAGGTCGGTCTGTGATTTTGCCGCTCGACCAAGATTTTGAATTTGGCTAGTGGACAAATAATAATAATAGAAAAATGATTCTCCATGGTGGGAGATTTTGCCTCAAAGTTTTTGAAACGGCGAGGCGGGAAATGCTTCAAGGTTGGTGTGTGAATTTGCTGCCCGATTGAGATTTTGAATTTGGCTACCGGACAAATAATAATACTGTAAATAGAAAAATGGTACTCCACGATGGGATATTTTGCCTCAAAGTCTTTGAAACGGTGGGGCAGGAAATTCTCAAGGTCGGTGTGTGTTTTCCCCCTCGGTAGAGATTTTGAATATGGCTACAGGACAAATAATAATAATAGAAAAAGGTACTCCCCAGTCGGAGATTTTGTTCAAAGTTTTTGAAACGGTGGGGCGGGAAATGCTTCAAGGTCGGTGTGTGATTTTGCCGCTCGATTGAGATTTTGAATTTGGCAAGAGTCCAAGTAATACTAGAAAAATGGTACTCCATCGGTGGGAGATTTTGGCTGAAAATGTTTGAAACGGAGGGGCGCGAAATGCATATGAGTCGGTTGGGATTTTGCCGCTCGATTTTACGATTTTGAATTTGGCTAGCGGCAAAGTAACAATAGAAAAAGATAGTTGTAGACTAGTACGCTATCTGGTCAGGAATTGAAGGCCGAGAGTCACATCAACTGACCATCCATTACATAATTGCGCAGAACATTGGTAAATTTTGCCGCTCAACTGAGATTTTCAATTTGGCTAGAGTACAAATAATAATTTGAAAAAAATGCTTCTCCCTATTTTTAGAAATAAAAAAATATTCCCATAGAAAATAATGTTGACTCCATCTGCGAAATTGTTTGGGCTGTAGCTTTTTACCCTCAATTAAGATTTTGAATTTGGCTATAGTCCTAGTAACAGAATTTACGAGCGAACCCCACCACCCAACCCAGCAATTTCACAATCGCCATTGGTCATCAGTACGATAGGTCAATCGGAATTTCGCAGTATATGAAAGATTAAACATGGGGACCAAATATTTCGTGTAGGCGAGAGCTTTTTCCTATCGATTCAGAATTTGAATTTGGTGACAGTCCAATTAATAACTGCTAGTAGACCGTACTTCCCTCTGTTCACGAATCCAAGGCCTGGTCACATCAACTGATCATCCAGGACCTTTCTCAGTAGCCTTTTTTTGGACGGAGGGGTAGAAAATTGGATACCATGATCTCGGATTCAAAAATATTACGGGGGACGACGGGAGGATATGCGGCTCCAGTACGGTTTTGAATGTGACTACTCCAAGTAACAGAACAGAAAAATTGTATAAGGTCTTTGTTGCGGGTCGTACTCCATATGTTCATCAGTCCATCCAGACATGAAAGAAAATGTTGAGCTCCGATTCAAAAATGTATTTCCATTTATCACATGACGCGTATTAATATGGTGTGCAACAAAGGGCTAAGGCATTGTTTTGAGAACCTAAACCTCATGATCAATGATCCAGACAGCAGCAGTAGTAACATAATGTATTGTATCACACTAGTACATATTGGTGCATCTGCCATACAAATTAAAGACATGTCGCAACAAGGAAACAACCCAAGTTCATAACAACTGCAGACTAGTGCACTAACAAATACTTTCAGCTTTAGGTTCCATTTCATGACAAAGGGACTGACCTCAGCTGTTAGTGCTCAACCACAAATACTGAGCATCTTCATGACTTTCTTCTTATTTTCTATGGAGTGCTCTAGCCGAATTAAAAAAATTCTAACTTTGCGATCAAACGTTCATTATATACACTTAGGGCAGATGATAACGATTGTTCAGCTTGGAGTTGTTCCGCTAGAACTTGAATATGCAAAGAAATGGCCTTGGAGTTGGACTTGAACTTGGACTTGGAATTTGACGAGCTCGCTGGGAACCCAGCATTACACAGCAACATATTCTTGGCTATAGCACCGCGTTGTAGTACCTTGGAAAATAAATCCACACATTCTTTTGGAGTTTTTACTGAACAGTCTTTCCCAGGATTTGCCAGCTCCTCTTTCAATTCAGCCTAGAAAGTTTTTAGTTGATAGACATGTGTAAGAGAAGTGAAGTTACTACAGAGAAAGATGCAGATAGGTTTAACATGTGCATGAACTACTATAATTGGCAGTGCTGATAACACATCTTATACACTTTAGTAAAAAGATATTTTTGTCGTGTATCTTTTTTTGATGTCATTTACTAACAAGACTATAAATGTGGCTTCCTGTCTAAACACTATGAGGTGCATGATATGCCAACTGTTTGTACAATTCATAACTGAAATTGACTTTAGTTGCAAATTATGAAGAAAAATGAAAACAAAACTGAGAAGCAGTCCAAGCAAGGTTGCATATCAAACTTATACGTACAAATCACTGCAAGTGCAACATCACAAAATGCAGAGAAGATTTACAATAAATTTCTTTACAATGACACCATATCTATCCGTCTGGCATCCCTCAAATTTCTCTAGCATACTCAACTGTTTTTTGGATCCCCATTAGACTTCGTCTGCATTTGGACAGGCGAAAATAAATTGCATCACATGGTGGAAACAGAGGTTGAAAGATAAGATGCATACATATTCCACAACATCAATTACATACTTATTTCAAATATACAGTACAGAACAATAGGTCCTTACCAATTGGTAGAGGTGCCCAATTATGCCGCGGGATCCGATGTGACTTAGTAGTCGTACTTTATTACGGCTAGAACAGTTCCTTTGAGCGATGGCCTACAAAATGAGACTTGTAAAACACATGCATAAATACGAATTGACAATGCGATCTAATCTCAGTCTTCTCAAAGCATACCTCATTCTTTTGATCAAGCCAGTGGTGGAGAAGATCACTCCACTGATCGTTAGTCATGTGATCCACAGGAGACGTTCTTGTAACATCCTTAAAACACTTGCCAGAGAAGTGTTGCTTCTTTAGCCTGTGGTGCTGTTGGCACAAACATGCGGAGAATATGCTTTTGAGAATAACCTTTACTTCCTCTCTATTGTCATCGAACATGAAAAATCTCTGTAGACAACAATGAGGAGCATATATAACAAACAGCAAGCTAAGAAGACAAGAGACAGAGCAATGGAGTATGTCCAAGAGATAGAGGACTTACATGTAACTTTTTTAGTAAACCTTCAAAATGCTCAGGGGTATTTCGGTGGTGTTTCCATGAGGGCAAGATGGGAATATCATTTCTCACGAAAATGCCTGTGATCGATGCAATATAAGCAGATTCATGTGGATCCAGTGGCCTTCTGAATCCTGCTATAGATGTGATCGGAAGTCTTGATTTAGTTATTTCAAGCATTTGCTCAAGATTTTTTCCCATCGTCGGCCCCCTTATTAATCTTCGTCGTAGTGTAACTAAAAAAATTTACATCAAAATATGAATGTATACATATTACATATAAAAGGGCATGCTACTACTAGTCTCTGAACATATAACAAATTTGGTGTCAAGATCATTTGCAAGGGAGTAATATGTCTCTGTCAGTACTAAAGGTCGTTGGTAGATCATAACCAGTTCGTTGATGAGAACCTGCTGTAGAAACTGGTTCTGCTGCCAATTCTTCCTGGGTAACTGGATGGGCTACTAGCGGTTGTGGGATGTGTAGTTTTCAATTTGCAGCCATCAGTGCAACTGGACCAATTGGTGCGGGATTAGGACGAAACTTTTTATGCTGATGTTTTGCATTATTGTCTTTTTTGGCCTGGTTGTCATTTTCAACTAGATTAAGTAGATTCTGAGACCTTGTTCTGACTCCATTTCCTACATTGGAAGCAAATAGCTTTTCAGATTTATCATGGAATCGTGTGAAAAAATAAGAAATTATTAGGAGTTCTTCTAGAGGTTGACGGCTCGAAAAAGAATGATTCCCCATCACAACTCTAGTACAGTACTTCCGCTATGAGTACTCTAATCATATGTAACCCTGAGTGAGAAGAAAACACATGAAGTTCCAATACAATCGACTAGCCTGTAGGCTTGACTATAGTACTGATAACATAACTAGCAGGGTCTGCTTGGTTATACTCTAAACAAGGAGCCATGACATACTAATTCGACTTAGGGCGTCAGCTAAAGTTGACGTATACCAGTTGTGCTATCTATAAACCTGTACGCCCCAACTAGAATCATTTTAGGAGATATTCCACAGATGTCAGAGGAGCTTCATAACGATGGTAATGAAGGCTCTAGCAAACTTTAGTAACGATCGAATATATGAGCAAGATGCAGTACACTACAACAAACGACGAAGTACTTTTGATAGTAATAAGGTGCATAACGAAAGTTAGCATAAAGTATGCAACAACATTCGTATGGGGAGGATACGAGTTTATGCTTCACGTTGGTGCGGTCGAACACGAGGGCGCGTCTTTTGCCCATCTCTCCGGTGTCGGAGACCAGGGAGTTCGTGAAGTTGATGGGACTGTGCAGCGACCGTACCGTGTTTGCCGGAGACACTGTGCACGCTCCAGCGCGGTGGTCGTTGGCGTGGGGAAGCCGCTCCGTCTTTCTAAACAAGGGAGTGGTGCCTTCGGTCACAACAGTACCTGGTGAGGAGGCAGTGGTGGTGGGGAGGGACGGCGGTGCGAGGCCATGTTCGTGGTAGATGCTCCGGCTCTGAGGTCGAGTGAGAGATGTGGGATATGGAGTGTTTTATATGTATCACAAGAGCGCCGGTGGTAGGTTCGAAACTTTTGAATTGCGTCGCGCCGGGTAGTTCAAAGAAAAACCGGCCAATGTCATTCAAATTTTGGTGATCTCAGTTTAGAACAAGATGAACCCGCCAAAAAAATTGGCGATCTCTACTCTATGATTATTGCTACACTAGCCAGAAGCCGAGCTAGAGGAAGTGCATCGAATGCGATGGGAGGTATGAATGCACCAGCAGCCTTTCCCAGGTGCAGACTCCATGTAGTCCCTAGTGCGAAAAGCTATGCGCAGTCACGAGCAGGGCCTCTGCTTCAAGCACTCCTACTCTAGGGTCCATTTGATTCAAAGGATTTGCCTAGGAATTTTGTATACTACCTCCATTCCGGTTCATTAGACAAATACGTACTCGAAGAAAATAATTTGACCATAAATTTGGTCACCAATTAATGAATTGTATGTCACAAAAATTGTACCATTGGAATCGTCTTTCGACTATATATAAATTGGTTAAAAATTATTAAATATAATTATATATTATTGACCAGATTTACGGTCAAACTATGTTCTTAAAGTAAGTATTTGCATAATAATTTGCATGTGAGATATGTGCTTTCTCTTGTGAGACCTTTAACTTTGTTCACATGGTTGGTGTTTGTATCAACCTTATCTGATCCATAAACTGTACTCGGTACTTGGTTTTTAATAAAAGCGATTTGTGCATCCTTTGAGTGCAGAGGCTGCGGTATCCCCATTTCCAAAAAACAAACATGAGACTCAAATAAAAGACTATCATGTCATCTCTAGCTATGAGATGGAAAGTAAGACATGTCATGACTTATAAAATTATAATAGGTAAAGCTCAAAAGACTATTAAAGAATTTTGAGCCACATCATATCCATAAATTATTAGGTGTATACTTGGTTCTTGGTACATAATAATACTCAAAAAAATTGTAACATGCTTATAGAAATGACAAAGAAGATTCTAGAATGGCGGAGAATTGTGTTTTGAAGTTTCAGCATAGCGTTCATTGTGCTAAAGACTATCCATTGAATCTTCTAGATGCTAGAATGGTAAAGATCCAGAGGTTTGCGATTTGCCAGTCTTCATCCAGCGGTCAACCTTCAAAGTTATTCGTACACTATATAGTAGTAATAAGATAAGATAAGATAAGAAAGTTCGACCTAGTTTCACGACATCGTTTCCTTTTTCTATAGTTTCCTTTTTCTTTTTACGACGGACTCGCTGCAGTTGAGTCGGTCCAAGAAATACCACATATTTTCTAGGCGTGTGCCAGGGCACAAGGGGCACAATCGTTGTCACATAAAAACTAATACACACGTTTTTTCATTTTTCATAGATTTGTTACATTTTTCCGTAACAGGGTGACAAATTGTCGGTAAGACCATTGATAGAATATCCATTCATCATCTTGTTCTTGCTACTCTCATTTTTTTACTCATATATGTACCTCTCTCCCCTCTTTATTAGATCCTAGGTACTCCCTCTATTCCAAAATATAAGATGTTTTAGCTTTTGTGAAATCGAATATATCTAGACATCTTTTAATGTGTAGGCCTCTCTCCTCAGGAGAGAATTATCCCACCAGGTTGACACTATGCAGAATAAAGGCCATGTCTGTAGCTAATGCATAATCCTACTCCCTTCGTATCAAAATAGATGTCACAAGTTATTCAAAAATTGGAAGAATCTATATACTACTACTAAATAACTAAATAGTGTTTTATAATTGTTGACCAAATAGCACACATCAAGTTAAAGGTCGAATTAATTTGACAAAATCACCCGAAACTCTTTTAAATGGCTATAAAAGTGGTTATCCCTTCAATGTATAAATTGTGGAGAGAGTGTACATATGTTCAGGAGGGATCCCCAGCAGTTACCTCTTCATTCCCCTGTAAGCATTGGCACAATGATTATACTACACTGCAGCTGTACAGAGACAAAGTTAGGATCCTGATCTAAAGTGACCATCAATGGGATATCGGTGCCACTGCCATCAGCAGGACCAAAACCGAAGATGGCGGAAGAATGGAGGCTCTTTTTTTGGAGTAAAGAAGAATGGAGGCTTTGAGCAAGTGAAGTTGGTGAGATGCAGCATGACAACGACGGAAAGGTAGCTACCGCTCTACATGGAAGCGATAATAACTACTAATTACTACTATAGAACAGTAGGAAAGATAATCACACCCAAAATTGGCTCCGGCAACATTGTGGCTGGTGATGCTGATGCATATCACATTCACCAAATAACCAAATATTTTACCAGCAAGTACACGATCATACATTCATACTAGTAATAAAGGTTTTTCAATTTACTTCCGCAATATTGCAATCTATATATCCGATCATCAACTAGTCCCTCTGTTCCATAATATATAAGCCTTTTTTGTAAGCTGTTTTAGCTCTGTAAATAGGCTTATATTGTGAATATAGATGGAGTACTAACTAAGGTCTTCCACGTGCCGGCTCATTGATGGAGATCGACGATAGTTTCACACTTCAGCTTTGCCAGCTCGGCCAGGAGTTTGTCCCTATGGTCCTCGAGGTCCTGGATTTGTTCGAAGCTTATGCCCAGCATCTCCATCATGCCGATGTTCCGCCGCTTCAGCTCGTCACGCTTAATCAAGTATTCCATGGCGATATTCCTGAGGAGGATACGCCCGACCTTGTCAGCGGCGAGTTTGGAGTAAAGTCTAGTGCACTCGTTGACGAGGGTGCTTCTGTCCACTATCTTGACGCAGAAATCGCCCATCACCTTTTTCACCATAAACTCGATCTCGAAGCCAATATTCTGAAAGATGAACAGGGAGCCTAAATTCAGAAGTGTACCCAGATAACTATCAAGGAAGAGAGACACGGAATCACAATTCGAATGATTTCTTACCTTGTGGCTGTACCGATCGGCCTCCATCGGTGATGGTGAAGATGATTCTGCAGCCAGGAGTGCCGCGAGAATGCGAAGTCCGCCTGACCTAAAACAACATTGATAATAAATGTACTAATAGGAAATGAGCGAATCAAGAAACGGTCAAATACATGGAAAGTTGCCCAAGCACGAAGATTTACCTGAAGGTGTCAGTCTCCATCGGTGACGGTGAAGAGATTCTGTAGGCAGGAGTGCTGATGGAATTCGAAGACCGCCCAACCTAAAAACACCATTGAGGAAGAACGTGCTTTTTTAGGTAAACGAGAAATCAAGAAACGGTTAAAGACATGGAAAGTTGCGCAAGAACGGAGATTTACCTGAAGGTATCTGTCCCTGGTTGCGGCGGCTTTGAAGAACCTTGAGTTGAAGACCTCACGCCTGCAGCCGAGGGATTCGACTAGGACCCTTTGATTGTCGCATCGCCTAGTACCGGTAGCAACATAATGGCAGAATGGAAAGCCGACTTCTTCTCTTCCGCCAGCTTCGCCATCATGGCACGAGCCCTTCTATGGCGGGACTTGTTCCCAGTCATGTGGGTGAAATAGCACAACAAAAAGGAATGAAAACAAGCAAAGCAATCTGGCAGAGAAGAGATAAACTCGCGAAGAGGAGGAGGAAGAAGGTCGAGGCCATGAGAGGTGGCCTCCTGGTCTCCACGCGAGTAAAAAACCCATTTCCATTCAGATATAGTACTTGACGTAGAAATCAAAGAGACAGCCATAAGCAGTTGTCACCCCCAGCATGGTCTAGACATCCACTATAAAGTTAAACGTGCCTTGCACAGGATAGGTGAAGCTCAAAAAATAATTTTAATTTCGAGCCACGTCCATAAAGTATCGGGTGTATATTTGGTTCTTCTACTTTGTACTGTATCATGTAGAAATCAACCTAGCTACTCCTACCTAATACTCCACGTGTTCTAGAGAAGATTCTAAAATTATTGAAAAGTGTGTTTTGAGATTTGTGCATAGCATTCATTGTACTGAAGACTAACAATAGAATCTTCTAGATGATGATCCCTCGTTCACAAGTACTATAAGACATTTTACCTTTGTAAAACGAATGTATCTAGATGTCGGCCTATAGACTAAAAGACATCTAGATACATTTGTTTCACAAAGCTAAAATGTATTATATTTCTAGACGAGGGGAGTAGAATGTGGACAGAAGATCCAACGGTTAATTAGCAATATTTGGATTCACGAGTCTAGATCCAACGGTCAAAGTTCAAAGTTATTTGTATTGTACACTATACAGCGTTATCTTCTTTTCTTCTACTACTATAAAAGAGCAGTTTTTAATTGGATCCATAGCACAAATCCTGACCGTTGGGATGTTAGATCCAATAATGGTTCAGAGCAGCTGGATTCATGTCGAACAGCTAGTACTTACCTAGAGAAAACTCCACCATGTTCTAGAACCATCATGTCAACACCCCCCCCCCTCCTAAATTTCATAGCAGAGTAACCTATATTCTAAATATGTGTAGATAGTTATTATTAGTAGCACCAATCCTGACGATTGGGCTGTTAGATCCAATGGTTCAGAGCAGCTGGATTCGTGTTGAACAGTACCCATAGATCATACTCCACCATGTAACCCCCCTCCCCCCTAAAAAAATTATCATAGCATAGTAGATTGTATTCTCAATGTGTGTAGATAGTTATTATTAATAGAATTAATGTACTCCCTCCGACCCATATTAGTTGACTTGGATTTATCTAGATTCGGATGTATCTAGTACTAAAATATGTCTAGATACATCCGAATCTAGACAAATTCGAGTCAACTAATATGGGTCGGAGGGAGTATGCCTTTTTCTCTAACAGGACTATTGGTTAATAATAAAAACTTAATGTTTGCTAAATCACATTTCATTCAGCATATACATGTGCGGCTCATGTCTTTTACTAGAAGACTTAATGTATGGCTTATTTCTCTAACAAGACTATTGTTTAATAATAACAACTTAATGTTTGCTAAATCACATTTCATACAGTATATATGTGTGGCTCATGCCTTTTACTATTAGACTTAATGTATGCCTTTTTTATCTAACAAGACTATTGGTTAATAATAAAAACTTAATGTTTGCTAAATTACATTTCATAAAATATATAAGTGTGTGGCACGTGCCTTTTACTAGTCCATTCTAGCTAGCATCTAAATAGAATATACACTATGGATACTACATTATTTTACCCACTATAGTGTATGAATAACTTAGAATTTTGACCGTTGGATCAAGATTCGCGAATCCCAACATTGCCAATCGGTTGGATCTTCTTTTCCATTCTGGCATCTAGTAGATACAATTGATAGTCTTTCTTATCGTATCTTACCACTATATTTTTTGCGAATAACTTTTATTATTGATCGGTTGGCCGGATCAAAACTCGCGAATCCCAACATTGCCAGCCATTGGATCTACTGTTCCATTGTAGCATCATCTCTAAAAAATACTATTGTTTATCTTATCTTATCTTACCACTATACAGTGTACGAATAACTTCGAATATATTGATCGTTGGATCAAGACTCGTGAATCCCAACATTGCTAGTCATTGGATCTTCCTTTCCATTCTACTAGCTAGCATCTCTACTAGAATATATTATGGATAGTATGTCTTTAGCACATGAGTGCAATGCACAAACCTCAAAAAACACTACTCCATCATTCTACTCCCTTTGATCCAAATTATTGTTTTCAGATTTGTCTAGATTCGGATGTATCTAACACTAAAACATGACTAGATACAACCGAATCTAGACAAATCTGAGAACAATAATTTGGATCGGAGGGAGTAGAATAATCTTCTGAGGTGTATATTTCGTTCTTGTACTTTGCATATCATGTAGAAGTCAACGATTATTAGCTACCTAAAACTTTAAAATTTTGGCAACATGGTCTAGAGAAACGAGGGATAAGATTCTATAATGATGGAGAAGTGTGTTTTGAATTTTGTGCATAGCATTCATTGTGATGAAGACTATCAATAGAATCTTCTAGATGCTAGAATGGAAAAGAAGATCCAATGTCTGGAAATGTTTGGATTTGCTAGTCTTAATCCAACTGTCAATATTCAAAGTTGTTCGTACACTATATAGTGGTAAGATCATGTAGAAGTCAACGATTATTAGCTATCTACTAAAACATGAAATTTTCAGTAACACATGGTCTAGAGAAACGAGCTAGGGAGAAGACTCTAGAATGATGGAGAAGTGTGTTTTGAGTTTTGTGCATAGCATTCATTGTGATGAAGACTATCGAGACCGTTCAAAAAATAGAATCTTCTAGATCCTAGAATGGAAAAGAAGATCCAACGGCTAGAAATGTTGGGATTCACGAGTCTTGATCCAACGGTCAATGTTCAAAGTTATTCGTACACTATATAGTGGTAAGATAAGATAAGATAAAATAAAATAAGATAAGAATAGAGCAGTTTTGAATTGGATCCATAGCACCAATCCTAACCATTGGGCTGTTAGATCAATGGTTCAAAGCAGCTAGATTCGTGTTGAATAGTACCTAGAGAAAACTCCGACATGTTCTAGAACCATCATGTCACCACCCCCAAAATTTCATAGCACATTAGGTTTTCTTCTCTCTACTACTACTAGTAAGTCGCACGTGAGGCTCAGATAATAGACGTCTGACATATCATCACTATATAAAATTATAATAGGTAAAGTGGAAAAATATAAATTTGATCAACATCTATAAAGTATGGGTGCATTGTTGGTTCTTCTACTTTGTATCATCATGTGTAGAAGTCAAAGATTATTAGCTACCTAACACTTGAAATTTTTGGTAACATGGTCTAGAGAAACAAGGGAGAGGATTCTAGTATGATGGAGAAGTGTGTTTTGAGAGGTTTATGCATAGTGCATTCATCGTGTTCAAGACTATCAATAGAATCTGCTAGATGCTAAGGAAAAGAAGATCCAATAATGGCTGGAAATGTTCGGATTCATGAGTCTCGATCCAACGGTCAATATTCAAAGTTACTCGTACACTATATAGTGGTAAGATAAGATAAGATAGTGGAGCAGTTTTGAATGAATTGGATCCATAGCACCAATCCTGACCATTGGGTCGTTAGATCCAATGGTTCAGAGTAGCTTGATTCGTGTCGAATAGTATCAACCTAGAGCAAACTCCACCATGTTCTAGAACCATCATGTCACCACCCAAAAAATTTCATAGCATAGTAGGCTGTATTCTCATTATGTGTAGATAGTTATTATTAATAGACTTAAAATATGCATTTTTCTCTAACAAAACTATTGGTTAGTAACAACTTAATGTTTGTTAAATCACATTTCATATAGAATGTTCGGCTATTAGATCTAATGGTTTAGAGCAGCAAGATTCATGTTGAATAGTACCTATAGAGAAAACTCCACCATGTTCTAGAACCATTAGCATGTCACCACCCCCAAAATTTCATAGCATAGTAGGCTATATTCACAATATGTGTAGATAGTTATTATTAATATACTTAATGTATGAATTTTTTCTCTAACAAGACTATTGGTTAATAACAACTTAATGTTTTCTAAATCACATTTCATACATTAGAGAAAAAATGCATAAATTAAGTCTATTAATAATAACTATATACACATATTGAGAATATAGCCTACTATTCTATGAAATTTTGGGGGTGATGAAATGATGGTTCTATAGAACATGGTGGAGTTTGCTCTAGGTACTATTCAACACTAATCCAGCTTCTCTGAATCATTGGATCTAACAGCCCAACGGTCAGGATTGGTAATATGGATCCAATCAAAATTGCTTCATTATAGCAGTGGAGATCTAAAACATGAAATTTTTGGTAACATGGTCTAGAGAAATGAGGGAGAAGATTCTAGAATGATGGAGAAGTGTGTTTTGGGTTTTCTGCATAGCATTCATTGTGATGAAGACTATCAATAGAATCTTCTAGACCGTTCAAAAAAATAGAATCTTTTAGATGCTAGAATGCAAAAGAAGATCCAACGGCTAGAAATGTCGGGATTTGTAAGTCTTGATCCAATGGACAATATTCAAAGTTATTCGAACACTATATAGTGGTAAGATAAGATAAGATAAGATAAGATAAGAATAGAGCAGTTTTGAATTGGATCCATAGCACCATACCTGACCGTTGGGCTATTAGATCCAATGGATCAAAGCAGCTAGATTCGTGTTGAATAGTACCTAGAGCAAACTCCTCCATGTTCTAGAACCATCATGCATGTCACCACCCCCAAAATTTCATAGCACAGTCGGTTGTATTCTCAATATGTGTAGATAGTTATTATTAATATACTAAATTTATGCATTTTGGGGGTGGTGACATGATGGTTCTAGGTCTATAATATTAACAGCCTATTATGCTAAGAAATTTTGGGGGTGATGGCATGATGGTTCTAGAACATGCATGGTGGAGTTTGCTCTAGGTACTATTCAACACGAATCCAGCTTCTCTGAATCATTGGATCTAATAGCCCAACGATCAGGATTGGTGCTATGGATCCAATTCAAAACTACTCCATTATAGTAGTAGAGATAGAGATATCTTATCTTACCTCTTACCACTATATAGTGTGCGAATAACTTTGAATATTGACCGTTGGATCAAGACTCTCGAATCCCAACATTTCTAGCCGTTGGATCTTGATGACCCACAAGTATAGGGGGTGTATCGCAGTATTTTTGAGGGAAGTGAAACCCAATTTATTGATTCGACACAAGGGAGCCAAAGAATATCTATAAGCCTTAACAACTGAGTTGTCAATTCAGCTGCACCTGGAAACAATCTTGCTCACAGCAGTTTATCAGTAGAAACAGTTTTGTAGTAGGAATAGCAAAGTAACAGCAGTAGTAAAGTAAAGACAGCAGTAACAATAGCAGTAAACAGTGGGATTCGAGTGCGGTAGGCATAGGGATGGATGGATGGGTGTTGCATGGACAAGACAATTCACATAGAAATCAGAACATAGGGCAATTGCAGATAAATAAGATAAAGCATCCAAGTACTAGATAATCCTAGGCATGTGTTCCATATATAGTCATGCGTGCTCGCAATGAGAACTTGCACAACATCTTTTGTCCTGCCAGCCCGTTTGCAGCGGGGCCTCAAGGGAACTACTGGCAATTAATGTGCTCCCTTTTAATAGAGCACCGGAGCAAAGCATTAACACTCCGTGAACACATGTGATCCTCACATCAAAGCCATTCCCTCCGGTTATCCCGATTTCTGTCACTTCGGGGCCATTGGTTCCGGACAACAACGTGTGTATACAACTTGTAGATAAGACCAAAAATAATACTATCATAATGAATCAATAACATGTTCAGATCTGAAATCATGGCACTCGGGCCCTAGTGACAAGCATTAAGCACAACATGTCGCAACAAAGTCATAAAGCACTAATAAAAGATACTAGGCACCATGCCCTAACAATCTGATGCCATTACATGAACGATCTCATCCACTCCCTACCATCCCCATAGCCTACAGCGGGGGATTACTCACTCATATATGGGGGAAACATGGATGGTCGATGGAGAAGCGATGGTGATGATGATGGCGATGATCTCCTCCAATTCCCCGTCCCGGCAGGGTGCCAGAACAGAGTTTCTGGTGCTGTTTCGTGGAATCTGGTGGTGGCGGCGGAGCGGAACTCCTTCTGGAAAAACGTCGAACCCCCCAGAGTTTTTAGGTCAGAAGGCTTCTTATAGGCGAAGAGCGAGACCGGGGTGCCTGGGGGGCCCACACCACCCCCTAGCGCGGCCTGCCCTGGCCCGCGCCACCAGGTGGTGTGGCCACCCCCTGGCTCTTCTCCGTCTCGTACTCTGGCAACTGATGACTTCCGGAAAAATAGGCACTTTGGCTTTTGTCCCGTCCAATTTCGAGAATATTCATTTTCTGACTTTCCTGGAACCAAAAACAACAGAAAACAGGCAGCTGGCACTATGGCTCTTGTTAATAGGTTAGTCCAAGAAATCATATGAAAAGTACTCCAAAGTGTGGACAAAACACAAGAAAGTGGATAAAACCAAGCATGGAACATCAAAAATTATAGATACATTTGCAATGTATCAACATCCCCAAGCTTAGCTCCTGCTCGTCCTTGAGTAGGTAAGTGATAAAAAGAAAGAATAATTTTTGAGGTGACATGCACCATCATAAACTTGATCAAAGTATTTGTAAAACATTCAAAGCTGGGATCATAGTACTTCAATCATAACATGAAAGACAAAGTTCTAGCAATAAGACAAAGAAACTATGATGCAACATGAAAAGGCACAAACAAAAGATTCATGAATAACAATGCTTTGCAAGACGTTTGTTTGTTTCACATAAAGAAAACATAGCATAATAGTATTCAGCTTGTCCCTCATAGAGTAGCAAATATAAATGCATAGGACACCTTCAAAGTTCATAAGAGTGACTAGATACAAATATTTTAAAACAAGCAATATCAAGGTATGCATCAATCAACAAGTCTTGGGACAATGCACATAGAACTAAGAATGGCCACTATGCTCTCAAGAAAGTGCTCATAGAATGTGTGGAGACTCAACAAGGAAATGAACAGGTTTTGAAAAGTTTGAAAGGCTTCCAAATGCTGAAAGTATGGTACTCATTAGCTTTGAGCTCTCATTGCCCCTATCATAAGCATCTTTAATGTGGTTAAGGTGAAAGTGAGGTCCAATCTGAGTTATATGCTTGACAGACTATAAAATGAAAATCCCATGTCCCTTGAGTACGAGGGCCGCTCCTCATGCTACTCAACTTTAGTTACCGGTAAGTTCTTTTCATTGTAAATATGTGCGTATCATAGAGAACTGCCAACGGGGTACCCCTTGCCCGATGATACGGAAGAATCCCCATATCAAAATGACAAGGCAAGCAGACAATGAGTATCTCAGCAATCTTCTTATTTACCATGGGAAAATGGTGCTTTTTTTCTCTTTCCTCTTTTCATAAATCTCTTTTTTTTCTTTTTCTCAATAGCTATCTCTCTTTTTTTATAAGAAGAATGCTTCATAGATATCATTATGGTTACGCTGTAGGTTTCCACCATGTCAGCATGGATTAGACCAGCGGCCCAGGCGTTTCTCTAACACACATACATAACTCCATGGACTTACAAGCTCCCCTTTTATTTCACACCGACGACATCCGCAAACAAAAGAGCAAGGTATCAACTGGGTATATATTTACAAGTGTTGAAAGCGTTCCCCGTGACAGCACGGTTCTGCTAATCCCCAGCCTATAATTTGCAAGCATATAATTTTCATGGAGAGTCACAATGGTTCAGGTTTATTAAGTGCCGGAAATAAAGTGTGCCATCAAGTTCGTGAGAGCTTTACTAACTAACTTTCTCATAACAAGCAAACAGTTTATTCGGAAGAAAACAAGGCATATTGAATATGCACGGAAGTAGCAAATGATGCTAATAGGTAGGTATGGTGGACACTTTGGCAATATTTGGTTTAGGGAGTTGGAAACTTGAGTAAAACATACTCAGTGTAAGTGAAGGCTAGCAATAGTAAAGGAGCGACAAACGAGAGAGCAATAATGGCCATAATCATGCAGAGCGACAAAACATCATTGATCAAAGCATAAAGTGATACTACAAGTTGAAAACTAAAGGATCATAAAGGCTTATGGTGACTTGAGATAGTCATAACATGGTGTGAGCATGCGCCAAGTCAACCCAAATAAAGCATCAAAGGAGAATACCACTATACTTATGCTTTAATATGCTAAAACAACGCATGATTCATCCAAGGCACATTAAGCAATCTCAATTGTTTATAACAATTCATGCTACAACAAAGAATACTAAGCATAAAGCCAAAACAATATCAAGCATGGCATGACAAAGCATAGGCCACGGTCAAAAACACGCTCCCTTTACCACTTAAGCATGAACTTTCCTACTCTTTTCCAAACCAAACCAAACCAAACTATTTGAACACCAAAGTATGAAAGAGGAGGTCCAACCAATTTATTCAGCAAACTAAGCAAACCAAGAGCAAACGAAAAACCAAAATGAAAACGAAAAAGAAGACGCTCCAAGAACAACACAACTATGCATGACACAATAAAAATGAAGTGTTTGGAAGAAACCTGGGATTTTTATTGATGAAGAGGGAGATGCCTTGGGCATCCCCAAGATTTGACGCTTGTACTTCTTGGATATTTCTTGGGGTGACACATGTGGCATCCCCAAGCTTGAGCTTTAGTCCATCCTTCATCTCATTACTCATTCCTTCCATACACCTAAAAATTTTCCTTCATACAAAACTTCACACAATCTTTATTAGCAACATTAGTGCACTCAAGATAAATAAGTCTTAAGGTTCAGTTCTAACACCAAATAAACTTCCATTAGAACAATAGCTACTTTAGCACTTCCCTCAAAAAGCTCAATTCCCCAAAAGAACTCAAAAAGGAACCAACAAGAAACAAATGCAGAAAATGGCAGAAATCTGTCAAAACAGACCAGCAGATAAAGACGAATTTTTTGAAAGACCTTATGCTGCTCAAATCAAAAAGTGTTGAACTAACGAAAGTTATATAACAACCTTGGGCAGAAGAACAAAAATTCACGCCTCAAAAAGACGTTCAGAGATTTTACACGAATTTTTACGGTGAAGCACAAAAATCTGTTTCAGGACAACAACTTTCCCAATCATTACTTCTCTCTCATTAGAGGTTACTCTTGGCACAAAAAGCAAATAAAAAGGATAAGGAGCGGTTATTACTGAAGTAATAACTTCCAAGACTCATCTAAAAATTTTGGGTTATCTCCCAATAATTACTTTTCTTTAATGCCTTTAAGTTAGGCATAAGCAAAAACTAAAATGGATAGAATAGAAGTAAGCGGAGATAATCATGGTGAAAACATTGTTTTGTTCAACGAAATCTTTTTGTTAACAAGGTTGATCAGGTCTTGCTACCAAAACAATTCCATATGAGACAAAACTTTGTATTCCACTAATGATTATGTTACCTCAACCTTGATAGCAATGGTTCCAATCATAATAGTTTCAAATTTTTCTCTTGGTATGGGACAATATATTTCTCCAACTTGAATGCCCTCAACATGTTCAATTGAATTCAAAACCATAAGTACTATCAATCTTCTTGGGAAATGGATAGTATGTTCCTTGTCATTCACATTGAAAGTCACCTTTCCTTGATTACAATTAATAACAGCTCCTGCAATATTAAGAAAAGGTCTCCCAAGAATAATAGACATATTATCATCTTCAGGCATGATAGTTTGAGAGGATGCTCACATAAGAAATATGAATTGAAGTAAAAGAGAGCATCAAGAACCAAATTCAAAACACATTTAAGTCTAACCCACTTCCTATGCATAGAAATCGTGTAAGCAAATAACAAAGTGACAGGCATAGGAAGATAAAACAAGAGTAAATGTTGGGGGGATACCCCCGGGTAGGGTCACTCCGGGGTATAAGGGCCGAGTTAGCCGAGGTTCGGCAAGGTCAAAGCGGATGCTGGCCGGGTCACCTCAAGGCAGGCCGGATCATGGAGTAACCCGGACCAGGGGGGTCGCCTAACATTGTCTCATCCGACTTAAGGAGTAAGTCAGAAGTGCTTGTCTAACTTATATGCAAGAACAGGTGTGGCCGGATCTACTATGATTCGGGTCCTCGCTTAGCTTCTGGGAGAAGGAAGGAATCTCTCTGGTCAAAAAGAAGGTCCGGTATGCACTGCATGAGCGGAGAAAGCAAGGGCAGGACCACCGGGTCATGGCCGACAAGAGTGACGACGCCCATGTCGGCTGACGCGGGTGCCGTAGAGGCTTACGTCGCTAAAGCATGTGTGACGCGGGGGAAAAGCACCCCGGTCGGGTTACCACTTTGGGAGGGGGCATATTCTTAGGAATATGCCTCCACGTATGCCCTAGGCAGGGACCAAACTTCCTCTATATAAGGGGGGCTAGGTTTCTGGTAGAAGGGGTTGGTTGATATCTAATTGGTTTGGTGATTCCATAGGGCTAGTTGATCTAGGGTTCTAGGGAAAGATAGTAGGAAAGAGTAAGAGAGTTCCTTCTTCCTCCTCTCGCCAATACTGTTGGAGATATGCCCTAGAGGCAATAATAAATATAGTTATTATTATATCTTTGTGTTTATGATAAATGTTTATATTCATGCTATAATAGTATTAACAAGGAAACATTAATACTTGTGTGAATTGTAAACTTAAATTGAAGTCCCTAGTATAGCCTCTATACTTCACTAGCTTGTTGGTTAATAGATGATTGTGGTTTCCCTATCATGAACATTGAGATGTTATTAACAACAAGATCATATCGTTAGGAGAATGATATGGTGGACATACTCCTATAGATAAGCGTAGCATAAAGATCAAGTCATTTCAATAGTTCAATTGCTATATGCTTTCTGATACATAGTAACCTAATTCCTTCGACCATGAGATCATGCATATCACCTTTACCGGATGGATGCTTTGATGTCATCAAACACCACACCGTAACAGGGTGGCTATAAAGGTGGTATTGAGTGTTCGGAAAGTATTGGTTGAAACACATGGATCAAGAGTGGGATTTGTCCATCCATATGACGGATAGATATTCTCTGGGCCCTCTCGGTGAAATGTCATCCAATTAGCTTGCAAGCATGTGACTGGGTCACAAGGGATCACATATCACGGGAACGAGAAAAGAGTACTTATCAGTAACGAGGTTGAACTAGGTATGCAGAGATACCGACGATCATAACCTCGGATAAGTAACATATCGTGAGACAAAGGGAAATTGGTATCGTATGTAAGTGGTTCATTCGATCGCAATGTAATCGTAGAAATATGTGGGAGCCATATGAATTTCCAGATTCCTCTATTGGTTATTGTTCGGAGAAGTGTCTCGATCATGTCCGCATAATTCACGAACCGTAGGGAGACACACTTAAGGATTCGACGTTGTTTGAGTAGTTATGGTATTATGAGAAAGAGACCGAATGTTGTTCGGAGTCTCGGATGGGATCCGGGATATCACGAGGTGATCCGGAATTGTCCGGAGAATAAGATTCATATAAGGAAAGTCCCGTTTCGGAGTTGGGGAATGGTTCCGGTGTTTTCATCGGGAACATTCTAGAAGGTCCCGGAATGTCCGGCACTCCGGAGGGGGAAGGGTACATGAATGTGTCATTGTAAGTTGGAATGATTGCATCATGTACTAGGTGTTCTTTCTGTCCAAAATAAAGGGTTTATTTAAATCCTAAATTGAAAAGTCAAACGGCTAGTTTGAAAGTCAAACGGCAATTTTGGGAAGTGGGAAAAGAGGAGGAGGTGAAGCCGAGTTGGGGAGGGAGTCCTCCCCAAGCCGGCGCCCCACCCAAGCCGAGTTGGGGAGGGACTCCACTCCCTCCCCTTGGCCGGCCAGCCCTCCCACCTATATAAGGAGGGGCAGGGCTCCCCTCCTAGCACACACAAGTTTCCACCTCCAATCTCCGGTTTAGAGCCGTTTTGGTTTAGAGCTTCTAATTGCTTTAGCCAGCGGTTTAGAGCCTTCTAATTGGTTTAGAGCCTTCTAATTGGTGTGTCTAATTACTAGACCACTAATAGCCTCTCTCATAAGCTCCACCATACTCGCACCGGCTTAAGGCGAAGCCCTGCGGGATTTCCCCTCTACCTCCGGTACCACGCCGTTGTGCCGCCGGAATCACGAGGAGAGTGCTACAACCTCCGCTGCCTGCTGGAACAAGGGAGAGGAAGGTCTTCATCGAGTACCGAACGTGTGACCGACTACGGGAGCGCTGCCGGAACGTGGCGCCGGAAGGATCGTCTACGCGATCTTGAGATCGGAAAGAGTACGACTACATCACCCACGAGAATCTGCTCTCGTTAAACACTTTGGAATCTTCGAGGGTGAGTTATTCCATCGACTCGTTGCTGCAATCTAGTAGATAGATCTTGGCTTGTTTGTTTGTATGCGATAGAAATTTTTTGTTTTCCATGCTACGAACCCCTACAGTGGTATCAGAGCCGTGTCTATATGTAGATCTGTTGCACGAGTAGAACACAATGGTCATTGTGGGCGTTGATGCTTTTATTGTAGATTGCTTTTTGTGTACTTTGCATCTTGCGGTATGTTGGGATGAAGCGGCCCGGGCTAACCTTACATGACATCGTTCATGAGACTTGCTCCACGCTTGACATGCAACTCGTATTGCATAAGTGGCTTTGCGGGTGCCTGTTTCTCCTAGCATAGTAAAGATCCAATTTACAACGGGTAATCAACAATGCTAGTATCAATGTTGTGGTTCTTGTTCGTAGGTTAGAACGACACTTATGGAAAGCCCCAAACCACGTAAAATATGCAAAGAAAGTAGAAGCGTCTAACTTTGTTTTGCAGGGGTGTGCAGTGATGTGATATGGCCATGATTGTGATTATATTTGATGTATGCAATGTTCCTTATTGTAAGTTGGCAACCGGCAGGAGCCATATGGTTGTCTTTAATTTCTGTTAAGACCTGCGTGTCTGTTCAAAATAGTTGTAATAGTTGAAGCTGGTGGACGACAACCATGAAGAAGCGTCATTGACCTTGATGCTATGCCGGTGATGATGGAGATCATGTTCGTGCTTAAAGATGGAGATCGGAAGCACAAAGAAGAAAGGCCATATCATATCACATATTATGAATTGCATGTGATGTTAATCCTTTATGCATCTTGTATTGCTTAGTAGACGACGGTAGCATTATAAGATGATCCCTCATGCACATAAATTTCAAGTTCTAAAGTGTTCACCCTTAGTATGCACCGTTGCCAAAGCTTGCTGCTTCGAAGCACCACGTGATGATCGGGTGTCTTTGATTCCGCGGGTGAATACAACGTAAGCAAGCCAGATTTGCTTATGCGGTAGCTAAGGTTTGATCTTGACGAGCCTAGCATGTACAGACATGGCCTCAGGAACACGGATCGCCGAAAGGTAAAGCATGAATCATATAGCAGATATGATGAACATGATGATTGTTCGCCATTGAAACTATATCAACTCTCGTGATGATCGGTGTTGATGTAGTGTATTTGGTTCGTGTGATCACTAAAACAATGTGAGGGATGTTGTTTTGAGTGGGAGTTCACCTAGATTAAAATTTATTAATTAGAACTCAATTTGTCATAAACTTAGTCTAAACTATTGCAAATATGTTGTAGATCAATGGCAGCCCCTACCATCAATTTTAATGCGTTCCTAGAGAAAGAAAAGTTGAAAAACAATGGAAGCAACTTCGCGGATTGGTTCCGCAATTTGAGGATTGTCCTCACAGCTGGTAATTTGACCTATGTGCTGGATGCACCGCTGGGTGACCCACCTGCAGCTGATGCTCCCGATGAAGTAAAGAATGTTTACCTCGCTCGGAAGAATCAGTACTCCATAGTTCAGTGTGCTATCTTGTATGGTTTAGAATCGGAGCTTCAGAAAAGGTTTGAAGAGTCAGACCCATATGATATTGTCGAGGATCTCAAATTAATTTTTGAGACTCATGCGGCAATTGAAAGTTATGAAAGCTTCTGAAAAGTTCTTTAACTGCAAGATGGAAGAGGGCAGCTCCGTCAGTGAGCACGTGCTTAAAATGTCTAGGCACGCAAACAAACTTCAAAGCTTGGGTATAGTGATTCCTAATACTTTGGGGGTTTACCGCATCCTCCAATCACTACCACCAAGTTACAAGAACTTTGTGATGAACTACAACATGCAGAACATGAACAAAGAGTTGCCAGAACTATTTGCTATGTTAAAATCTGCAGAAGTGGAGATCAAGAAAGAGCACCAAGTGTTGATGGTCAATAAGACCACCAAATTCAAGAAAGGCAAGTCTAAGCAGAGGGGACACTTCAAGAAGGGTGGTAAGAAAGTTACCATGCCGACGAAGAGGACCAAGGCTGGACCCAAGCCTGATACTGAGTGCTTTTACTGCAAGGGAGAAGGTCACTAGAAGCGGAATTGCCCAAAGTACTTGGCGGATTTGAAGAACGGCAACATCAAGAAGAAAGGTATATCTGATATACATGTTATTGATGTGTATCTCACTAGTATTCGTAGTAGTGCCTGGGTATTTGATACTAGTTCGGTTGCTCATATTTGTAACTCGAAACAGGAGCTGCAGAATAAACGGAAGCTAGCGAAGAACGAGGTGACGATGCGCGTAGGAAACGGATCAAAGGTTGATGTGATCGCGGTCGGCACGCTACCTCTTCATCTACCATCGGGATTAGTTTTATACTTAAATAATTGTTATTTGGTGCCTGCGTTGAGCATGAACATTATATCGGGATCTTGTTTATTGCGAAACGGTTACTTGTTTAAATCCGAGAATAATGGTTGTTCGATTTATATGAGTAGTATGTTTTATGCACATGCACCTTTGATAGATGGTCTATTCTTATTGAATCTCGATAGTAGAAATACACATATTAATAACATTGAAGCTAAACGATTGAAATCAAGCGATAACTCGATCTATATGTGGCACTGTCGTCTTGGTCACATTGGAGTGAAGCGTATGAAGAAACTCCATTCCGATGGACTTCTTGAATCACTTGATTTTGAATCACTTGAAAGATGCGAAGCATGTCTGATGGGTAAAATGACTAAGACTCCGTTTTCTGGTATGATGGAGCGAGCTACGGACTTATTGGAAATCATACATACCGATGTGTGTGGGCCAATGAGTGTAGCATCGCGCAGTGGTTATCGTTATGTTCTTACCTTCACGGATGACTTGAATAGATATGGGTATATCTATTTCATGAAACATAAAGTCCGAAACTTTCGAGAAGTTTAAGGAATTTCAAAGTGAGGTAGAGAATCAACGTAACAAGAAGATTAAATTTCTACGTTCTGATCGTGGAGGTGAATATCTAAGTTACGAGTTTGGCGAGCATTTGAAGAAATGCGGAATACTTTCGCAGTTGACACCGCCGGGAACACCACAGCGTAATGGTGTGTCCGAACGTCGTAATCGAACTCTCTTAGATATGGTTCGTTCTATGATGTCACTTACAGATTTACCGCTATCATTTTGGGGTTATGCATTAGAAACAGCCGCATTCACTTTAAATAGGGCACCGTCTAAATCCGTTGAAACGACACCGTATGAATTATGGTTTGGGAAGAAACCTAAATTGTCGTTCCTTAAAGTTTGGGGATGCGAAGCCTATGTAAAGAAGTTACAGCCGGACAAGCTTGAACCCAAAGCGGAAAAATGCGTATTCATAGGATACCCGAAGGAAACTATTGGGTATACCTTCTATCATAGATCCGAAGGCAAAATCTTCGTTGCTAAGAATGGATCCTTTCTAGAGAAGGAATTTCTCTCGAAAGAAGTGACTGGAAGGAAAGTAGAACTCGACGAGGTTGTCGAACCTTCTTTCGAAATTGCGAGTAGCGCAGCACCGGAAGAAGTTCCTGTGGTGCCTGCACCAATAAGAGAGGAAGCTAATGATGGTGATCATGAAACTTCGGTTGAAGTTGCTACAGAGCCTCGGAGGTCAACGAGAACTCGTACCACTCCAGATTGGTATGATTCCGTTATGAATGTCATGGTGGTGGATAACACCGATGACCCCGAGACATATGAGGAAGCAATGATGAGCCCAGATTCCAATAAATGGCAAGAAGCCATGAAATCCGAAATTGGATCCATGTACGAAAACCAAGTATGGACTTTGGTGGACTTACCGGATGGCCGGAAGGCTGTCGAGAACAAATGGATTTTCAAGAAGAAAACAGATGCTGATGGTAATGTTACTGTCTATAAAGCTCGACTTGTCGCAAAAGGGTTTCGACAAATTCAAGGAGTTGACTACGATGAGACTTTCTCACCGGTAGCGAAGCTAAAATCTGTGAGGATTATATTAGCAATCGCTGCATATTATGATTATGAGATATGGCAGATGGATGTCAAAACAGCATTCCTCAATGGAGACATTGATGAAGAGTTGTATATGATGCAACCCAAAGGTTTTGTCGATCCTAAAGATGCTAACAAGGTATGCAAACTTCAACGGTCCATCTATGGATTGAAGCAAGCATCCCGAAGTTGGAATCAACGTTTTGATAAGGTAATCAAAAGTTTTGGTTTTATACAAACTTATGGAGAAGCTTGTATTTACAAGAAAGTGAGTGGGAGCTCTGTAGCGTTCTTAATACTATATGTGGATGACATATTGTTGATTGGGAATGATGTAGACCTTCTTAATAGTGTCAAAGAATATTTGAATAATAGTTTTTCAATGAAGGATCTTGGCGAAGCAGCTTACATATTAGGCATAAAGATTTATAGAGATAGATCGAAACGCCAAATATCATTGTCACAGAGTACATATTTGGACAAAGTTCTAAAGAGGTTTGGAATGGAAGATAGCAAGAAAGGGTTCTTGCCCATGTTGCCCAATACGACCTTGAGTAAAACTCAAAGTCCGACATCGGCAGAAGATAGAGAAAGGATGAGTAAGACTCCCTATGCCTCAGCCATAGGATCTCTAATGTATGCCATGCTATGTACTAGACCCGACATCGCATATGCTGTTAGTCTAACTAGCAGATATCAAAGTGATCCAGGAGTGGATCATTGGACAGCGGTCAAAAACATCCTTAAGTACTTGAGAAGAACTAAGGATATGGTTCTTTCTTATGGAGGTGATGAACAGCTCGTTGTTAATGGTTACACCGATGCTAGTTGGAACACCGATCCGGATGATTCTAAATCCCAATCCGGATACGTATTTATTTTGAATGGTGCAGCAGTTAGCTGGAGGAGTGCAAAGCAAAGCGTTGTGGCGAGATCTTCAACTGAATCGGAATACATGGCTGCTTAGGAGGCTTCACAAGAAGCGATATGGATGAAAGAGTTCATTACAGAGCTGGGTGTGGTTCCTAGTGCGCTGGACCCAATGTCTATCTACTGTGATAACATGGGCGCCATAGCCAATGCGCAAGAACCAAGGTCACACAAGAAGCTGAAGCATATCAAGCTGCGTTTTCACGCTATTCGAGAACATATCCAGGATGGGGATATAAAGATTTGCACAGTACACACAGATCTGAATGTGGCGGATCCGTTGACTAAACCTCTCCCGAGGGCAAAACATGACCAACACCAAACTGCCATGGGTGTTCGGTATATTACCATGTAATCTAGATTAGATGACTCTAGTGCAAGTGGGAGACTGTTGGAGATATGCCCTAGAGGCAATAATAAATATAGTTATTATTATATCTTTGTGTTTATGATAAATGTTTATATTCATGCTATAATAGTATTAACAAGGAAACATTAATACTTGTGTGAATTGTAAACTTAAATTGAAGTCCCTAGTATAGCCTCTATACTTCACTAGCTTGTTGGTTAATAGATGATTGTGGTTTCCCTATCATGAACATTGAGATGTTATTAACAACAAGATCATATCGTTAGGAGAATGATATGGTGGACATACTCCTATAGATAAGCGTAGCATAAAGATCAAGTCATTTCAATAGTTCAATTGCTATATGCTTTCTGATACATAGTAACCTAATTCCTTCGACCATGAGATCATGCATATCACCTTTACCGGATGGATGCTTTGATGTCATCAAACACCACACCGTAACAGGGTGGCTATAAAGGTGGTATTGAGTGTTCGGAAAGTATTGGTTGAAACACATGGATCAAGAGTGGGATTTGTCCATCCATATGACGGATAGATATTCTCTGGGCCCTCTCGGTGAAATGTCATCCAATTAGCTTGCAAGCATGTGACTGGGTCACAAGGGATCACATATCACGGGAACGAGAAAAGAGTACTTATCAGTAACGAGGTTGAACTAGGTATGCAGAGATACCGACGATCATAACCTCGGATAAGTAACATATCGTGAGACAAAGGGAAATTGGTATCGTATGTAAGTGGTTCATTCGATCGCAATGTAATCGTAGAAATATGTGGGAGCCATATGAATTTCCAGATTCCTCTATTGGTTATTGTTCGGAGAAGTGTCTCGATCATGTCCGCATAATTCACGAACCGTAGGGAGACACACTTAAGGATTCGACGTTGTTTGAGTAGTTATGGTATTATGAGAAAGAGACCGAATGTTGTTCGGAGTCTCGGATGGGATCCGGGATATCACGAGGTGATACGGAATGGTCCGGAGAATAAGATTCATATAAGGAAAGTCCCGTTTCGGAGTTGGGGAATGGTTCCGGTGTTTTCATCGGGAACATTCTAGAAGGTCCCGGAATGTCCGGCACTCCGGAGGGGGAAGGGTACATGAATGTGTCATTGTAAGTTGGAATGATTGCATCATGTACTAGGTGTTCTTTCTGTCCAAAATAAAGGGTTTATTTAAATCCTAAATTGAAAAGTCAAACGGCTAGTTTGAAAGTCAAACGGCAATTTTGGGAAGTGGGAAAAGAGGAGGAGGTGAAGCCGAGTTGGGGAGGGAGTCCTCCCCAAGCCGGCGCCCCACCCAAGCCGAGTTGGGGAGGGACTCCACTCCCTCCCCTTGGCCGGCCAGCCCTCCCACCTATATAAGGAGGGGCAGGGCTCCCCTCCTAGCACACACAAGTTTCCACCTCCAATCTCCGGTTTAGAGCCGTTTTGGTTTAGAGCTTCTAATTGCTTTAGCCAGCGGTTTAGAGCCTTCTAATTGGTTTAGAGCCTTCTAATTGGTGTGTCTAATTACTAGACCACTAATAGCCTCTCTCATAAGCTCCACCATACTCGCACCGGCTTAAGGCGAAGCCCTGCGGGATTTCCCCTCTACCTCCGGTACCACGCCGTTGTGCTGCCGGAATCACGAGGAGAGTGCTACAACCTCCGCTGCCTGCTGGAACAAGGGAGAGGAAGGTCTTCGTCGAGTACCGAACGTGTGACCGACTACGGGAGCGCTGCCGGAACGTGGCGCCGGAAGGATCGTCTACGCGATCTTGAGATCGGAAAGAGTACGACTACATCACCCACGAGAATCTGCTCTCGTTAAACACTTTGGAATCTTCGAGGGTGAGTTATTCCATCGACTCGTTGCTGCAATCTAGTAGATAGATCTTGGCTTGTTTGTTTGTATGCGATAGAAAATTTTTGTTTTCCATGCTACGAACCCCTACAAATACAGCTCAAGGAGCACTTGTAATCTTGCAGATATAGCAATACAAACTTCTGTGTGGAGAATCACTCCACTATCCCTCCCTGGATTCCCCTAGCGTGTATTAGTCCCCACCTTTAGCCTATCCATGGCATCTGTCGTGACACCACCACGACAGTTGGTGCCCACCGTGGGGCTAGCAGCGCTAGCAGGGGTGAAGATCCGGACAGGAAACCTCATCGGCGCTGGCGAACGCGTCGTCTCCGGGCTCGTTCCGCACTTTGGAGCGCTGGATTTTGTCAGCGACAACGCTGGCTGCTTCGGCACGCGCCCACTTCCGCGCAACGGCCTCTTCGTCAAGCTTGGTGCGCACAAGGTCTACGTTGTTGTGGATGTATCATGCGTTCATCCGCGCCGCGTCGTCGATGCGGGGGAACCACCCCTCACTGTGGCTCGCGGGGCGTGTATCGCTCGCTCCCCGGACCATGCGGAGGTGATGATGATTGCGCCAGGTGCAGGCGCAAGCAAGGACCCAGCACCAGACCCGGAGGTAACACCTAAGGCACCGAGGAAAGGTAGAGGACCTCCACTAGAGAGGCCTGAGAACGTACTGAGAGAAGCTATGGATAGCTTGGCTAACCCGGTAGCAGCAGTGGTAGATCCAGCTCAGGCACAGGCCGAGCTAGAGGAAACTAGGCAAAAGATACTGGAGGGTGCAAAGAAAATAGCCGCGGCTCAGCAGTCGCTGAACATGACGCTGCGTGAGTATGCAAAGGCAAACAAAGTTGATACGGTAAAAGTAAAAGGGAGAAATCTCATAAGAGAGATGAACAGAGAAGGTGATGATGGAGCAGAAGGGTCGGAAAACTATCTGTCTGTGGGGTTGCCGAAGTATAGTACCCCGACGAAGAACCTCAGAGCAGCAGATGCGGCTGCGTCCGAGTTAGAGCGTCTGACGGGTGAGGCCCGTCAAAGATAGCAAGATAGGGTTAACGAGCTGGTTCGGATCGCGAACAGACAGAACGAAGAGCTGCTGAGAGCTAACCCGGAGAGAGCTGGAGCTTCCAAAATCGTCCATTCGGTGATGGGTAACCCGGAGAAGTCCGCTGGAGCCGCATCATCGCCTCATGGTGGTCCAAGGAGAGAAGAGGTAGTAACCTCGGCTAGACGGAACAAACAGATCGTCCCGTACGACCCGACGCGTGCGGGAAAAGAAAAAGAGATGCGGAAAAGTGATGATCGACGGAGTGTGAGCCTAGGTGAAGCTGGCCGAGGTAATCATGACCAAGGCAATGCCGGTCAATGGAACGCTGCCAACGGCAATGCTGGACAGCGCAACTCCGCAGGAGCAGGACAACCGCAGCAGCGGAATATACCAAGGGAAGAGCAAAGCGCCGGCCGAGGTATGCAGTAGAAAGGTGCGCAACGAGAGAAAAACCGATACAACGACGGTGATTCGGAGATGGTGAACGCAGGGTACCCCAGACCAGACTATCATGTGATAGGGTCAAGATTGGGAAGCAGGGATTTAATGCCGAATGACGCTAGGTTAAAACTGGATCGCCTGTATAGGTCGGAACATATCGAATGTCAAGGTCCTCTGGGTCCAGCGTGCTTTGGACCCTGGATCATGAAGGAACCGCCGGTACCAGACTTCCAGTTACCCAGAGGCACGAAGACGTATGACGGTAGTACCAAGCCGGAGGATTGGCTGATAAACTATGCTACGGCGGTGAAAATTGCAACTGGCAACTTGAGATGGGCTGTACGTTACGTACCCCAGATGTTGGAAGGCCTAGCCAGAGTATGGCTGAATAATTTACCACCCGGAAGCATCAACTGTTGGATAGATTTTGAAGAAATGTTTATCAGCAACTTCTCAAGTACATATCAGAGGCCGAATAGACCGCAGACCCTAGCAATGTGCAAGCAAAGACCTAACGAGACGGATCGTGAATTCTTGACCCGGTGGTGTACCGTGAGAAACTCGTGTGAGGATGTCATAGAGTCACAGGCCATAGCGTGGTTCGCGCAAGGGTGCAGATATGGCAGTGAGCTGTGGAGGAAGTTGCAAAGGAAAATGCCAATTACGCTGGCAGAGATGATCCGGATTGCTGATTCATATGCTTTGGGCAATCCGACTCAACCTAGGCTCACGTCAAATGAGTCAAACGAGGAATACTATCAGAGGGATGGAGCTGGGTCATCCCGGAGGAACGATTACAGAGGAAAAAGGAGAGATGATAGACCGGATCATCGCTACGGTTCGCAACAGGTTGCAGCTGTGAATCAAGATCAACCCGGAGAGGGAGCAACCAACGCCAGAGAATGGGAGGGCAATGGACTCCAAGAAATGATGGCAAGAAAACATGGACTCCAGAGCAAAAGAAACAGTGGCAGGAAAAGAAAGACCGTCCGAGGTATACCTATGAGTCGATGTTGGACCAGTCGTGTAAGTTTCACACGCCAAATCCGAATAGCCCGGGGGTCACACGACGAGGCAATGTGAGTGGATGCGTAAGATAGAGCAAGGAGGTTCGGGGAATGCTCAGGCACCCCGGAATGAGCAACCTCGGCAGGAGTTACCTCGGCAGCAATTGCTCTCCGGGGCGAACACGCATCAGCTGATGTTGCCTCCCCCTCCGCTGAGGTATGACAATAATGAGAGAAGGGATGCAGTGCATCAGGTGGAAAATCAGCAACAACCGGATCAGAGGTACCCCGGAAACGAGGGAAGGAATGAGTACAGGGAACATCACCTGAGTTATTGTGTGTTCACGACTGAGGAAACAGACAGAAAGAGCTTGTAGCGCCGACATATGGAGGTCAATGCGGTCATGCCAGCAGTGATGAGGTACATGCCTTGGTCGTACCAGGAAATCACCTGGAACATCAAAGATCATCCTAAACTTATGCCGAGTCCAGGTTCGTATGCGCTAGTGCTAGATCCAACATTCATTGGACCGAACATCAATGTGAGGTTCTCCAAGGTTTTGATTGATAATGGCAGTAGCATTAACATCATGTATGCGGATACGATGCGCAAGTTGGGCATCTCGGAGAACATGCTCCAGGCTACGAGAACAACTTTCCATGGCATTGTACCAGGCATTTCTTGTGAGCCCATAGGAAAAGTCCGGTTCGACGTGCTATTCGGCACAAGGGATAATTGCCGAACTGAAAATCTGGAGTTTGAAGTGGTGAACTTGGAAAGTGCATATCATGCGTTACTCGGAAGACCAGCATTGAACAAATTCATGGCAAGTTGTCACATCAGTTATCTAAAAATGAAGTTGCCCGGACCAAATGGAGTGATTACCATTGCTGGAGATTTCCGACGTTCCATTGAGTGTGCTTCAGCCGGGTCTAACCTAGCCGAGTCACTCGTGATTGCGCAAGAGAAAAGAAAAATCCAAGAGGTGGCGGCATTAGCTTAGTCCCCGCAGCAATATATGTCGGCGTTAAGTAACCCGCATGGCAGCGTTTCATTTCAAGCCGCAAAGGACACCAAGAAGGTTCCAGTTGATAACATGTTCCCGGAGCGCACCGTAACAATTGGTGCTGGGTTAACTGACAAATAGGAAAGCAAGCTCGTCAGCTTCCTCCGTGAGAATCGGGATATTTTTGCTTGGTCTACACAGGACTTGCAAGGTGTTCCGAGGGAGTTGGCCGAGCACTCTTTGAACGTAAGACCCGGAGCAAGGCCGGTGAAGCAACCTCTCCGCCGCTTAGCCGAGGATAGGAGAAAAGTCACTAGAGACGAGATAGCTCGGTTACTAGTAGTAGGATTTATCATGGAGGTACTATATCCGGATTGGCTCTCTAATCCGGTGCTGGTAGAAAAGAAGAAGGACGATCCGAACGTGGCAGTGGTTTGGCGTATGTGTATCGATTACACGAACCTGAACAAGGCGTATCCAAAAGATCCATTTCCACTGCCGAGGATAGATCAGGTCATTGACTCGACCGCGGGATGCGAACTGTTGTCATTCATTGATGCATATTCTAGCTTCCACCAGATACCTCTGAACCCGGATGATCAATTAAAGACCGCGTTTATTACCCCGTGCGGGGCTTACTGCTATCGCACTATGTCATTCGGTTTACGTAATGCAGGTGCAACGTACCAAAGATGTATGCAAAAATGTTTGCACGACCAAACACGTCAAAACGTACAAGTATATGTGGATGATGTGGTTATCAAGACCAAGGAAAGCACAACGCTCCTTGACGACATAAGGCAAACATTCACGAACTTGAGAAGGTTCCGGATGCAGCTTAACCCGGAAAAATGTACCTTCGGTGTCCCGGCTGGAAAATTACTCGGATTTCTCGTCTCCAGCCGAGGTATCTAAGTTAATCCAACTAAGATCCGAGCCATCGAACGAATGGAGCTGCCGAAGTGTCTTAACGATGTCCAGAAGTTCACTGGATGCCTGGCATCGTTGAGTCGGTTTGTATGTCGGTTGGGAGAAAAGGCACTGCCTCTCTACCAACTCATGAAAAAGTCGGATAAATTCGTCTGGATGCCACAGGCTGATGAAGCCTTTGCCCACTTAAAAAAGATGTTGGCCACTGCGCCAGTGTTAGCCTCTCCACTATCAAAGGAGCCAATGTTGCTCTACATAGCCGTAACCAACCGAGTTGTAAGTGCAGTAATTGTAGTGGAGCGCAATGAAGAGGGTAAGTCGGTGCAGAGGCCAGTATATTACCTGAGCGAGGTATTGTCTGCCTCAAAACAGAACTACCCGCACTTTCAAAAGGTGGCATACGGTGTCTATATGGCAGCAAAGAAGTTAAAGCATTACTTTGAGGAGCACCCCATCAAAGTAATATGTGAAGCTCCCATATCCGAGATAATGGGTAACAAGGATGCGAGTGGCAGAATTGCAAAATGGGCAATCGAGTTAGCCCCTTATGCGCCCCAATACGACAGAAGAGAAGCGATCAAATCTCAGGCCGTGGAGGACTTTTTTGTGGATTGGGCCGAGGTACAGTACGAACCACCGCCACCAGATCCGAATTACTAGAGGATGCACTTTGACGGGTTGAAAACCAAAACCGGACTAGGGGCCGGGGTTGTGCTTACCTCGCCAAAGAAGGACCAGCTAAAGTACGTATTGCAGATCCATTTCGCGGCATCGAACAATGTCGCTGAGTATGAGGCTTTGTGCATGGGCTCAAAGTGGCAAAGGAGATTGGCATACGTCGGATAATATGCTTTGGCGACTCGGATCTGGTGGTGCAGCAGGTGTCCGGAGTGTGGGACGCCCTGGATCCAAACATGGCACTATACAAATTTCACGTGCAGAAGATATCTGGTTACTTTGAGGGGTGTGAATTTCACCATGTACCCCAAGTGGAAAACGAGGCTGCCAACATGTTGTCGAAGCTCGGATCGACCAGACAGGCAATTCCACCAGGTGTAGCATTGGAACACCTCAGAAAACCATCTATCAAGCCGTCCCCAGGAACCGACTCGATCTATGTCCTGGAAACTACAGAATCCGGAGCTGAGCCCATGGACATTGACACGGGAGGTAGTACGCGAGACCCGGGGACTGCATCAGCAAACCCGGGGACTGCCTCGGCAAACCCGGGGACTACCTCGCTAGACCCGGGGACTGCTCAGTGTGATCTGGCTGAAGTTATGCCGGTGGATCAGATGGAAATTGATGAGGAGATGTTTCCTCCATGAGCGATACCAGCTTGGGCACTGCCTATATTCCAATTCCCGAAAGACGGAACGTTACCCGCTGAGGAGGTGTTAGCCAGGCAAACTCAGAGGAGAGCAAAAGCATACACAATCATCAATTCCGAGTTGTACAAACAGAGTGTAACCAATGTCCTCCAACGATGCGTTGACCCGGAAGAAGGGCTTTACATCCTCCGAGATATACACCAAGGAGAATGCGGGCATCATCCCTCATCCCGAGCCTTGGTGGCAAAGGCGTTCCGGCATGGATTCTACTAGCCAAGTGCCTTGGAACAAGCAGAAGATCTGGTGAGAAAATGCAATGGTTGTCAAAGGTACGCCAGCAAGACACATATGCCTATGTCGGAACTCAAACCATACCAATTACGTGGCCATTTGCAGTATGGTGCTTGGATATGGTTGGCCCGTTCAAACCGGCGAGAGGAAACATGACACACATTTTGGTCATGGTAGACAAGTTTACAAAATGGATTGAAGTGAAACCTATAAGAGAATGTGATGGAGCTACGGCTGTGACATTTCTCAAAGACATCATCTTGAGATACGGTTATCCACATAGTATTATAACCGATAATGGAACAAAGTTTGCGGAAGGAGCATTTGCGTGCTTCTGCCGAGATAAGAAGATCCGACTCGATGTCGCCTCGGTAGCCCACCCCGCATCGAACGGACAAGTGGAAAGATCCAACGGATTAGTATTATCCGGGATAAAACCCCGGCTCATTGAGCCGCTGCAAAGATCAGCGGGTTGCTGGATAGAAGAACTACCAGCGGTACTGTGGAGCTTAAGAATAACTCCGAATCGATCAACAGGCTATACGCCATTTTTCTGGTATATGGGGCAGAAGCTGTATTACCAGCCGACATAGAGCATGATTCGCCTAGGGTCACCCAATACACAGAAGCCGAAGTGCAAGAAGCCCGGCAAAATGATGTTGATCTGCTGGAAGAAGCGAGAGAACTGGCACTGTCCAGATCCGCCATATATCAGCAAAATCTCCGACGCTATCATAGCCGGAAAGTGTGCCCCTGAGTCTTTCGGGAAGGCGATCTGGTGCTCCGGTTGGTACAACGTTCTACTGGCATGCATAAATTATCCCCCCCATGGGAAGGGCCATTCATTGTGAGCAAAGCATTGCACAATGATTCTTACTATCTCAAAGATGCAAAGCCACAGGAAAAGAACAAGGCGGATAGTCCGGAGAGGAATCCAAGCGACCGTGGAATGTAGCACTACTTCGTCCCTTCTACACTTAGCTAAGAAGTGTATGTATCCGAGTCGTCTCATATGTCAGTATGTATGTCGGCAATGAGCTTATCAATGAAATAGCAGCGCCTCGAGCAGTAACTTGGGGACTGCCTTAATAACGTTTGTTGTTACTTCTTATGCGGTAGCTGGAATAAGTCGTTCTACTTAACCCGGATTAGTAATGTGTGAGCACCAAAAACCCAACTCTTCGACTTGCTGCTGTCCAACAAGAATTGGCTTCATGGCAAGCAAGGGAACAAGTTTGGAATTGCGTAGCACATGAAAAACGACTAAGGAAACGAGTCTATTCGAGCTAACGCTTGTTTTCGGACTAACCTTGTATTTATTTTCAAGTTATTATGCTGAATTATTTTGAGCTAAGCCTAAAAGTTTCTAAGTATTGTTAAAACAATTTTTGAAGCTCGGGTTCGTAAGTCGTAAAACCGAATCAAGGTAGACACGGACCGAGCCAAAAAATTGGACGAACAAGAAAATGAAACTCGGGGACTGCGCCCAAGTTAATCCGGCATAGAAATATAGTAGCAAAATATCGCATATCCAGCATACAATTGCACCCGGCATACCGGGGATCTGATAAATTTTCAAGCTTTTTGGAACTAAGGAGCAGCAGGAGGAGGAAGTTCGGCGTCATCGTCGCTGTCTTCAATATCTGAAGCATCATCTTCTTCGCCCTCATCCGACCCATCTTCAACGTTCTCATTGTGCTCGTCCCCAGCGGATTCCAGGAAGCTCGGTCCTTTAACCCAGTCATGAATAGGAGAATATTCGACGAGGCTGTAGGCGCAAGCCTGGCGCCGAGCTGCCCACTCTGGATCATCGGTCCATCTGGATCCGGTGCGCTGACGTGTAAGGAGGCTGAGGTCGATCTTCTCGTACCATGTGAGAATATGGTGAAGGATGGTATCAGTTGCGGCACGACCAGCGGACTCTCTCTAGAGGTCGAGCTAGGTCTCAATCTCCATTAACTTCTCGACGAGAGTCGCGATGGTCTCCGGGCTACTCTCTCCGGGCCAGAACGTATTGAAAATGCGAACTGCAACGTCGAGGATATCCTTGCCATAATTCTTGATGGTTCCCACGCGAGATGACAGGCTGACCAATAGGTCCTCCATGTCTAAGGGAATGCTCTCACCGTCAGGAACGACGGGAGTACCCCTCTCTTGGCGAAATTTGGCAACAGCAGCGCTTGCAATAGAAGTACCCTCTGGAAAGTGGTCTGGAAACAAGGCAAAGGAAGAAGGTAAAGAAAAGACATATGAGGTAACCCAGAGAATTATGTCGAACAAGGGAAAGGAACTTACGAGAAATATGGCTATGGATCCGGGTTAACTCCTTGATGCAGGCATCGCGTCTTTTGCAAAGTTGCTCAAGCTCAGCGTTTGCCGACACAAGCTGGAGGTCGGATTCTCTGAGTAGGTCCTGGTCCTTGGAGATCTAGAGAGTAAGGCGCTCACGCTCTTCTGTGAAGTTCTGGCCAACCTTTTGGAGCTCGGTTTGGTGCTGGGCCTTCATCTTCTCCATCTCAGCCTTGAGCTTGGCAATCTCGTTGTCCTTAGTCCGGAGGAGAGCAAGGTCATCATCCTTTTTCTTCAGCTCGGCTTGATGCTTCCCTGCTTGTTCGAGAAAATGCAGCATCATATCAGGTACGGGCACACTATCCTCAAGCGATGCTAAAATAGTATGTTGACCCGGCAGAGCCGAGGAGTGAATGTGTGCCGAGCCAAGGAGAAGAAGAAATGGAAAACACTACGAGGTCGAACAAAAGAGGACATACCCCGGATTTCCTCCAAGTTCTTCCGCATGATCTTGTTCTCAGCCTCCACCCCAGCTGCAGAAACCGAATGAGGAGATTAGTTCGGCGGAAGAAAGTGAAGAAAAATGGAGAGGTGCCGAGGGAGAAAATTACCCCTCTTTCATGTTCTGCACCAAGTGCAACATGTTTTGCGTGTAGCATCTTGTGGGTATCAAGCAGGCGTTCGAATTCAGCGCTCCGGCGATTGGTGGTTACCTGAAAAAAGTACAGAAGTGTAAAATTAACTTGGTGCATATTCGAAGTGTACAAGATCCCGGCCAAGTGGAACTTAACCCGGCTCTAGGTGTGTGCATATTCTAAGTGTAAAAAATCCGGGCCAAGTGGAACTTAACTCGGCTCTAGGTGTGTGCATATTCAAAGTGTAAAAAATCCGGGCCAAGTGGAACTTAACCCGGCTCTAGGTGTGTGCATATTCGAAGTGTACAAGATGCGGGCCAAGTGGAACTTAACCCGGCTCTAGGTGTGTGCAGATTCGAAGTTTACATGCAGCTACGTTAGTCTTCTAATGAGCATCCGGCCGAGTAACAAGCTACTCCACCGGAGGCTCGGGGACTAATGGTTATTATCTACAGAATGTAAAGGAGAAACGACATACCTCCATCTGAGCGGCGGTATTCATCTGAGCGGAAAATTCTGCGGGGCCGAACTTTTCCGGGAGATCGTCGTTGTGGACGAACTCAGCCTTGTTCCAGTTCATGAAGAACTCGATAAGGCTCGGAGGGTACCGCTCGCCGGTGGGCATATGGGGTGCCACCAAGCCCTTCGCATGAGCTTCTTTCCTCTCAACTAGGGCAAGAGATGGGCTGGTATGCAGAACCATCTTCTGCGCATCAGTTGGCTCGGTAGGAATATCCTTCGCTGCTGGTGATTTCTTCGGAAGCATCAACGATAGGGTTCGCTGCCCGGCCTCGACGGATGCAGACTTGGTAGTATCCGGAGCCCTTTTGCCCTTAGCTTGCTAGGAAGAAGTAACTGCGGTGGATTTCCCTTTAGAAGCTGCTGGAGTAGTTCCTCGCCGAGGCTGAGATGACTTGGACGAGGCAAAAGAACTTGGCACTGGAGCTCTTGTAGCTGGATTTGGAGCTGTTGTTGGTTTCCTTGGTGCCGGGACAGGTGCTGGCTCGATCACTGGTACTGGAGCTGCTGCTGGTGCTGGTGTTGCGATAGACTCGGTGGTTGCTGGTTGCGGCGATGCCGAAGTGGTGGACGCCGCCGCCTCGGCTGGACCAACCCCTCCCGCTCCGAGGTCACGTTCCTCTCGATGAGGCACTGCGGAACCCGGAGCAGCCGTAGAACCCTCCGGAATAGGGATCAGCGGGCGTGACTCGTCGTCACGAGGAGGAGAAGGGCCAGACCGAAGGGGTGAAGAGATGCTTGATCCGCTCTGAGGGACCTCCATCGGAGGCCTGAAAAAGAGAATAATGTCAGAAGAGAAATTACCACGATGCAAGGAAAAGTGAGTTACGCAATGAAAAATGACTTACGCATCCGAGGTTTCGGCCTCCTTGGGTTTCCGGACCCTCCGTGCCGGGGCTTTGCCTGCTCGCTTGGAGGCAGTCTTGTCTCCGGCCTTCTTTTGCCTTTTTGTGGGCTGAGAAGGTTCAGAGGAAGAACTTGATGCGGCTCCGCGCTTCTTCTTCGACGCCACCGGAACCGGCTCGCCCGTAGCAAGTGGAGGATCCTCGTGGATATGCCCACCGGGGTTAGCTGATGCCGGAAAGACAAAAGAAAGAGGGACAGCCTCAACAGGTTCAATCACGTCGACATCCGAGTCATCCTCATCATCGGGCCAATATCTAAGAGAAGAGAATTTACCGCTGGGCCGTTTGGTAGCGTCGGTCATAGGGAGGAACATCTCCTGGTCTGGCTCCTCCTCATCCGAGATTTCTCGGTCCAGCGCCCACTTAAGGGTCGGGTTCATACCATCCTCGAGAGTTTGCTGAAGGAACACCTAAGAAAAGCACGAAGAACAGAGTCAAAAATACAACAAAAACCGACACATACTTGATCCGAAATAAGTTTGCCCCGTGAAGCTTACCGCGGGAGGGAGCCTGTCACGACAGTAGTGCTGAATTCCCCACGTCCATTCGGCGGAGAAATCCTTGTGGGTGGTGAAAAGAGCCTTAACCCGGCGAAAGATCTCCGTGTTGCTCAATTCGAAGGAGGAGGTTCGGTTGGGGTCGCGGCCGAAACTCATGTGGCACAACTTGTGGGTGCGCTTCTGGAGGGGAGAGATTCGGTTGCACGCGAACGTGATCATAGCATCCTCGTTGCGCAATCCGAGTCTCTTCAGATCCACGAACCTCTTGTTAACTTGGTTGGCCAGAGCTGTAGGTTTCTTGGGGACCTCCTCCCAGAAAACTATGTCAGGTAAACCTGGAGCATAGGGCAGCAACCGAATCAAATCTTCAGTACCCTCATTCCGGACGTAGAAGAAGGTCCAGGCCCATCCTTTGCAGGAGTCAAGCCCGGTAACCCGGGGAAATACGGAAAGTCTCCGGGGCGAGATGGAGGCAGCTCCAAATTGGGTGAGCTGCTTATCCTCTGACTCTACTTGGATATTGGGGATGACGTTGCAACGAAGGCCGAAGAACCGAATCCACAGCTCCTTCGTGGGCCATAGTCCGGTGTAGCCTTCGATCGTAGAGGCAAAGGCGAAAAGAGAGGTGATAGCGTTCACTGGGAGATGGTGCGGCTGCAAGTGGTAGGTCCTAACCCAATCCCATAAGAAATCGCTCACCGGCAGACCAAATCCCCGTTGGAAGTGGGACAGGAATACAACGAACTCACCCGGATTGGGTGAGGGGGCCAGTTCGGCAGAGGGGAGACGAGCGGTGACGCCAGCGGGAATGCGCCTGGTCCAGTAGAGCCAGTCAAGGTCATCTTGACAGACCCATGATCCGGCCCACGCGCCGCGGTCCGCCGCACCGGCGTCCTCCTCCATCTCCTGCTCGGCGACGACGAGCTCCTCCTCCGTCATCTCGTATCCACTATCCTCGCTGGAGCTAGCGGCGGCGGAGATCTGAGGTCTGGATTGACGTGGACCCGTGGCGAAGAAGCTGCGCAGCGGTGGCTGCGATGCAGAGGCACGGGGAAGGTGCAGGGGCTGCGCTGCTTCTAGAAGCACCGGCGGCGGCGCGGTCGCTAGGAAGATGAAGGAGAAAGGCAACGGGCAGAGGGGCGCAGAAGTGGAAAAACGCTAAGGGATGCGCCCCTCCACTACTTAACCACCCCCAGAGATGGATGAGTGGGATCGCGCTGCGCCGATGGCCGTGTATCACCTGCATCAGCCAATCAGAGAAAAGCCACACAGGAGGCCACAGAGTAGAAGCGATCCCATGACGCGACACGCTGATGCGGTAAACGAGGAGGCAGGCATGACGTGACCCACGCACAGTGATAAGTGACAATTACTGTGCGGTTACTGTGCAGGCCCTTAAAATAAGACGAGGTAATGATTAGCCTCCACGTGGGTTGGCGTATGAGAGAAGGAAACGGGGCCCGGACAAACCATGATAACCATGGGATCCGAGCCAAAGTGGTGACCCGTCCGGCAAGTGAAAACTTGGAACGTGCGAAGGGAACGTAAATCCATATAGTCCGAGATAAGGAGCTAACCCAGAATTTAACGTCCGAGGCTGGAACATAAATGAACCTGATGTGGCCTTAGCGGCCAAGGCAGCTAAGACCGCACCAGCTTCGGGGACTAATGTTGGGGGGATACCCCCGGGTAGGGTCACTCCGGGGTATAAGGGCCGAGTTAGCCGAGGTTTGGCAAGGTCAAAGCGGATGCTGGCCGGGTCACCTCAAGGCAGGCCGGATCACGGAGTAACCCGGAGCAGGGGGGTCGCCTAACATTGTCTCATCCGACTTAAGGAGTAAGTCGGAAGTGCTTGTCTAACTTATATGCAGGAACAGGTGTGGCTGGATCTACTATGATTCGGGTCCTCGCTTAGCTTTTGGGAGAAGGAAGGAATCTCTCTGGTCAAAAAGAAGGTCCGGTACGCACTGCATGAGCGGAGAAAGCAAGGGCAGGACCACTGGGTCGTGGCCGACAAGAGTGACGACGCCCACGTCGGCTGACGCGGGCGCTGCAGAGGCTTACGTTGCTAAAGCATGTGTGACGCAGGGGAAAAGCACCCCGGTCGGGTTACCACTTTGGGAGGGGGCATATTCTTAGGAATATGCCTCCACGTATGCCCTAGGCAGGGGCTAGGTTTCTGGTAGAAGGGGTTGGTTGAGCTCTAATTGGTTTGGTGATTCCATAGGGCTAGTTGATGTAGGGTTCTAGGGAAAGATAGTAGGCAAGAGTAAGAGAGTTCCTTCTTCCTTCTCTCACCAATACAGCTCAAGGAGCACTTGTAATCTTGCAGATATAGCAATACAAACTTCTGTGTGGAGAATCACTCCACTATCCCTCCATGGTATCCCCTAGCGTGTATTAGTCCCCACCTTTAGCCTATCCATGGCATCTGCCGTGACACCACCACGACAGTAACTTCAAAACTTTCAACACATAGAGAGGTGCTTCAATGCCATGAAAACTTCTACAACCATATTTTCCTCTCTCATAATAATTTTCAGTAGCCTCATGAATAAACTCAACAATATAACTATCACATAAAGCATGCTTTTCATGATCTACAAGCACTAGAGCTTTATTATAAACATTTCAAGAGAATCCTCAGGAACATAACAATCATCCTCCTTTAGTAAGCCTGGAGGACAATCAAATAATGTAAGGGATAAAGAGTTACTCTCATTAGAAGGTAGGCATGGGTAGCTAATCCATTCTTCCTCCTTTTGTTCATCACTCTCCTCCTATTTTTCATCTAATGAGATTTCAGGTTCATCAATTTCTTCTTCCATAGGATCCTGCAAGGCATTAGTCTCTTCCATTTGTGGAAAGCATTTATTAAACTATTTAAGAATATAGCCATTTTCGTCCTTGTAATTATCAAAGCAAAATTTAAGTATACCATAAACCTCATATTTGTAAGGTGACTCATCAATATTTTCAAGCAAACTAGCAAGTTCAAAAGCACCCTTCCAAGCAATAAATTCTTCATTTTGTTTCGCATCATAAAAGTCATAAATTCCTTTAGCATAAGAAGATATGGTATCATTATCATTATACTCACATTGAAAAGGGAGGTGTTTATACCTCTTTCTTCAACAAGATTCATCACAGCAATAAGTAACATTATAAGTAGAGCACACGTTTCTAGCAATGGTATACAATTTATCAATTTGTTCCCATAAGTGTTTCCCTTTTTGTGACAAGCGGTGTTCCTTATAATAATATTTTTGATCTTCTGTGAACCCACCTTGCCAATAAGATTCAGTTTCAAAGAAACCAACCATTGACAACAAGCATGATAAAGCAAGACAATAATAGACGAACGAAAATAACAACTAGAGTAGGAACTACTTTTTTGTATTTTTGATAAAGAAACAAGAAAACAAGGCGAAAATAAACTTAGCTTGAACAATAGTGATTCCAAGTGGACTTGATAAATAAAGCTATGCTCCCCGGCAACGGCGCCAGAAAATAGTCTTGATGACCCACAAGTATAGGTTGTGTATTGCAGTATTTTCGAGGGAAGTGAAACCCAATTTATTGATTCGACACAAGGGGAGCCAAAGAATATCTATAAGCCTTAACAACTGAGTTGTCAATTCAGTTGCACCTGGAAATAATCTTGCTCACAGCAGTTTATCAGTAGCAACAGTTTTGTAGTAGGAATAGCAAAGTAACAGCAGTAGTAAAGTAAAGACAGCAGTAACAATAGCAGTAAACAGTAGGATTTGAGTGCGGTAGGCATAGGGATGGATGGACAGGCATTGCATGGACAAGACAATTCACATAGCAATCAGAACATAGGGCAATTACAGATAAATAAGATAAAGCATCCAAGTACTAGATAATCCTAGGCATGTGTTCCATATATAGTCATACGTGCTCGCAATGAGAACTTGCACAACATCTTTTGTCCTGCCAGCCTGTTTGCAGCGGGGCCTCAAGGGAACTACTGGCAATTAAGGTGCTTCTTTTAATAGAGCACCGGAGCAAAGCATTAACACTCCGTGAACACATGTGATCCTCACATCAAAGCCATTCCCTCCGGTTATCCCGATTTCTGTCACTTCGGGGCCATTGGTTCCGGACAACAACGTGTGTATACAACTTGTAGATAAGACCAAAAACAATACTATCATAATGAATCAATAACATGTTCAGATCTGAAATCATGGCACTCGGGCCCTAATGACAAGCATTAAGCACAACATGTCGCAACAAAGTCATAAAGCACTAATAAAAGATACTAGGCACCATGCCCTAACAATCTGATGCCATTACATGAACGATCTCATCCACTCCCTACCATCCCCATAGCCTACAGCGGGGGATTACTCACTCATAGATGGGGGAAACATGGATGGTCGATGGAGAAGCGATGGTGATGATGATGGCGATGATCTCCTCCAATTCCCCATCCCGGCAGGGTGCCAAAACAGAGTTTCTGGTGCTGTTTCGTGGAATCTGGTGGTGGCGGCGGAGCGGAACTCCTTTTGGGAAAACGTCGAACCCCCCAGAATTTTTAGGTCAGAAGGCTTCTTATAGGCGAAGAGGGAGACCGAGGGGGTGCCTGGGGGCCCACACCACCCCTTGGCATGGCCTGGCCTGGCCCGCGCCACCAGGTGGTGTGGCCACCCCTGGCTCTTCTCCGTCTCTTACTCTGGCATCTGATGACTTCCGAAAAAATAGGCATTTTGGCTTTTGTCCCGTCCAATTCCGAGAATATTCATTTTCTGACTTTCCTGGAACCAAAAACAGCAGAAAATAGGCAGCTGGCATTGTGGCTCTTGTTAATAGGTTAGTCCAAGAAATCATATGAAAAGTACTCCAAAGTGTGGACAAAACACAAGAAAGTGGATAAAACCAAGCATGGAACATCAAAAATTATAGATACATTTGCAATATATCAGATCTTCTTTTCAATTCTAGCATTTAGAAGATTCTATTGATAGTCTTTAGCATAATGACATGCAAAGTACAAGGACCAAATATACACCCATACTTTATAGATGTTGATCAAATTTATAATTTATTGTGCTTTACCAATTATAATTTTATATAGTATTGATATGTCAGACTATCAATTGAAGACTATCAATTTTATATAGTAATTTTATAACTTATTGTGATGAAGACTATCAATCGAATCTTCTAGATGCTAGAATGGAAAAGAACATAGTTATTATTAATAGACTTAATGTGTGCATTTTTCTCTAACACGACTTAAAGTATGATGGTCCTAGAACATGGTGGAGTTTTCTCTAGGTACTGTTCAACATGAATACACCTGCTCTGAACCATTGGATCTTATAGCCCAACGGTCAGGATTGGTGCTATGTATCCAATTCAAAACACGCTAGAGACTCTTGTCAAGAAAAAAAAGGAAAAAATAGGCCACACACACACAGCGCGGCCATACCAAGGCACACGTGTGAGGCGTGGCATAGTGGGATGAGGGAGAGATCAGTCGGCCGGTGCGCGTGGGGCGCTGCACAAGAGGGGAGAGAGAGGATGGACGGTGAGAGACAGCGAAGGAGAGAGAAAACATAGTAGTACTACTAGTAGTACTGTGCTACTAGTAGTAGGTACCTGTACCTCGTGTCAGAAACCCGTCAAACTAGCTTTACTCTGACATCGAACCGCCTTCAACTCCTTCGCTGCTCGCGTGCTGCCTCGCGTTAATAATCTCTTCTTGCTCTTCGTTTTTTCTTCCGTTTTTTTCTTTGGCAGCTTTGGGGTTAATTTTCTAGTGCCCCTGGTTCAGTAGAAGTACGGACTACTCAAGTTTTGCACAATAGTCCATTTTTTTTGAAAATTGGGTCTAGGGCATTTAGATCCAAAATATTCGTGCCCAAAATAATTCCGGTCACTGGGAACTTTTTCTTTTTCTTTCTAACGAGGAATCTACCTCGAAGTACCAAGAACATGCGCGTTAAAATCCAATGGTGGGCATTAAAATTACATAGTGGTCCAAAAAGAAAACCAAAATACATATGGGACCTATACTTTTACAACATGGACCCTAAAGATACAACTCAGAAATTTGAACATGTTTTTCCTAATACTAGTTCTAAACTACCACCTCGGCATTATTGTATACCATGGCAAGACACACCCATCTACCAAATATGGGAACATTATCATGAACTATGATGTAGATATCGCCATGACCTAATAGGTCGTTACGCTCGAGAAACTCTCGAGTGTTCAGGCCATATCTAATGTGCCTACGATTTTTTTGAATGTTCAAATCTCATGTTTACTATTTTTTCATGGCTGGTACTACAAACGAGAGGATGTCATGCGGGCCCTTTTCGTTTATTCATTTTCCTTTATATCCTTTCGTTTTTTTAATCTGTGTAAGAGTTGCCAGCATGCAAATTCATATATATCAAGATATTGAGTCATTCAGAAATCTCCGCGATTTTCAAGATATTGACCCACAGTGTACACCTTCAAAATAGTTTCATAGTATAAATTCAAGAGCAAAGTTGCGATGGGTTCCTGACACGAGGTACAGAATACGGGGAGTAGTAAAATGCAATGAGATCGGGGAGTAATTTCTAGAGCCCTAGTTATTGCAGCCCCTAATTTCTAGCATCTACCATTTCTCTCTGCATGTGGTAGAGCGCTAGGGGAAAAAATAAACTAATGGGGAGAGAATTACGGTGTAGTAAGAGGCTAGCTCTAATAACGTTCCCAAGATTTTCTCACCGATTTTCAAGGCCACGTCTTGGTACCAACAAAACAGTGGCACTAGCTAGTACTCCCTCTATTCCAAAATAGATGTTTTAGTTTTGTGAAAAGAGTGCATGTAAACCGCTTTTGGTGTATATGTTCATTTAGATTGAACATATACACTAAAAATGGTCTAGATACACTTTTCACTAAACTAAAACATCTTGTATTTTGAAATGGAGGGAGTACATGTTTTTTTGAACAGGCAGTACTAGTACTCCATGTTAAGGCTAGTCATAGTGGAAGTAACCTAGTCCTACTTGTATTGCCAACTATAGTACTCTCTCCGGTCCGGTTTATTAGGCATGCATGTAGTTTAAGAACAAGTTTGACCATTCATTTTGGTCAACAAATTTTATATAATATATCATAAAAATTATACCTTTGGATTCATCTTCAAAAGTACTTTCCAATGATATGTTTTTTAGGACATATATTGCATATTTTATTGGTCAAAATTGATGGTCAAACTTGTTTTTAAACTACGTGTGTGCCTAATAAACCGGACCGGAGGGAGTAAGCATTTAGATGATATGGCATGCAATTAAATAATGAGAGGGAGGCTTGTGGTAGTAACTAGCTATGTTACCGTAATATCACACATTTCAAGAAAAATGAGTCTACATTGCAATAAATGAGATTGTGTATTATACCACACCTATGTTATTTTCCACTATGGAGGTAGTAACTGACTAGTAACATACTCATATGCATGTTACTACTACTTACTTCACACTATGACCAGCCTAAGTGGGCATTGGGCTATGCGAGAGGCCGCACAATTACCAAGATAAGCATGCAGACTTGGTTAGGTAGGAACTTAATACTTGAAGGTCAACTATACCAGTGGTAGTAGCTTTCTACCATTGATTGGTTGTACGAGTACTACTACTAGTACCACTCTGTAGTACTACTATATATATATGTACTATACTTCCAAAAGCAAGAGTACAAAAGTACCTAGATTGAGCAGCGGTGGAGTCTGCCGACATCCAGAGAGAGAAGGAAAGATGGAGGTTGTGTGGGCGAGCGCCATCCGTCTGTTAGAGAAAGCCAGGGACGCCCACCCCTAGGTCGACTCTTTGTAGCGCCTCCGTGTCGTGCTGGCACGCGCCATGGCATGCACCCATTATGACACCATCTTCGCGGCCTGGCTCAAGAAGACGATGGACTCTTTCCTCACTAGCTTCGGCGTCATCACAGGCATGGTGGACAACCTCACTGTCCGCCTTCAGGCCATGCGCCGTGACGCATACCCAACAGGTACGTTCGCCATAATGCATGCTACCGGCAGCGATATCGTTTTCTTCTATGGACTTCATTCATCTAGCCTATCTATAACTGACTTTTAGCCCCAAATTTTGGTCTAGGTGTTCCTCCCTAGGTTGTTGCCGCGCTCACCACTTCCCTGGCTGGTCTCTCTGGAGACGATCTGTTCTGCGCACTGATGGCCCTACAGCTTTCTGAGGCTTTGCCCGCCGCACCGGCGGACGTCTACATGGAGGTAGCTATTTTCACGCAGCGTCTTGTCTAGCACGACGAGATGGACCTCTTCATCGGCCTCATTGAGCAGTGTGTATTCTAGGGCACGTCGGGTGTGAACAATGCATGCACGGCCGCTAGCCTCCATCACAGGGATATCCTCGACAGCTTTGCAAAAAAACATGTCAATCTGGCAGGTACCATTGCTCCTCGTGGTGTGGGCAACTAAGGTTGAAGACGAAGGGCATCTCAAGGATTTCGATGTAATTTTAGTTTTTTAGGTGCTTTGTACTGTTCGATGTTTCTTTTAATGCCAGGATCCTTTTCGCAAAAAAAAGAAGAAGGGGAGACGTATGACGATTCTCCATGGTTACTATCACTGTGTCATTTATATAGACAGATCACATGTGGGTTTAACAAACATTATGTTTTTATTAACCAACAGTTTTCATAGATAAAAAAGGCATACATTAAGTCACTAAGGTTTATACACATCAGGTCATTGCATATGGTTATTGTGTTGGAATTTATTTCATGTGCTATATATTCTTGATGATAAAAACATTATTTTTGTTCATGTAATGGAAACATTTCCCCTGATGGTGAAAACATTGTTTTGTTTTATAGAATGCTCTGTAAAATGGTAAAAACTAATTATTAATAATGAAAATATTTTTAGATACTAAAAAAAAGGTCACAACTCTTTTTTGGTCGTTTCATGCATCATTGGAAATGACGGTAGTTTAATATAACATTTAGAAAGTAGGGAAAAAACGACGAAACTTACATGTAACATTGAGTGTAGACTCCAATCGTTGTTCATGGAGAGGTATATGTACATTGTTTGCCTGGACGTCAAATGTGAACAATGCAAAAAAAATGTGCATGTCGATAGTCATGCAAAACCATCCATAGTACTGCATCCATTAAAAAATACACGATATCTTGGTAAGCTAGAAACATGTTTCGGAGTACTTCTAAAATACCCGAGAGATGTTTAGTTCTAATAAGTCGACCAAGTATTGCACCAAAGTTCTAAATTATGCAGGATATTATTATGCTTTAATAAGGTAAGTTCTTGGAGTGCATGTAATAAAATAGTCGTGCGAAGAACGTACAGTTTACTACACCAAGGCAGCTTGACCAACATGCTAGAGACTCTTGTCAAGAAAAAAAAAGAAAAAAACGGGCCACACACACAGCGCGGCCGTACCAAGGCACACGTGTGCGGCGCGACGTAGTGGGACGAGGGAGAGATCAGCCGGCTGGTGCGCGCGACGTGCTGGACAGGAGCGGGAGAGAAGATGGATGGTGAGAGACAACGAAGGAGAGAGAAAACATAGTACTACTACTAGTAGTATTGTGCCACTAGTAGTAGGTACCTGTACCTCGTGTCAGAAACCCATCAAACTAGCTTTACTCTGACATCGCACCGCCTTCAACTCCTTCGCTGCTCTCGCGTTGCCTCCCGTTAATAATCTCTTCTTGCTCTTCGTTTTTTCTTTCTTTTTTTCTTTGGCAGCTTTGGGGTTACTTTTCTGGTGCCCCTGGTTCAGTAGAAGTACAAACTACTCAAGTTTTGCACAATAGTCCATTTTTTCTGAAAATTGGGTCTGGGGCATTCAGATCCAAAATAATTCCGGTCACTGGGAACTTTTTCTTTTTCTTTATAATAAGGAATCTGCCCCGAAGTACCAAGAACATGCGCGTTAAAATCCAATGGTGGGCATGAAAATTACATAGTGGTCCAAAAAGAAAACCAAAATATATCTGGGACCTATACTTTTACAACACGGACCCTAAAGATACAACTCGGAAATTTGAACATGTTTTTCCTAATACTAGTTCTAAACTACCACCCCAGCATTATTGTATACCATGGCAAGACACACCCATCTACCAAATATGGGACCATTATCATGAACTATGATGTAGATATGGCCATGACCTAATCGGTTGTTCCGCTCGAGAAACCCTCGAGTGTTCAGGCCATATCTAATGTGACAACAACTTTTTCGAATGTTTCAAATCGCATGTTTACCATTTTTTCATGGTTGGTACTGCAAACGAGAGGATGTCATGCGGACCCTTTTCGTTTATTCATTTTCCTTTATATCCTTTCGTTTTTTTAATCTGTGTACGAGTTGCCAGCATGCAAATTCATATATATCAAGATATTGAGTCATTCAAAAATCTCGGTGATTTTCAAGATATTGACTCACAGTGTACACCTTCAAAATAGTTTCATAGTATAACTTCAAGAGCAAAGCTGCGTGAGTCTCTCTCTCTCTATGTGTGTGTGTGTGTGCTTCTTCTTCTCGGGGTGTGACATGGAGCAACAAGAGTAGTATATCTTACCACTATCTCATATTTCCATCATCATACCACTTTTTTATAGAGTGTACGAATAACTTTGAATGTTGACCGTCGGATCAAGACTCGCGAATCCCAACATTTCTCCCTCGTACTAGAATATCGTACTAGAATATTCTCCCTCGTTTCTCTTGACCATGTTACCAAAAATTTCAAGTGTCAGGTAGCTAATAATCTTTGACTTCTACATGATGATATAAAGTACAAGAACCAAATATACACCCATACTTCTTATCTTATCTTACCACTATATAATGTATGAATAACTTTGAATATTGACCGTTAGATCAAGGCTCGTGAATCCCAATATTTCTAGCTGTTGGATCTTCTTTTCCATTCTAGCATCTAGAAGATTCTATTGATAGTCTTCATCACAATGAATGCTATGCACAAAACTCAAAACACACTTCTCCAACATTCTAGAATCTTCTCCCTCATTTCTCTGAACCATGTTTCCAAAAAATTCAAGTTTTAGATAGCTAATAATCACTGACTTCTACATGATATATATATATAGAGAGAGAGAAACCCTATTCAGCACCCAGGGTGCAGAATAGTTATTTTGCACCCCACATATTTTTATGTTCTCACATATAGAAATTTATGTTTTGTATACTTTTTATAGATGTTGATCAAATTTATATATTTTTCTGCTTTACCTGTATTATAATTTTATATAGTGATGATATGTGTCAGACGTATACTATCTGAGTCTCACATGCAGGTCACGTGTAATTTACAGGTTATATATATATGATAATCAAATTTATAAATTTTTGTGCTTTACCAATTATAATTAAGAGGTATGTCCATAAAGTACCAGGTGTGTATTTGGTTCTTTGTACTTTGTATCATGTAGAAATCAACCTACTATTAGTTACCTAGTACTCGACATGCTCTACAGAAATGACGAAGATGATTCTAGAATTACCGAGAAGTGTATTTTGAAGTTTGTGCATAACATTCAGTGTACTAAAGAACATCAATAGATAATCTTCCAGATGCTAGAATGGATTGAAGATCCAACTTAATTCTATTTAGCAGTGTTGGGATTTGCCAGTCTTGATCCAACGGTCAAAGTTCAAAGTTATTTGTACACTATATATATAGTGGTAAGATATGATTATATAATAGGTTAAGCTCAAAAAGTTTTAAATTTGATGGACATCCATAAAGTATGGGTGTATATTTGGTTCTTGTACTTTGTATCATGTTGAAGTCAACATAGAAGTAAATGTTTGTTAGCTATACCTAATACTTCCAATTTTGGTAACATGGTCTATAGAAATGTCTGGAAGATTCTAGAATGATAGAGAAGTGTTTTAAGATAAGAAGTATGGGTGTATATTTGGTCCTTGTACTTTGTATGTCACGTAGAAGTCAAAGATTATTAGCTACCGAACACATTCAATTTTTGATAACATGGTCTAGAGAAATAAGGGAGAAGATTCTAGTATGATGGAGAAGTGAGTTTTGAAGTTTGTGCATAGCATTCATTATGACGAAGACTATATATCAATAGAATCTTCTAGATGCTAGAATGGAAAAGAAGATCCAACAGCTAGAAATGTTGGATTCGTGAATCTTGATCCAACGGTCAACATTGGAAGTTATTCGTACACTATAGAGTGGTAAGATAAGATAATATCATGTAGAAGTCAACGATTATTAGCTATGAGGGAGAAGATTCTAGTATGATGGAGAAGTGTGTTTTGAGGTTTGTGCATAACATTCATTATGCTGGAGACTATCAATAGAATCTTCTAGATGCTAGAATGGAAAAGAGGATCCAATGGCTGGAAATGTTGGGATTCACGAGTCTTGATCCAATGGTCAATATTCAAAGTTATTCGTACACTATATAGTGGTAAGATAAGATAAGATGGTAAGATAAGATAAGATATAGCAATCACAATGTTTATTTTGTGTGTGCTAACGGGTGGGGCGAGTATGTCATACATACAAGACAATAGCACATACTCTAGATATATACGGATGTATCTAGCACTAAAACTTGACTAAATACATGCGTATCTAGATGAATCTAAACCAACAAATATGGGTCAGAGGGATTATATGTTTGTAGCACAGATCGCTCTTATATATATACTCATACTAAAACATGTCTTGTATATGGAAATGTATATGTACACGCCTATAGATACTTGGCCACTCACACGTCACACACACGCGCAAACAGCTACATGTATACATGTACATGGCCACACACCACACACGCGTACACAGACACGTACAAATACCTGTACACATGGCCACACATGTACACATGGCAAGACACATGTACAAAAATATAAGGATTAATTAATAAGCTCTAGTGTGGAGGTAGTACAAATTAATTTTACGACATTTAGACCTTAATATTGTATTGTTTGGAAGAAGGAAAGTTAGTGTTCTACGACTTCTCTAGCTTTTATTTTACAACATAAGTTAGAGGATCTGTATAACTTGTTTCTTGCCAAAGATCGTGGTAAACATAGTTTTAGTCCCACTTCTCACACCCGGAGTACAAATTAGTCCCATATCTTGCAGAGTGGACAAAATCAATCCTAAAGCATGCATCCCTAGTGCAAATCAGTCCATTTCAAACAAATTTGAGCGTATTTGACCAAATTCATACACACTTAGCTGTCCTGATCGTGCCTTTTTGCGATTGAGATAGTAAAATAGTACCGGCCTAGAAGTGGTGTCCTTCCACGACTTCTATTGCTTTTGAAAGTTCATGTAGAATTTTTGCGTAGATTGATGTTATTTTAGCTTGGCTGAACACTGTCCTCTGCAAATGCTCAAGTTAACTAAAACTACACATGTGTGAATTTCACTCAATATTTCGTCGTTAGTTTCAAGTTAGCTGAAATCTAACCAAATTTGACTCTTTTCTTATACACTTCACAATCCATGTGCATCAATTGTTTTATATGTGATGATTCAACTTGAGCATTGCGAAGTATGTTGGATGAGCACATGGACATATGTTGTTCGCATATCATGTCAAATTCCCAAGATTTTAGCTTTAGCACATGGGCTTTTCTGGAAACAATGATGCCTTGCGTGGGCCCATAAATTACACTCGCCTTGCTTTTCTTATCTTATCTTATCTTACATCTTACAACTATATGGTGTATGGAGAACTTTGAACACTGGTCGCTGAATCAAGATTGTAAAATCCCAACATTGTTAGTGGTTGTATCTTCTTTTCTATTATGGGATCTAGAAGATTCTATTGATAGTGTTTAGCACAATGAAATTTATGCACAAACCTCAAATACACTGTGAGGCTAGTTCCATATTTGCTTCATGTGTTGTTTTAGCTAGATGGTGGGACCCACGTTATAAATATTTTCAACTAGTACATTGTGGAGCTCTTGCTATATTTTATACCAAAACCAAATTTACCTTTACGTCAGATTTGGCAATGGCAATATTGTGAGCGCCCTTGGACAAGCCACAAGCTTATGGGTCACCCTTAAGAAAATTTCCTTAAGGTGAAGCTCTAGTATGTATATATATGTGGTCATCCATAAGGACTACTTTTTGCTTGTGGACACCCTTATGGACGACATAGTGGATGCCCAAGGTGAACTTTTGCCATAAGGTGGGTCCCACACAGCTTGAGGAAGTAGCTATAACATCACCTATGTATAAGGTGAACTTTTGCCATAAGATGGGACCCACACAGCTTATAGAAATAGCTAGTACAATGTATAAGGTCGAGTTCACCTTAAGCTGGGACCCACATGTTTGTTAAAAATGCACACATGCAAGAGAGAGAGGAGAAAGTAAAATAATTGTTTATTGCTTATGGACAACCCATAAGCTTGTAGGTCACCCTTAAGGAAATTCCACTAAAGTGAACCTCTACTATGTATATGGATAGGCTTATGGACTACATTTTGGCTTGTGGGTAGGCAACATAGTGGATGCCCTGGGCACCCATAATGTATAGCCAAATCTAGTTCCAAAATAGATATTTGGCTTTTGGAACTAGTTCCATATGTTGCAGGGTTAGTTCCAAATCTGAGAAACTAGGGAATCGGAGCAACTCCATGCGCCGATGCCAAATTCCAAGTACTACTCTATCTGATCATGTGGTAGTGCACTACTTCTCTCTCGTGCGATGGGGAGAGAGAACACCCTTTACTGTGTGTTGTTTTATTCTGTGTAAGGGCCCACTATGCAAATATTTGGCAAGACAAACGTTGTGGAGCTAATGCCAAATTTGCCTCCCATGCTAAATAGTGTTGTGTGTCAGATTTCGCAACATCAACACCATGGCTGATAAAGTGAACTTATCTATAAGTTGGGACCCATATATCTGCAAAAAAGTATACAGGTGCAAGAGAGAGAGGCGAGAGTAAATAATTTTATATTGCTTATGGACAAGCCACAAGCTTAGGTGAAGCTCTACTATGTATGTGGTCTCATCCATAAGGACTACTTTTTGCTTATGGACAACATAGTGGATGCCCTAATACTTTTTGCTTATGGACAACATAGTACAGATCTTGTTTCGTGAAAAAAGAAAAACAGAGCTCATCCATGCAAGTAAAATAGTACTACAGAGCTCGTCCAGTACAACTCGTACCCTAGGCGTCTAGTAGAGTCAGGCCGGTCACAGTCTCCTCCAAATTAACTACTCTGACCGTCTAGACGTCTACTGGTACTAGGGAGTAGGGAGTCGGCAGATCACTGTCTCCTCGAAATGTAGCTGAGGAGCGCACCCTCGTGTTTATTAATCCAGCTTTTCCCCCCTTGCCTATTCCCCCGCCCCCTCCAGGGCGTCTTCCCCTTTCGCACCATGTGCCATCGCTTCCGCCATATGTCGCTTTCGGATTTTCTTCCTCGTCTCACTCAGGCAGTTGCCACCCTCGATTCCCCCTCTCTTCTGAAACCCCAATCAATGAAATACAAACGCTGCCTTGCGATGGCGTCAGCGAGCAAGAACAGTGAGCATGATTCTGAGCTTTTTCACGACGTGTTTATCGAAGGCCCCTTTGAAGAACTCATAACGCGATGCGACGTCATCTTCGCCGCCAGCCTAATTGGTTCGTCCAAACTTTTTCTTGAATCTGCAAAAGCTAGTGCAACTCTGGATGCTTCAATGCCATTTAGCCTCCCATGTGTTCTTCATTCCCCCCTGACCAAGGGACTGCTAGATTTCTTGCATTACTTCAAAATTGATAGCCTCCCATTCAAGCTGTCGCCGCTGGACAGGTTCACCTCCGATGCTATGGTACCAAGCTATACTTCTAGGCAGTGGGTAAGCGTCAATGGAGATTGGATTGCCACGGCTAGCTTCAGAGGCAAGTTGGAGCTTTGCAACATGTACACTCGTCGCAAGATTCCTCTCCCAGCATTGCCGCTCCAAGCAACCGACCAGCCAACCACGTTCTTGTTGGATAATGATCTTCCAGCTGTAATGCAGAAGATTGCTATTTGCCAAGTTCGCACAGCTGCTGGGAGATATAAAGATTTCTCGCTTGTTATAGTCTTCAACGTCAGAATTGCCATCCTTCAGGACGGTGATGACGGATGGACAGTTCTTCCACTTCCTCTTAACCATACCCTGAGCCCTTATAGTTACAATGATGGAATTACCCATGATGGACTGGTGTTCGCCACAGCTTTGTATGGCAACGTTCAGGTTTGGGATCCTCTGCATCCTGGTAATTATTCCTTCATATATAGTGTACTAGCTTAATGTGCCCAAGCTATTGTACTGAATTGACATACGGAGTGTTTCGTTTAAATGAAAATACGAGTAGTTATTTTAGACTCTATGTACTGTACGAATCATAGTTTTCCCGTAGGATTTTTTTCTTATAGCAGTCGTTTGATACATCGGATTGAATTATGCACAGTAGATTTTTCCGGATGTCTTTTAATTCATTCGATAAGAATTTAAGATATACTTGAAGCTTCTGAAAAGAATCCGTTCAATGGTTTTTCCGTGCAATGTAATCCAACACAACCGCAATCCTGCAGGAGTATAAATGGACATGCAAATGTAAAATCTTGTGTCTTTCCTATCCTATGTTTTCTGCATTTGCACAGGTTTTCGGCAAGTTCCCCTGCAGATGAACCGGTCAATTATCTTTGCCTTTTTTAGACAAAACGAGCCAAAAATTGCCCATCTTGTTCAAAAAAAGATGAGTCCGTTCTCTAGGAAATTTCCCTATTATATAATGATATGTTTCCTTTGTACGATTCTAGGTCGTAGTTGTTTTTCCTATGTTCGAGCTACTTTGCATGTAGTTCAATTGGAAGGAAATTTTTCAGTAGGATTCACTATATCATGCTGCCGGAATCATAAGTTAACGCATTATGCTACCTTTTCAAGGTCCTGCGCTAGTCTTGGCGCGACCAGCTGCCGCGGACGAGTTGGTGAATTCATTTCTTAATGCTACTGGAGACGAGCACGACTACTTTTTTGGTTTTTGGTGGTTAGCAAGATCTGCAGATGGTTCTAGACTTCTTCATATATATACGCTTGGCGCTTCTTATGGTCCCAGCTGTCTTACTTGTCATTGGCTCCATCGTATTGGTGCTGCTCATCCTTGTGTTGTACACTGCGGGCGCACTATCTCCACTTATGCTTCTAGGTTTGGCTGCTTGGTGTTCTCAATGAACACTGGTCAGGTTGATCAAGCTAATCCATGGGAAAGGATTGCTGACCTTGGATCATATTCTCTTTTCCTTAGAGTGAACTATCCGATTATCATGCGCGTAGGCCATGCAGATCTTACCTCAGGTTATCTGACGAGAAGCAACTGTATCTACATCTTACCAACTGCAGCATGGCTTTTCAAAGAGGCACGGCCTGAATTATGCCGCTTCAGTCTTAGTGGTAAAGACTGCGGTGTTACTTCTGAAATCAATGTCCTCGAGGGAATTAGTAACCCTTGCTTCTGGATAGGAACGGTGAAGCATCCACTTTGGTTCGTACCAACCTTCGTGAACACCGTCGATTGGAACCGGCCTCATGCTTAACTAAGAAACAAGACATGTTACCGCAGTACGTAATGATGCAATCCATATGTAATAGTTGGTACTACAAGTAGAGAAATAATTATGGACCATGTTGAACTGTTTATTTTGTTTGGTTGTCTGAAGTCATCGGTTTTCAACTTGTTGGTTTCCTCTCTTTTGAAACATGTCCTTGTATCGGTACTATGTTTATTTACTCAAATGAACTTGACTATATTTTTTTGGACCGTTATCATAATGCACTTTAGTCCGCCGATTCTAGAGTTTTTTTAGAAATTATGGAAATTTTAGCATCAACAGGATGTTACGGACCACATGTCATACACGTGAACAATCACCTCAATGCTTGTGTAAGGGTCGTACTCTATGAAAACAACCTTGGCTTGAACGATTATATAGCCTCATGCACTAGTCTTTGGATAAGCTGATATGATGAGACCATATTTTTTAGAGATTTATCTTATCTTATCTTGCCACTATATAGTGTATAGTTGACTTTCAACATTAACCGTTGTATCAAGACTAGCAAATTCTAACATTGCTAACCCTCGAATCTTATTTTCCATTCTAGCATCTACTCACTCTGTTCCATAATATAAAATGCTTTAACTTGTGCGAAACGAATGTATCTAGACAACTTTTAGTGTGTGGTTCACTCCGAACATACACACTACTTTTAGTGTGTAGTAAAAGATGTCTAGATACATTTTTTCACAAAAGCTAAACCATCTTATATTTTGAAACGGGGGAAGTAGGAGATTCTATTGATACTGTACTAGAATTTAGCACAATGAACGCTATGCACAAGTACAAGAACCAAATATACACCCGATACTTTATGGAAGCGGCTCGAAAATATAATTATTTTCTCAGCTTTACCTATTACTACTTTATGGAGTAGTACAATTTTATATTGTGATGATATGGCATTCATTCTACTAGGGTGTGTTCGGTTTGAGAATTAGGTGGAATGGAACGGAACCATTCTGTACCTAGAGGCAATTCCAGTGTTCGGTTCCGGAATAGAACGGAACCAACTAGTGCCACGAAACCGAATATTCCTTGAAGATGCGGAACCAACTGATGCGACCGAATTGGTGGAATCGCGAGGAACGAGGCACTAACCATCACCCAAACCGCTCCAGAAAAAGATAGGCCTATTCTCACCCGTCGGGCGACCACCCACCCCGCAACCCTATCCACGCCTCCCTCCTCTCTCTCACTACCGGCGACGGCGCCCTGCTTCCACTCCCTCCCTGGCGGCCCTCCCTCGTCTCTCCAACGCCTCTCCCTCTCTCCGGGGCAAGCAACAGCGGTGGTGGGGCAAGCGGCAACGGCGGGGCAAGCAAACAACAATGAGATATCCTCGTCTATGTGCCCTGTCCACTTTAATTTGGACCAAATATTGCAAGTTTTATTGATTGCTTGATCAAATCTATGATATATGCTTGATCAAATATATTTGTTCTTCTTACTGCTTAAAATACAAATAATATACTGCTGAATTTTTTCTTAGTTTGTGTTACAACATCTAGGAGATATCCTCACCATATGTATGAATGACGTGGGCTGAACCCAATCCTAGACATTCCATTCCATCCAACCAAACAAAATATAACCATTCCGTTCCTCACTTTTGGCTGAACCGAACACTAGGATGGAACCGTTCCGTGCCTGGAGAATGGAACCACTCCATTCCATGCTACTACATTTCAGAGCCGAACACACCCCTAGACAGCGTTGGCATGCTAGACTAGCTAGCTAATTACAGTACTAGTAAAGTTTCCTCGATGCTAGGACTACAGTAGTACTAGACGGCGTTGGCGTGCTACACTAGCTAGCTAATTATTAAAGTCTCCTCGATGCAGCTGCCCCCTGCAGCAGAAGACCGACGAAGGAACACGCAAAAACTCCTCATTCAAAGAGCCATACCGTCTTCTCCATCTCCACCGGTATTTGGTATCATATCCAACACGCGCATCACTCATTTTCCTCGCCATCTCCCTCGCAGCATCGATCCTTCCAGGCTGCCACCCCTCTCCTCCAAAACCTCCCAATAGTCATAGATTGATCTGCCTCGCCCCCAAACCATCGAGACGCGATGGCGGATTCGGAGCCCAACTAGTGGTACGGCGGATGGAGCAACGTCGGCGCCGACGTGTTCGACGAGATCGCTATGCGTATGGACACTACCAGCACCGTCCGACTAGCCACATGCTCCAAGGAGTTGAACCTCCGAGTCACCAGCAGAAAAGTTAGCAGATGCCCCAACGATGGTTGCGGGGCATTGGTCGCGTACCGTTAGGTCCACAACCACAAGATTGCGTGCGTGCACGGCCCTTGAACTGCATGGATGATGGCTGCATTTTCGCCGCCTCACCGGCGGCGCTCCTCGCCCACCTTTGTGAAGCTCACTCGATAAGGGTGCGCAGTTTCCGCTACGGCAAAACAAGTAGGTACACCTCTAAGTCTCTGCCGGCAACAAGCCTATGGATAGTAGATATCATCATATTCGGAGACGATGGTACTGTGTTCGTGGTGCGATTTGACACGCGCCAAACGCTGCACGTCGTATCCGTCGTATGCGTCAGGTCGGCAGTGTGCTTGCCGCCACGGTACATGGTGAAGTTTTGGTCGTCGACTGTGATTGAGGGGAGAAGGATAAAAAATTCTGGGTTATGCGTGCCGGAGAGCACCGCGTAGCCTGACGGCATCCCTTTCGAAGAGCTGCAGTGGCTCCTGCCGATACCGATGTCGCACCTGGTCACTGGTCAACCGTCGGTGTTCACCCTGGAATAATGTCTTCGGATTAACAAGATTTATGAGTGAGATAAACACATCTTAATGTTTGTTGGAGTATTTGAACTACTAGAAAGACTTACTACCTGTTCTTAGCAGTTGTTCTTAGGAGTATTTTTATGGAGTTCAACTACTTCTAATGTATTTTGTAGTAATACCTACTGTATATACTGGTACTTATCATTTTGGGAGACGTGGTTCCTAGCTTAAGCTAGTTCTGAGTATTTTCTATGGAGTTCTTCCTCTGCTAATCTATTTTGCAATAATAACTATGTACTGGTGCTTGTTCAGATTTACTTTTGAAGTGCAGAGTATGGTCTCGCTTTACTTTTGAATTAGGCCTAGCTACATCTATTGAATTTCAATGTGTGCATTGCTGAATCTATCAATTATTGTCTGTGTACTGCTAATTAGGTCAGTTTGAAATGCTGATGAATCTGGCAAGTGCTGCTGAATATGAACTGGGAATCTGTCAAGTGCTGCTGAATATGAGCTAGGAATTTGTCGATATTTCTTCGGTCATATTCTGTACTGCTGAATCTTTTAAATGCTACTGAATTTATCAAATGTTTTTGTTGTTACTATTAGTACGTACAATACAATATTTTGTAAAACTAACTGTGATGTACGTGTACTTGTTTAGATCAAGTGCAGCAGATTGTCTTGCTTTTCTTTTGGAACTTGGCATTTTATAGAACTAATATTGATGTACTGCTACTTGTTTAGACCAAGTGCAGTACATGGTCTTGCTTTTCTTTTGGAATTTGGCATTTTATAGAACTAATACTGATGTACTGCTACTTGTTTAGATCAAGGGCAGTAGATGGTCTTGCTTTTCTTTTGTAACTTGGCCTTGTCATAAACTCATAATCTTGACCAGGCTTTGCATTGATGTGAGAAGGAGGCATGCACAGAAAAGTAGACTTGATCGTCAGTTTTGCTTGCTCCAATGATTGAGTGTATTAGGAGAACAAGCCAAACTGATTGTGCGCCAAGGTATTTTTAGCTAGAACAAGAACTGATTCTCTCTGTACGGCTATTGAATTTCAAATAGGAAAGCTACTGAATCTCTCAAATGTTCTGTCGTTGCTATTACTAAAGCATTTGTGCAACTAATACTGATGTATTGGTATTGTATTTTATTGTCTGTATTGTTGCATTGGTCACTTTTGAAATGTTGCTGAATTGGTCAAGTGCTCCCGAATATTAACTTCGAATCTGTTGATAATTTTTCTACCTTATTCTGTACTGCTGAATTTTGACATGAATATCTGCCAAAAAGAATTATCGCTTTTCCCTCGCCCTCGCTGAGGTCTTTATTTCGAATCCGGCAGAGCACATCACAATGCAAATTTTATTAACCAGAAGAAGAAATCTAATACTCCCTCCGATCCAAATTAATGTTCTTACATTTGTCTAGATTCTGACATATCTAGTCATGTTTTAGTGCTAGATACGTCCGAATCTAGCCAAATCCGAGAACATTAATTTGGATCGGAGGGAGTAGCTCATTCGGTCCCTCTTTAGCCCAGAACATTTTAATTCAGTCTTTTAGGGGTTAGATACTGCTGACCACAGCCCAGCAAAATTTTAGTTCGGCCCATGGAGTATAGCCGAGAACATATTAGTTCGGCCTTTTACGGGTCAGCGGACTACTGAGCACAGCCTAGTGAAATTTGAGAATGAAGCCCATGGAGCATATCCCATGGAATATAACCCACGTAGAGCAATAGCCAAACTCTTTTTAATTCGGCATTTTGGGCATTGCCCCCCCCCCCACCTCGCATAATAAAAAACTCTGCCTACCCATGTTTTTAAGAAAATACGCCATTATGTGGCATTTTATAAATTGAGATGCCAGGAGCGCTGCCCTTTTATATTTTAAAAGAGATAAACATAGACACACAAAATAATTTAAGAAGACTAAAACAGAAGTTGTAGTATTAATAAAAGTTTAATGGTTTTTCTATAAATATCTTTGTTGTATTTGGCACTCAGTTTACGTTTATTTGATTTGAAGGTCTTTTGTTCGAATCGCCTTTGTGTGTGTGTGTATCTTGGGTTTACATTTTTTTCTCCTAGCAATATCGCATTACGGAGAGGCTGACATCACGGACCCACCAGCATGCAGCGTCCCTGGAGTTTGTTTTGAGGGTGGGTTCGAAAAAAAAGTTTAAATACTTGTATAGAGAGGCTCACATCAGGGACCCACCAGACAAAACATACAAGGCTGCATCGGGGACCCACAAGCCAGAACATGCCAGAGAGGCTCACATCAGGGCCCCAGCAGTAAGACCATACACGGCTGCCATGGTGAAAACAGCGGACGCGGCCGAAAAAATGTCCATCATACACACGTTGCACTTATAGAGAAGTTGACATGTCGGACCCAGCAGACCCAAGCATAGCCCATGAAATTAGCCTATCAGGCCCAAGCATAGCCCAATACCTTTTAATTCGGCCTTTTCATGGTCTTGTGGCCACCGACCGTAGCCCATTGAATTTAGGAGTGAGCCCATGGAATATAAGCCATGATGAATAGGGCATCCGCCCCGAGTTAGCCCAGAATCTTTTTAATTCAACCTTTCTGAGCATTTTTTGTACTCTGAGGCTGACATCTGGGATCCGAAAAAATAGTCCAACATACACATGCTTCTTTCAAATAGAGGCTGTTAGCTGGGACCCAGTATAGACACGTTTCCTGCACAGAGGTGGTTGACATCTGGAACCCAGCAAGTTTCCAAGGTCAAAACAGCAGACATGGCTAAAAAAGGTCCATCATACGCACATTTCATTTATAGAGAGGCTGATATGTGGGACCCAGCAGTGTGACCTTATACAGATGCTGCATCGAGCAACGTTGCCAGTTCGAAATAGGGAGGCGCGACCGAGAAAAAAAGTTCAGCATGTACACGTTTCTTTTAATAAGAGGCTGAAATGTGGGACCCAGCAGTGCGACCTGATATAGATGCTGCAACGAGCAACGTTGCCAGTTCGAAACAGGGAGGCGTGAGCGAGAAAAAAGTTCAGCATGCACACGTTTCTTGTAATGAGAGGTTGAAATGAGGGACCCAGCAGCGTGAGCAAACGGTAGATTCGTCGAGCAACGCTATCTAGTTCAGAACAGGGTAGCGCTAGGGAAGAAAAAAATTCCATCATACTAACGATTCTTCTAATGTGAGGCTTACATAAGGGACCCACCAGCCTGAATAAACGGCTAATGCAGCGAGCAACGCTATCAAGTTCGGAACACGAAGGCGCTACAAAGGGTAAAAAATCAATCATACACACGTTTCTTCTAATGAGAGGATGACATGTGGGGCCCAGCATCGTGATTAAACGCTAGATGCATCGAAAAGCACTATCAAGTTCGGAATAGGGTAGCGCGAGCCAAGGAAAAAACATCCATCATACACACGTTTCTTCTAATGAGAAGATCACATGTGGGGATCAGGAGGTTGGTTAAACGGTAGATGCGTCGAGAAGCGCTATTAACTCGGAACGGGGTAACACCAGCGAAGGAAAAAATTCCAGCATACACACGTTTCTTATAATGAGAGGATGACATGTGGGGCCCAGCATCGTGATTAAACGGTAGATGCATCGAACAACGCTATCAACTTTGAAACAGGGTAGCGCGAGCCAAGGAAACAAAATCCATCATACACACGTTTCTTCTAATGAGAGGATGACGTGTGGGCTCAGGAGGTTGGTTAAACGGTAGATGCGTCGAGCAGCGCTATCAACTCGGAACGGGGTAGCGTGAGCCAAGAAAAAAATCCATCATACACATGATCCTTCTAATGAGATGCTGACATTTGGGACCTAGCAGCCTGACTAAACAACAAACGCCTCGAGCTACATTATCGAGTTCAAATCAGGGAGGCACGACCGAAAAGTATGGTCCACTAGAGGCACCGACGTCCGGGACCCACACGCCTCAAAAGACTTCGGCGAGTCAACATCGCGCGAGGAAACGAAAATCTTGCTTCTGCCACGCGTTGTCCGAGTTTCCTCCATGTTTTCAGCAGATCCGTCGTAGTAGAGGGCCGTGAAACCGGAAAAAAAGTTTTTCATCGGCCACGGCCGAGCCTAGAATTTCATCGTGGAAGACGCGCCTTCTACGACGACCGTCGGGCCAATTCATTGCGAAAGGAAACTTTTCTTGTAGTGACTTCTAGTACCGGTGTTGTCCCGATTGCCGCTGTTGCCACCCATGTTGATGATGGCGCACATGTAATGGCTGGGGAAGCTGTTGCTCCCGTAGCTTTCAGATCCGGAGCCGTAGGTTCTGTCTTCTGTCGCCAGATCGGACTCGCAACTGCTGTCACTGTCCGTATTCCTGACTAATGTTGGGGCATTGAGCTTGCTCAGGGTGCCGATCGGCGGTGGAAACCACGATGCAGGAGCAATCGCAGGAAGCTTCGGCTGATCAGGGAGGCGAAGTGTGCCCAGCCGACCAACTTGGAAGCGTAGGCTCCCGATTGCCAGGCCGATTCCATCGCCCACAGAATCGAAATCCAGGCGAGTGGCCGGCATGTTAACGGTGAAGTTGAAGGCACCGAAGAGGAGGCAAGTCTCCGCTGCTATTGAGTCATAGATCACGGTTGATGGGGCCAAGGAAGCCGCAACATCAGCACTCCCGTTTCCCATAGACGGGTTCAATTGATGAGGGGTTAACTCATCAATGCCCATCGTAGATGGACTTAGGTTCAAGGAAATGGGAAGCACTAGAGGCATCGATTGGCTAGCAAACAAGCACACAGGTGACACGAGGTTTACGCAGGTTCAGGCCTCACAGAGATCTCTACTCCTGCTTGTCTTCTCTTGGAATTATCGAGGAGGCGAAAGTTACAGGGGTGCGCAGATGCAATCTGGCGATGGTGTGGAACCTAGGGTTGCGGATATCCTCCTCGCTGCCCCCTCCTAGCCTTTATATAGATAGGCTAGGTCCCGGGATAGCAGGCCGAGTCGATTAAATGTTAGGGTTTTCCCTTCAAACTTCTATCTTGTATTTGTCGTGTTCTGCAAGGAGTCGAAGCCTCCCAGGTCACCCGAATCTCGATTGGGCCTTAGCAACATCGTGGGCTTCTTCTGGGCTGGACCATATATGCTGATCTCGAGTACCTGTAGGGTATGCCCATGTCACTTACCTACAAGGAAACTAGCATAATCTGCAAACCAAGGATCGCGAGGTTCTATAACTGCAAGGTATTCTCCTGGCAAAGATTCGTTAATAGGAATGGGATCCTCTATGATTCCTTCCATCCGTGACAGATGGTCGACAACAGGGTTATCCTTTCCTCTCCTATCTACTACCTGTAGGTCATATTCTTGTAGTAGCAAGACCCATTTAATTAGACGGGGCTTAGCATCTTTGTTAGCTCGGAGGTGTCTCAAAGCTTGATGGTCAGTACGAACTATTACTTTTGAGTTGATAATATAGTGTCTAAATTTATCACAAGCAAAAACAATAGCTAGAAATTCTTCGTCGGTTGTTGCATAGTTCCTTTGATCCTCAATAAAAACTCGACTAGCATATTGAATGACATTGAGATTCGGTTCATATCTTTGTCCTAAAATAGCCCCAATAGCATATTCACTAGCATCACACATAATTTCAAATGGTTCATCCCAATTAGGTGGTTGAATGATCGATGCAGAAATCAGTGCCTTTTTTAACTGTTCGAAGGAATCGTAGCAATCTCTATCAATGGTAAAAAAGGGTATCTTTATCTAAGAGACGAGTTAAAGGGGTAGCTATTTTAGCGAAATCTTTAATAAAGCATCTATAAAAACCAGCATGTCCAAGGAAGTTCTTTACTTCCTGTATATCTTGCGGAATTGGCAGTGTTTCTAAAGTAACCAAGTTTGAATTATCAATATCAATGCTCTTTTCATAAACCTTATACCCGAAAACTATACCTTGCTTTACCATTGAGCAGCATCGCTCCCAATTGAGAACCATCTTGGTTTGTCTACATCGTTGCAAAACTCTATTAAGATTATAGAGACATTTCTCAAAAGTAGTTCCATAGACAACAAAATTGTCCATAAGGACCTCCATGGAACTTTCCACAAAACTGTCAAATATTTTTAGAACACATTCTTGAAAAGTAGCAGCTGCATTACACAAACCAAAAGGCATTAATCGATAAGCATAGGTTCCATAGGGACAGGTAAAAGTAGTTTTTTCTTGATCTTCGGGCTGGATAGCTATTTGAGAAGATCTAGAGTATCCGACAAGGAAACAGAAGTAAGAATTAGCAGACATCCTTTCCATGATATCATTAATGAGAGGTAGTTGCTTATGAATTTTTATGGTTTCTTTGTTCAACTTTCTGAAGTCAATACACATTCTATATCCTGCTATCGTTCTAGCAGGGATTAATTCATCCTTATCATTATTAATTATTGTTATACGTCCTTCCCTAGGTATGCAATGAGTAGGGCTCACCCACTTACTATCTGAAATTAGATAGATAATACCATTGTCCAACATACATATAACCTCCTTTCTTACTACCTCTTTCATCTTAGGATTCAACCTTTTTTGATTATCAACAAATGGTTTAGCATCTTCAATCATAGATATCTTGTGAGTTACTATGGAGGGATCAATTCCTTTTATGTCATTAAGAGTGTATCAGAAAGCTTCACACTATTTGACAAGTACCTCTAATAATTTCGTGTTTTCCTCAGGAGAAAGCTTATCATCTAAAAACACCAGGCATTTACCTTCCTTATCTAAGAATTCATACCTGAGACCTGGAGGAATAGGTTTTAAAACAAGGGGTGGCGGATCCTCATCTCCTTTTCTTTCAAGTTCTTCAAATTCATCCATGAGGCCAGTCTCGACCTCCGGTGCGGTGTGATGTCTACGCACTTCTATTCTTGTAGACAGTTGTTGGGCCTCCAAGTGCAGAGGTTTGTAGAACAGCAGCAAGTTTCCCTTAAGTAGATCACCCAAGGTTTATCGAACTCAGGGAGGAAGTGGTCATAGCTATCCCCTCTTAAGAAACCCTCCAATCAAGATACAAGAAGTCTCTTGTGTCCCCAACACACCCAATACACTTGTCAGGTGTATAGGTGCACTAGTTCGGCGAAGAGATAGTGAAATACAAGTGGTATGGATAATAATAAGTGGTAACGGTTCCATAAAATAGCTTGATGGCGTGGAAGAGTGAAGGGAATATGCCCGAGAGGCAATAATACAGTGGTTATTATCTTATTCCATGTTTATGATAAATGTTTATTTTACATGCTAGAATTGTATTGATCGGAAACATCAATACATGTGTGTTTAATAAACAAAAAGGGCTCCTAGTTATGCCTCTCTTATAGACTAGCTTGTTGATTAACAAGATGATCAAGGTTTCCTGATCATGGACATTGGATGTTGTTAATAACAAGGTCACACCATTGGTGGAATGATGTGATGAACATTCATCTGAAGTATAGCATTACGATCAAAGTCATTATGTTTATATTGCTATAACATCATACGAAGTAATCTTTATCCTTAGACCATGAGATCATGTTAATTGCTAACACCGGAAGAGTATCTTGATAACATCAAACGTCACACCGTAACAGGGCGACTATAAAGGTGGGTTCAGTGCTACGAAGGTGTTATGTTGAGGCTCATGGATCAAGAGTGGGATTTGTCCATCCCGATGACGGATAGATATACTCTGGGCCCTCTCGGTGATATCACATTGAAATAGCTTGCAAGCAAGTGATGTGATCACTAGAATGTTATATCACGGGAACGAGAAAAGAGTGCATGTCGGTAACGATATCAAACTAGGTATGGAGATACCGATGATCGAATCTCGGACATGTAATATATCACGGGACAAAGGGATTTAGTTACTAGCGTTAAAGGTTCTCACGGTCACAGAAGTCATCGTTGAATGTGTAGGAGTCAGTATGGATCTCCAGGTCCCGCTGCTGATTATTGATCGGAGAGGGGTCTCGATCATGTCTGCATTATTCGTGAACCATAGGGTGACACACTTAAGGTATACCGACACCATTTTGAGCAAATATGTTTCAGATAAAAATTTAAGAAAGCGCTGGAATTATTTCAATAGACACCGAAACTGTTTTGGGTGAAATTGCTGAAATTGATTCTGCATGTAATATTGAAATGTTGCAGGGGGTTTTATGTGAATGTTTGTTAATTAAAGTAATTAACAAAATTCTGAATAAAATAATAAAAGAGTTTTATTAAATGAGAGAGCATTAAATTTGGAGAAATTTAATGCATTTAAAGTGGAGACTTTAAAAGAGAATGTGAAGGGGCATTTTAATGTGGAGGGGTTACCACCACATGAATGGAGGAGGTGAAGGGTCACCCCCTCCATGCACCGGCCATGAAGGAGGGGCACCCCCCTCCTCCTATAAAAGGCCACCCCCTCCTCACTTCTCACTCACACCTCCTTGTGAAGGATCTCTCTCCCCCTCTAGTATTATTCCCCCATGGTCTCAGATTAGCGAGATACATGTTCCCGGTGGCTTTATCTGGAAAGGAGTTGCTGCTTCCGCTGCTTTGCTGGAGTGAGGGATGGAGGTTGTTGGGGTACCGGACGTGTGTGCGATCACGGATGCACCACTGCTTTGCGGTGTTGGACTTGGTGGTGCTGGAGCTGGATCTGATGGACGTGCTGGAGCCGGACCTGCTGGGCTTCATCACGATCTTGAGATTGGCAAGTGTACGACTACATCAACCACGAGTTCCTACTCGTTAACAAAGCTTGTTGTCTACGAGGGTAAGTTCTCGTTGGATGTATGTCCACCCGTTGCTTTGTACCTAGTAGATAGATCTTGGCGTGTAGTTCACACCGTAGGAAATTTTTTGTTTTCTATGTTGTGGACCCAAAAGTGGTATCAGAGCCTGATCTATGCTTAGGTGCTTAGCACGGGTAGTACACATATGTTGATATGTGGGCAATGATGATCATGTTATTGCATCTTCTATGTATTTTGGATATTGGTGGCATAGTGGGATGAAGCGGCCCGGACCAACCTTACACGTCATCATACATGAGACCGGTTCCACGACTGACATGCAACTTGTTTTGCATAAGTGGCTGGCGGGTGTCTGTCTCTCCTACTATAGTCAATATCTGATTTACAACGAGTTGCTAATAACTTAGTTATCCTCGTTGTGGTTCATGTTCGTAGGTAAGAACGGTTCTATCTCCGAGATCCCTAAGCCACGTAAAACTTGCAATTGATAAATTAGAGGCGTCTAGTTTAGATCTTTGCTGGGCTAGTGTATTGATATGGTATTGTTGTAAGTAGATGTATGATAGATACTCTTACAACACACTCAACGTCGAAGTTCCATAGACCTTGGCCTTACACACAAAGGAATGATAGAGATCATACCACGATGCAAGTGATAGAGATCAAATGCATGGACCGTATCATCTCACTTTACACATTAGATGTTAGCATCTTATACTGCTAGTTTGGCGCTTTCTGTAGCATTGTAAGATGATCCCTCTTTTAGATATCAAGATAAAAATGTGTTCTTCCTTAAGTATGCACTGTTTTGTGGATCGTATTTCGAGACATCACGTGATGATTGGGTGTACTCGACTCTACGCTTTCATACAAACGGGTGTAAGATAGTTTTACACATGCGAGTACTAAGGTTCTTACTTGGCGAGCCTAGCATGTACAGACATGGACTCGGAACACGGACCGAAAGGTTAAGCATGAGTCATATAGTTGATATGATGCCCATATAGATGCTCGCCTTTGAAGCTACATCAACTCACGTGATGATCGGACTTGGTGTAGTGGATTTGGTTCATGTAATCACCAAAAAGGCACGAGGGATGTCGTTTTTGAGTGGGAGTTCATTTCTAATTTGGATTAGTCGAACCAAATTTGTCATAAATTAAATCAAAGTGAATTTGCATAGTTTGTTGTAGTCATTGGCATTCGTTTTCTACCTTATGCTTAGTTTTTATTTGAGATAATAGAACTATAGAATTATGGATATTTACTTTACGAACTGGTATCGTATTGTTTTGAATGTCAATTTAAAGTTTATAAGTCCTATTGCAAACTTTCAGCAAAATCTATTTACTCCATGAAATTTAATAAGTGGTATTAAATCAAGGGTAAGAATTCCAATGTTAGTATCTAAAGTATCATGTTTGCCTCCATGATTATTGATATCCAAAAGTTGTTTTAATATCAAGATTATATTGGAGCTGAAAATTGTTTCAGAAACCATCATGTGTGAAAGATAGTGTGATATATGAAACAATGTTTTTGGTTGCATTATGATAGAGTATAAATTAGCAAAATACATGTTCTCATAGTGTATGAGAATTTGTGAAGGATGGAGATGCTAGGCATCCGAATCTACCGAAAAGGTTTTGGGAACTGATATTATACTCGTGATTCTTCCTTATAAGCTATAGTAGCTTTATCATGAAAGTTTTCATTATAAGGATGAATAGAAGCTGTAAGTAAAATGTTTACTACACTAATAGATTACTAAAGAATGGATTTTTGAAAGAACACCAAACATTTGATGATGGTGATCCACTTCAAAGTGCAAGTCCAAAGGTATTAGTAGTTGACTATATACGCTTTGTACCATGTGTCATGTTGATGACACCACTATTGATGTTGATAGATTCTTTTAAAAGAAAAGGAATTGCTGAAAGAGAATCTATAAAATATTTGCCAGAAAAGAAAAGGTTAGAGATGTCCAACTTAGGTATATAGAAGATATACATGTTATGGCTGTATTCCTTGCTTGTTAAACAATGTGGTTCTTAGGTATTGGATACCGGTATTGGATACCGAATTGGTTGGTATGAAGTGTCATACAGGACAACGCAATTCATGAACTACAATGGCCTAAGTAACTAGCAAGAGAATGAGTGATGATGTTCATCGAAAAAAAATAAAGTGTTATTGTGTTTTTCATTGTCATCAAACCAAGCCTTTAGGATTTGTTTAAATAATTCTTATTTTGTTCCGGTATCATGAGAACAATGGCTGTTCAAATAATTACCGTATTCCATAAAGGATGGATGAACTTTTACAAGTCTAGTTGGAGAAATCACATCCATAAACACTATTGCTAAAATGTCGCAAGACAAATGATTGAAAGATCACTTATGAAGTGACATCTCTATTTAAATTATATTTGAAAGAAAACATGAAGAAACTCCATGTTGATGGATTTTTGGAGTCTTTGATTTTGATCAATTGACGCATGTGAGACTTTCCTCGAGATAATTGAAACTCCGCCCATAGGCCAGAGAGGAACGGATGACTAGCTTATTGGAAATTGTGCATGCTGATGTGCATAGTCCATTATGTGTAGCCATATGCGATGGATCTTTTTGCTTCATATGCTTTCTCCGAAAATTTGAGTGAATATATCTTTATATTTACTTAACAAGGAAGAAGTATGAAACATTTGAAAATTGTTCAAAGACTTTCAAGATGAAGTGGAAAATCACTGTAACAAGAAAATAAAGAGTTTATTATTCGATCATAAAGGAAGATATTTGAGTTACATGTTTAGCAAAAACACCTAAGACTTGAGGAATTGTTCCATGATTTGTGTTTCCCGATAAACCATAGTAGTATGGCATATTCGAGAGATAAAATCAAACCATGTTTGACATGGTAAGATCAAGGGTGTCATTTATAAAACTGCCATTATCTTTTAAGGATTGAAGCTTTAGAGACTACCGCTTTTACACTAAAAAGAGCACCATCGTGATCCATTGAAATGACACCATATGAGTTATGGTTTGGGATAAAACCCGAATTGTCTTTTCTTAAATTTTGGTATGCTATGCATAAGTAAAATGTTTACAACCAAAGTCGGATAAGCACGTCTTTGTAGGTTATCCCAAAGAGTTTGTTGGGAATTTCTCCATAACACCAAGGACAAAAGAGTTTGTTACTTGGAACGTCAAGTTTCTTGAGAAGGAATTTTTCGTGAAAAGTTAAATGGGAGCACAATAGAACTTTGATAAGGTTGTTGAACCTTAGCTATATGTGCTAAGTAGCGCAGCGCCAGAAAGAGTCCCGGTGGCGGCCACAATGCTCATGGCTCTCGTGATTACAAAAGGTGTGATCTCGGAGATTACAGTTCCTATAGAATCGTGTGGGTCGGTAAGAATCAAATAGTAAGATTTGATAAGCAAGTCGTTATTGTTTTGACAATGATGAACCGACTACATGAAAAGAAGCGATGATGGGCCCTGACTCCATAAAATGACTAGAAGTCATAGAATTTGTGATAGTATCTATTGGGGGATACCCCCGGGTAGGGTCGCTCCAGGGTATAACGGCCGAGTTAGCCGAGGTCCGGCAAGGTCAAAGCGGATGCTGACCGGGTCACCTCAAGGCAGTCCGAATCACGGAGTAACCCGGACCAGGGGGGTCGCCTAACATTATCTCATCCGACTTAAGGAGTAAGTCGGGAGTGCTTGTCTAACTTATATGCAGGAACAGGTGTGGCCGGATCTACTATGATCCGGATCCTCGCTTAGCTTCTGGGAGAAGGAAGGAATCTCTCTGGTCAAAAAAGAAGGTTCGGTACGCATTGCATGAGCGAATAAAGCAAGGGCAGGACCACCGGGTCATGGCCGACAAGGGTGACGACGCTCACGTCGGCTGACGCGGGCGCCGCAGAGGCTTACATCGCTAAAGCATGTGTGACACAGGGAAAAGCACCCCGGTCGGGTTACCACTTTGGGAGGGGGCATTTCTTAGGAATATGCCTCCACGTATGCCCTAGGCCAGGACCGAACCTCCTCTATATAAGGGGGGTTAGGGTTCTAGTAGAGGGGGTTGGTTGAGCACTAGTTGGTTTGTTAGTTCGATAGCACTAGTTGATCTAGAGTTCATGGGCAAGATTGTAGGCGAGAGTAATAGAGCACCTTCTTCCTCCTCTCGCCAATACAGCTCAAGGAGCACTTGTAATCTTGGAGATATAGCAATACAAACTTCTGTGTGGAGAATCACTCCACTATCCCTCCCTGGATTCCCCTAGCGCATATTAGTCCCCACCTTTAGCCTATCCATGGCATCTGCCGTGACACCACCACGACAGTATCCATACACGAGAAAACAAGTTTCTGAACTTGGAAGACCCTCCGGAAAGGCGTGAAGCCTATCGATCGTGTTTGGATCTATAAAGAAATAAGACATGGATGTTTAACATCTATGAAATAGTCGACATGTCAGAAAGAAGTTTACGACAATGTTCAAGGAGTTGACTATGACAAGATTTGATCTTTCATAGCGATATATAGTCTTAACGGATTAATGTAGCAACCACTACATATAATTTGGTATATGGTAGTTGAATAAACAAAACAAGGTTCTTCTAATAGAACAGTAACCTAGGACATGTACATGACATGGTCCGAAGGGTTTTGTTAATTCAAAGGGTGCTAAAAGGGCATGTAAACTTCAATAGTTGAAGTAAGCATAGCGGAGTTGGAATCTTCACCATGATGAAACTGTTAAAAGAGTTTAAATTCATCGGAGATGATGAATATGCTTGCATTTGCAAGAAATTAAGTGGGAGCGCTGAGACATATTTCTAATACATTATGTAGAGGACATATTGTTGATTGGAAATGATGTATCTTGTATTGACACAAGTTAAGAATTTCATTAAAATAAGATTTCGATGAAAGACTTGGGCAAACCCGGAATATTAGGCATCAATATCTATATGGATAGATTAAGGCGCTAATATGGTTGTGCCAGACATACATATATGAGATATTGAAAGGGTTCAATATGGAAACAACAAGAAAGGTTCTTGCTGCATGGAAAGGATTGTATCAAAATTCAAGTGTTTCAACACTTGGTGAGTAAAATCACATGAAGATTTTGATCGATTATACCATGATATGTATATATCCAGAATGTCCTATGCTCTAACTGTTATGAGCATATACCAGAATGATTCATAAGATGATAATTGGACGATAGTAAAGATATTCTTATGATCTTTGGAAGAACTAAGAATATATAATGTATAAGTGACAAATAGTTAAAGGTAGTTCATTGTAAAGTGTTACATTGATACTAGTTTTGTCACAAGATACAAATTAAATTTATCTCAATTTAGACTATGGGTGGCACAATGTAATGGAAAGGATGTTCCATGATGGATTTGGATGAGTTCCAAAGTTGAGACATTGTGACGGATACTACAACAAAAGGCTAAGTATATGACTGCTATAATAGCAGCAAAGGAGGGCATTTGTGTTAAGTAGTTTGTTATCAAACTAGGTGTGGTTCAAAGTGGGCTAATACAATGAAGATATATTGTGTGACAATAATATCAACATATTTTGAGCCGAACGAACTAAAGGTCTCACCAAAGGACCAAATCTATACAATGCCATCTCATTTGAGAATGAGTGATGCGTAGAGACGCAGAGACATGCAAATACACACGGACCTGAAACTGTCAGATCCAGAGATTATGTTAACCACTAGCAATAGCGTATATGCAACACCAGAAAGCCATAGGTGTTCAATACGCAAAGTTTTTCAAACTAGATTATTGACTCTAGTGCAAGTGGGAGACTGAAGGGAATATGCCCGAGAGGCAATAATAAAGTGGTTATTATCTTATTCCATGTTTATGATAAATGTTTATTTTACATGCTAGAATTGTATTGATCGGAAACATCAATACATGTGTGTTTAATAAACAAAAAGGGTTCCTAGTTATGCCTCCCTTATAGACTAGCTTGTTGATTAACAAGATGATCAAGGTTTCCTGATCATGGACATTGGATGTTGTTAATAACAAGGTCACACCATTGGTGGAATGATGTGATGAACATTCATCCGAAGTATAGCATTACGATCAAAGTCATTATGTTTATATTGCTATAACATCATACGAAGTAATCTTTATCCTTAGACCATGAGATCATGTTAATTGCTAACACCGGAAGAGTATCTTGATAACATCAAACGTCACACCGTAACAGGGCGACTATAAAGGTGGGTTCAGTGCTACGAAGGTGTTATGTTGAGGCTCATGGATCAAGAGTGGGATTTTTCCATCCCGATGACGGATAGATATACTCTGGGCCCTCTCGGTGATATCACATTGAAATAGCTTGCAAGCAAGTGATGTGATCACTAGAATGTTATATCACGGGAACAAGAAAAGAGTGCATGTCGGTAACGAGATCAAACTAGGTATGGAGATACTAATGATCGAATCTCGGACATGTAATATATCGCGGGACAAAGGGATTTAGTTACTAGCATTAAAGGTTCTCACGATCACAGAAGTCATTGTTGAATGTGTAGGAGTCAGTATGGATCTCCAGGTCCTGCTACTGATTATTGATCGGAGAGGGGTCTCAATCATGTCTGCATTATTCGCGAACTGTAGGGTGACACACTTAAGGGATACCGACACTATTTGGAACAAATATGTTTCAGATAAAGATTTAAGAAAGCGCTGGAATTATTTCAATAGACACCGAAACTGTTTCGGGTGAAATTGCTGAAATTGGTTCTGCATGTAATATTGAAATGTTGCAGGGGGTTTTATGTGAATGTTTGTTAATTAAAGTAATTAACAAAATTCTGAATAAAATAATAAAAGAGTTTTATTAAATGAGAGAGCATTAAATTTGGAGAAATTTAATGCATTTAAAGTGGAGACTTTAAAAGAGAATGTGAAGGGGCATTTTAATGTGGAGGGGTTACCACCACATGAATGGAGGAGGTGAAGGGTCACCCCCTCCATGCGCCGGCCATGAAGGAGGGGCACCCCCTCCTCCTATAAAAGGCCACCCCCTCCTAAGTTCTCACTCACACCTCCTTGTGAAGGATCTCTCTCCCCCTCTAGTATTATTCCCCCATGGTCTCGGATTAGCGAGATACATGTTCCCAGTGGCTTTATCTAGAAAGGAGTAGCTGCTTCCGCTGCTTTGCTGGAGCGAGGGACGGAGGTTGTCGGGGTACCGGACGTGTGTGCGATCACGGATGCACCACTACTTTGCGGAGCTGGACTTGGTGGTGCTGGAGCTGGATCTGATGGACGTGCTGGAGCCGGACCTACTGGACTTCATCACGATCTTGAGATCGGCAAGTGTACGACTACATCAACCACGAGTTCCTACTCGTTAACAAATCTAATTGTCTACGAGGGTAAGTTCTCATTGGATGCATGTCCACCCGTTGCTTTGTACCTAGTAGATAGATCTTGGCGTGTAGTTCACACCGTAGGAATTTTTTTGTTTTCTATGCTGCGGACCCAACAAAGAGACTAAAGACAAACTAAAATAAAGATGGCAGCAAGCAAACATGTAACAAATCTAGTTTCAAACGGTATTTCAATGTTTAGAAACAAGGCCTAGGGATCATACTTTCACTAGTGAACACTCTCATATAAATATCTTCTCTTTATGATACTACTCTGAACCACTCTCCGGTTGGACACTCTAATCCATGGTAGGGCTATAATAGCACTCCTCAAAGTTCGCTTTCCCCATCTGGATAACCCCACACTGTCACCTTGAGATCTAGATGGTTCCAACAAACACCACAATTTCATAGAAACATCCAACTCGAAATATAACTCATAACAAGTATTTGTAATCTCTAGCCTAAGTGCCACCATGGTGTGCACGCTGTCACTTTCACACACATGGGGAGAGCCAGAGATATATTAAAGCACTTGAGTAGCAAGGTAGATCTACTTGATTACAAAGCTCATGATCACAATATGATCATGCATATAGAGAGATATGAACACATAGCTACCGGTAGAACCCTTGGCCTTGAGGAAGAACTACTCGCTCCTCATCATGGGAATCAGCAACGGCGATGGAGATGGTGGTGGAGATCGATGGAGATGGCTCTGGGGGCACTTCCCCGTCCTAGAAGGGTGCCGGAACAGAGACTTTTTGTCCCCCGAATCCCCCGTTCGGTGGTGGTAGCGCTGCGGAACTTTTCATGGCTCGAGGCTCGATTCTTTAGGGTTTCTGCATCGGTGGCTTCTTATAGGGGAAGAGGGAGACCAAGGGGGTGCCTGATGGCCCAAGATATCTTGAGCTCGTTGGGGAACCCCAAGAGGAAGGTATGATGAGCACAACAGCAAGTTTTCCCTCAGTTATGAAACCAAGGTTTAATCGAACCAGTAGGAGCAAGGAAACACCCCAAAGGTGTTGCTAGCTGAACTTTGGCAGGGCGCACTACCGGTGCCAGCAGCAACGTGGAGACCTGCACAACACAACCACAGAACTCTGTCCCCAACTTACAGTGAGGTTGTCAATCTCAGCGGTTTTGCTAAAAACAAAGGATTAAACGTATTGTATGGAAGAAAGTAATAGTTTATAGAAAGTAAACAGTTGATTGTAGATTGATGATAAAAGAAAGGACCGGGGTCCATAGTTCACTAGTGGTGGCTCTCCTTAAGATAGATGACATGTTAGGTGAACAAATTACAGCGGGGCAATTGACAAACATCGAGAAATCAATCATGCAAATACTACTCATCTTGACTCCTTTGAGATTTGATTGGGCATTACAACATTATACATAGACCGTAATCCAACTGCATCTATGACTAATAATCCACCTTCAGGTTATCATCCGAACCCCCTCTAGTATTAAGTTGCAACCAACAGATAATTACATTATGCATTGCGTGTAAAGTAAACAATACGATTGTTCTATGAACAAAGGATTGTTGTTTTCTCCCTAGTAGCAACAGCACATCTAGTACCTTAGAGATTTCTGTCACTTCTCCAGATTACTAGAGGCATGAACCCACTATCGAGCATAAATACTAACTCTTGGAGTTGCTAGCATCTACTTGGCCAAGATAGCTACTAACAACGGAAAGCATGCAAGATCACAAATAATAAAGACATGATAGAATCAATAATCAATCTGAAATAGCATCTCAATATCCATCGGATCCCCGCAAACACAACATGTAAGATTACAAATAGATGATCTTGATCATGAACGGAGCTCACAAGATCTAAACATGATAGCACAAAGGAGGAGAACCAGCCATCTAGCTACTACATGGACCCGTAGTCCAAGGATGAACTACTCACGCATCACACCGGAGGCTTGCATGATGATGAAGAAGGCCTCCAGGGTGAATTCCCCTCTCCGGCAGGGTGCTGGGGAGAGCTTCAGATCCCTCCAGATCTAGGGATGGAGATGACGGAGGCTACAGACTCTTTCATGGAATTTTGATCGGGTACTTAGGGTTTCTGTATTGGAGGCATCTTATAGGCGAAAGGGGAGGCCGAGGGGGTGCCGGAGGCGGCCAGACCACCCCCTGGCATGGGCCAGGCTGGGCCCCGCAGCCAAGTGGTGTGGCGGCCCACTGGCCCCTCTCTGTCTCGTATTCTGGCTCCTTGTGTCCCTCGGTGTAAAACTGACTTCGGCTTTTGTCCCGTCCATTTCCGAGAATATTCATTTTCTAACTTTCCTAGAACCAAAAACAGCAGAAAATGCGCAGCTGGCACTGTGGCTCTTGTTAATAGGTTAGTCCAAGAAAGTGTATAAAAAGTACTCCAAAGTTGGAACAAAACATAAGAAAGTAGATAAAAACGAAGCATGGAACATCAAAAATTATGGATACGTTAGCAACGTATCAACATCCCCAAGCTTAACTCCTGCTCGTCCTCGAGTAGGTAAGTGATAAAAAGAAAGAATAATATTTGAGTTGACATGCACCATCATAAACTTGATCAAAGTATTTGTAAAACATTGAAAGATGGGATCATAGTACTTCAACATAGCATGAAAGACAAAGTTCTAACAATAAGACATAGCAACTATGTTGCAACATGAAAAGGCATAAACAAAAGATTCATGAATAATAATGCTTTGCAAGACGTTTGTTTGTTTCACATAAGGAAAACATAACATAGTGGCATTCAGCTTATCCCTCATAGAGTAGCAAACATAAATGCATAGGACACCTTCAAAGTTCATAAGAGTGACTAGATACAAATAGTTTAAAACAAGAAATATCAAAGCTATGCATCAATCAACAAGTCTTGGGACAATGCACATAGAACTAAGAATGGCCACTATGCTCTCAAAGTAGGTGCATAAAGATAGAAGGTGGAGACTCAACATAAAAGTAAAAGAAAGGCCTTCATAGAAGGAAGTAGGGATTCAAGTTTCATAAAAAGCTTCCAAAAATTATGGTACTTGTTAGATTTCAGCTCTCATTGCCCCTATCATAAGCATCTTCAAGTGATTAAGGTTAAAGTGAACAAACTATGGTGTATATGCTTGATGAAGTATAAGTTAGAAATCTCATGTCCCTTGAATACGAGGGCCGCTCCTCATGCTACTCAAGTTTAGTTACCGGTAAGTTCTTGTCATAGTAAGTACATGTGTATCATAGAGAATCGCCAATGGGGTACCCCTTGCCCGATGATACGGAAGAATCCCCATATCAAAATGACAAGGCAAGCAGACAACGAGCATCTCAGCAATCTTCTTATTTACCATGGGAAAATGGTGCTTTTTTCTCTCTTTCCTCTTTCTAAAATCTCTTTTTTTTCTTTTTCTCTTTTTTCTCAATATCTGACTCTCTTTTTTTATAAGAACAATGCTTCATAGACAGCTCATTATGGTTACGCTCCAGGTTTCCACCATGACAGCATGGATTAGACCAGTGGCCCGGGTGTTTCTCTAACACACATACATAACTCCATGGACTTACAAGCTCCCCTTTTATTTCACACCAACGACATCCATAGACAAAAGAGCATGATATCAACTGGGTACAAAGTACAAGTGCAATTTTGAAAGCGTTTCCCATGACAGTATGGTTCTGCTAATCCCCAACATATAAGTGCAAGCATATACAACATAGACGACACAATGGTTCAAGTTTATTAAGGGAAAGAAAAGTAAAGTGTGCCATCAAGTTCGTGAGAGCTTTAATCACTAGTTTTCTCATAATAAGTTTAATTTCGAAGGTAGATAAAAACATGAATATACTTGGAATAGCATATGCTAATAGGTAGGTATGGTGGACTCTTTGGAATAACTTGGTTTTAGGAGTTGGATGCATGAGCGGAACTCATACTTGGTTATGGAGGCTAGCAAAAGACTGGGAGCGACCAACTAAGAGAGCGACAATGGCCATAATCATGCAGAACGACAAAACATCATTAATCAAAGCATAAAGTGATACTACAAGTTTAAAACTAAAGGATTATAAAGGCTATGGTGACTTGGGATAGTCATAACATGGAGTGAGCATGCGCCAAGTTAACCCAAATAAAGCATCAAAGGAGAATACCACAATACTGTGCTTTAATATGCTAAAACAATGCATGATTCTTCAAAGGCACATTAAGCAATCTCAATTGTTTATAACAAGTCATGCTACAACAAAGAGTACTAAGCATAAAGCCAAAACAATATCAAGAATGGCATGACAAAGCATAGGCCACAGTCAAAAACAAGCTCTCTTTACCACTTAAGCATGAACTTTCCTACTTTTTTCCAATCCAAACCAAACGATTTGAAAACCGATGTATGAAAGAGGGGGTCCAACCAATTTATTCAGAAAACTAAGCAAACCAAGCAAACGAAAAACCAAAACGAAAACGAAAAAGAAGACACTCCAAGAATAACACAACTGTGCATGAAACAATAAAAATGAAGTGTTTGGAAGAAACCTGGAATTTTTATTGATGAATAAGGGGATGCCTTGGGCATCCCCAAGCTTTAATGCTTGTAATTCTTGGATATTTATTGGGGTGACACGCCTGGTATCCCCAAGCTTGAGCTTTAGTCCATCCTTCATCTCATTACATCATTCCTTCCATACACCTGAAATTTTTCTTCATACAAAACTTCACACAATCTTTATTAGCAACATTAGTGCACTCAAGATAATATGTCTTTAGGTTCAGTTTCAACACCAATAAAACTTCCATTAAAACACAAGCTACTGTAGCACTTCCCTCAAAAAGCTAAATTCCCCAAAATAACTCAAAAAGAAACCAACAAGAAGCAAATCCAAATAATGGCAGAAATCTATCAAAACATACCAGCAGGTAAAGACGATTTTTTTATAAGACCTTCTATTGCTCAAATCGAAAAGTGTTGAACTAACTAAAGTTAGATAACAACCTGGGGCAGAAGCACAAAAATCCACGCCTCAAAATGACATACAGAGATTTTACACGAATTTTTACGGTGAAGCACAGAAATCTGTTTCGGGACAGCAACTTTCCCAATCATTACTTCTCTCTCATTAGGGGTTATTCTTGGCACAAAAAGCAAATAAAAGGGATAAGGAGTGGTTATTACTGAAGTAATAACTTCCAATACTCATCTAAAACTTTTGGGTTATCTCCCAATAAGTACTTTTTTTAATGCCTTTAAGTTAGGCATGATAGTTTGAGAAGATGCTCACATAGGAAATATGAATTGAAGTAAAAGAGAGCATCAAGAAGAAAATTCAAAACACATTTAAGTCTAACCCACTTCCTATGCATAGCAATATTGTATGCAAATAAATTCACAAACAACAAAGTGACAGGCATAGGAAGATAAAACAAGAGTAATTTCAAAACTTTCAACAAATAGAGAGGTGTTTCAGTACCATGAAAACTTTTACAACCATATTTTCCTCTCTCATAATAATTTTCAGTAGCCTCATGAATAAACTCAACAATATAACTATCACATAAAGCATGCTTTTCATGATCTACAAACACATAATTTTTATCAAGCTCAAAAATAGTGGGACTAAAACCTTCAAACCCACTTTTAACAATTTTATAACAAGATGACTGATCAATCTCATTTACAATAGTAGTACAATTAATATTATCAACCAATATAGGACCATCATCTAGAGCTTTATTATAAACATTTTCAAAAGAATCCACAGGAACATGACATTCGTCCTCCTTTGGTAAGCATGGGGGACAATCAAATAATGTAAGGGGTAAAGAGTTACTCTCATTAGAAGGTAGGGATGGGTAGATCCATTCTTCCTCCTCTTGATCATCACTCTCCTCCTCTTTTTCATCCAATGAGCTGCTAGTTTCAGCAATTTCTTCTTCCATAGGCTCCTGCAAGGCATTAGTCTCTTCCATTGGTGGAGAGCATCTATTAAAATATTCAAGAATATAGCCATTTTATACCATGTAATTATCAAAGAAAAATTTAAGTATATCATAAACCTCATATTTACAAGGTGAATCATCGGTATTTTCAAGCAAACTAGCAAGTTCAAATGCACCCTTCCAAGCAATAAATTCTTCAATTTGTTCCACATCATAAAAGTCATAATTTCCTTTAACATAAGAAGATATGGTAACATTATCATTATACTCACATTGAAAAGGGAGGTGTTTATACCTCCTACAGCAATGAGATTTATCAATGCAATAAGTAACATTATAAGTAGAGCACACATTTCTAGCAATGGTATTCAATTTATCAATTTGTTCCCATAAGAGTTTCCCTTTTTGTGACAAGTGGTGTTCCTTATAATAATATTTGTGTTCTTCCGTGAACCCACCTTGCCAATTAGATTCAGTTTCAAAGAAACCAACCATTGATAGTAAGCATGATAAAGCAAGACAATAACAAACCAACAAAAATACCAACTATAGTACGAACTAATTTTCTGTGTGTTTTTGATAAAGAAACAAGCAAACAAAGCAAAAATAAACTAAGCGAAACAAATAAAACAAAGTAAAGAGATTGGTTATGAGGGACTCCCCTTGTGAAGATGTCCTTGACTCCCCGACAATGGCGCCAGAAAAAGCTTTGATGGCCCAAGATATCTCGAGCTCGTTGGGGAACCCCAAGAGGAAGGTATGATGAGCACAGCAGCAAGTTTTCCCTCCGTATGAAACCAAGGTTTAATCGAACCAGTAGGAGCAAGGAAACACCCCAAAGGTGTTGCTAGATGAACTTTGGCAGGGCGCACTACCGGTGCCAGCAGCAACATGGAGACCTGCACAAAACAACCATAGAACTCTGTCCCCAACTTATAGTGAGGTTGTCAATCTCACCGGTTTTGCTGAAAACAAAGGATTAAACGTATTGTGTGGAAGAAAGTAATAGTTTGCAGAAAAGTAAACAGAAAGCAGTAAACAGTTGATTGTAGATTGATGATAAAAGAAAGGACCAGGGTCCATAGTTCACTAGTGGTGGCTCTCCTTAAGATAGATGACATGTTGGGTGAACAAATTACAGCAGGGCAATTGACAAACATCGAGAAAGCAATCATGCAAATACTACTCATCTTGACTCCTTTGAGATTTGATTGGGCATTACAACATTATACATAGACCGTAATCCAACTGCATCTATGACTAATAATCCACCTTCAGGTTATCATCCGAACCCCCTCCAGTATTAAGTTGCAAGCAACAGATAATTGCATTACGCATTGCATGTAAAGTAAACAATATGATTGTTCTATGAACAAAGGATTGTTGTTTTCTCCCTAGTAGCAACAGCACATCTAGTACCTTAGAGATTTCTGTCACTTCCCCAGATTACTAGAGGCATGAACCCACTATAGAGAATAAATACTAACTCTTGGAGTTGCTAGCATCTACTTGGCCAAGATAGCTACTCACAACGGAAAGCATGCAAGATCACAAATAACAAAGACATGATAGAATCAATAATCAATCTAAAATAGCATCTCAATATCCATCGGATCTCCGCAAACACAACATGTAAGATTACAAATAGATGATATTGATCATGAACGGAGCTCACAAGATCTAAACATGATAGCACAAAGGAGGAGAACCAGCCATCTAGCTACTACATGGACCCGTAGTCCAAGGATGAACTACTCACGCATCACACCGGAGGCTTGCATGATGATGAAGAAGGCCTCCAGGGTGAATTCCCCTCTCCGGCAGGGTGCCGGGAAGAGCTTTAGATCCCTCCCGATCTAGGGATGGAGATGACAGTGGCTACAGACTCTTTCGTGGAATTTTGATCGGGTACTTAGGGCTTCTGTATCGGAGGCATCTTATAGGCAAAAGGGGAGGCCGAGGGGGTGCCGGAGGCGGACAGACCACCCCCTGGTGCGGGCCAGGCTGGGTCACGCGACCAGGTGGTGTGGCGGCCCCCTGGCCCCTCTCCGTCTCGTATTCTGGCTCCTTGTGTCCCTCGGTGAAAAACTGACTTTGGCTTTTGTCCCGTCCAATTCCGAGAATATTCATTTTCTGACTTTCCTGGAACCAAAAACAGCAGAAAACAGGCAGCTGACACTTAGGGTTTGTGTATCAGAGGCATCTTATAGGTGAAAGGGGAGGCCGAGGGGGTGTGGGGGGCAGACAGACCACCCCCTGGCGCGGGCCAGGCTGGGCCACGCGGCCAGGTGGTGTGGCGGCCCCTGGCCCCTCTCCGTCTCGTATTCTGGCTCCTTGTGTCCCTCGGTGAAAACTGACTTTGGCTTTTGTCCCGTCCAATTCCGAGAATATTCATTTTCTGACTTTCCTGGAACCAAAAACAGCAGAAAATAGGCAGCTGGCACTATGGCTCTTATTAATAGGTTAGTCCAAGAAAGTGTATAGAAAGTACTCCAAAGTTGGAACAAAACATAAGAAAGTAGATAAAAACCAAGCATGGAACATCAAAAATTATGGATACGTTAGCAACGTATCAGTACCCTAGGCGGCCACACCACCCCCTGCCGCGCGGCCAGGTGGTGTGGCCAGCCTTTGGCCCCTCTCCGTCTCGTCTTCTGGCTCTATGTCCCCCTCGGTGAAATATTGACTTTGGCTTTTGTCCCGTCCAATTCCGAGAATATTCATTTTCTGACTTTCTTGGAACCAAAAATAGAAGAAAACAAGCAACTGGTACTGTGGCATCTTGTTAATAAGTTAGTTCCAGAAAATGTGTAAAAATACTCCAAAGTGTGTACAAAACATAAGAAAGTAGATATAAAACAAGCATGGAACATCAAAAATTATAGATATGTTTGCAACGTATCAACATCCCCAAGCTTAACTCCTGCTCGTCCTCGAGTAGGTAAGTGATAAAAAATAATAATTTTTGAGGTGACATGCACCATCATAATCTTGATCAAGGTATTTGTAAAACATTGATAGTTGGGATCATAGTACTTTAACATAGCATGAAAGATATAGTTCTAACAATAAGACATAACAACTATGTTGTAGCATGAAAAGGTACAAACAAAAGATTCATGAATAACAATGCTTTGCAAGACGTTTGTTTGTTTCACATATAGAAAACATAATGAGAATGGTATTCAGCTTGTCCCTCATAGTGTAGCAAAACATAAATGCATAGGACACCTTCAAAGTTCATAAGGGTGACTAGATACAAATAGTTTAAGAACAAGCAATATCAAAGTTATGAATCGATCAACAAGTCTTGGGACAATGCACATTAAACTAAGAATGGCCACTATGCTCTCTCAATAGGTGCATAAAGATAGAAGATGGAGACTCAACATAAAAGTAAAAGAAAGGCCTTCATAGAAGGAAGCAGGGATTCAAGTCTCATAAAGAGCTTCCAAAAATTATGGTACTTATTAGCTTTCATCTCTCATTGCCCCTATCATAAGCATCTTGAAGTGTTTAAGGTTAAAGTGAACAAACTATGGAGTATATGCTTGACAAAGTATAAGTTGGCAATCTCATGTCCCTTGAATACGAGGGCCTCTCCTCATGCTACTCAACTTTAGTTACCAGTAAGTTCTTGTCATAGTAAGTACATGTGTATCATAGAGAACCACCAACGGGGTACCCCTTGCCCGATGATATGGAAGAATCCCCATATCAAAATGACAAGGCAAGCAGACAATAAGCATCTCAGCAATCTTCTTATTTACCATGGGAAAATGGTGCTTTTTTCTCTCTTTCCTCTTTTCTCGTCTCTTTTTTCTCTTTTTCTCAATCTCTATCTCTTTTTTTATAAGAATAATGCTTCATAGATTGCTCATTATGGTTACGCTGCAGGTTTCCACCATGATTAGGTATGGATTAGACCAGCTGCCCAGGCGTTTCTCTAACACACATACATAACTCCACGGACTTACAAGCTCCCCTTTCATTTCACAACGACAATATCCATAAACAAAAGAGCATGATATCAACTGGGTACAATGTACAAGTGCAATATTGAAAGTGTTCCCCATGACAGCATGGTTCTATAATTCCCAACGTATAAGTGCAAGCATATACAACATAGATGACACAATGGTTCAAGTTTATTAGGGGTAAGAAAAGTAAAGTGTGCCATCAAGTTCGTGAGAGCTTTAATCACTAATTTTCTCATAACAAGTTTAATTCGGAAGGTAGATAAAAACATGAATATACTTGGAATAGCAAATGATAATAGGTAGGTATGGTGGACTCTTTGGAATAACTTGGTTTTATTTGGAGTTGGATGCATGGGTGGAACTCATACTTGGTTATGGAGGCTAGCAAAAGACTGGGAGTGACCAACTAAGAGAGCAATAATGGCCATAATCATGCAAAGCGACAAAAAATCATTAATTAAAGCATAAAGTGATATTACAAGTCGAAAACTAAAGGATCATAGAGGCTATGGCGACTTGGGATAGTCTTAACGTGGTGTGAGCATGCGCCAAGTCAACCCAAATAAAGCATCAAAGGAGAATACCACAATACTATGCTTTAATATGCTAAAACAACGCATGATTGTTTCAAGGCACATTAAGAAATCTCAATTGTCTATAACATGTCATGCTACAGCAAAAATCACTAAGCATAAAGCCAAAACAATATCAAGCATGACATGACAAAGCATAGGCCACGGTCAAAATCAAGCTCCTTTTTACCACTTAAGCATGAACTTTTTCTACTCTTTTCCAATCCAAACCAACTTATTTGAAAACTAATGTATGGATGAGGGGGTCCAACCATTTTTTCAAGCAAACTAAAACCAAAAACAAAATTGAAGATGCTTCAAGAACAACATAACTTTGCATGAAACAATTAAAATGAAGTGTTTGGAAGAAACCTGAAATTTTTATTGATGAAGAAGGGGATGCCTTGGGCATCCCCAAGATTTGACGCTTGTACTTATTGGATATTTCTTGGGGTGACACGGGGTGGCATCCCCAAGCTTGAGCTTTTGTCCATTCTTCATCTCATTACATTACTCTTCCCTTACACCTGAAATTTTTCCTTCATACAAAACTTCACACAATCTTCATTAGCAACATTAGTGTACTCAAGATAATAAGTATTTTGGTTCAGTTTGAACACAAGTAAAACTTCCATTAAAACAAAAGCTACTTTAGCACTTCCCTTAAACAGTTCAAATGATCAAAGAGAACTCAAAGAGAAAGAGATTAAGAGGCAAATGCAAATAATGGCAGAAATCTGTCAAAACAGACCAGCAGGTAAAACCAATTTTTTCTAAGACCTTCTGTTGCTCAAATCGAAAAGTGTTGAACTAACGAAAGTTGGATAACAACCTGCGGCAGAAGCAAAAAAAATTACAGCTCAAACCGATGTACAGAGATTTTTCACGAATTTTTACAACAAAGCACAAAAATCTGTTTTGGGACAGCAACTTTCCCAATAATTACTTCTCTCTGATTAAAGGTTACTCTTGGCACAAAAACCAAACAAAAAGGATAAGGAGAGGTTATTTCTGAAACAATAACTTCCAAGACTCAAAGAAACAAAAACAAACGGAAAGCAAAAATATATTGGGTTGTCTCCCAAAAAGCTCTTTCTTTATAGCCATTAAGATGGGCATGATAATTTCAATGATGCTCACATAAGAATATGAATTGAAGTGAAAGAGAGCATCAATAAGCACAAATACACATGTTTAAGTCTAACCCACTTCCTATGCAAGGGAATTTTGTGAACAAACAAATTGTTGAAACCAGAGGCTGCTAGCATAAGAAGGTAAAACAAGTGCAACATAAAGACTTTAAGCATAAAACGAGGAAATTTGACATTATTGAGATGCATTAGAACACTCTTCCCTCTCTCATAATAACCTTCTGTATCATGCATAAATTTAACGATATAACTATCACATGAACCATTGTAGCAATGATCACTTATCCTAACAGAAAACACAGGGACACTAGCTCTCATAACACTACTTTGTGAAGCAATATTAGAAGTATCTTTAAAGAGGATAGTGTGTCCATCTTCTACATACTTAGTGACAAAGTCTTTCCACATTTGCTATTATAGGTTCATCATTCATTTGTTCATCAGGTTCAACGGCTTTATTTGTACTTTCATTAACCATAGTAGCTATCATAGAATGTTCCTTTACTTTAACTAGGAAAGGTATTTTCTCAATGTAAGGTTCAGGTAAAACATGATTAGCAGTATAAACTTCAGTATTTCTTGCAGGAACACAATTAGCAATATCTTTATATGGTTCATGATACTTATTCCACTTCTTTTTAGGAACTTCAATATAGGAAGCAAAAGCCTTAAAATAAGTTACAATAGCTTGAGAGTCTAGACCATAAGCATTTTGAATATTTTGAAAGTCATCAGTTCCCATAAAAGATTTAATGCATTCATAATCATAATTTATACCTGACTTTCTTCCTTTATTATTCTCCCATGCTTCAGCATTGTCTTGAATACGGTCTAGAAGATCCCATTTAGCTCCTTCTTCCATGCGTGTAAATGATCCAGCACAAGAAGCATCCAATAGATCCTTATCATGAAGAGAAAGCCTTGCATAAAAGTTATTGATAATAATATTGTTGGGGAGCTCGTGAATAGGACATCTGAGCATTAGTAACTTCAATCTCCCCCAAGCTTGAGTTGTACTCTCTCCATCAAGAGGCCAAAAGTTGTATATTTGATTCCGATCTTTATGGATCTCACTAGGAGGATAAAATTTAGAATAAAAGAGAGGTACTACTTCCTCCCATTCAAGAGCTTGACCATTCTTCAACATCTTATACCATTCCTCGGCTCTTCCTTTTAGTGATAATGAGAATAACTTCTTCTTGACTTGATCTGTTGTAATACCCGCACACTTGAACAACCTGCATAATTCGTATATAAAGAGAAAATGATTACCAGGATGGACAGTTCCATCTCCAACATAATAGTTATCCATAACACGATCAATAATTCTTGTAGGTATTTTAAAAGTATCATTCTCAGCAGGTGGTGGTTCATCTACTACCTTAGAAGTGGTAGTAGCATTACGAAATAAGAAACTCAGCGAATTATCCATATTGAAATAAAGCAACTAACATAAGTAAACAATACTCACATTAGAAGTTTCCTTTACCAGTTCCACTCTCCAATAGCGCTTCACTACCCGGCAACGGTGCCAGAAAATAGCTTGATATCTACGCACTTCTATTCTTGTAGACAGTTGTTGGGCCTCCAAGTGCAGAGGTTTGTAGAACAGCAACAAGTTTCCCTTAAGTGGATCACCCAAGGTTTATCGAACTCAAGGAGGGAGTGGTCAAAGGTATCCCCTCTCAAGCAACACTGCAATCAAGATACAAGAAGTATCTTGTGTCCCCAACACACCCAATACACTTGTCAGGTGTATAGGTGCACTAGTTCAGCGAAGAGATAGTGAAATACAAGTGGTATGGATAATTATAAGTGGTAACGGTGCCAGAAAATAGCTTGATGGCGTGGAAGAGACTAAAGGCAAACTGAAATAAAGATGGCAGCAAGCAAACATATAACAGATCTAGTTGCAAACGGTGTTTCAATGTTTAGAAATAAGTCCTAGGGATCATACTTTCACTAGTGAACACTCTCATATAAATATCTTCTCTTTATGATATTACTCTGAACTACTCTCCGGTTGGACACTCTAATCCATGGTAGGGTTATAACAGCACTCCTCAAAGTTCGCTTTCCCCATCTAGATAACCCCACACTGTCACCTTGAGCTCCAGATGGTTCCAACAAACACCACAATTTCATAGAAACATCCAACTCCAAATATAACTCATAACAAGTATTTGTAATCTCTAGCCTAAGTGCCACCATGTGTGCACGTTGTCACTTTCACACACATGGGGAGAGCCAGAGATATATTAAAGCACTTGAATAGCAAGGTAGATCTACTTGATTACAAAGCTCATGATCACAATATGATCATGCATAGAGAGAGAGATGAACATATAGCTACCGGTAGAACCCTTAGCCTTGAGGAAGAACTACTCCCTCCTCAACATGGGAATTAGCAACGACGATGGAGATGGTGGTGGAGATCGATGGAGATGGCTTCGGGGGCACTTCCCCGTCCCGGAAGGGTGCCGGAACAGAGACTTTCTGTCCCCCGAATCTCCCCTTCGGTGGCGGCGGCGCTGTGGAACTTTTCGTGGCTGGAGGCTCGATTCTTTAGGTTTCTGACGCTTCTTATAGGCAAAGGGGGAGACCGAGGGGGTGCCCTAGGCGGCCACACCACCCCCTGGCGCGGGCCAGGCCTGGCCACGCGGCCAGGTGGTGTGGTCGGCCTCTGGCCCCTCTACGTCTCGTCTTCTGGCTCCATGTCCCCCTCGGTGAAATATTGACTTTGGATTTTGTCCCATCCAATTCCGAGAATATTCATTTTCTGACTTTCCTAAAACCAAAAACAGAAGAAAATAGGCAACTGGCACTGTGGCATCTTGTTAATAGGTTAGTTCCAAAAAATGTGTAAAAATACTCCAAAGTGTGGACAAAACATAAGAAAGTAGATATAAAACAAGTATGGACCATCAAAAATTATAGATACGTTTGCAACGTATCACGGTATTGAGAATCTCATCCAAATCTTCTTTTATAGATTTGTTGGGAAGCGAATCGTCGCTTGTCAAACTCCTCTCCAACTCAGATTGCGGAGTCCAAAAATAGATTGCTGCCAATTCTTCAATAGTCTTCTCCTCCTTAATCTCAACTTTCTTTTCATAAGGTAATCTTGTGAATTGGCTGTAGTTTATTTCTACAACTTCTTCACCAAAATGCAAAGACAAAGCCTGTTTTTTGTTGTCAATATCAATGTTCATAGAATTGTAAAAAAATGGTACCAAAAATGACCGGGCAGGAGGAGTTCAAAGGTATTTCAATAATATGAAAATCAAATGGGTACACAAAAGCTCCAACAGAAACACATACATTGAAAAGTATCCCATGAGTAGGATGCAATGTTTGATTAGAAAACATAAAAGTAGCTTCGGATGGCTCAAGGTAAGATTCATCAAGATGATCATGCATTTGCTTCATAGATTGTATAAGGCATGATATTTATGGAAGAACTTAAGTCACAAAACCCTACATAAGAAGTTCCTCCTAAACAAAAAGGAATTTTCTGTTGACTTCTATTTTCCCATCAAACTTGCCCCTAACATTCCAGAGGATTCTTTACTTACCATGATCACTTCATCCTTGAACCTCAGAAGCTCTTTTACTATCCCAATATTCTGTTTAATGGTTCCCAGATCCTTAGTTAACCTTCCTATTCTTTTATTCCCTTCACCCCTGCTATCCATTACTTTGTTTAGAATAGTTTCCTCCTCAGCAAACATTTTCTTTTGCATTTGCGAATATTTATCACTATGGCAAGTTTAGAGGGTTTCTCTTCCAAAGGTGGTGTATGGCGTTCCCAATATTTTGGTATTTGCAGGTAATCAACATAAGTTCTAATGATTTGAATAATCATACGATGGTCAAGATTAAAATTTCCGAGCAGTTTTTCTATCTTTCCTAAGGCTAGAAATCTTTTTAAGTAATTGTACTCTATGGGATTTTTTTATTAAACTCAGCCTCGCAATAATCTTTCTCTATCCTATTCACCGTGTCTAGCAAATTCCATGCCCTTTCAACACTGAATTCGGTGAATGACCCATTTGTAAGGGAGTCGGGTTTATTTCTTTTATTATCGTTCAAACCTGCGTAGAAGGTGTGTATCACCAGCCAAGGTGGGAAATTATGATGGAGACAACGATCAAGCAATCCCCAAAACCTTGTATATCCTTCATGCACGCTTTCTTCAGGTTTTCCTTTAAAATTTGTGATCATGCGTCTCGTGCCAAGAGTTTTTGTCCTAGGAAAAAAATCAACTAAAAATAAAGAAGCTAAGCTCTCCTAGAAATTAGTAATCTTTGCAGAACTTTGAATGTACCAAGAATGGGCTTCATCAATGAGAGTTTGAGCAAAGAGAGCAAATTTAACCTCATCATTAGTTTGTAGATTAAGGTGGAAAGTTCCACAAATATCATCAAAGAACCCTACATGCTCATACGGATCCTCCGTACCATCTCCTGCAAATTTCTTTGCATGCAAAAGATCCAAGAGCATGGGGTTAATATCATACCCTCCTGGGTTATTGGATTTGAAATAGGCGTCCATGGGTGGACCAGAATTCCTCACAGCCTCCATCTAGATTATATGTTGGTATTCGCCCATAATGTATCACCTAAAACTAATAAACATATTTACTAAAACAATGAGTAAAATAAGTAACTAAGAACAAAATCCAAAAGCACTTAGCTCCTTGGCAACGACGCCACAAAATAGCTTGATGACTGCAAGTGCACAGATCAATTGTAGCTAGTTTCAAAATAAAGATATCAAACCTACAGAGAGTTATTGGTAAAGGTCTTTATGCCCCTCGTTACTGTCTACCAAAGGATACTTGTAAGATGCCTTTAATCTCAAGTAAAAGGGTGTTTGAAAGGTTTTTGATTGTTTGCAGAAAAGTATTTAAAACGAGTAAAGAAAGCAAGTAACAAGGTCATGTGAAAGCGTGGTTGAATTCAATAGGGCTAAAACGTTCTTGAGGATGTAGGATACACCACTAGCATAGTATTGTTGTTATTAATAATCAAGATAACATACTTCTTGTGTCATGAGATGTGTGGAGAGAGATCCATAATAAGATATTCACTACAAGGCTCGTAGGAAGCCACTTTGTTGAGCCAAGAGTGAGGTCATCTCTAAATAACCACTGCGATGTCTGAGAGCAGTCACCCATACAAACCATTGCAATTAAGGGTTTCCCTATGGATATCGTAATTAGCTTAGGGAGTCTCTCTTTTATCCTCCTTTGACCGTGTAGGTTACGAGCAGGCGCCAATCTGTCATGGGGCCATTCTGGGTACGATCCCAAGACACGTCCAAAGGATTTCTCCCTCCCTTTAGTCCCAAGGGAAAACGATATGTGGCTGACTACACATACCATCTAAAGAGAGAGATCAAACACAAATTATAAATCTATCATAGACCGGCAAGTCATATGGACACAAGAATAGATCATCTTTATTAAAAATTCATAATAGTGCTAGGGTTTCTCTATCTCCCTAAGAACAAAGGAACTACTCACACATGGAAGCAATCAACAACATCATCATAATCAAATGAATGGATAAAAGTACGGAGATAGATCTAATGCAAACCACAATTAAATCTGGAATTACAACAAGATCTAGTAGATGAGAGATGGGGTAATGGTGGTAATGGAGATGCAGCGGTTGATGATGAAGGGGATGATGCGTTGTCCTCCAATGATCCGTAAAGCAGCTGCGATTTTGCCCCAACCAAGTTCCTCCTTCAGATCCCTTTCCGATGTGGTTTTTCGTGGTTTCTGGTGGCTGTGAATGTCGGATCTCCCTCTCGTCTTCGTTAGGAGAAAGTATTTGACGAGGCGATCATGCTGGCACCGGGTATGGGGGCGGTACGGGCGGGCTCCGCCCGTACCGCGGGACGTTATCGTTACTGATTGTTCCTCCTCGCTTGGTATTCTCCCTGGTGCGAAGGTAAATCCATAAAATGACTTTTATCACTTAGAAATATCATATAATTACACAATATGGCAGTTCCAAATGATATGTTCATATAAGACTTAGTGATTTGGGATCCTGTTAAAACAAGAGCAAAAAAGGTGTGTGCAAACACAGTGAAATATAAAGATCTCTACTCTATTTATACAAAAACAAAAGATAAATATGCTTCAATTTTGGACCCATCATCTGCCTAGTCTGTAAGATCTACTGTGATGATACAATGCATGCATTCTTCCAATGTCCACGGGCTACTAGAATTTGGGGGAGTTTGGGCTTCTGGAGTTGATTAATGAAATTTCAATCATTGATCGGTCAGCTCCTGTTTTACTAGAGGAGTTGCTGAGGATGCCTGACATTCAGGTTCTGATGTACCAGAGGAGTTGTTGAGGATGCCTGGTAGTGGACTCCCTTCAGTTTACGATGGTCCTACTAAAGAATTGATTGTGACAACATGTTTCGTGCTTATGGTGGCAAAGACGCCAAATTGCCCATGAAGAGCATGTCTCCTCGTCGAGACGATCGGCGATGTATGTCATGGCTGTCACTACAAACTTTTTGAGAGCATGCAAGAAGAATCCTGGTATTCGCCGTGAAGGACGGGGGTAGCTGAGAGAAGGATATACGAAATTAAAAGTTGATGCCTTCTTCGGTGGTGATACTTATTTGGGAGTGACGGGTGTTGTTATTCGTGATGACAAAGGCTTTTTTATTGCGGGGAGCTCCTGCCTTATTCCATCAGTTGATGATGCTCATTTGGCAGAGGCAAGGGCTCTAAGCGATGACCTCTTATTGGCAGGTCAAATTGGTTGCTCCAAGATACTAGTTAACTCTGATTGTTGGGAGGTTATAGCCACTATGAAGAACGGAGGAAACTCACTGGACAGCTGCAGCAATCTACGAAGAGTGTTCCTTCCTGTCTAGAGGTTTTTCCGAATATAATTTATATTCACAGTTTTTCCGAATATAATTTATATTCACAGTGCTCGTGAGAGTAATAGAGTAACTGTGAGGAGTAAACCTAGATCCGTCTGATTTTATTGTTGGATTGCTCGCAGACGACGTAATCCCTAAAAAAAATAGATACGGGGAAAACTACTGGAAGTCACCGGCCAGTAAGCGACATCGTTCCCATCGGGAACAGTCACGCAAAACGCGGGGGATTTGCATATTTGCCCCGTTTTACTTTGCAAGTTGCATATTGCCATTTTGTGTGTCACTGACATGTGATGGTCATAGGGCAAATATGCAAATTTTAGAGAAAAAGTGTGGCAAATGTGTAAAAATCTCCGCAAAACGCATTTTACCACAAACGCTGCGGCGATGTCTCGGCTGTAGTATATTGCCAGCTCCATCACCTGCTAGGAACTGATCTTACCGTGTGACCGCGTACCGCCCAGCGCCAGCCAGAACACACGCGTCCAATGTGCCACATGTACCGTGCTAGTATTCCCGGCCAACAGGTTCGCCCGAGCCCATAAATACGCCCCCGGCTTCACGCGTCCCACCCCTTCATCTTTCGTCTCCGCCGATCTCGGTCTCCAATAATGGCTGCCGCGCCCAATCTCATCCCACTCCTTATGCTCCTCCTCCTCGCGGCGGCGGCGCCGGCCCCCTCTGTGGCGGCGAGGTTCGTCGTCGGCGACAAGCAGAATTGGGCCCCCAACGTCAACTACACCGCCTGGCCCGACAAGTACCACTTCCATGTCAACGACTGGCTCCGTACGCATCTCACTCTCACTCTCCTCCTGCCCTCCCCACTGTCTACTAGCATAATCGCCACTATTCTCAATCGGTCCACCTAACTGGGGTTAATTATTAACCTGCTTGCATACGCAGAGTTCAACTACGCAAGGGACATGTACGACGTGGTGCAGGTGCGCGACGAGGAGGCGTACGAGAAGTGCGACCCGAGCAACCCCGTCGTCAGCTACAACCGGGGCCGCAACTTCGTGATCCAGCTCACCCGCCCCGGCCGCTACTACTTCATCTGCAGCCGCGGCTATTGCTGGGGCGGCATGAAGGTCACCGTGCTCGTCGAGCCGCCCCCCGCTCCGCCGCCGACCGACATGGCCCCGCCTCCGTCCACCAACGGCGCCTCCTCCGTCGCCGCCGGGGTTTCGTCGTGGGCTCTTGCCGCTGCCGCTGTCTCGCTGTCCGCGGCGGTTTTGGGTTTGCCGTTTGCGGCGTGATGAAGACGAATGCCGCAGTCAGGCTTTCCCGGTACGCGCCGTCCAGGCTTTTAACGCCGTTGTCTGGCCATGTATGGAAGGTAATTGATTTGGAAAGCGTGCTTTGATGAGCTGCGATTCGCGTGGGTTGGACAATTGCGCGATTTCCGCGTTTCTCTTCCACCGTTTTGGTGTGCATGCCGCGTACTACACGCAAATATAAAGAGACAAAATAGCACACATGCAGGTGTTGAGACAAAAATAATACGGAGTACTACTAGTACCGGCTGCAGGTGAAAGAAGAAGAAAACAATGGATACGGTAATCAAGTACTCCTAGTACAAAACACAAATTGAATGACAAAAGATATGAGGTAGTACTACGATATGAGAGAATCCTCTTGGGATTAATTTACACTGATAATGCATGCCCCCAATCCATCTCATATTGTTTGCTCATGTTGCATCTACCAGGAACCGGCAGAAACAAACAATCCTTAATGAGAGTAAACCGACACGGACTGCTTTTAATAGAATTATTATGAATCAAATTCGAGACAAAGAATCAGGAATTGAGGATTAGGAGAGGGGATCTGGGACCGCAGTCGTTGTTGACTTTGGATGTTGGTCGTCACCACGCTCGTAGCTGGGAAGCGGCTGAGCGAGCGTGGGCGCCTGGGGGGATAAAGGGGATCGAGGCCGCAAGGCCAGTGAGCCCGCGGGGGACTCCCGGTCATGGGCGTCGGCCATAGGTACTCAAATGGAGGCGGATGGGAGTCGATGGCTGGCGCTTGGGAAAGTCAATTTCGCTAGCCGATGGTGGCAGGTACTCCACGATGTCGGCGCCTGGTACTCCATGGGCGGTGGATTCAGCCGGATGTCCTTGCGACACCCCCAGTACTGGGTGTCTCCGGTGGCAACTACCTGTGTTGAAATGGGTGGCGTTTGCGCCAGCACAAAGAGCATACCGGGGGGAAAACGCCAGCTAGGTAATGGGAGGCTGGGCGAGGGAAGTCATCGAGGGAAGCGAGACCGTTCTCCTCTGTCCTCGGCCAAGAAAAGAAAAGGATATGAGATCCAATTAGTTTCATGTTAACCGTTAACAGCCAACAACCAAATACACACTAAGTTGATCAGGATGGGCCCCACCATGTATATGTATGGACTACAGAAATATGAGTGTATACTACGTGATATGTATGTTAAAATAGGCATAATGGAATCTATGAAATATAGAGAGAATTAGAGTGGTGTTTCTCAAATGTTGAAAATTCTAGTGGCATTTCTCAAATAGCCAGAAGTTACAGTGGTGTTTATCCAATTAACCCTAGAAAGAAATCAGGACATTTTGTCTTCACGAGGATACTGAACCATATTCTTAAACCAAGATTTCAATGTCTGGGACCATGTTTCTTGAAATAAATATACTTTTGGGGCCTATAGTCTTATCCCAACTACTATTAAACAACCAAACCTTTTCTTTCTTAAGTATACCCCGTCAATGTACACAGCCGGATTTACACCGCCGGATTAGCCCACTAAGTAGATCAAACAGTTAAGATTAATCTAATTCCCAGCATGTGTGCACTTAGCAATTAACACCGAGCGGATGCGCTCCACCGGCAGAGGAAAAATTCAGCCCCGTGTGTCCGTGCTCCGCGGCCCTTTGGAAAAAATCGTCACCAAAACCGGCAGAGGATCTAATTCCTAGCCAGGCAACCGCCGCCGCCAGCTTCCTTCTGCATCACATTACTCCTTCGCGCTCTCCTACCCCCCCACCCCGCGCCCCGCGCGCCCCTTGCCTCGCCCCGCCCTGCCACTGCCCCGATGCGCTTCTCTCCTTCGGCGTGCTGCCTTCCCGTGGGCTGCCGCATCCAAGTACAGCGCGTGGCCGCATCGACGAGGGGTCGATGCCGCTTGGATCCGACTCCGCCACTCCGCAATATCCGACCGCCAGCATTCCTAACGTCTTGAATAAATCTTGATCCTCCTCAGATCGTCCCCTCCATAGATCGATCTCGTGCTACCTTCCCGTTCTCTTTCCGCAAGTGTTTGATGGCAACGTGCAGGCGCAGCCACCGCACCTTCGCCCCAGCCATCCACCCCAGGTATCCTTATGCACACAGATTATGTATGTTTCAGTTTTGAATTTGTGCAATTATAATGTATCTGGTTGCTTTTTTGATTTCAGATGTTCCATCTGCAGTAGTCGAAGCAAGATGGATCACCAGCGCCGACGTCAAGGACACGATCCTGCCATTGGCAGGTGTCTGATCTCCACATCATCATAGAGAGGGTGATGGAATTCGTTAAGGTCTCGTTTGGCACGCAAGTTTTGGCAGGTTTTTTAGAGTATTTTCCTAGACCAATCTAAAACACCCAGAAACACTCCATAGGCTGTTTGGTATGCCGGGATTAGCGGGACTGAAACTCAACCAACCCCCAGAAAACTCGTCGGATCGAAGAGTAATCAAAACACTCCACCTACCTCGCGTTTTTTCTGCTCACCACGTCAACGCGTCCCACGGCTCCAACGCTCAGCAGGAAAGGGAACTCAGCAACCTTCCATGCAGATTTTTAGTCGCAGATACCCCTCCCATCCAAACAGATAAATATATGGGGAGTATTGAAAAGAAAGAGGATTATGTGTAAAAAACTGTTTTGGGTGACAAGAGGGTTTTCACCCATTACACTTGGGGAAATACTCACAAATACTCGATTATACACTTTTGCCAAACAAGGCCTAAATGGGGCAGCTCAGGGAATTTGGACATATTGTTGCTTTATCTGCATATACCACCACCATATTTGATATGTATGATCAATGATCTGTATTTCTGATGCCTTCGCATGCACAATGTGAGCCCGTGACTAAGCAATCAGCTCTAGCTTGGCACTGGAGCGGCAATATTTTCATATGGGATTCAGACATATTCACCTGCTATGCAAGTCATCACATGTTTAAAAAATAGTGTCATTAGATCGATAATAATAGGCAAGCATTTCCGGATGCATTTTGCATTTTCTATTATGCTCATAAAGTAACAAATGCTATGTGGTTGTCTTACATGGGATGCCTAATATCTAAGGTAGTGAATATCATGTAATTGCTATGTAGCTATATAGTTACTTCTCTAAGGTGGCCTCTATTCTTTGAACATGTATATCACATTTGAAGAAGCTGTAGTTGAGAACTGTATTTGGTTGTTTGCACGATCAGGTTGTATTTTTATCATTGCTTATTTGTGTTTATGGTTCTGCTAGGTGTTTGTTTGTTCAGCAGTATTTTGAACCATATGTGTTCCATAAATTTTCGCTAAGAAGAGAGAGAATAGTGGAAGGGATGAGGGCCCTACTGGAATTGGTGTCCCCAACACAGAACAAGGTACACTTGTTGATGTATGAGATGTGATGAACCTTTAAAGGGAGCTTTGTTCGATTAAGGTGATTTATGGCTCTCCGGTTAAATACAATGCTACTTATTTTCTCTTGGCTACATGCTATCTATTTGCAAGAATGGTTTTAGATGAGAGAGTATCATAATAGTTTAGATGAATGATATGATTTCTGGTGTCATAGAGGGGCAAGGGGTCAAATTAAGACCAGTCGCAACTTTACAACAAGCATTTATATGTTGCCATAGGTGAAATGTAAATATTTTTACAGCGAGACAATTTGGCTCATTTGATAAACAGTGACTACTCATGTATGTAGTACATATCTATCTCTGCAGAGTAATTCAAATGTTTGCAGCATATAACAAGGAAATGAGGTGCCATCCTCCATATCTCAGGTACTTATATAGATAAACAGTAGATGGTGCATTGTAGGTTTGCCGATTTAGCAGTATAGATATATCCCACTTTTTTCAAGTTCCTTGGAGTTACATAAAAACTCTGAAATCGTGTGTATCTTTTTCTCAAATCAATGCCTACACATTCGCAATGATTGTTTATGCCTATTTTCATTTGATATGATTGTCACTATGCTATTTCAGAACAACGAGTGATGATATTTCTTAGCTTCATTTCTAATATTTAGTAGTGCCTTTTTATTTTTGAATTTTTGGTTGTCTGAGATATATTCAGGCTAAAAACTACTACCTTCATCCTTTCTGCACCCTCAACAACTGAATTTAAAGTTTGTGTGATACCATTCATATTTTGTAGGGATACGTATATCCTTGTATAATTGACCCTATTTTATGTGTCATAGGATCTATAGCCGTGGTGCTGCCTTCAGTGTTCTTGAACCTTATTTTCTTTCTTTGTCCTTCTTAAATATTTGTCAGGTTTAAATTTTTAACCATGCCTCTCACATTATATTGCTTCTGTTTCAGATGCTTGAAGACATCACGTTCTGTAATTCACGGGTGTGGATTGTCACCTGTAGGTTTTAATTTCTCGATGCTGCATTGCTATAAACTGCTCTGTGATACATACAAGGGTGATCTTATGTATGGGCAGCGTGCCCATCTGCAGATTTTATTTGTTTTGTTTTGTTCAAATCAAGATACATGAAGGTGGGGATTATATATGGTCTTTTCAGCATGTTGATATATGTTCTCTTAACCTGGAGGAGATGATTCCAAAAGTCTGTTAACTGAAAGTGAAATGTGGTTCTCCTACATTGTGAGATTGCTACATCAATTTCTCTTAATTTTCGAGTGTTTTCTCACCCTTTATTTGCATATATTGTGGTCATTGTTCAGCTATGTGTGTCGAATGCTCATTCAGTGTTAGCTTTTTTTGCTAACTTGACTGTGAGAATGAATGAAGGAATAAGAATATGTGATTCGTACATTGATAGCGTAGTCCCAAAATATATAGTTGAAACGTAAGAGGGGCCTAAAATGATGACAATAATTGTAAGCTTATTCATACATTGCGATTTACATTAATTGATAGAGGCGTGCCGTACACACTAACTAAGGAGATGTTGCTAGAAACAAAATACTTTTGGATGATCTCGCATTTGCTTTCAAAGGTGTAACCAAGGATCTCAGGAGAAACCAAGAGATAGGTGTGGCTTGGCAAAACAACTTATTCTAGATAAAGGAATTAGCTGTAGATAGAATATCAAATTGGTTATTGAGGATGAGCCGTACATGAGCTTTGAACACTTGGGTATAGGTCCACGAATCTACATCACATGTGGATCTACAATGTGAGAGGAATGAGCCGAAGAGGAACTCACATAGCAACTTTGCCATGATTGTCGTAATGGTGTGTGTGAAGAGAAAAAAATTATTTCACGCACGCCATCAAGTTTGGCGCTGACGACCAGTGTCGATGCTGTCATCCCACTTGCGAGGGTGGAAGGAAAATTATTTTAGCCTTGCCATAAGTTTGGCGTCGACGACCGGTACCAATGTTATCGTCACACTTGAGGGTGGAAGGACTGGCACGAGAGACTACATAACTCATTCTGCCTACATGGGCTCCGAGCATCAACCATCAAGAGGCTTAGGGATTCTTTAGAGGAAAGGGGAAGAGGTGTTATGAGGCAACACATTAGATAAAATATTGAGCCATTTATATAGACGTGCGCTGCACATGCAAACTTAAGTTATGCAAATCACGCAGGCCAACACCTGCTCATTGATCAGTGAAAGGAAACTTGCAAGCAATATGATGCAATTCTCTCAAAATGTAAAATGATTAAACAAGTGCAAGAGTTCACCTAGATATTGATCACGCAAGCAACAACAAATGTATAGACGATGTTAGTGAATAGTGACAAACTAGAGTCTCTACTCGAACTAGCTAGCAGATCATGCAATGCTAAAACCATGCTTGCAATTACTCGAATTTAGACCGATAATTAAGCCTCGGACAAATTGTCTAATACTGCGTCTCATCACAAAGCAAAATTTACAAGAGATCAAACAATCGACAACTCCAACCACTCATTGGCGAAGGAGAATCGATGAAACAAACAACGTGATGCAGCCTGTCCTACGGACGCTTCTACATCTACACCAACAAGTCCTCTCAAATGGATCCATGACTCGTGCTCGAGCCAAACTCCTATAAGCTAAGGTGAACTCGCTCCTCTCCTCGTGCCAATATGATACATCCTTAGATGGTGTGCTACTTCATGCAACTACTCTATGCATCATCAGGTACGAAGCCCAAACACAACATCAAGCACCCAAGGATGGAGAACAAGGAGCAGAGCGTGAGGCAGAAGCTGCTGGAGCTGCTCAGACCGGAGGCTACGGTCGACGCACACCGGAGTCTCCGGTCCACCAAAGTCTCCGGCCTGAAGACCCCGGAGTCTCCGGCCCACCTCCGGCCTAACCCCCGAATCGAGCTCGAGGACAATCTATGTGCCCCTCCGGAGATGGACCGGAGACCGACCGGAATCTCCGGCCCAGACCGGAGTCTCCAGTCCACCACACCGGAGTCCTCGGACCGAGCGTCGTCAGGCATGTAAAAGGCCTTTGGGCCTTCGGCCCATGTACCTCTTAGTCCGTCCAGAACTTATCTATAATCCCTAAAGTACCCCTAACTTTGTGGCTGGCCTATATATAGTCCCCCACCTCTATTGTAAATCCTAGGCATGATATTTGGAATTAGTGGAAACCCCTTGTGGATCTATCTAGTTCTTGCATCATGCTCCTTCGACAAAGGAGCACCAAATATCCCAAACCTCGTTGGAGTTTGCATCGTGCCTCCGCATTGTACAAGGCTTAGGCATCGGAATCCCTTTGCCTAGACGTCAAGATCTCACCGAGTCTCCCTACTCGCCGTGCCGGTTCGAGAGAGAGAGAGTCCTCCGCCCGATGCCGACCCTAGGGATTGCGCCGGACCGGTCACCGCCGGCGTGAGCTATTGGTGTGTATCGTGGTTTTGTGTGAGTGTGTTCATCGTGTTCTTCATGCGTGAGTTCGCCGTGTTCATTGATGAGTGCATATTTGCACCATGTTTTACATTATTATTTTGCATTGTTGATGTAGGTCTTGGTATTTGATGACCCACAAGTATAGGGGGTATATCGCGGTATTTTCGATAAGTAAGAGTGTCAAACCCAATGAGGAGCAGAAGGTGTTGACGAGTGGCTTGGAGCAGGAATTCTCTGTAAATACTTAGCAAACAGATTTTTAGGGGTTTTTGATAATGCAGATAAATAAAGTGTGAGTAGATAAAAGATAATAATAATAAATGCAGCAAGTGGCCCAATCATTTCTTTAGCAAAGGACAAGCCGGTTGTATTATTTAAGATGACCAAACGTTCTCGAGGAGACATGGGAATATCGTCAAGTGCTTTCGCTTCATATTAGTTGATTAATCTTTTTTAGTTTGACAAGTGTTGTGTGGGTGAACCTGTGCTAATGTACTGACCTTCCTAGGACTAATACATACTTGTGATTATACCCCTTGCAAGCATACGCAAGTGTAAGAAAGTAATTAAGATAAAAACCTAACCACAGCTTTAAACTTGGAGATTCTACACTCCCTTGTGCAAAGGTTTCCTAACAGGGGTTTAGGTTTCTGTCACTCCGGCAACCCCTACGATTAGTAGCCAAATACACAATGCATTCCCCTAGGCCTATAAAGGTGAAGTGTCATGTAGTCGACGCTCACATGACACCACTAGAAGAATAACACCACAACTTAAATAACAAACTATTGAATCTTTCTCAACACAATTCCACTACTAAAAACATGACTTCTCCCATGTCCTCAAGAACTAAACGAACTACTCACAAGACATCATATGGATCAAGATCAGAGATGATATAATGATAAGTAACAATCTAAACATAACAATAATTTAATGGTTCCACTCAATAGGATCAACTATAACAAGTAATCAATACCAGGAAAGTTTCCCCTAAGAACTATGCAAGATTCAACCCAATTGTTACAGCGGTATGGAGTGGTGATGATGGTGCTGGTGGAGATGGTGATGGTGATGATGATGATGATCCCGATGAAGTCCAGCTTGATGGTGGTGTTGATGGCGACGATCTCCCCTCTCCGGGATGGAATTTCCCCAGCAGATTTCTGTCTGCTGGAGAGCTCTTTCTCTCTCTACAGTTTTCCGCCCTGCAGAGGCAGCGGAATCTTTCCGTGGTCGCCCCCCGAGTCTTAGGGTTTCATGGGGATAATATACGCCGAAGAGGAGAGCTAGAGGTGGGCCAGGGTGGCCACACCACCTGGTGGCGCGGCCAGGGGTGGCCCGCGTCAGGGGGTGGTGTGGGCCCCCTATGGCCCAACTCCGCTCCCCCTTCTAGCATCCTTCGTCTTCTGAAAAAATAGGATTTTCCATGTATTTTCTAGAATTTTCTGATCTTCGCGAATTTCGCCTCCAAACAGTGTCTTTTCCATCAGAATCCTGACTTCAGCGGTCCATCCTTCAAAAGTCATCAACCATGCAAAAACAGATAAAATAACATAAGTATCATCTCTTAATATGAAATATATCGATGAATAACAGTAAATTATGATATAGAATAGTGATGCAAAATGGACGTATCAACTCCCCCAAGCTTAGACTTTGCTTATCCCCAAGCGAAAACTGAGCTCAATAAACATGACCTCAGGTTTATGGAGTGAAGAGTCGATAAAAGAATACGGACAAGAAGCATCACATTCATGAATACACATAAATCATAATAGAAGACAACTCACTATTATATAACTTAATTTGTAATAAGTAAAGGAAACACAATAAAGATACATAAAGTAAATCATAATTGGTAATGGCAAACTTTGCTCTTGGTCAAAGAATAGTTAACAATTTGCAGGAGTTCAATCATAAAGGGGTTTTCAATGATAGCTGTCAAAGTAATATTCACTAAGATAAGAGCAATGTGCAAAACAAGGAACATAAGAAACATGATTGAATAAATCATCATATGGATGAATGAAACACAACAGCTCAAAATACTTGCCAAGATAGAAAGGAATAGGTTTATTGACTCAACTAAAAAGTAAAAGATAGGCCCTTCGCAGAGGGAAGAAGGGATCTCAAGTTTCATAAAGAGCTTCCAAAAATTATGGTACTAATTAGCTTTCAGCTCTCATTGCCCCTATCATAACCATATTTAGGTGATTAAGGTTAAAGTGAACAAACTATAGAGTATATGCTTGACAAAGTATAAGTTGGCAATCTCATGTCCCTTGAATACGAGGGCCGCTCGTCATGTTACTCAAGTTTAGTTACCGGTAAGTTCTTGTCATATTAAGTACATGTGTATCATAGAGAACCGCCAACGGGGTACCCCTTGCACATGATATAGGAGCTATCCCATAATCAAAATGACAAGGCAAGCATACAATGAGCATCTCAGCAATCTTCTTATTTACCATGCGAAAATGGTGCTTTTTTCTCTCTTTCCTCTTTTCTCATCTTTTTTTTCTTTTTCTTTTTCTCAATCTCTATCTCTTTTTTATAAGAAGAATGCTTCATAGATTGCTCACTATGGTGATGCTGCAAGTTTCCACCATGATTAGGCATGGCTTAGGCAAGCGGCCCAAGCGTTTCTCTAACACAAATACATAACTCCATGGACTTACAAGCTCCCCTTTCATTTCACACCGACGACATCCATAAACAAAAGAGCATGATATCAACTGGGTACAATGTACAAGTGCAATGTTGAAAGCGTTCCCCATGACAACATGGTTCTGCTAATCCCAACATATAAGCGCAAGCATATACAACTTAGATGACACAATGGTTCAAGTTTATTAGGGGCAAGAAAAGTAAAGTGTGCCATCAAGTTCGTGAGAGCTTTAATCACTAATTTTCACATAACAAGTTTAATTCGGAAGGTAGATAAAAACATGAATTTACTTGGAATAGCAATAGTGCTAATAGGTAGGTATGGTGGACACAAATGGCTTAGGTTTTGGTTTAAGGATTGGATGCACGAGAAGCATTCCCTCTTAGTATAGGTTTTAGGCTAGCAAGGTTGGGTAGCAAGCATAAGAGTTGAAGGAAACAAACAAACATACAAGTGATAAAAACAAACATGCAATCTTTGTTGGAAGCACAAAAGATCTTAACTAGAGAATACTAAGCTTATGAGTCAATCAAGGAAGAAAGATGATGAAATTATATTCTTTAAGAGTACTTTTATCTTTTTCATTCAATTCTCATAATAGTGTTGCTACTGACCGAGCCAGGTTTGCCAAAACCAACTAAATTCACTTAATGATCCCAAAGTGATACCCATACTAACAACAAGATCAATCATATAATAGTAATTGAAAACTAAAATAAGATATGCAAAAGAGTGAATGATAGAACTTCTCATTAATATTCCATAACGGTAACTCATACCAAGGGATACATAGATATCTAATAAGAGGGGGGACACTTCCATAATGCAAACCATCCTATATGATAACTTGTCTATTCATGATATGACTCTACTTAAAAGGTAAAAATATAAAAGATAGTGATGTGATACCGCGGCACTCCCCCAAGCTTGGAACAAACTAAGGGGATGCCAAAACCTGATGACGAATTACTCCTTCGGCGGTGGTGGTGTTCTCTCGATCAAAGTGAGATAATCTTCCAGGATTTTACGGAGCCTGTTATTCTCTTCTTGTAGTATATCCACCTTTCTCCTCAGGACTCGGTACTTATCGCAAAACTCATTCGTGGCCCGTAAAGCTTCCATCACTGCAGGGCAGGAACTGAGGTTTAGAATTAGAGGTATCAGCCCTTGTCCTTTCATGCCTGCCGACATGCCCTTCACTTCCTCCTTGATGCTCTGATGCATATCTTCGTGTCTAGCTGTGATCCCTTTCTTCTTCCACCCATCCTATGAACATCCTCTGCTCCAGGTCCCGATGGAGCTCGCGCCGATGTCGCAGCTCATAGTCCTCCAAAAATGAACCCTGAAACGACATTTGAACAGAATAGATCGAAACGAAAACATGACGAGAACACAATATATGAACCTCGGGGGATCCGGGGGATTATATATTACGAAGTTTTACAACAAAAGGAAGGTACTAGGAGAAAACGGGTCGGAGACGGGCTCCGGGGTGGCCACACCCCCTGGTGGCGCGACCAGGTGGGCCCGTGCCATGGGGTGGTGTGAGCCACCCGAGCTCTGTTTCCATCCCTATTTATACTCATTGCTTTCCTTGTTAGATAAAAACTATAAAAATATAAGTTGACAGATTTTTTGCGGACCTTTTCTTACCAGAATTGTTACCTATTCGAAAACGGACTGTGTAGGTCTCTGAACTTGGTATTTAATAAATTCTTCCGAAGTCACCGCTTGAATAACATCAATATCTTCATCCTATTAAACATATTGTTTGAGTCATTTAGCCATTTACCATCTCATTACACCATTTTGTCCTATAACCTGAAAATTTCTTTCACACAATTTTCATTAGCAACATTAGTGTATGCGAAGTAATAAACCTTTCAAGTTCAATTTCAACTGAAATCCATCAGAACATAATCTACTATAGCAACTCTTTCCGAAAGCCCAAAAGGAATTCAAAAAGGAAATCGATATAAGAAGCAAATGCAAGAGTAGCAAAAATCTGTCAAAACAGACCAGCAGGTAAATATCAATTTTTTCAAAAATCTCCTGTTCCTCAAATCAAAAAGTGCAAAACTAAAAAATAATAATAACCTAGGGCGTGCACACAAAAATTTACAGATCAGTACAATGTTCTAGGATTTTTAACGATTTTTTATAGTAAAGCACAAAAATCTGTTTCTGGACAGCAACTTCCCCAAATCTTACTTCTCTCTCATTAGAGGTTGATCTTGACACAAAAACCAAACAAAAAGGATAAGGAGAGGTTATTGCTGAAATAATAACTTCCAAGACTCAAATAAACAAAAACAAACTGAAAGCAAAAGAAATATATTGGGTTGTCTCCCAAAAAGGTCTTTCTTTATAGCCATTAAGACGGGCATGATAATTTCAATGATGCTCACATAAGAATATGAATTGAAGTAAAAGAGAGCATCAAGAAGCAAAAAATATACATGTTTAAGTCTAACCCACTTCCTATGCAACGAAATTTTGTAAGAAAATAAATTGTTGAAACCAGAGGCTACTAGCATAGGAAGGCAAAATAAGTGCAACATAAAGACTTTCAACATAAAGCGAGAAAACTTAATATTATTGAGATGCAGTAGAACAATCTTCCCTCTCTCACAATAACTTTCAGTATCATGCATAAATTTAACAATATAACTATCACATGAACCATTGTAGCAATGATCACTTATTCTAACAGAAAACACAGGGACGCTAGCTCTCATAACACTACTTTGTGAAACAATATTAGAAGTATCCTTACAGAGGATAGTGTGTCCATCTTCTACATATTTAGTGACAAAGTCTTTCACATTTGCTATTACAGGTTCATCATTCAATTGTTCATCAGGTTCAATAGCTTTATTTGTACTTTCATTAACCATACTAGGTATCATAGAATGTTCCTTTATCTTAACGGGGAAAAGCATTTTCTCAATGTAAGGTTCAGGTAAAACATGATTAGCAGTATAAACTTCAGTATTTCTTGCTGGAACACTATTAACAATATCTTTATATGGCTCATGATACTTATTCCATTTCTTTTTAGGAATTTCAATATAGGAAGCAAAAGCCTTAAAATAAGTTGCAATAGCTTGAGAGTCTAGACCATAAGCATTACTAATATTACGAAAGTCATTAGTTTCCATAAAAGATTTAATGCATTCATAATCATAATTTATACCTGACTTTCTTCCTTTATCATTCTCCCATGCTTTAGCATTGTCTTGAATACGGTCCAGAAGATCCCATTTATCTTATTCTTCCATGCGTGTTAATGATCCAGCACAAGAAGCATCCAATAAATCATTATTATGAAGAGAAAGTATTGCATAAAAGTTATTGATAATAATATTATTGGGGAGCTCATGAATAGGACATTTGAGCATTAGTAACTTCAATCTCCCCCAAGCTTGAGCTGTACTCTCTCCATCAAGAGGCTAAAAGTTGTATATTTGATTCCGATCTTTATGAATCTCACTAGGAGGATAAAATTTTGAATAAAAGAGAGGTACTACTTCCTCCCATTCAAGAGCTTGACCATTCTTCAGCAGCTTATACCATTCATCAACTCTTCCTTTCAGTGATAATGAGAATAACTTCGTTTTGACTTGATCTATAGTAATACCTGCACACTTGAACAACCCACATAATTCGTGTATAAAGAGCAAATGATCACCAGGATGGACAGTTCCATCTCCAAAATAGTAGTTATCCATAACACGATGAATAATTCTTGTAGGTATTTTAAAAGTATCATTTTCAGCAGGTGGTGGTTCATCTACCACCTTAGCAGTGGTAGTAGCATTACGAAATAAGAAACTAAGTGAATTATCCATATTGAAAATAAAGTAACTAACATAAATAAACAATACTCATAGTAGAAGTTTCCTTTACCAGTTCCACTCTCCAATAGCGCTTCACTTCCTGCCAACGGCGCCAGAAAATAGTCTTGATGACCCACAAGTATAGGGGGTATATCGCAGTATTTTTGATAAGTAAGAGTGTCGAACCCAATGAGGAGCAGAAGGTGTTGACGAGTGGCTTGGAGCAGGAATTCTCTGTAAATAGTTAGCAAACGGATTTTTAGGGGGTTTTGATAATGCAGATAAATAAAGTGCGAGTAGATAAAAGACAATAATAATAAATGCAGCAAGTGGCCTAATCCTTTCTTTAGCAAATGACAAGCCGGTTGTATTACTTAGGATGACCAAACGTTCTCGAGGACACATGGGAATATCGTCAAGGGATTTTGCTTCATATTAGTTGATTAATCTTCTTTAGTTTGACAAGTGTTGTGTGGGTGAACCTGTGCTAATGTACTGACCTTCCTAGGACTAATACATACTTGTGATTATACCCCTTGCAAGCATAAGCAAGTACAAGAAAGTAATTAAGATAAAAACCTAACCACAACTTTAAACTCGGAGATCCTACACTCCCTTGTGCAAAGGTTTCCTAACGGGGGTTTAGGTTTCTGTCACTCCGGCAACCCCTACGGTTAGTAGCCAAATACACAATGCATTCCCCTAGGCCCATAAAGGTGAAGTGTCATGTAGTCGACCTTCACATGACACCACTAGAAGAATAACACCACAACTTAAATAACAAACTATTGAATCTTTCTCAACACAATTCCACTACTAACAACATGACTTCTCCCATGTCCTCAAGAACTAAACGAACTACTCACAAGACATCATATGGATCAAGATCAGAGATGATATAATAATAATTAACAATCTGAACATAAGAATAATTCAATGGTTCCACTCAATAGCATCAACTACAACAGGTAATCAATACCGGGAAAGTTTCCCCTAAGAACTATGCAAGATTCAACCCAATTGTTACAGCGGTATGGAGTGGTGATGATGGTGCTGGTGGAGATGGTGATGGAGATGATGATGATGATGATCCCGATGAAGTCCAGCTTGATGGTGGTGTTGATGGCGACGATCTCCCCTCTCCGAGAAGGAATTTCCCCGGTCGATTTCTGGTTGTCGGAGAGCTCTTTCTCTCTCTGCAGTTTTCCTCCCCGTAGAGGCGGCGGAATCTTTCTGTGGTCGCCCCCCGAGTCTTAGGGTTTCGTGGGGATAATATACGCCAAAGAGGAGAGTTGGAGGTGGGCCAGGGTGGCCACACCACTTGGTGGCGCGACCAGGGGTGGCCCGTGCCAGGGGGTGGTGTGGGCCCCCTGTGGCCCAACTCCGCTCCCCCTTCTGGCATCCTTCATCTTCTGGAAAAATAGGATTTTCCATGTATTTTTTGGAATTTTCTGATCTTCGTGAATTTCGCCTCCAAACAATGACTTTTCCATCAGAATCCTGACTTCAACAGTCCATCCTCCAAAAGTCATCAACATGCAAAAACATATGAAATAACATAAGTATCATCTCTTAATATGAAATATATCAATGAATAACAGTAAATTATGATATAGAATAGTGATGCAAAATGGACGTATCAGTATTTTACGACGTTCACGCGCATATTTTATGTTTGTTTTCACGAGGATCGGGACAGATGATGGATCTAATGGATACAATTCTTGGAGTAGTTGTACTAAGGAGAAAGGAGTAAAAAACAACATAAATCGCTTATTTGGGAAATATTAATAATACCAAAAGAAAACCAGAAGCGAACAAGGGAGGCAGAGAGTTCAACGACCAACTATACGGGCGGAGTAATTTTCCGGCCGTATAGTTGGCGCCCCCTTCGCCTCGTCAAATAGTTTAACCCCGTATAATTGCTTCAGGGAGACGACATACAAAACACCCAGAAATCGCAGAAACCTCACCTCCGGAAGGCATTTGGAGGGGGAACTCATCCACAAGGGACCCATCTTCGCCCTGCGCATATCCAGGAGGCTAAGGCATCGATCTTCATCATCCACCGCTGCATCATCACCATCTCCATCCATTCCATCTACATCTTGTCTAGATCTTGTTGTAATTCCTATACTCATTGTGGATTTATACAAGTACTATTCGTTTAAGATTATTTCCATTACCATTACTATGATGTTGATTGCCTCCATGTCTGAGTAGATCTCTAGTTCTTGGGGAGATGGAGAAACCCTAGCATATGACTGAGATGAGATAGAGATTATTATATTATACATTATTATGTGTTCGTGTTAATTGTCTTTATCTTGATGTTGGGAGTTGTGCACCTCCTTAACATTTGCCTCTCACAGGGACTCGATGAAGGTGATTACTTGTTGTTAGATGGAGGGATGATAGAACTTACTGTGACAATAAAGCTATTGTCATTCTTTACGTACCAACTTGGGGAATCAAGGAGAACTCATAAGCCATGTCCATGCCACGGGAGAAATCCCTTAATAGCGCGGTAACGCGATGGTTGTCGGTTACTGTCTACTATGGTTATGAGGACGATGTGTGCAGCGGTTGCTGGCCAATCGTCCATATATGGAGCTCCTCCCACACATATACACATTATAAGAATATTCATTATAATACTCTCAATTACTTAGTCTAAATTACTAGCGGTGTATCCACTATTCCCTGAGAACGTCTTTTCCCTGTTGTAGTTCCAAAGTTCTATTACACACTTGATTCTTACTTTCTGTATTAAGTTTTGTTTTACTTTAAATCAACTTGCTCAACCAAAAACCCCAAAACAACCCTACTTTACTTGCATCTTAAAATTATTTCTTAAGTACTACGTTTAGTTATAGTTAAAAGAATTTTAGTCTTTCGCCTACTGCTCCCTGTGGGATCGATATCTTTATTTTGAAACTAGCTACAAACGATATATGCACTTGCATTCATCAAACTATTTTCTGGCGCCGTTTCCGGGGAGCTTAGCGCCATAAGTCACTTTACTTTTAGTTATTTACTTTCGTTGTACTAATTATTACTTGAGTTGCAAGACTGCAACAATGAACAACACTCAACATTTAAATTAGATTGAGGCGGTAAGGAAAATGGGTTCACCAATGGACACTTTTATAACTGTCAACAAAAGCATAAATCCGGATGGAGTCAAGATCCATCCTCTGTTATTTGAGTTATTACATTCTAAGAAATTTGCAGGAACCAATGAAGAAAGTCCATATGGACACTTACAATTCTTTAAAGATACTCTTAGTTCTTTTATTTTCGACGATTGTAATCTTGATATGGTTAAAACCCAGTTGTTTAGACAAACTCTCTCTAATAATGTTTGCGATTGGTACAGATCTTTTTGTGCAGAAGCACCAAAGACTTGGGAGGAATTGACAACCAAGTTCCTATCAAAATATTATTCTGAAAGCAAACTCACAGGATGAGAGATACTATTATCAGTTTCAAAAATAATCCTAGTGAGTCTTATATGAAGGATATCTAAGGTATAAAAGCTACCTAGATAATTGCCCCCATCATCGTTTACCTGATTGGTTAATCAATCATACCTTTTATGGAGGGCTAAGTATTGAAAATAGAACGAATCTAGACATTGCTTCTAATGGCAGTTTTCTATCTTATACCTATGATGAGGCTTGGAATCTAATAATAAATTTAAGAGAAGCAACTGAAAATTTCAAAGATAAGAAAAATATTACAAATAGTTTTACTGAATATGTTTGTATTAATGATTTCTTCTTATTGGTTGGTACGTCGATCAACCAATCTAGAGAAAAAACAATTTGAAGCACCACATCTCGCACACCGGCTTGAAACGGGAAAACTGTCCTACTCTAACACGTCAAACTGTACAAGTCCAGTCCACCACGTCGCACCCAGACTTGAACGGGAAAAAAGTCGCTCGAAGCTACGCTTTGCTACTCCTTTGGTTGGTGTAGCTACCTGACGTGGTTTGCTGTTTTTTTTCCGATCGATGTGGTTTGCTGATAGCTGAAGCAAGCCGAGCCAAGTTTGGGTTTGAAAAGAAGAAAAAATAACGAATCATCGAAAGCCAAGCCAAGTTCGGTTTTTTTACAATCAATACCACGTTATCTATTTATACTATTAAAAGTCTTATGGTCTTAATGATTGGTACGTCGATCAAGCAATCTGAAAAAAAAACAATTTGAAGCACCACATCTCACACACGGACTTGAAACGGGAAAAATATCCTACTCCAACACGTCAAACTGTACAAGTCAAGTCCACCACGTCGCACCCGGACTTGAACGGGAAAAAACGTATGCCGAGCGGCGGCCATGTTGCGATGTGCGCGCGCTCGAAGCTATGCCTTGCTACTCCTTTGGTTCGTGTAGTATCGATGTGGTTTGCTGATAGCTGATATTGTTTGCAAAATTGGAAAAAAAAATATTTCTATCAATTTGCATGCTCCAAATATTATAAAAGCTAGCTAAATCGATTTTTTATTTAAATAAATCTCTCTGTCCCGTGACTAAGGTTTGACTAGATTTCTATGTATCTATACACTAAAACGCATTTACATACATACGAACATATAGACAATTTCAGGACATTTATTTCTCGAGTACAACTTTTGAAAATTGATTTATGTGTCAATGTGTATTTGTTATAATCTATATCGAACATAAAAAGGCAGCATTGTGAGTCCTTGCTTTAAAAAAAAAATCTTGCCCTATTTTTACTAGACATTAAAGCCATCGAGAAAAGAGAGGATTGACGCCTTGGACAATCCAGGCCAGTGCGGAGTGCAGGGAGCTGAGAAGTGGGTTGTCGAAGGTGTTTCGTGATGGTGAATAGTGGTGTTTGGTGCCAACACTCACACGTGCCAAGAGGAGGACCGACGTGAGGCGTGCGAAGATCAGGAGCTCACCAAGATCTCAATGTGATGATTCATGGGTCCGGGGATGCACGGGATCGACAGCATGGCCAACCGCTGGAGCAAGGACACGTGAAGGAAGGACTCTAGGGCACGCGCATGCTCGAGGAGGATGTTCGTTTTTTCAAGGTGACAAAGTGGTGCTCTAGGCATTAGGGAAAGCGATTCGATGACAATAGCTACCGAAAGGAGGCGGATCTACACGAAAAGGATGTTGGTGTATTCCAACTTATTGTCTTTACACATGTCATATCACGAGAGAAAATGTATATTAAAATGCATTTTTAAGGAAATACATTTTAAACCACCCGCTCATGGTTTTATTTTTGAGAACCTCCACTGGTCCTGGTTTCATGGCATGAAAATGCGGCCTATGATTCATCTTATAAATCATGTGAGACTAAATTATAATTGTGTAAATCTTTATCTTGGGAGTCCATCTTTTTTTCGCAGCAACGCGCAGGCATGCTGCTAGTAATGATTAAAACCCTCGGTATTGATTCTTACTCAGTAAAGAAAATTATTGAGAATTATACAGGGCATTTGCAGGTACCTACAGAATGGAAACCTAGTAAACCCCTCGAAGAGAAGCGTGCAAGAGCACTAATGGAAGAGTTCTCCTCGATTATACAGAGGATCTCTGAAAAAAGACAAAGAGAGGAAGAACAAATAAAGAAGAGACCAAAGAAACCAAAAAGGAATTCCGTAGCTATAAATATAAATAATATTATAATGAAGGATCTTATGGAAGCACGAATAGTGGAAGATGAAGTGGTTATGTTAGACCTTGAAACCTCAGAATTCATCAAAGGTAAAGTTCGAGGTAACGAAACTTCTAAACCTATGACCCCTATATATTGTGGAGAAACTTGCTTATATGGAATTTGTGAACCAATATCCACAATAAATATTATGCCTTCATTACTTTATGAGGAACTCCGCTACAATTTAAATAATCCAGATGTGGAACCGGTGGACACAAATTTTCTAATAGAACCAATGTAAAACCGGAAGGAGTAATCAGAAATATATATGTCTTTATCGGCTCACTCATGTACCCCCTTGATTTTCATATAGTTGATATGCCTCGAGATTCTTTTTGTTCTATTATTTTGGGCAGGCCTTTTATTTCCATCACTAAAGCTCGAATAGATAATCAGAGGGAAACTATTTCACTGAACTTTGGAGAAGAGGAAATGATATTCCACTCTGCCTAACTAAAGAAGAGGCCATATGAAGTGGAGGATATCAATGAAGAAAAGACGATTGCCGAGTTAGCGGCAATTCATTTCAGTACTCCACATGATGAATTAGAAAGAAGCTTGATTAATTGGGAATAAGCACCAGATAATGAGAAGAAAGAAGACATGGATGATTACCTTGATTCAATTCCGGAAGCACAAAATCCACATGACTATGAAGAATTGGTGAGAACAGGAGATGAAGAACCTCCACCAATAGAATTGAAAAAACTTCCAGACAATATGAGGTATGAGTTTTTAGATAATGAAAATAAATGTCCTGTTATTATTAGCAAGAATCTATCAGAAAATGAAACGAATAAACTCATTTTAGTTTTGGTTAAGCATCGTGAAGCCTTTGGATATACATTGACGATATTAAAGGAATAGATCCATCTATTGTAACACATAAGATTACCATGCTTGATGATGCTGAACCCGTAGTAGATTACCATGGACCTCGTACCTATTAATGAATCATTTTAGGGAGAATATTTAGCAAAAGTAGAAATTGTTGATCCATGGTATGCAGATTATGCTAACTATCTAGCAACAAAATTTATACCTCCCGGTATGTCAAGAAATCAAAGAATGAAATTCTTTAATGATCTTATTACTTTTGGGATGATCCGTATATATATCGTCATGGACTTGACGGAATGATTCAGAAGTGTGTGCCTAATCACGAAATGAATGTAATATTGAAGGCTTGTCATGACAGACCATACGGAGGGCATCATGCAGGTAAAAGAACAGCTGCAAAGGTACTTCAATCCAGATTCTACTGGCCTACCCTGCTCAAGGATGCACACAGGTATGTGGAATACTGCGATGCTTGCCAAACAAGAGATAATATAGGTAGGAGACAAGAAATGGCAATGAATTATAGTCTCATAATTGAACCCTTTGATGTATGGGGAATGGATTACATGGGACCATTTATAGAGTCAAATGGTTATACTCATATTCTTGTTGCTGTTGACTATGTTACTAAGTAAGTTGAAGCTATCCCAACAAATCATGCAGATGCGGCTACCTCAGTAAAGATGATCAAGGATGTCATATTCTCCAGGTTTGGAGTTCCTAGATTTTTAATTATTGACGGTGGTTCTCATTTTATGATAGGGACTTTCAGGAAAATAATCAGCAAGTATGGAGTAACTCACCGCGTTGCTTCACCATATCATCCCCAAACAAGTGGTCAAGTTGAACTCTCTAATAGAGAACTGAAGACCATACTCGAGAAGACGGTGGACAAATCGAGAAAAGAATGGTCATACAATTTAAATGACACTCTATGGGCATACCATACTGCGTTTAAAAACCCAATGGGTATGACACCTTATAAAATAGTGTGCGGTAAGGCATGCCATTACCTTTAGAACTAGAACACCAAGCTTTCTAGGCAATCAAGAATCTAAATTATGATCTCAAAGCAGCAGGGGAAAGCGTTTATTAGATATGCATGCTTTAGATGAGTTTAGAAGTGAATCCTATGAGAATGCTAGGTTGTTTAAGAAAAAAGTTAAAAGATGGCATGCTAGAAAAATACAGAATAGAACTTTTAAAAGTGGAGACAAAGTGTTACTCTATAATTCTCGTCTTAAGTTGTTCCTAGGAAAACTCAGATCAAAATGGGAAGGTCCATATGTAGTTGAAGAAGCCTATCCGTCAGGAGCAGTGAAGCTCCAAGAAAAAACACCCTCCTCTTGCATGGGTGGTAAATGGACAACGCTTGAAACATTATCGGGTCAAAGAAGATATAAGTGCAATCACCATAGAATTGAGCACCCCCGAAGAAGTGATAAAGTGAAGATATACGAAGAACGACAATTACAAGGAGAATGGACTCAGGACAGAATGAGAGGTACTACAGTCAAGCTATTGACCATAAAAGAGCGCTTCATGGGAGGCAACCCATGTGAAATAAATGTTTGAGTAAGTTTTTAAAATTTCAGCTAAAAGTTTGGTTTTAGTATTGTGTTAAAAGAGAAACAATTCATGCTCTAGCAAAGAAGAAGGAAGATTGATGATGTCAAAATTGGTCGGAAATTTAAACTGACATTTCTCTGTCAAAACTCAATATTTCGTTAAGTTTCAGATTAATAAAGAATTCTTGGAAAAACAGGATATTTTTGGTGGACACAGAAGGTTTAACGGCCAACTATACGGCGGGAATAAAACTTACGATCGTATAGTTTCGGTCGTATAGTTGCTGCGACATCAACAGTTCCATCCATGAAAGGTACTGAGAGTTTAACAACCAACTATATGTCCGGAACGAAAAATTCGTCCGTATAGTTGTGGTCGTATAATTATCAATGCCTTTGACAAAATAATTTCTGGGTTACTGATAGTTTAGCGACCAACTATACGGCCGGAATTAAAAATTCTGCCCATATAGTCGCGGTCGTATAGTTGTCGATCCCTCTCCAAAAAAATTATGTACGATACAGAGAGTTTAACGACCACTATACGGCCAGAATTAAAAAATTCCTCCCATATAGGTTCGGCCGTATAGTTGAGTTCTATCGTAGATCCAATCTATAGTCGGTTCATAACTATACGGCGGGAACTATACGGGCTGCGCCCGTATAGTTGCTCATTACGCAAGGCGGCTAGGGTTTTTGACCCCTTCTTTTAAAGCTGATTGCATCTAACCTTTTTATTAAGCTTTCGCAGAGCTACATCCTCTAGCTTCGAAAGATCTTCATCATCCCTATACGCATACCTTCGTCATTCTTTCGCTAGGTTCGTGGCAGTACCTCACTACGCATACCTGGTGCTAAAAATGCCAGGCCCAATAGGGTCATAACAGTCAAAGGAAGCTTCAGTCACGGAGACAGCTGCGGTCGAGAATTCAACAAAATCTCGGAATATTTCGGGATGGAGCCGAAACTCGGACAACTAAAGTTAGCGGATGAGGAGCCAACACACGAAGTACACACCCGCAAAAAGAAAATATCGGAAGAGCAAGCACGCATCAGTCTCGCAAAAGCAACCTATGCAGCCTCCAATATAGGTCCCGCATAGAAAAATTCACTGATCAACAAGACGAGAGCAGCATGACGAGGAGCATGATGAAGAACCCCAACAACAGAAGCTGAAGTTCCTTCTAAAAATCTTCACTTAGATGTACTTTATATTCAATAAAAAAGGAAAGTATTCCACGACATACAAACTTCTATGGCACACGAACATTAGTTTGTCGCGTCCTCAAATCAAAAGAATACAACATGCAATCAAATTCTCGTATAAAACATACAACCTTTTTGATAAATGTCTATATAATATTTCGACTGTTCAGTACAAGGCTCCACAAACAGGCAGTCAGATCTCAAAGTTAACAAAAAATTCTTCGTCTGCTTCTAAGCATCTACGCACAATCCTAATAGAGGGTCTACGAGCGGCGGCGTAATGAGGCGCCATATAAACAAGGCCACCATCGGGAGAAGGAGGCAGACTTAAAGATATAACATCTAGATCTAACAACGGAAGATGCGCATGTACCCACGAAAGCGCGAGCTTGGCACCTGCCACAAGTTAAAGCTTCATGTAATGGTGAATCCTTTCACCTTGCCAAAATTTCGCAACCAACTCCGCCAAGGTCTGAGGCTGAGGATCCCAGGGAAACATGGCATTGTAAACAATGGCCAAAGATCTGCGATAGCACTCGACGAACTGCTCCAACTCTGATAGGCGATCTTGAAGCAACGCCACAATATAGGCGTGACGATGATCAGTCCAGAAGTCTATGTTAGAATTTCAGGAGGCGGATACAAGGGCGTGCATTCGGTTGCGCAGATGTTGGCTCTCCTCCCTCTCGCATAATCGAATTCCTACAAAAACGGGAAGACAATGTCAATTTCCTGCAAATCAGAAAAAGCAACTGAGGAAAGAGGAGAAAACACTCACATAATAGTTTTTCACTCGCCCTGGAAACTTCTTCCAAGAAAAAAGCCTCACGGTTGAGGGATTGGCGTGTTTTCGATTGGGAAACATCCACCATCGATTGAACAACCCGAAGTTTTCCTTCAAGTTTTTTCACCTGCTCTATCTTTTCAGCATACAATGGTGGGTCCATAGTACGCACGATGGTGGAACTGGTCACACCTATTACAGAGGAGGACGGAGCAGCATCCGACAGTTGGAGCCAGAAGGAGCCGGTGGATCATTCAAAATCTGGCAAAGCAAAAATATATGAAACGTTCAGCGTGCAAAAGCAATCTCATATACATATATTCAAAAATTGCCTTCCTATAAAAAGAAGCAAGGGAGAGCTGGGTAAATCCAAGGTTCATTACAATGACAGCAAGGGAGACACGATAAAGGTTACAAAACAAATCCTACAACGTCGTGTCCTTCAAAGACAGGGTGGCACTAGCGGAAGGAGCACTAGCTACTAGAGCAGTAGGGGTAGCCGAAGAAGGAGCGCCCGTCATAGCAGGGGCAGCCGAAGAAGGGGCAGCCGAAGAAGGGGCAGCCAGGTTCTCCTAACCCGAGCCCAGACCTAGGAGCAGCCGAGAATATTTTATGGCCCTCTTAATATACGGCTTCAAGTTAACTGCTTGGCCATTGGGGTGACTGGGACAGAGGAGCTAACCTTCTCCCAGTCGACATTCTCGTCGTGTGCCATCGCCAGGGCCATCGAAGTTTTGGCACCACTCCTTGACTGTGTCAAACTATAACCAACAAGGGGACCGAGATCGGCACCGAAGACAGCGACAAGATCATTCAAGTTGTTCGGCGCCTCCTTGGTTGGAAAATTTTCGGCATAAAGATTCTTGAAGGCATGGCAGGAGCAGACAAGAAGGTTGTGCCCACGAACGCTGTTGGCCTCCAAGGTGCTAACAGCATCCGACAACGGATCAACCTTCTTATCTTCATTCAGCGTCAGGTTCTGGCCAGTCAGTTCTGAAAACAAAAAGGGAAGAAAGGATTGATAACCAAAGGAAAGAAAAAAAACAAAGATGCAGAAGACAAAAACTTACGGGTCAACGAATCATTGAGGGCCTCCAGGCGCTGTCATAGATTTGCATCTCGAATAGCGGCTTGCTTGGCCACTTCTTCGGCATTAGCTTTCGCCTTCCGATTGGCCTCCTCCAAAGCCTCTTCAGCGGCTCGAAGTTTAACCTCAAGATCATCGACGCGCTTCATCGCCTCATCCCGAACAACTCTGGATTGATTGGCAGCGGCTGTGTGAATAAATCATGAAAAAAATGAGGAAGAACATTTCACAAAGAGATTGCGAAGATGACTAGAACATACCCTTTAGTTCTTCGGCTTCATCACGGATTTTTTTAAAATGAGAGGCCATACCAACCATCTCGCACATCAAAGGCTGAGCAAAGAAACATCACAACAAAAGGATATGAAGGCAAAATAAAAAAGGCTATGGGAAGAAAAATTCTTAAATAAAAAGTGACTTACATCCTTCATATCCACATCAACAGGCTCTTCAGATATCACCACCCCTTTACCCGATGTTCTCTTCCTTTTTGCAGTGGTGGTTTGGATGAAGTGGCATCATCTTTTTGGATGACCTTCTCCACAGAAGATAGGAGCTTTTCTTTTTGCTCCGCCGATGGTGGAGGAGTTTCTCTGCAGAGCAGCCCACATATGTGCGAAGAGGAGATACGGGAGGATCTTCGTCATCACTACAAAAGAACAACATAAGTGGAATAAGCATCAGCAGTAAAACCACCCGGTAAAACGGAAAAAGAAGCAAGCAAATACTTACGAAGACACATCCTGCGCAAGGCGGAACAAATTCACTTGGGCGCGAGCAGTGATACATCCATTTTGCATCACTATTCTATATCATAATTTACTGTTGTTCATTGATATATTTCATATTAAGAGATGATACTGATGTTATTTCATCTATTTTTGCATGGTTGATGACTTTTGGAGGATGGACCACTGAAGTCGGGATTCTGATGGAAAAGGCGTTGTTTGGAGGCAAAATTCGTGAAGATCAGAAAATTCTGGAAAATATATGGAAAATCCTATTTTTCCAGAAGACGAAGGAAGCCAGAAGGAGAAGTGGAGATGGGCCACAGGGGGCCCACACCACCCCCTGGCACGGGCTAGCCCTGGCCGCGCCATCAGGTGGTGTGGCCACCCTGGCCCACCTCGGGCATCGCCCTTTGGCGTATATAATCCCCTCAAAACCCTAAGACTCGGGGAGCAACCACAAAAAGATTCCGCCGCCTCTGCGGGGCAGAAAACTATAGAGAGAGAAAGAGCTCTCCGGTAGGCAGAAATCTGCTGGGGAAATTCCTTCTCGGAGAGGGGAGATCGTCGCCATCAACACCACCATCAAGCTGGACTTCATCGGGATCATCATCATCATCTTCATCATCATCTCCACCAGCACCATCATCACCACTCCTTACTGCTGTAACAATTGGGTTGAATCTTGCATAGTTCTTAGGGGAAACTTTCCCGGTGTTGATTACTTGTTGTAGTTGATGCTATTGAGTGGAACCATTGAATTATCGTTCATGTTTAGATTGTTACGTATCATTATTTCATCTCTAATCTTGATCCATATGATGTCTCGTGAATAGTTCGTTTAGTTCTTGAGGATATGGCAGAAGTCATGTTGTTAGTAGTGGAATTGTGTTGAGAAAGATTCAATGGTTTGATAATTAAGTTGTGGTGTTATTCTTCTAGTGGTGTCATGTGAACGTCGACTACATGATACTTCACCTTTATGGGCCTAGGGAAATGCATTGTGTATTTGGCTACTAATCATAGGGGTTGCCAGAGTGACAGAAACCTGAATCCCCAGTGTAGGATCTTAGAATTTAAGGTTGTGGTTAGGTTTTTATCTTAATTACTTTCTTATAGTTGCGGATGCTTGCAAGGGGTATAACCACAAGTATGTATTAGTCCTAGGAAGGTCAGTACATTAGCACAGGTTCACCCACACAACACTTATCCAACTAGAGAAGATTAATCAACTATATGAAGCAAAAGCACTTGACAGTATTCCCATGTGTCCTCGAGAACGTTTGGTTATCCTAAGTAATACAACCGGCTTGTCCTTTGCTAAAGAAAGGATCGGGACACTTGCTGCAATTATTATTATTGTCTTTTATTTACTCGCACTTTATTTATCTACATTAACAAAAACCCCTAAAAATCCATTTTCTAAGTATTTACAGAGAATTCCTGATCCAAGCCACTCGTCAACACCTTCTGCTCCTCGTTGGATTTGACACTCTTACTTATTGAAAATACTGCGATACACCCCTATACTTATGGGTCATCAAGACTATTTTCTGGCGTCGTTGCCGGGGAGTGAAGCGCTATTGAAGAGTGGAACTGGTAAAGGAAACTTCTACTATGAGTATTGTTTATTTCTGTTAGTTACATTATTTCAATATGGATAATTCACTTAGATTCTTATTTGATAATACTACTACCACTGCTAAGGTAGTAGATGAACCTCCACCTGCTAAAAATGATAATTTTAAGATACCTACAAGAATTGTAGATCGTGTTATGGATAACTACTATTTTGGAGATGGAACTGTCCATCCTGGTGATCATATGCTCTTTATACACGAATTATGTGGGTTTTTCAAGTGTGTTGGTATTACAACAAATCAAGTCAAGAAGAAGTTATTCTCATTATCACTAAAAGGAAGAGCCGAGGAATGGTACAAGCTGCTGAAGAATGGCCAATCTCTTGAATGGGAGGAAGTTGTACCCCTCTTTATTCAAAATTTTATCCTCCTAGTGAGATTCATAAAGATTGGAATCAAATATACAACTTTTGGCCTTGTGATGGAGAGAGTACATCTTCAAGCTTGGGGGAGTGCCACGGTATCACATCTTTTATCTTTGTACCTTTTTAAGTAGAGTCATATCATGAATAGCGAAGTTAGCATATAGGATGGTTTGCATTGTGGAAGTATCTCCCCTCTAGTTAGTTATCTATGTATCCCTTGGTGAGAGTTGCCGTTATGGAATATTAACGAGAAGTTCTATCATTTACTTTTTGCACATCGTATTTTAGTTTGCAATTTCTGTTATATGATTGATCTTGTTGTTAGTATTGGTATCACTTTGGGATCATTAAGTAAATTTAGTTGGTTTTGGCAAACCTGGCTCTGGTCAGTACCAACACTATTTGAGAATTGAATGAAAAAGAGAAAATTACTTTTAAGAAATATAATTTCATCATCTTTCTTTCTTGATTGGCTCATAAGCTTAGTATTCTCTAGTTAAGATCTTTTGTGCTTCCAAGGAAGATTGCATGTTTGTTTTTATCACTTGTATGTTTGTTTGTTTCCTCCAACTCTTATGCTTGCTACCCAGTCTTGCTAGCCAAAAACCTGTAATGAGAGGGAATGCTTCTCGTGCATCCAATCCTTAAACCAAAACCTATGCCATTTGTGTCCACCATACCTACCTATTAGCATTATTGCTATTCCAAGTCAATTCATGTTTTTATCTACCTTTCGAATTAAACTTGTTATGCGAAAACTAGTGATTAAAGCTCTCACGAACTTGATGGTACACTTTATTTTCTTGCACTTAATAAATTTGAACCATTGTGTCCATCTATGTTGCGTATATGCTTGTGTTTTGTAAGTTGTGAATTAGCAAAACCATGTTACCATGGGGAACGCTTTCAACATTGCACTTTATTTAGTTGATATCATGTTCTTTTGCTTATGGATCCCGACGGTGTGAAATAAAAGGGGAGCTTGTAAGCTCATGGAGTTTGTATATGCGTTAGAGAAACGCCTGGCCAGCTAGCCTAAGCCATGCCTAATCATGGTGGAAACTTGCAGCATAACCATAGTGAGCAATCTGTGAAGCATCCTCAATAAAAAAGGGAGAAAAAAGCCTATGCAAATAGCAAATAAAAAGACCGTTGAGATGCTCATTGTCTGTTGCCTTGTCATTTTGATATGGGAAAGCTCCTGTATCATGGGGCAAGGGGTACCCCATTGGAGGTTCTCTATGATACACATGTAATTACAATGACAAGAACTTAGTCGTGACTAAAGTTGAGTAGCATGAGGTTCCGTACTCGTAAGCAAGGGGCATGCGATTTTCAACTTATAACTTGTCAAGCATATCCTCATATTTTTTCACTTTAACCTTAATCACCTAAAGATGCTTATGATAGGGGTAATGAGAGCTGAAAGCTAATAAGTACCATAATTTTTGGAAGCTCTTTATGAAACTTGAAATCCCTGCTTCCCTCTGCGAAGGGCCTATCTTTTACTTTCTAGTTGAGTCAGTAAACCTATTCCTTTCTATCTCAAGCAAGTATTTGAGTTGTTGTGTTTCAATCATTCATATGATGATTTATTCAATCATGTTTCTCATGTTCCTTGTTTTGCACACTACTCTTATCTTAGTGAGTATTACTTTGAAAGCTATCACTGAAAACCCATTATGTTTGAACTCCTACAAATTGTTAACTATTCTTTGACCAAGAACAAAGTTTGCCATTACTAATTATGATTTACTTTGTGTATATTTATTGTGTTTCCTTTACTTATTGCAAGTTAAGTTATATAATAGTGAGTTGTCTTCTATTATGATTTATGTATTGATGAATGTGATGCTTCTTGTCCGTATTCTTTTATCGACACTTCACTCCATAAACCTGAGGTCATGTTTATTGAGCTCAGTTTTCGCTTGGGGACAAGCGAAGTCTAAGCTTGGGGGGAGTTGATACGTCCATTTTGCATCACTATTCTATATCATAATTTACTTTTATTCATTGATATATTTCATATTAAGAGATGATACTTATGTTATTTCATCTATTTTTGCATGGTTGATGACTTCTGGAGGATGGACCTTTGAAGTCAGGATTCTAATGGAAAAGGCGCTGTTTGGAGGCAAAATTCGCGAAGATCAGAAAATCCTATTTTTCCAGAAGACAAAGGAAGCCAGAAGGGGAAGTGGAGATGGGCCACAGGGGGCCCACACCACCCCCTGGCACGGGCAAGGCCTAGCTGCGCCACTAGGTGGTGTGGCCACCCTGGCCCACCTCTGGCTTCGCCCTTTGGCGTATATAATCCCCTCGAAACCCTATGACTCGGGGAGTGACCACAGAAAGATTCCGCTGCCTCTGCGGGGCAGAAAACTGTAGAGAGAGAAAGAGCTCTCCGGCAGGCAGAAATCTACCGGGGAAATTCCTTCCCGAAAAGGGGAGATCATCGCCATCAACACCACCATCAAATTAGACTTCATCGGGATCATCATCTCCACCAGCACCATCATCACCACTCCTTACTGCTGTAACAATTGGGTTGATTCTTGCATAGTTCTTAGGGGAAACTTTCATAGTGTTGATTACTTGTTGTAGTTGATGCTATTGAGTGGAACCATTGAATTATCGTTCATGTTCAGATTGTTACATATCATTATTTCATCTCTGATCTTGATCCATATGATGTCTCGTGTATAGTTCGTTTAGTTCTTGAGGATATGGGAGAAGTTATGTTGTTAGTAGTGGAATTATGTTGAGAAAGATTCCATGGTTTGATAATTAAGTTGTGGTGTTATTCTTCTAGTGGTGTCATGTGAACATCGACTACATGATACTTCACCTTTATGGGCCTAGGGGAATGCATTGTGTATTTGGCTACTAATCGTAGGGGTTGCAGGAGTGACAGAAACCTGAACCCCCGTTAGGAATACTTTGCACAAGGGAGTGTAGGATCTCAGAGTTTAAGGTTGTGGTTAGGTTTTTATATTAATTACTTTCTTGTAGTTGTGGATGCTTGCAAGGGGTATAATCACAAGTATGTATTAGTCCTAGGAAGGTTAGTACATTAGCACAGGTTCACCCACACAACACTTATCCAACTAGAGAAGATTAATCAACTATATTAAGCGAAAGTACTTGACAGTATTCCCATGTGTCCTCGAGAACATTTGGTTATCCTAAGTAATACAACCGGCTTGTCCTTTGCTAAAGAAAGGATTGGGCCACTTGATGCAATTATTATTGTCTTTTATTTACTCGCACTTTATTTATCTGCATTATCAAAAAACCCTAAAAATCCGTTTGCTAAGTATTTATAGAGAATTCCTGATCCAAGCCACTCGTCAACACCTTTTGCTACTTGTTGGGTTCAACACTCTTACTTATCGAAAATACTGCGATACACCCCCTATACTTGTGGGTTATCAAGTAGCCGCGATCGGAGAAGCACCAAAAGGCTTGGAAGCAGTCAAGTCATCTGAGTCCTCGACCCTTTCCACAGCATAAGGGAGCTTCCTCTTTTTGCCAGCACGCTCCACACAGAAATCTCCGGAGCTAGCCGAAGGAAGATACTGCATCTTCGAAGAAGAATCGGATGCAGAGAACTCACCCTCCTCATCCACGACATTCCCAGTCATAGGGAGATCGTCGGATGCGAAAGAATGGATTGGGGGCTCACAACTTCTAGTAAGAGGAGGAAGCGAGCTCAGATGATCAAAATCCTACACAAGCAGAAGACATGGAAAAACGCTAGTCATTGAAAAGAGTAAAAGTGCATCTACAAAAAGAAGAAAGGAATAGGCGAAGGCAACGGAAATTTACCTCGGGAAGCCGCTTTTTCTTGCCAAAGGGCTCCACAAGACAAGTTGAAGGAATCGGGCTTTTCTTGGTCAAAGTGGTGAAGCTCCGGACTCTTTTCTCATACACCTTGAGGGTGAGGTCTTCCGAAGAAATTCTCATCGGGTCCTTCCTCCCGATGTACGCCCACATGCCAGAAAGCCGGGCTTGAACCGGCAGGACGTGAATCCACAAAAAGTATGCCAGGACCTGGAGACCTGATAATTCCTTGCCAACCTCATGCTATAGCTTTCAAATACGATCGACAAAGGGCTGGATTTCTGCCATTTCTTTGGCAGAAGGACGTTGATCCCAAGAGTCAAGTTTATGGCAGGTTTTCCTAGGATCAAAGGGGGCTAACCCGAAAGATTGGCCTTCGAGTGGCTGATCCTTGACATAAAACCACTTGGACTTCCAACCTTGGACAAAATCAATGATTTTGAAGTCCAAGTAATCAACATCGGATCGGATAGAAAAAATGGCGCCACCAACATCATGGACAATGGTGTCAGTGGCGTTACGACGAACATAGAATAAGTGCTTCCAAAGGCCCCAATGGGGATGAATCCCAAGAAAACACTCACAAAGAGTAAAGAAACAAGCGACGTGGAGAATAGTGTTGGGCGTGAGCTGATACTGGTGCACGCCATAAACAAACAAAAGGCCATGAAGAAATTCGTGGACAAGAAGAGAAAGACCACAGAAGACAAAAGAGAGGAACATTACCCTCCAGCCAGGATCGGGGATGAGAGCAGCCTCGTCTCTAGGGAGCTTGAAAGAACCCTCCATCAGATGGCCGGAGTTTCGCGCCTCACGGAGTTCCCGCGTCGTGCACTTGGTGGGAGCCCATCTGACGGCCCTCTTCCTGGTGGCCTTCGCGGCGGCAGCAGAAGTTCCACAGCCTTGCTTTTTCCCATGGCGTCAAAAGGGGAATACGAGCACAAGAACCGGAGTTTTGCAAGGGAGCAAGAGCAGGAGTTCGCAAGGGGGCAATAGCGCAAGGAAGAAGATAGAGCAGGGGAAGGTGAGGTAAAACAGTAAAACACACCTCCTCTCCCTTATAAAGAGCAAAGACGTGAGGTCTGAACCGTTCGATGCAAAATCGAACCGACAGAAGGTCGCATAATGGTGACACGTGTTACAAAGATTCCGTAAAGGAAAAAATTTAAGAAGTTATGGCTGCGGTAAAAACGGAAGACAGCGCGTGACGCCTCGATTTTTGCATGGAGAGGGGACGTGCAGTCAAAAATCTCCGCTAAATACGCTATCACGCATCACCATTACTGCTGCATGGGCCCTTGTTCGACACGTCCCGTCAGGGCGTGCTCTTCTGAAAATCAACAGTATAAGATACGTCATCACTGATGTCACAAAGGAGGTGTTGCAAAAATTGCGTCTCACCATTTGACCCAAAAACAAAAATCAGAGTCGAAGTAAATTCCTCCAAGAAAAGATCTGAGACTACAATCGAATATACAATATTACGACTGTAGCCTCGGGGGCTACTCCTATCGGGAGCACTGGTCGTGCACCCGACAAAAATTACAGAAGCATTGGCGCCATAAACATAAGTTTTCGAGCCTATGTTTTGATACATATATCTAAACATAGCCTCGGGGGTTACTCCTTTCAGGAGCACTAGCGTGCACCTGATAAAGAAAAACAAAGAAAATATTCATCGACAAGATACTCCTATCGGGAGTAGTTGCAAAAAACAAAAAGTTCTTCAGCCGCTACAAAACAAAAAACTATCGGATCACACCCAACGCGATAAAAATCTGAATGCCATGTTCATAAGCATGAAGGTAAGACCCCAAGATTCGTCCTGTGTGGCCTGGTAATCGCACAAGAATGCGCTCTGCCAGTAAAATATCCGTATAAACGATATGATGAAAAATCCCGACGGACGCGTTGGGTACCCGATAAAAATAGAAAACTGGAATTCAGTATTCGATAAGACCTCAGCAGCTCGAACTGAATTACGCCAGTAGAAAATTACGGATTCGAGCCTGGGACTTGAATTTGATGTAGGACAACCTTGTTTTTGCCCAGGAGCAATTAACTGATTCCCGATCCGTCGGAAGCATCAGACTCGTTGTACCAAAATCCCTACAAAAATAAAAATTGAGGAACAAAAAGAAGGAAAAAAGAAACTTTGAGACTCAACCTGAGACTGTGGTTCAAGTAGAGTCTTGGGGGCTACTAACATGGGTATAATTACTCGGATGCTTATAAATCGCTACCCTATGATTGGATAAAAGGCTTACGACCCATCAAGATTCCAGACGACAACCCAAGGAAGCAACCGACAAAGGCTTTGATTGTATTAGGAAAGAGACTATAAATCGACATTGTGTTGGTATTGTAATCACGCGTGTATGAAACCTATCCGCATACAGCTTTGAGACCCGACCTATATATATAGGACGGGATAAGCCCAAGCGGGGGTACCAAATTCTAGAAGATAACTTGTAATAGTGCAATTACTCAATATACAGGCGACTTTGATTCCATTGTTTCCCTGACATCCGACGAAATCCCCATCATTCTCTTTTCTACGAAACCCCAAGTCCATCACCATGGGCATTTCCGAGGTTACCCCTCGTCAAGGTCCCTTTAACAAACATCCATACAGTGAAGCCATGCAGCCCTTCCACGTCAACAAGATCTGGAAGAAGAAAGAAGAGAAGCTCGTGAAGAGGATCGAAGAAGCAGAAACAAAAGGATCGTCGTCATCATCCGGCCCGAAGATCAAGCCTCTCCCAAATTGGGAGGACATGTTCCCGCAAAGGATGGAGATGATGAGACAAGCTAAGCAGGGAAGGAACAAGGATGAGTACCTCCCTAATCCTTATCGTTACAACATAGGATCCTATTATAAGCCTCATCTTGGTCCATCACCTCTTAAACCTAAGAAGGTGCAACAAGATGAGGTTCGTGATAAGATCTATGAATTGGAAAAGGCTTCTAAGGCATGTGTTGAAACAATTGGAGAAGGGATTGACTCCTACTAGATGATGAGCAAAGACCTTGAGAAAAAGGTCGATGACATTGATGGTAGAGTTGGTTTCGTAATTAAAACCATTTTTGAGTTGACAGATGAGAAGAATTCCTCAAGATAAAAATGTTGAAGCTCCAATACAACATGGCCGAGCTCAGCATTCGCTTTGCAAGCATAGTTAAAGAGGGCAACGTGAAAGAAGAAGGCGACGCTCTTTTTACCTAGGAGGAAGAATAGGTACCAGCAAGGAGTTAATTGATCCCACCTGGCTTGATTCCAAGCTTGGGAGATCTTTAAAGACCTTGTAATCTTTCTTACAAGTTTTATATTATCGCTTTTGCATTAGTTCAAACTACAAATAAAGTTTGCATCATTAGGATTCCCTTCAGGAATAGTTGATCCCTTTTATTAAATTCAGGATTTATTATTATATATGGAGCAATTTTGAGTTTGTGTTTGTTTTTATTGATATATGAATGGCTTGAGTATAATTTTACTTGCACTTGATGATAGCAATAGGAGTCTTCCACATCATTGGTATTAATGGAACACCTAGAGATAATTTGGTCAATATACTGTAAATCTACGGTTTGACTTATAAAGAAAAATTATCTATATGATTAAACTAAAAAATAAATCTTGAACAAAGAAAAATGAAAGTGCTATCAAAATAGAATGAGAACAAGTGGAGATAGAATCTTCAAGTCACAAGTATGCTCCATATACAATTGGAATTTGGTAATAGAAATCGTTAAACTTTGAATTCCTGCATGAAGTGGAATGTTTGGCTAGATCCTTTACACAGCACTTAAACAAAAAGTGTGAGCATATATACAAAAGAAAAATAAAAGAAGAAGAGCGAGTGTGCAAAGAGCAAGTAGGCATATACCACTGTGTTGCAGTATGACAAAGAGACACCTTCGAGATTCTAAATCCCAAGTGAATACGTTGATTCAAAAACACTTGGGACTACCTCACTAACTCATTCGGTTGAACCGGATTCTTTTCCATTATGTTGAGATTCATCTTTTTGTGAACTATTGATCACTAAGGTGTGGAATCCTTCTAATTCTATTCAGATGGTTCGAGTAAGATACTATTAATGAACTTATTCCTATGTATCATACATGATAAACACATGTTGCAATTGCCTCATTTATTTTATCGACTTAGCTTCATGAATATGAGGATCACATCCATTAATCTAGAACTTGCTCAGGACGAGCAAGAGTCTAAGCTTGAGGAAGTTGAGGAGTGCATATTTGCACCATGTTTTACATTATTATTTTGCATTGTAGATGTAGGATGTTGGTATTTTACGGCGTTCGCGTGCACATTTTATGTCAGTTTTCAGCAAGATCAGGCCAGATGATCCAATGGATACAATTCTTGGAGAAGTTGTACTGTGGAGAAAAGGAGTAAAAAACAACAAAAATTGCTTATTTGGGAAATATTAATAATACTAGAAGACAACCAGAAGCGAACAAGGGAGGCAGAGAGTTCAACGACCAACTATACGGGCGGAGCACTTTTTCCAGCCGTATAGTTGGCGCCGCCTCCGCCTCGTCAAATAGTTTCACCCTGTGCAATTGGTTCGGAGAGACGACTTACAGAACACCCAGAAATCGCAGAAACCTCACCTCCAGAAGGTATCTGGAGGGGGAACTCATCCACAAGGGATCCATCTTCGCCCTGCGCAGATCTAGGAGGCTAAGGCATTGATCTTCATCATCCACCGCTGCATCACCACCATCTCCATCCATCCCATCTACATCTTGTCTAGATCTTGTTGTAATTCCTATACTTGTTGTGGATTTATACAAGTACTATTCGTTTATGATTATTTCCATTACCATTCCTATGATGTTGATTGCCTCCATGTCTGAGTAGATCTCTAGTTCTTGGGGAGATCGAGAAACCCTAACATATGACTGAGATGAGGTAGAGATTATTATATTATACATCATTATGTGTTCGTGTTAATAGTCTTCATCTTGATGTTGGGAGTTGTTCACCTCCTTAACATTTTCCTCGCACGGGGACTCGACGAAGGTGATTACTTGTTGGTAGACGGAGGGATGATGGCGCTTACTGTAACTATAAAGCTGTTGTCATTCTTTACGTACCAACTTGGGGAATCAAGGAGAACTCATAAAGCCATGTCCATGCCACGGGAGAAATCCCTTAATAACGCGGTAATGCGATGGTTGTCAGTTACTGTTTGTTGTGGTTATGAGGACGATGTGTGCAGTAGTTGCTAGCAAATCATCCATATATGGAGATCCTCCCACACACATACACATTATCAGAATATTCGTTATAATACTCTCAATTACTTAGTCTAAATTGCTAGCGGTGTATCCACTATTCCCTGAGAACGCCTTTTCCCTATTGTAGTTCCAAAGTTCTATTACACACGCGATTCTTACTTTCTATATTAAGTTTTGTTTTACTTAAATCACCTTGCTCAACCAAAACCCCCAAAACAACCCTACTTTACCTACATCTTAAAGTTATTTCATAAGTACTACGTTTAGTTATAATTAAAAGCATTTTAGTCTTTCGCCTACTGCTCCTTGTGGGATCGATATCTTTATTTCAAAACTAGCTACAAATGATATGTGCACTTGCAGTCATCATTCATCCAGCTCTCCTTCTCCCGCACTCTACCCTCGATTTGAATGTGATTCGTGAAAGATCGGGCCACCCTAGAGGTTAGCCCTCAACATATTGGTATCAAGAGCTTCGTTGCTCATGAATTCCCCCACAAAATTTTCTTCTATCCACCAAAAATTCAAAAATCCCCCCAGAATAGCCCAAATTTGCCTTTGGATCGATCTCTTGATTTGGAGTGTTATTTGTGGTTTTGATCCGACCAAGTCTTGTCTAAGGTGTTGGTCCGGCTTAATCCTGTGTTTTCCCAGCCCAATTTGGCCAATTTTTCGCGGATTTGAGGACCCAAGGCGTGGATTTCCGCTCAAAGAACACGAGCAGTTCGAGCTCTGCCTTCAGACCGGAGTTTCTGGACCTGCAGACCGGAGTCTCTGGCCTACACCGGAGTTTCCGTCCTGAACACACCGGAGTCTCCGGCCTGGACAGGAGTTTTCGGCCCGAGACCCCGGAGTCTCCGGCCCGGACGCCTAATTTTGACAATTTTCCTCTTATCTTGCATTGGCTAATTTCGTCTTGTTTGTTTGTGCTCGTGTGCATGTCGTCAAGTAACAACAAGCTTCCGCATCAACAACTTCCGTGCTCATCGACACCACGGCCCACAAACATCATCCCGCACCATCAATGTCAAGTTCATCATCACCAACGAAGGTATAACTTGCGTCACCTTGTTAACCCCTATCTTCCTTTGTGTGTACCTATCCCACGAGAGTGGCGCATCTTGTGTTTGCTTGAGCATTGTGCATTTGTCCTTGGATAGTGAGAGTGCAAGAGCAATAGCAAGTGTGACTAGGTAGCATCAAGGGAGAGCAAAAAAAGAGATACAAAACAAAATAAAAAGAAAAATAGTCTCCCATAGCAAAAGAGATTCTCAAAGCTTGTAAGCAAGAAAGAAAGAAGAGCGCCCAAGGCAATTTCACAAATCCGTTGCTCATTTTTCTTCTTTGAAAACGAGCCATGGTCTCTCCTTGCAGTGGCACGACAACAAGCGTAGTCTTCATTAGGACATTCTGTTTGCTCATTTTCATAGTCGTGTCAATCCCAACAATCTCCACGTGTGTGTATATAGTAGTAGGTTTCCATCACCCTTTTGAGTTGTTGACCTTCGCCTTTGATTTGAGTTTTGTTGGATTTTACCCACTATTGACTATCCCTTTTCTTTTGGTTGGTTCTTTAGCATTCCACAATCCTAACCTACCACCAACAAGCTTTTGAGAGTTAGTTCTTTCTTTAGTGCGAGTTTTCTTTGCAATTCCACTTTGCATGCTTATAGCTCTCACTTGTGGTTTCTAGTTCGGTGCAATCCCCAAGGTGAGGTTGAAGGTTCCTCACACCACATATTGCTCTACATATACAATCCTTTGTGTTTTGCATGATGGATAGGCACGGTGAGTCGAGCCAACCACCTTCACAAGAAGAAGAACATGGACCGTACATGACACGTAGAAGCCACTTCATCTTCCGATAAGAGTTCCGTGATCGTTGCCAAGCCCTCGAGACACGTCAAGACGAACAATTTGGCGAGACTCAAGCCGAGTTCAAGAACATTGACAACCGCTTTCATGGCCTTGAAAGGCAAATGCACGCAATGCATCACAACTTTGGCCATCAAAATGAAGCGATCCGACACTCTGTCACCGAAACAAATGACAAGCTTCGTGTTCTCATCGACGGAATGGCAAGACCATGTTCACGCGCATCAAGCTCTTCAAGTTCTTTGCATCGTCATGCTCCTCTTCAACAAGATCTTCATCCAAGTGCTCCAAGATGCAATGACACCCCCGTGGTTAAAGAAGTTCTTCGAACTATGTACCTTCCCCACGACACGCCGTAACGTCAAGCTATGATGGTGATTTCTCTTCAAGGCCTCAAGAACAACGTGAAGAACACCATCATCACGCAAGGGCACTAGTGATCCAACAAGCACAACCAGATGAAGAACCACGAGTGGAACCTCGAGTCCAACCTCAACTACATCGCCATCGTCACCATGACGTTCTTGCTACTACAAGTGATGACTCCAACTTGGAGGATCAAGCTCGCCGTTGTCATGAAGCTCTCCAAGATCCTCATCTTCGTCATCGCCGTCATGAACGTCCACACCGACACCATGGTCACCATGACGAGCCTCCTTCGCATCACATAAACTTGGAGCGTCAAGTGGTACATGTTGAGCGACGCCCACCATGTCATGAGGCTCAAGACCATGATCTTCGCCGTGAGGCCCATGCACCTAATCCACATCACCAACCGAGGAACGAGCCTCCTCTTTGTCATCAACCACATCATGAGGCTCCACACCCTCGACACCATCACGAGGCCCAAGCGCCTCAACCCTATCAACAACCACGCCAAGAGAAAGAGTAAGCTCCACAACAACAACATCAAGAGCAAGCTCCTCAACAAGGTCGCAAGAATCAAGTTCCACCTCAACCGCAAGCACATCATCAAGGTCACCAACCTCGTCATAATGACCGCAATGATGAAGAAACCTTCGGCAAGCTCAAGTTCACAATGCCCAAGTTTACTGGATCCAATGACCCTGAAGAATACCTCTCATGGGCACTCAAAGTCGACAAGATCTCCTGCATGCACAATTATAGCAACGAGAATATAGTCACCATGGCTTCGCTTGAGTTTGATGATTACGCCAACCTTTGGTGGGAAGGAATGCAAGTTGCTCGTGATGCAAGGCAAGATCCACCAATCACAACTTGGCATGACATGAAGGCTCATATGAGATCCCGCTTTGTCCCGACACACTACACGCGCGACCTCTTCAACAACCTTCAATCGCTTCGTCAAGGGACAAAGACCATGGAAGAGTACTTCAAGGAAATGGAGCTCAACTTGATCCGCGCCAACATTGAAGAGCGCAAGGAGCAAACTATGGCACGTTTCCTTATTGGCTTGAACCACCCAATCAAGCGCATCGTTGAGTTCCAAACATACAACAACATGGTTGATCTTGTGCACATCGCAATAAAGGCCGAACATCAAGTGCAAGAGGACATCAAGTACAACAAGCCCAAGACGTATTTCACCTACAAGCAAGCTTCAACCGCTACACCAACAACCTTCAATGGAAGCTCCTCAAGTACATCCAAGCCTTCCTTCAAGCCCACACTTCCTCAAGGAAAATTGCCCCAAGTGGCAAACAAGCAAAGAGTGACACACCTTTCAACAGTGAATGCTACAAGTGTGGAGGCAAAGGACACAAGTCGGCCAAGTGTGGAAACAAGAAAGTTCTGTTCATCCATGACAATGGCGACGAAGAGTACTTGAGTGAAGATGAATTTGATGCCCGAGTCAAGGAAGCAATGGTAAGGCAACAAGTGGAAGATGACCAAGAACTACTCATGTGTGAACATGATGCAAGTCCATCGCTTGTCGTCACAAGGATCTTGACCACTCAAGCACAAGATCATGAAGACCAACGCTCAAATATCTTCCAAACACAAGCCGGCGTCAATGGCAAATCTATCAAAGTGATCATCGATGGAGCGAGTTACCACAACCTTGCTAGCACCGAGTTGTGTGAGAAGCTCAACCTCACCCTCCATCCGCACAAGCACCCCTACCACATGCAATGGCTAAGTGACCAAGGGTCTGTGAAGATCAAGAATACCACATCGGTCACCTTCGCCATTGATCCTTACAAAGACACGGTGGACTGCGATGTGGTTCCTATGACAGTTTGCCACATGCTACTTGGTCGACCATGGCAATTCGACAAGGCTGCTCTACATGATGGTCGCACCAATGTGTACACCTTCAAATGGCTCAACAAAACATGTGTTTTGCAACCGATGACTCCTAGCCAAATAATTGCGGATAATGCAAAGGCTTTAGCGAGGGTGCAAAGCACAACAACTCCTTGTGAGAAGAGCGGTAAGCAAGAGAACCACCTCATAGTGAGTGAGAGCCACAAGACAAACTCGAGTGAAAAAACTAAGAGTGTTCTCCTTGCCACCAAAAGTGAGATGAGAGATTTGCGGAACAACCCATCCATCTTGCACTATGTCCATATTTGCAAGGGACTAGCGCAAGGAACTAATGAATTAACAAATGTTCCTCCATATTTGATGATTGTTTTGCAGGAATTCAAGGATGTGTTTCCCGAAGAGATCCCACATGGACTACCTCCCCTTTGTGGAATTAAGCATCGCATTGACCTCATCCCCGGCGCACCCCTTCCAAACCGCGCCGCCTACCGCACGAACCCAGAGGAGATGAAGGAGATCGAACATCAAATCAACCAACTCGTCTCCAAAGGTTTGATCCAAGTTAGCACTAGTCCAAGTGCGGTACCCATGATTCTTGTCCCAAAATCGGACGATGCGTTACGGTTATGCATGGACTGCCATCCAATCAATGCTATCACCGTGCATTATCAACATCATATACCGCGTCTTGATGACATGCTTGACGAGTTGTGTGGAGCCACTATTTTCTCGAAAATTGATCTCCGTAGTGGTTACCATCAAATACGCATGGCGGAAGGTGACGAGTGGAAGACCGCCTTCAAGACCAAACTTGGTCTCTATGAATGGTTGGTCATGCCCTTTGGATTATCTAATTCCTCATCCACCTTCATGCGCCTTATGAATCATATCTTGGATTCTCTCATTGGAAAAAGTGTTGTTGTCTATTTCGATGATATACTTGTTTATAGCAAGTCACTTGAGGACCATGTTACACATGTCAAGGAAGTTTTGCAAATGCTTCGACATGAAAAGCTCTATGTTAATCTTCCTAAGTGCACTTTTGCTAAAGACAAGTTGAATTTTCTTGGATTTATAGTTTCTTCGAAGGGCATTGAAGTTGATGTTTCCAAGGTCAAGGACATATGAGACTGGACCATCCCAAGAAATGTGAGTGAACTCTGAAGTTTTCATGGGTTGGCCGGTTTCTATCGTTTCTTTGTGAAAGACTTTTCGACCATTGCTTATCCTCTCAACGAGTTGATGAAAAAGAATGTCACCTTCGTGTGGGGCAAAGCACAACAAAAAGCTTTTGATGAACTTAAAAAGAGGCTCACCAAAGCACCTCTTCTTGCGTTACCGGATTTCACAAAAACTTTTGAGTGACGCTAGTGGTATTGGCATTGGAGGAGTCCTTATGCAAAATGGACATCCTATAGCCTACCATAGCGAAAAACTTGATGGTGCTCGCTGAAAGGATAGAGATGTCGCCTAGAGGGGGGTGAATAGGCAATTTCAAAACTATTACGGTTTTGGCTTGATAGAATGCGGAATTAAACTAACGTTTATTTTACAAGCACAAAACCTAAATACACTAGGCTCAACTAAGTGCACCAACAACAAGATAAGCTAAGCAAGATAGCACAAGATAAATATACCACAAGTGATAAGCAAGATATAAGTACTTCAAGCTCGATGGCTATCACAAGGAAAGTAAGCTCGGGTATAGAGATAACCGAGGCACGCGGAGACGAAGATGTATTCCCGTGTTCCCTTACAAGTAAGGTACGTCACGTTGGAGAGGTGTGGGATTCCACGAAGGATTTCCCAACGCCATGAAGGCTCACCTTCTTCTCCGAGTCTATCCCACGAAGGAATAGGCCCTTTCCTTATGGCTAGCTTTTCCTCCACTCCGGAGATGGCAAGCTCCACAACCACTTCACAAGCTCCACGAAGGAGAAGCCCGGGTCTCTTCACAATCTTCCACAAAGAGGACACCGCGGCACCAACCGCCAAGCCAACTAGGAGGTCACCCTCCAAGAGCAACAAGCTCACGGTCTCTCACTCGAACAAATCGTAGTGGAGAGCTCAACACTTATGCAAAAGCAAGAACACCAAGGGCATTCAAATCCCTCACTCTCAAATCCCACCAAAGCAACAAGTGGTAGGGAGGAATTAGAGAGGAAGAACAATGGTGGAAGTCAACCAATGACTCCAAGATCTAGATCCAATGGGTTCCCCTCACTTAGAGGAGGAATTGATTGGTGGGGATTGTAGATCTAGATCTTCTCTTCCAAAGCCCTCAAAAAGATGCAAGAATCATAGGAGGGAAGGGAGAGGAAGCAAGCTCAAGAGGTTCAACAATGTAGGTCAATTTCGTGGTCAAGAACACCCAAAAACGTCGGGGGAAGAACCCCCTTTTATAGGGAAAAGCAAATATGGCCGTTGGAGAGAAAACATCGAAAACTCGGTTCCAAAGTCGGTTGGACCAGCCCCAGAACCGGGAATCTCGGTCCCCAGGCCGGAGGACTGACCTACAAACCGAAATACCTCTGTTTGCCAACCCGGAATAGATTCGGTCGCGAAAACCGAAAAATCCGCTCTGAGATCCGGTCTACCGGAGCTGGAACCGGACCGTTCGGTGTGGGGCTCGGTTGAACCAGATCCACAACCGGGATGAAACCGACTTCACGAAAAACGCAATAACTTTTGCATCTGGACTCCGATTTCGATGATCTTGGGCTTGTTTTGACGAGGACAACAAGCTCTACAATATGGTGCATGAAAACATCATAGTCCAACAAAGGAACATAGAACCAAATGAGGAAAGGTATGGAGCCTCCCTATAAGAAGAACCGGTAAAACCTTCAAACTCGAAAACGCCATATAAGATGCATACGAATTCCGTTTTCGATGAACTTGGGCTTGTTGAAGAGCTAGCAACAAGATCAAGAACCTCACATAGAGAAAATACCAAGAAGCAACAAAATAGGAAGATGCAAAGTATGCAAAGGATTGATCTCCCTAAGACAATGTGATCAAGTTACCCAACTGAAAGCCCCTCTTGATAGTGCGGCTATCTATCCTATAACCCGGTCTCCCAACAACCACCTTGAGACCGGTAAAAGGAAAACCTAGCAAGGTCATACCTTTGCATTGCGCATCCCGCTTGATCTTGATGACAACGCTTCAAGCTCCATCCAAGTCGAAATACATCACTTGATCATTGTTGCTTTGTGAAGACTCGTAATATGCTCCCCCATACACCACTATGGGATAGCTTCATTAAGACACATCTTCACATGCCCATTATCAGCAATATGGATGGCAAGCTTCAAGCAAATGATATTCTCGAGTTGCTTATCTTGGACTTGCCCTTCTCAAACTTTGATGACGATCACCACTTGATGTCATCCTCTCATGGGCATACCACAAGATCCATGTGGTACATTCTTTATGCTTCATGTGTTGACCAACTTGAAATCACTCTTCACTATTTGTATTGATCAACCAAGTAACTTCTCATGATCCATATCAATATCTTGAGGTACATAAAGAATTCTTCATTTGATTACATGCTCTAAATCTTAGTCAACATAGCTCAACTAATGAGGCTATCATGACACCGGCTTAGAGCCATATCTTGAATTCTTCTATTGAGATCACACTCTCAAGATCTTGAACATATCATATTCTTCTCTTCAATTTGATGATCTTGATGCCAAAAATCAAGGTATATCTTTATATTCATGGCATCCATACTTGAATCCAACATATGGACTAGAAGCATGACCTATGGAATATTCCTTCATATAAAACTCAATGAAACATTAGTCCATAGGGATTGTCATTAATCACCAAAACCACACATAGGGGCAATTACCCTTTCAATCTCCCCCATTTTGGTAATTGATGACAATCACAACAAGAGGGTTTATATAATGAATATTAGAAACAAGTATGCAACTTATCCGAGAACAAGTTGTATACAAGAGGTTGTATTTGATATGGTTAATTAACACAAAGATACTGGCCCATATCAAAACCAATTCTACTCACATAAACTACAACTAATGCAAGAGATGTGAGTAGAACCAACATATATAGAGCAAACTCCCCCACAATATATGCACATGTGATGAACTTGAATTTCATTGCATATATTGTCAAGCATAACCTTTGGGAGAGTTTCCACTATATATTCAACCATGCAATACATAATAAAGATGAAATGCATGAAAGGCAAACACTTAAGAACAAACCAATCTTAAGTAGAAAACCATTTCCCTTAAAACCCTCTAAACTTCTCCCCCATTGACAACAAGTGCCAAAATGGATGACAAAGTTAGAAGGCCAATATAGTTCAAGTTCCTCCCAAGGTGTGCATTTCTCATAATATGAGTGAAATCGTATGCACATATCCAATGACGAATACTTGGAGGAAATCAACTATATTGAGGATCAAATATTGCTAAAAGGATAACAAGGTGAAGAAACTTCAACGGATGAAGCAAGCAATCAAAAGATCCAAATAATCAAATGGATAAATAGTGCTCTAAATGAAATAAGGAAGCTCCCAAAGGTTCGTGCATAAATTAGTTGTTTTATTTGAATACAATATGCACAAACATGGAATCCTCACTCACTATATATCATTTAGAACATAGCCAAGATACAAGGAGTATAGATATAAATCAATACACTTGTCAAGACAAGCTTAAGTCCAAACTAAACCAAATATGAGATATGAGTGTGTGAAGATGCAATAAAAGTAGACCGAGAACTCACAAATCAAGACCTTACCAAAACCATTAAAAACTAAGTGGATAAGTGAGATGGTTGGCAAAAAGCGAGGATATCAAGGCGAGAGATTAACACTCTTGTGTATATAAGTTTCTAAGTGGGAAAAACATGAGAATAATCCACAAAGAAACATCCACACATAAGAGGGAAAAAAGAATACATGATATCCAAGAGGAAGTCATAAGATATACCAAAAAGGATATTTTTCTTAAGTGCATATATAGCCCATGGCTCTATTTTCTCTTATGGTATATCAAAGAACTTCACCAAAGAAAAACAAAAACCTCAAAAACATCACAACTAACACTAAGGGAACTAATGCTAGTTGGGATATTTTGAGAAAGGTAACAAGTATCAAAAAGGAAGGATTCAATGCAATTTCAACAATATTGCACATGCGAGTACCTTGAGGAATTGATATGCAATAAATTGCTAGAAGGCATATTTGGGATTGGTGAATCATGAGCATGATTTTATATACTCCCCATTATATGCATCATCTCAAATTACTCACATAAGCAATAAGGATAGAAAAGTCTTTCAAATATCCTTGCAAGAACCGCAACATTTACAAACAAATAAATTCATGCCAACATGCAACCTATGAGAGATTGGATGGAAGAATAGTACGCATGAATAAGATACTTATTACCGAGATAGCAATGGTATGATGTAGTAGATAAGAATTCTTCGATCATCCTAGCTTGGCTCCAATTATAATGTGGTGACAACACCTTCCTTATAGATAAGACAAGCATCCATTGCATCTCCAATGTACCTAAAACAACATTCAAGTACATCTTGGTCCCCAAACTTATTGGGTCCAAAGTGGTTAGACTAACCACAACACATAGGACATACTCCATAAAAATGTGTGCATATTTAGAGATGAAATTTGAATTTCATGCACATCATAGCCGTTTAAGGATTTGATGGAGTATACCCTATATATGGGATCAAAGAAAGCAAAACATGATATAAGATATACATTTAGTAAACATGCATGCACGAGACTTTCAAGAACCAACAAAGATATAATTTGGACAAAACACCAAATTATTCAAGAAGGCATACAAGGTGTGACAAAACACATTTGTTGTCCAAACTATATAAGAGAATTAAATCAACACAAGATTTGTTCATCAAAGTTCAACAAATGAACCAAGCAAAAGCTATTGAGCATAAAAGATGAGATAAAAACATAAATGCTCAAATATTTATCTCATTCAAGCAAATAACATAGAGAAGAAATAATGAGATAACAAACTCCCGAAAGAGCAAGGTTTCAACAAATAAACCAAATCCTTAACACTTTTCACAATGGCACAAGATTCCGAGAAGAAAAGGTTTGTCTTCCACTAAAAGCACATTTGATAATAGTCAAAAACACCATCAAAGAGATCTTCGAAATCCAAGGAAGACAAAGGGAGGCACAACAATTTTTGGAAAGAAAAAAGGCAATACGAGGTGAAATCCAAGGTGAAGATAATCCACAAATTCTACCACACCCAAGTATATCAATTGTCGAAGACAATGAGTGTATTGGAATTTATTTCCGGTGGTATATTGCACAGATATTAAAGATAAATCTTCACAATAAAAAGCATAAGATAGGAATAAAAGATTAAGCACTATGCAAAGATAAAGATTCTTGATAGCTTCAACTAGTCACACAATCATGCAAAGCAATGATTAGAATAACTTGAAGCAAATGGTCTCCCAAATAAGATATAGAGATATGCATTTGAGGAAGGCCACACCAAGAATTTCTTACTCAAGAAAAGACCAAAAAGATGAGCAATAAAAGCTTCTAACAAAAAATAGGATCTTGTTTGAGCAAACATGCCACCTACATACAAGATAATCAACAATATCAACTCTAAGTGGCACCACCTCATATGTTCACATTTCCTAGGATTGTGATATGCAAAAGAAGCATATTACTCCCCCATAATGTGGTATTCTATTTTTTCTTAATAAGAGGAAAAACAACCTCAACTAGAGATAATTAATGGACATTTAGAATTTGAATTTCTCATGAGTATGACACACCACATAGTGACTAGATAAGCTTGCAATATCAATACTAAGTGGTAGTACTCATGTACACACATTTTAATGTTTGAGGGATGCGCAAGGCATATCACTCTCCCAAAATGGGATGCTCCATTAATCACTCGAAAAGAGCCAAAAAAGATATCATCAAGATGCATTAGAGGCTCAAAGCAAAACACACAAGTAAATGATGTGCCAAACACATAGACATACTTGAATACACAAAATAAGCAAGCATGAGGCACAACAAATACAAACACATACTTGGTACAAAAAAAAATATGTAAAGGGGCAAGTAACTTACAATATAAAAGAGTTGAGTTCGAGTTACCGCAAAGAGGCACATTGGGTATATGATAGGGAGATGATAATCCTTATAACTTGGCTTTATAAAATATAATATATGAAGATCCCTTAATTCTTCATGAGTTAGCCAAGTGTCCAATGCCCTCCAATAACACCTATTGATCAAGTTTGAGCTTGTTGGTCCCCAACCAAGTTAGGTCCTAAGAGGTTAGTCACAATAGGCTTGGCAACCCAAATGGTTCGTTTCTTGACACCACTTTTAGTTCCAACAAACTTGGCAAACACATTGCCATCCTTATCCTTCCCAAGAGAATAATAATCATCAACAATGATAGGGTTAGATAAGGTACCATTTGAACATGAAGAGGCCAAGTGCCCCTTCTCACGACATATGTAGCAATAAGTGCTCCCCTTTCTCTTCTTTATTGATTTCTTGTCTTGGGGAGCCTTATCTTGATTATTCTTGGGAAGTGGCCTAGCTTCAACATGAGGTTGAGATTGGGCTTGACCTTGACCTTGTGGCCGCTTCCCTTGTTGATTATCATTCAAGTGCTTTTTCTTCAATGGACAAGATCTTACATGATGTCCTACAACCTTGCACTTGAAGCAAATAATCTTAGACGAATTATTGACTTGGTCTTGGCTCTTCTTCTTGTTGCTCTTGGACTTGTTATTGGAGTTGAATCCAAGTCCACTTTTATCATTGGGGCATTTTTGCACACTCAAAATATTATCGAGTGTGGATTTGCCTTCATGACTCTTTTCCAAGTCTTTCTTCAAAGAAGTGACTTGGGCCTTGAGCTCTTTGATTTCCTCTACATGGTTAGTATAAATAGAGGTACTGGAGGAAGTGGAAGCTTCATTGTTAGAGCAACAAGGCAAAGCAAGTAATCCAACACAAGTTTTATCAATAGTATGACAAGAAGGATCACTAGGACTAGCACATGGCAAAATAGCATTTTGAGTAGAAGTTGTGCTAATGTCCAAATGAGGCTCACAAGATGTTACCTTAGTGATACTTGCCTCACGAGCTAACTTTAGCCCATCATAGGAGATTAGAAGATCATTATGAGAGGCCAAGAGCTTTTCATGACTTTCTTCCAATTTCCCATAATTGCTAGTTAGCAACTCAAGTTGAGCCCTTAGCTCAACATTCTCCTTTAGGGTAGATGCTTCACAAGAAGTAGAGTTAGTAGCACTAGCATCATTAATAGATTTTTCCTTTTCAAGCTCATAAGATTCAATTTTTTGTATGAGGAGACAATTAGTGTGCTTCTCCTCGGCAATCTCTTGCTTAAGGAGATTGAATCTCCGACTCCCATCATCAAGTTGGAAATCTAACTCCTCTATGGTTTCCATTTGTTTAGTTATGGTGTCCATAACATGTTTGATACAAGCAACGGCCTTATTATTACCACGAAGAGAGGTACACAAAAAGGTCAGCTCAAGCACAAGAGCTCTAGTATCCTCATCAAGGTCATCATCACTATAATCATTATCATTGCTATTATCTAGAGAAGATATCTTGGGATCCAAAGTAGGAGATACCTTTGATCCTCTTGCCATAAGGCACATGTGAGCATGGAAGGATGAAGATGAGGATATTCTTGAATCCTCATTCATGATTGTTTCTTGCTCCATAGGGTGTTTGATTTCCTCTACATTGTTAGATACACAACTAGAGGAAATAGAAGCATTTTGTTTATTGGAACAAGAAAAATCAAGCATATCATCTACACTAGTACTCAAATAATTTCTAGACAATATGCAAGGACTAGCAACACGAGGGGATATATAATTATCGTTGCAAGAAGTGCTTAAGTCCAAACTCTCTACACCATTAGCATTTATAGAACATGAATCATTGGTGTAAAGAGAACCACTACCATCATTACATATGATTTCTCCACTCACCATGCCATTACCTTGTGACTTGTCACATGTAGGTGAAGTGGAGGGAAATGAAATCTCATCACGGCCGGAGGTGGAAGCCACTTGGAGCTCTTCATGATGTGAAGGAGAAGAGAGATCCTCGGAGATACCACCGACCCTATGAGAAATGGACCCACCAAATATTTCTTTAAGATTGGTCCACATCTCATGAGATGACTTGCGCTTTACATTTGTCAAGAACAAATTAACTATGGGGCTCAAAGAGAAAATAAGCTCATTAGATACTTGAGCTTCGAGATGTAAGTTTTTCTCATCCTCTAAAGATAGATTTTGAGGATCCATCGGAGGAGAAAAACCTATATCTAGAAATCGCTCAATATTTGGACACAAGGTCCGAAGATTACAAAGCAAGCAATTTCTCCACAAAATATAATTTGTGCCATCAAAGATAATTGTGTCATTGTGCACTATACTACTAGCCGACATATTTACACTCTAGGCGGTGAAGCCTAAATAAGGAGAAACCTTGCTCTGATACCAATTGAAAGGATAGAGATGTTGCCTAGAGGGGGGGTGAATAGGCAATTTCAAAACTATTACGGTTTTGGCTTGATAGAATGCGGAATTAAACTAACGTTTATTTTACAAGCACAAAACCTAAATACACTAGGCTCAACTAAGTGCACCAGCAACAAGATAAGCTAAGCAAGATAGCACAAGATAAATATACCACAAGTGATAAGCAAGATATAAGTACTTCAAGCTCGATGGCTATCACAAGGAAAGTAAGCTCGGGTATAGAGATAACGAGGCACGTGGAGACGAAGATGTATTCCCGTGTTCCCTTACAAGTAAGGTACGCCACGTTAGAGAGGTGTGGGATTCCACGAAGGATTTCCCAACGCCATGAAGGCTCACCTTCTTCTCCGAGTCTATCCCATGAAGGAATAGGACCTTTCCTTATGGCTAGCTTTTCCTCCACTCCGGAGATGGCAAGCTCCACAACCACTTCACAAGCTCCACGAAGGAGAAGCCCGGATCTCTTCACAATCTTCCACAAAGAGGACACCGCGTCACCAACCGCCAAGCCAACTAGGAGGTCACCCTCCAAGAGCAACAAGCTCACGGTCTCTCACTCGAACAAATCGTAGTGGAGAGCTCAACACTTATGCAAGAATGCAAAGCAAGAACACCAAAGGCATTCAAATCCCTCACTCTCAAATCCCACCAAAGCAACAAGTGCTAGGGAGGAATTAGAGAGGAAGAACAATGGTGGAAGTCAACCAATGACTCCAAGATCTAGATCCAATGGGTTCCCCTCACTTAGAGGAGGAATTGATTGGTGGGGATTATAGATCTAGATCTCCTCTTCCAAAGCCCTCAAAAAGATGCAAGAATCATAGGAGGGAAGGGAGAGGAAGCAAGCTCAAGAGGTTCAACAATGGAGGTCAATTTCGTGGTCAAGAACACCCAAAAACGTTGGGGGAAGAACCCTCTTTTATAGGGAAAAGCAAATATGACCGTTGGAGAGAAAACAGCAAAAACTTGGTTCCAAAGTCGGTTGGACCGGCCCCAGAACCGGGAAACTCGGTCCCCAGGCCGGAGGACCGACCTACAAACTGAAATACCTCTGTTTGCCAACCCGAAATAGACTCGGTCGCGAAAACCGAAAAATCCGGTATGAGATCCGGTCTACCGGAGCTGGAACCGGACCGTCCGGTGTGGGGCTCGGTTGAACCGGATCCACAACCGGGATGAAACCGACTTCACGAAAAACGCAATAACTTTTGATATGGACTCCGATTTCGATGATCTTGGGCTTGTTTTGACGAGGACAACAAGCTCTACAATATGGTTCATGAAAACATCATAGTCCAAAAAAGTAAGATAGAACCAAATGAGGAAAGGTATGGAGCCTCCCTATAAGAAGAACCGGTAAAACCTTCAAACTCGAAAACGCCATCTAAGATGCATACGAATTCTGTTTTCGATGAACTTGGGCTTGTTCAAGAGCTAGCAACAAGATCAAGAACCTCACATAGAGAAAATACCAAGAAGAAACAAAATAGGAAGATGCAAAGTATGCAAAGGATTGAGATCCCTAAGACAATGTGATCAAGTTACCCAACCGAAAGCCCCTCTTGATAGTGCGGCTATCTATCCTATAACCCGGTCTCCCAACAACCACCTTGAGACCGGTAAAAGGAAAACCTAGCAAGGCCATACCTTTGCATTGCGCATCCCGCTTGATCTTGATGACAATGCTTCAAGCTCCATCCAAGCCGAAATGCATCACTTGATCATTGTTGCTTCGTGAAGACTCGTAATATGCTCCCCCATACACCACTATGGGATAGCTTCATTAAGACACATCTTCACATGCCCATTATCACCAATATGGATGGCAAGCTTCAAGCAAATGATCTTCTCGAGTTGCTTATCTTGAAGTTGCCCTTCTCAAACTTTGATGACAATCACCACTTGATGCCATCCTCTCATGGGCATACCACAAGATCCATGTGGTACATTCTTTATGCTTCATGTGTTGACCAACTTGAAATCACTCTTCACTCTTTGTATTGATCAACCAAGTAACTTCTCATGCTCCATATCAATACCTTGAGGTACATAAAGAATTCTTCATTTGATTACATGCTCTAAATCTTAGTCAACCATAGCTCAACTAATGAGGCTATCATGACACCGGCTTAGAGCCATATCTTGAATTCTTCTATTGAGATCACACTCTCAAGATCTTGAACATATCATATTCTTCTCTTCAATTTGATGATCTTGATGCCAAAAATCAAGGTATATCTTTATATTCATGGCATCCATACTTGAATCCAACATATGGACTAGAAGCATGGCCTATGGAATATTCCTTCATATAAAACTCAATGAAAACATTAGTCCATAGGGATTGTCATTAATCACCAAAACCACACATAGGGGCAATTACCCTTTCACTCGCCTTAATTATCCGATTTATGAAAAAGAGCTTTTTGCCTTAGTCCGTGTTCTTCAAGTTTGGCAACACTACCTATGGCCTAAAGAATTTATCATACGTTCCAACCATGAGTCATTGAAATATCTCAAAGGCCAAGCCAACTTGAGTAAGAGACACGCTAAGTGGGTTGAGTTTATGGAGTCTTTTCTGTACATTGTCAAGTATAAGAAGGGCAAAGATAATGTAGTTGTAGATGCTTTGTCTCGGAAGCACACAAACCTTCTTACGAGACTTGAAATCAACTTGTTGGGTCTTGAGGAAATAAAAACTTTGTATGCTTCCAACCTGTTCTTTGAACCAATTTTTGCAAAGTGCTCCATTGACAAAGGAGTTGATGATTTCTATTTGCACAAGGGCTTTCTATTTAAACAAAACAAGCTTTGCATTTCGAAGTCGTCGCTCCAACTTTTGCTTCTCCAAGAATCTCATGGTGGAGGCCTCATGGGTCACTTTGGCCGTGACAATACATTGGACATGCTCTCCACTCACTACTTTTGGCCCAAGATGATGCACGATGTGGAGCGCTATGTTCAACGATGCACGACCTATGTTCAAGCTAAGTCGCAAGCTAACCCTTATGGTCTTTATAGGCCATTGCCTATTCCTCATACACCTTGGTCCGACATTAGTATGGATTTTGTGTTAGGATTGCCTAGGTCTAATCATGGTCATGATTCTATATTTGTTGTCGTGGATCGCTTTTCCAAAATGGCACACTTCATACCGTGCCATAAGACCGACGATGCTTCACATGTTGTAAATTTGTTTTTCAGGGAAATCGTCCGTCTTCACGGTGTGCCAAGAACAATCGTCTCCGACCATGACGTCAAATTCATGAGCTACTTATGGAAGACCCTCATGTCCAAGCTTGGCGTCAAACTCCTCTTTTCATCCGCATCGCATCCTCAAACCGATGGTCAAACCGAAGTTGTCAACCGAAGCCTCGGGACTCTACTTCGTGTGTTGATCAAGAAAAACCTCAAGGATTGGGAGGAATGCATTCCACACGCCGAGTTTGCCTACAACCGTGCCAAGCACTCAACAACAAAGATGAGTCCCTTCATGATCGTCTATGGTTTCGAGCCTCTCACCGCGCTCGACATCCTACCACTACCTCTCCATGAGAGCACCAACATGGACGTTGAGAAGCGCGCCCAAGCTATGAAGAAGCTTCATGAATAAACTAGAGCTACTATCGAACAACAAGTCCTTCGCCAAGCTTCAAGGTTAAACAAGGACAATAAGGAGATGATCTTTGAAGAAGGTGACCATGTGTGGATACATTTGAGCAAGGACCGCTTTCCCAAGGAACAAGATTCCAATCTCAAACCAAGAGGAGATGGCCTCTTCAAGGTCCTCAAGAGAATCAACAACAACGCCTACATCATCGACATTTCAACCTCCAAGTACCTTGCAAGCAACACATTCAACGTCAAGGACTTCTCACCCTACCATGGAGATGTTCAAGATGATACCCATGAAGAGTCTAGGATGACTCTTTCCCAAGGGGGGGAGCTGATGCAGCCCGTCCTATGGACGCTCCTACATTTACACCAACAAGTCCCCCAAGTGGACCCATGACTCGTGCCCGAGCCAAACTCCTACAAGCTAAGGTGAACTCGCTCCTCTCCTCGTGCCAATTTGATACATCCTTGGATGGTGTGCTATTTCATGAAACTACTCTATGCATCATCAGGTACGAAGCCCAAACACAACATCAAGCACCCAAGGATGGAAAACAAGGAGCAAAGCGTGAGGCAGAAGCTGCTGGAGCTGCTCAGATTGGAGTCTCCAGCCTGCGCACACCGGAGTCTCTGGTCCGCCAAAGTCTCCGGCCTAAAGACCCCGGAGTCTCCGGCCCACCTCCGGTCTGACCCCCAAATCGAGCTTGAGGACAATCTGTGTGCCCCTTCGGAGATGGACCGGAGACCGACCGGAATCTCCGGCCCAGACTGGAGTCTCCGGTCCACCACACTGGAGTCTCCGGACTGAGCGTCGCCAAGCATGTAAAAGGCCTTTGGGCCTTCGGCCCATGTACCTCTTAGTCCGTCCAGAATTTATCTATTATCCCTAAAGTACCCCCTGACTTTGTGGCTGGCCTATATATAGTCCCCCACCTCTATTGTAAACCCTAGGCATGATATTTGGAATTAGTGGAAACCCCTTGTGGATCTATCTAGTTCTTGCCTCATGTTCCTTTGACAAAGGAGCACCAAATATCCCAAACCTCGTTGGAGTTTGCATCGTGCCTCCACGTTGTACAAGGCCTAGGCATCAGAGTCCCTTTGCCTAGACATCAAGATCTCACTAAGTCTCCCTACTCGTCGTGCCGGTTCGAGAGAGAGTCCTCCGCCCGACGCCGATCCTAGGGATTGCGCCGGACCGGTCACCGTCGGCGTGAGCTATTGGTGTGTATCATGGTTTTTGTGTGAGTGTGTTCATCGTGTTCTTCGTGCGTGAGTTCGTCGTGTTCATCCGCCTCTCCTTCTCCCGCACTCTACCCTCGATTTGAACAGGATTCGTGAAAGATCGGGCCACCCTAGAGGTTTGCCCTCAACACAACGGACCAAGCAATCAACCACACCCAAAATAACATGTGAAAACATTGGAGAAGCGGGGGATCCTGAAAGGCAATGGGGACAGGGCCCGTCACCTAATCTGGCTTCGCCGCCACTGGATCCATGAAGAAGGTCAAAAAGTTCAACATTTTTCTCCGTGGCTCAGCGGGCAACGGGGCCGAGCACTGGCATCACGACTGGTCAGCGCGGGCATGACGACTGGCCGGCGCGGATCCTGGTTTGCCTACCATGTCTGTGGGTGCTCCGCGGCTAGGAGGAGGGCATGCATCCCCTGGGCGGCAGGCTGGATCGAGATCCAGCAGCCTGGGCTAGGGTTTGTCTGGGGGAGGGGCAACAAATCAACGGTTCTAGGTTGTCGAATAGGTGGAGTATGAGGAGCTGGTATTGGGGATGTGGTCAGCAGAGCTAGGCCTCGCCGGAGATGGCCGGGACAGACCGGAGATAGCCGAGACAGACTAGCTACACGTTGGCGCAAAGGGCATCGACCGGGTCGCTGGGAGGGAGAAGTACCCAAGAGAGCATGAAAAAGATTCGATTTAGACTCGATTTTTTTCCCAATGAAGAGTTGGACTCAGGACAGGTACTACGGGTTGATGCTCTAAACAACTCGAGGGTTTTTTCGCAAATATGACGCCGTGACATCCTTGGTTGGACGGAGGGAGTAATGAAGTTGGAGGAAAGACGGAAAATGGCTATACAATGGGAGCACGTCAGCCTGATCATCACCCAATGCTTCAACAGCTTCATTAGCTTATAAATTTACTCTCTGTTTAACTGCTCTATGACGGCATCGATCGGTAATGATCCTAATGGTGCCGATGACTCCAAACGCCCGAGCATGTCATATTCAAAGTAATCATCCTCGCTGGCAGGTGATTGCTCAGACCAAATCTCTTGGCGTCTAATTATTTTATCTTCAGACTCGTCTCCGGACTCATTTAGAACTTCAGGGCTGTCCACGCCATTGGTCACAAGCAAAGCTTGAAACGAATGCTCCACGGCCTGGGATGTGATACTGAACTCCTCAACCCTTGCGAGAAGCATGTCAGGTGTAAGTGAATAGACTTCATCGTCATCTAGCAACAACGCTATGGATGACCCGATTGCACGCTTCCACAGTCTAAACATTTTGGGTCTCAGTACTTCTCTTATTGCCACATTATCGCTAGCATCACTCGATTCATCTGCATAAAAGACAAGTTGTCTTGTTACGTCCAGAAAGATAGTGCAAAGGTCTTTAAAAAATGTAAAAGGCTCGAGAAAGCAATCTTATTCAAGTGCCACAAGGCATGATTCTATCCATATAACATATCCACACACCTGAGAGTGTCAAGTTGAATAAAAGTAGATGTACGGAATAGAAGCATACAATTGATCACTTGCAGAAGTATGAAAAATGAAAATAGTAAATATAAACTGACGTGCAACATTCTTTGATAATGAGATTGGATGGGAGACAAAAATTGCACCGTTGTATTGATGTAAACATAACTGTTTCCACACTTACTGCTTCCTTGTGTATGAATCATTGTGATAAATAGAGATACATACCTGAGCTACTCGAAGCAGATGACACTGCCAGATTATTCTTTTCAATTTTTGGAACGAGAGTCAGAGGCTTCGAATATCTGGATTTCCAATCTTTGCCTCTGTAAATTAATATCTGCTCATTGTCAAATGACAAAAGAACACAAGGGACAAGATCCTACATATAGAACACCACCGAATTTTAGTTTTGGGAATAATAAAGTATATAATATACTTCCATCATCTGTAGTGACATGGAAACATAACAGCTGCAAGGGATGAGTACCCTCAATTTTGCTCCGATCTTTTTGTAGTCACTTGGTTCCAAACCCTCGCAGGCAATCTTCACCAGATCATTTCCCTCAAAAGCATCCCGAACATCCTTTACAAGATTGATATATATTCCATTTTTTGCTACAAAATAAAGGAATGAATACACTTGTTTATTTCCATGTCACGGTCTATACGGCTGAAGAGAAACACACACATCTGCAGTCTAGTTTACATTTAGTAACTTCTGTAGATATAGAACAAGTTACCTACAGGATACAGTGGACAGGCAGGATACAAATCATAGCAATAGAAAAATGCCTATAATCTGATATCTTTGGTGTAAAAACCTCAATAGAAAATACAAAGTTAATGATGAATGCAGAACAATGGACTAAAGACAGTTCCTTGAAATTTAGTTCTGGATCCAAGAGATTTTTTTAGATAAGTCCAAATGTAATGTATTGTTCACAAAAAGGTTCGGATTCCAGCTGGAAACTGGCACTTAGCCAGGACTAGTCATATACCACTTTGACACATTGTGTATAACTTCATGCATACTTTGCACCATTTCGGCTAGACAAGTATTTTGCATATCCACTATTGTTTATGCAATCTGTTGGAAACATGTGAACTTCAAAAATACAGAGAAAAAAAAAACTAAAGAAGACCTGGTTAAGAAAAAGTTGAAATCTGTTGGTTTTCATAACCAACCAGATTCGAGGATGGACCTCATTTAACTGTTGAAGAAACCCTGCACAATCGTGTAGCTTACAGAATCATACCTAGCTTTAAAATTGGCAGTAGAATCTGTCCTCTCCTTCTCATTTCAGACGCTTCTTCACTTGTAAGCCCTTCTGGAGTTTGCTGGATAAGTTTTGGATAGACAGGAGTGGCTGGCTTCCAAAGCATTAATGGATAACGAGGACGTGTGCGTGGGTTGTAATTTCTTCCACGATACAAGAAAACAACGCCACCTACTTGTTTGACGACCTTCCCACCTGATTTTTCCTGGAAATGCAGATATTGTATAGTTAACATCTCTGCTAGTGCAGCATAATAAGTTAATATGTTTGTGTTACAAAAATGTGCAAGCATGCACATATGACGGTGGAGGTTCTATTCCACAAGCTGCTAAGAAACCCAAATGCCTACAAGTTCTCCTGAGTCAAACTCATAACTTATGTGAATAAAATTTGTAGTTCAACCTCTGAATAAGAGTGGCATCAACATATGCACATGAGCACAACTGAATAGTGTAAATAGTATACCTCAAGGTGATGACAAAGGTTATCCATATCAACGGTGGGTACTCCTCGGCATCTTACTTTGCAAATTTCCTGTCGCCTCCAGTGGCAGTGTATCATTTCCAACATGTTGTGGGTCAATCCATCCCTTCCTACAGGAAATGAATCAAAAAATGCAGTATTAGCTCTAGATTGCAACAAGAAACTTAAGCTCTGCACAAGCTTGCCCAGGAAAACTTCAAGTTGGGTTATGCTTCAAGTGTACTAATGTCGTCTCTTCAAACAGAGAGATAGTTTCTAAGTTTCCAGAATCTTGAGGATGCTTTTTTCTAATTCAATACCTGCCCCTTAATTCAAATCAAACTTATCCAGTGGTTTCCAAAGAAGTTTTTGCTATACTAAGTTCCACCACAAGGTTTGCAGTCAATCTGGAGTATTCTTAGAATCTTAGTCATTCTTAATCAATTTGTTACACAGATTCCAATCTGAATAACAGCAAGTGACAGTAATACGGCAAGCTTTAAGAATTCTCAGATCTATACCACTCCAAAAATATGGCATAATAAGAAAGAGTAAATTCCAGTTTTTACCCTCTGATTTCACAATTTTGACGCTAATTACCCCATTTAGCAAGTTTTCATCCGAATAACTCCATTTAGTGAAAGTTGTGCCAATTTTTACCCCCTCTATTTTTTGTAAGTGATTCAGCAGGCAGATTCCAGCCACGTAGCGTGCCACACAGTGAGATAGACTGTTTCCGTTCTTTGTAATATCTGTACCAAAACAAACAAGTTACGCAACACAACTAGCCGCAACACGACACTCTAATCTTTGTACCAAAGCAATAGAGAAAGAAAGCAGCCAGATGTAATACGCTCCTGTGGGAATCACAAATCGAGCGTCCCGTGCGACTGTGTACTAGCGAATAAACCAAGCAGGCCAGCTCAGAAATCCTGGTTGTAGCGTAGAACAACAGCATCCTAAACCGCAAGTCTAGTCTCCCCACATCTCCGTAGAACGCAGGCCGAGCTGCAGAGTTACCTCTTCGCCTATAACAAGTCCATGGCCCTCTAGTGCGCCATCGAGCCGAGGCCATCGCCACCACGTGCCTCTACGTCAAGTGCAACGTCCTGAAGCTGATCATGGTGAGAGTCACCTATCAAATTGCTAAAAATAGAAATTTTGTCTTTGTATGCCCCCGCAAGAAAGGAAACAATCTACACCTGTACCTTACGGTCAAGACCCACCTATCGAATTGCTACAAAAAATTAGAGGGGGTAAAAAACGGCACAACGTTTACTAAATGGGGTAATTTGCATGAAAACTTGCTAAATAGGGTAATTAACGTCAAAATTGTGAAACTAAGGGATAAACACTGGAATTAACTCGCCATTTTTCATGGTGGAAATGATCTTGCTCCCAGTTCATCAGGAAAATAGTCACACACAGTGTTAAAGGGTCATGTAGGATAACATGGCAAACCCCTCATTCTATGTGTGGTAACGGCTGCTGCAAATAGACTGCAGAAAGATTTACAATTATTTTATTTTATTATATTAAAACTTGTCGAGGATCTCTAGCAATTCACTTTAAAAGCAGTGGTCCTGCCATTGTTTCAACAAAAAACATAAGAATGTAATACTCCCTCCGATTCGAATTAATTGTCGCAGGCAAAGTTTTGCCTAAACCTTGCCTAAACCTGCGATGATTAAATTGGTTCAGAGGGAGTATGATTTTTTGTTGGGTTCAGGTAGGCTGAAGTCATTTTGGAAAAGGTACACCTACTCAATGTAGACAAAATGCAAAGCTATGCATTTGGGCATCATCATATAATGTACTACTCCCTCCGTTCTAAAATAACTGACTTCACTTTGTCTAGATATGCATGTATCTAGATAGATTTTAGTACTTAGATATATTTGTACCTAGACAAAATGAAGTCAGTTAATTTGGGACGGAGGGAGTACTTCTAATTTCACAAAATTTAAACCAACAGCAAAGAGTAGTAGTTATACGTGCATCATGCATGAGATGAGAACCTAGCATATGTGTCCCCATTAGAGCAACTCCAACAGAAGCGCTAAAACATGCTCGCGCTGTAAAAACAGCCGATTTAGCGCACAAGACGTAGTTTTGAGCGCTGTAAAATAGCGCGTGCGCTAAATTTTTTCAGCGTGCAGCATATTACGCTATCGAGAGCGGCAAATTTGGCGCTTCGGCTGCAGCGCGCTGGAAAAAGCGACACTCGCGCGAAGACCAACTTCCTGAAAATTCTGCCCGCGAGCTCCCCATTTCCCTATCCACTCCGGTGCCGCTGCCGCCCCGCTGCTGCGCCGCCACAGCGCCGCTCCCGCTCTCGCCGGCGCGCCGCCAACAACGGTAGCTCTGCTGACGCCGCTGGTCCTCCACGACTTTCCTCGCGCCGCCGCCGCCCCGATGCTGTGATTCGAGTACCCAGGAGCACCTCCGCCCACCACTCTGCGCGCCCGACGACGAGCTATATTGTTGATGAACAAATTGTTGTATTCGTATGAACTATTTGATTGTGTCGTAATAATAATTAAAACTATTTATTGCTGATTTGTTTGGGTGTGTGTGTTTGATCTTCTTTCGTCCATGTGTGTTTTTTTTTTGTTTGTGCTGTCACGCGCACTGCATTTTATAGCGCCCCGTGCAGCGCTTGCTTTCGCGCGTGGCAATTTACAGCACCTGGTGAAGCGGCACACCACCGTGTGCCCTAAAAGTCTAAAACCACCAAACGATTTTACAGCGTCAAAAAATATAGAGCCTCAGTTGGAGTTGCTCTTAGACACCACACACCTCTTCAATCTGAAGTATGAGCCAATAGCAACATCAACTATCAATTTTTTTAGTTCTTGAGAAATTCAGTGTAGTACTAGTTAATTAGACTACTCGTAGTGGGAATAAGTTAGCTACTCCCTCTGATCCAAATTAATTGACTCAAATTTGTCTAGATTCGGATGTATCTAGACATGTTTTAGTGCAAGATACATCCGAATCTAGACAAATCCAAGTCAATTAATTTCGATCGGAGGGAGTAGTAATATGATCCTCATGATTTGCCATTTAGGCACTTAGATGACATGACATGTCATTAAATAAGGAGAGGTAACTAGTTATGTCACCGTAACATCAAACATTTCAAGACAATTTGTGTCTATAGCATAATAAATAAGACTTTGCATTATACCATATATGAAGATCACTATGAAGATAGTAACATACACTAATAATATATGCATGTTACTAGTCCAAGTTATTACCCACTGTGACTAGCCTTACCAATGTTGAGCTACCATTTCGAAAAAAAAATTACCAATGTTGAGCTGCCGGTTATGCGATATATGAGGCTTGATGAGGTCGCGCACCTCGGCGGAGGTGAGCGGCTCCCCTAGAACCTCCTCCCGGCCCCTGCCGTCGCCGGGGCTCACCCTGGCGAAGTCCCGCTGCCTCCTCCCCCTAACCTCCATCATGATCCCGTGCGCACTCACCGTTCGAGGAGGCTCCTGGCCGAGCGGCGTGTGCAGCCGGACGCCCCTTCGCCGCGCCTTCTCCTCCTTGGTCAGCAGAGGAGCCTTACCGGTCCACGGCCGTGGCATGGTGGGCGGCGCGAAGGGCAGAAACGGGGGCTCCCGGATGGCCAGCGGCGCGGCACGGGGCGCCTCGGAGTAGCTGAACTGAAAGTCGAAGGGCGCGCCTGGGAGACGGAAGGTGACACCGGATGGTCCGACGACGACGGAACGCCCTGCGGCAGCGTCAGTGGGGTCAGCTGCCAGCAGGGCCTCGCCCTCGCCGGCGGCGGCGGCTGGGGGAACCGGCTTGCGGTAGGAGGTACGGAGGTGGGGTGCTCGGAAGGCGGGATTGGCACCCGTGGTCCTGCGAGCCGGCATTGCCTCTTGTTCGTGGGAAGGTCGCTGGTGCTGGTTCTCGGGGTGGCGGCGGCGGCGAGGGGGGAGTGGAGGAAGAGGGAGTGAGCGGTTCTTGGGATTTCGGCGGTTGGGGAGGGGGGGAGGAGAAGAGAATAGGCTGGCGCGGCCAAAGCGTGAAGGGATTGGACGCTGCGGTGGCGGCGGCATGGCGGGAAGTGGTTGCGGTGGCGAGGGGAGAAGATGAGGAGCGAAGGAGATAACGAATTGATTTTTTTTTCCTCAAAGGTTATTTTAGCAAATTCTGTTATTTTTTGCACCTTTTCTTTTGGAAATGGATAGGAAACATGCCCGCGTGTCAGGGAGAGAAATAATCTACTCTGTAAAGGCATGAATGTGATGCAGAAACCAACCATCTTTAATGTGTCGGTTAGGCGCGTCCAGTGTCTAGTGTACCTGCTGCTTTAGCCAAGGCACCGAGTGCACCAGTACCGGTAGAATAATCCGCAACCACCGAGTGCACTAGTACCAATAGAGCCATCCGCCGATATTTTGACCTCACGCCAAATGCGCGAAGGCTAAACTGCTCTTAGCCGCTAAAGCATGAACCTAGTTTGTTGTTGCTAAGAAGGTTTATTTTTAGTTTAAAAATTTATACCTTGAAGATTTTTTCCATAATCTCCTCGGAGATGTCTCATTGTTTCAACATATTGTTAACAAACTAAAATGACTATAACCTACATAATCACTTGTTCTCTCAATAAAAAGTCTCTATTTTAGAAATTTGAAGTGATTGGTGGCCCAAATATACTATGGATCGACATTAATTAAGTCGAATAAGCCATCTAAACTAGTAGTAAAGGACATACTTTCAGAGGCAACGTCCTCAACACCGTACATGTATAAGTGATCTTTACTATTAAAAGCAAAACGGTGATATCACACGGTGTCACACTTCACTCATATTACACGAAAATTGCTACCCGGTAACAACCAACGAATCACAACTAACAGACCGCGTATGGCTCTAAAAAAAACATAAAGCTAACAACCTAACAAACCACGTACACCGAATTTGGACTTTTTTCGCTGGACCCGAATATCTTCGTGGCACCCTCTTGTACACCCGGATATAGCTAACAAAATAATATTCTCTGTTCTTATTTAAAGATCCCTTTAATTCTCTTCTCCTACCACCAAAATCAGAAGCCTCACATAAGGAAATTAGACCGGGAGATGGAATTATCAATTCAAAATGAGGTATGATGTGTGTATCACTCCCGTGAATTACATACATGCACCTTGGGAATTGGTTATATTCTTCCTAATTCACATACATATTCATGGCGAGACCTGCATCTTGCGGAGCCAAACGAGATAAAACGAGAAACATGCTGATACGAACACATGCACAAATGACCACTCCTACTTGGCCTTGATGCGCATCAGAGGCCAGCGGGTGAATGCTCTGACGCAACGACCGCGGTAACGACGATGATGTACGCATGCATACAGTGAATGCGTGTTTGCGACGAGTGATGGATGATTTCTCTGGCGCGACGACAACAAGCACGCCGCCAAATGAAGGAAGATGAGTATACAATTGTGCAAATCTTATATTCAGCATGCACTCCATGCAAATAAATTGTGATGATTTTGTTGGGTTAGATTTTCAATTGGACAAGAAACAGATTGTACAAGTAGATTTTATCATGCATGATTGTGGTGTTGGAGTAGTTCAAATTTTCTTGACAAATATTTCCATTTCCCTAGATATTATTTTTGAGAAACTTCTATTTTTCGAAGTGAACATGGTGTTTTCCTGCGCAACCTACTCAAAGTCACGGGATGGATCGACGTGGTCGTAACGAAATAGCCACCTGAAGAAAGATACCAAATAAGAGAGATGAGGACTATGTGTATTAGCCTATCGGCTCTAGGCGGCCTAGGGTCACACTAAAGCTTACACTCCTCTCTCGCGGCCCACGGCCTTGGCACCATAGCAATATGTGGTTCCTACCCTCGCTACCAGTACGGGCACCGGTGGCTTCTTCTCTGAGAGCGACACATCGTTGTGGTCACCAACCATCTTCCACTACCAGACTTTTGTCCTGTACGGAACTAGGTCACCAGGTTCTCATTTTCTAGGTATAACACGTCATTACGCACCGCATGCTCTAATAAATACCCAAGTGCAAATACAATATTCACTGTTTGCTCTAAATTACTGCATCCAGTGGGTGAGCATGCCTAAAAATAAGGGGTAGCCAACACCAATATTGAGCTTTATTCATTGTAAGCTCGTTGATTGCTTATTTGGAATGGTAGAGAGTATATTGAGATCTGCATGTTCTGTTGTAGTACAAAAGGGAGATCTCATTGCATTAAATACTTAGCTTTCTTAACGAGCAATGAATGGACATGTGGCCAATGACTGATGCTATGGTAAATAAGGACATAGAGGATATAAATGGAAGCTATTGTAATAGAGAATTCATTTAGCAAATAGCCCAAATGATGATTTCACTTACTGACCAGTTTTGGAGGTAATATTGCAACAATGCTTCAAATATGGGTTCCGGTTGTTGAGGTTGATGTGTTACTTCAGGTTCGGCATACAGGTCGTCCATGACACTGTCGTTAGAAAAATCAAGGTCTCACTCATTAGGTGAAAGGTGGAGAATACACCTTCCATGTCTAGGTCTGAAGAGGAGAGGAGTGAACCTGTCATTGGGAGATGGAGTCGAGAGAGAGCAATATTTTAGGTGTAGCTGGGAGAGATCTATAGTCAGGAGTGGAGGGAGATGAAGAGCAGAGAGATAGGGAGAGAAATGCCACATGTGCAAGAGTGCTATGGAGAGGTGCGCCAATGGCGGAAACGTAGTCAACAGATTGGCGAGAGGGGTTGCGCTGACATGTACAGGGCGATGAGCCATCGGCCGGCAACTTTTTTGGATATGTGGCACCAATAGAATGTGTCATCTAAGTTTTTTTGCAGGAGAAATGGATTGTATTATGAACGAAGGGGAGACAAAATGTTCATTTGGGGGAAAAGAGTGTTAGTTATATTGCGGTGACAATGTCTTCCGGTGTACGATTATTTTAGTAGAGACATGCATACGAGAGTAACCATGCCAATTAGAATCTTGTCGACAAAAAAAATACCAAAGCATGTTGAAAAAAAGCACACCTAGATAAGGCTTAACGGGTGATATGCAAGAATATCATGGGACAATAAAAACTGTATTTGGGTAGGAGTCATCTCAATTTCGTATTGTCTTGATGTGTTACATTATGTACTAGGTGGGTGAGTGTGCTTTGCCGCGTCACTTACATTGTGTTTCGCAATGTGCGGTATATATAGAGGATTTAGAAGCTTGTTTGCCATTAATTTGGAGGTGGCAATTTTCGTAGGCCGCGGCATCAGGCGGCCGTGGCCTGAGTTGGAAGGCAGAGGGGCTGCCCAAGGCCATGTTCGTTCCTTGTGGCGGCGCATGTGGGTGAGGGAAAGGAGGAAGAGACTCAGAGGGGAGGAGTGAGTCAAGGAACGCATGGCCAAACCGCGCGCCATCCAGTGAGGGCCACAAAGCAACGACAGATAGGGCGGCCCACAACCAGCGACTAAGTACGGCACGACGGGCGCAGATGGCCTCCGAATGCCTGAAACTGACCAAGGTTAAGTTATAGAATAATTGGCAATATTAGCTTCACAACTCGAGGACAGAAAACCTGCAGGTTTACACCCCTGCCACTCTCCCGCGTTGACATAAATCATGACCTCCCGGATTGCTTCACATGGAAGCTCTCTACACAGGAGAATACTCGGCGACATCAGCGTGCAAGTCCCAGTTCGCCAGTACCACACTTTCCATCATATCATCAGCCGGGAGGAAAAACTGGGCGCCGCCAAAACACAAACTAGTACTCCTTCCATTTCATAATATAAGATGTTTTAGCTTTGTGAAAGAAGTGTATCTAGACCTCTTCTAATGTATAGATTCACTCCAAACCTAAACATTAAAGGGATTTTTATTTTCATGCCCCTGGTTTGTTAGTTGTACTCAGTTTTCCCCAGCCTCTTAGTTTTTTCTCACTTTTTCCCTTCCTCCATTCCGAAACCCTCACATGCGCTCGGACGGGGGATGCCGTCAGGTCAAAGGCTTGATCGTTACATGCTGACAGGTGGGACCATGTTAGGGCGGGTCCTGCATTGAGTGTTATGTTACATCGCCTCGACCATTATGGGCTGATGGGTGGGGCCGTGTTGGGACGGGTCATGTATACGTGGTGAAGGGTGGGGCTGCGTTGGGATGGGTCTTGCATACGTGGTGAAGGGTAGGGCCGCATGAAGACACGTCGGACCGGCCATTCTCGCTCCGAGCCTGGAACAGCTCCCACACCGCCCCTCCGCTCCGCTCCCCCGTCGTCGTTCCCTCCTACCTGAGAGTCCCTCCTACCTTATGTCGTCCTCGGCCCCCGAGATGCCCCCTCCCCCTAACCGCGGAGCCCACTCCGGCTCCGCTTCCTCCCCTGCTAGATCTACCCCTTTTGTGGAACAGTATGCAACGCTGGTGGGTGTACCGGTCCTCCCCGTCGAGCGCGGAGAAGATTAGGTGGAATCGGAGGGATCTAACACATGGATTCCATCTAGGTAAGTATTGTTTCCCTTTGTGGATTGATTATAGGCAGTAATTGTGCGTGAATCGTCGATGCTCAGCTAACTGCCTTGCTTTTCGAATAGGATTGATCCATAGCTGTCATTTCGGCTGGCGGTTAAACTGGATACTAGCGTAAATCGTGGTTGTGAACGGTATCTCTCTGTATTTTACTTCCCAGTGGTGGTTGCAACCTCCATAACTCTCAGAGATTTGAAAGATCCCCTAGAGCAATGGCAATTCAGTTGATTTGCAATATTTCAACATTAGCGAGCAAAGATTGCTCTCACTAACTAGTGAAGCTGATCTGGTAATGCTTTTCTCTTTGAATGTTGCCGAACATTTTGGTCGAATTCATCTGCATGTGCAACCTAAAGTTGAACACACGGAAAAGAGGGCTAAAACATCATCTGGTGGTCAGGCATCATTAGGTGGTCGGGCATCATGTGTCTCTGTTGTCTCTACTAATAGTGTGCGCCCCCGTGCTCCTTGTAGGTCCACAACAGTACCATATGTTCGCACTGCGAGTGTAAGCCAAATCGCTCGTGCGGCCGATATGGAGGATGAAGCAGAGCTTGCCGAGGGAGCGCCTCCACTAGATGATGAGGATGAGTTGATGTTTCTTGAATTGGTAGATAGATTTAGTAAACAGGCACTAGAGGATCAATACACGGAGGAATTGGCCCACGGTGCCAGATTTGATGACACTGATGAAGAAGAGAACAAGGAGAACAATGACAGTCTCGTTTTAGCCGAGTACGATGGTGAGGACTTGCCAGGAGTTGAGTGGGACAGGAACAATCATAAGATTTCAGAAGGCACCGTATTTTAAACGATGTGGGACTGTCGTAATGCCCTTACTACATATTTCATCTGCACCAATAATGATTATGTTGTTATTAAGAGTTAGCCAGCAAGGTTCACAGTGAAGTGCCCATACAAGAGGTGTAGGTGGAGGATGCATGCATCCACTATGCTCAGGAGCAGTTTGGTTCAGGTATTACAACTAGTTGTGTATTTTAGATCATTGTATAGAATTTGTTAACTGTACCTGACATTTTCATTATGTTTCAGATAAAAGGTAACCAGTTCAAAAATTCTTGTCCACCTCAAGGGGGACAGCCAAAGGACAAAATAAAACTAGCAAAGACTAGGTGGTTGGCAGATGCAATCATGGATTGGATGAGAGCGAACCCATCACTTGGTGCAACAGCGCTCATAAAAAAAGTTTCTAAAAAGTTTAATATTACAGTACCTTACATGAGGATGTTCTATGCAAAGGAAATGGCTCTTAATAGGATCAATGGCCCATGGAATGAAAGTTTTCAGTTGCTTTACAACTTCAAAGCTGAAGTGGAGATGGCTAGTCCAGGTAGTGTTGTACAGATAGACATGCATACAGTTCAGTACAAAATAAGAGGGAAGACAATGGAGAAGGAGCGTTTTAGAAGGGCTTTTGTTTGTTTCAAAGCTTGCTGGCAAGGGTTCCTGGATGGTTGGAGGCCTTATTTGGCCGTGGATGCAACAACTCTTCATGGCAGATTTAAAGGACATCTAGTAGTTGCTACTGTAGTTGATGACCACAATTGGATGTTCCCTGTTGCTTTTGGAGTTTTGGAGATTGAGTCAAAGGAAAGTTGGACTTGGTTTTTGGGGAATTTGCGCGACCTTATAGGTCATCCGCCCGGACTTACTATCCACACAAACGCTTGCAAAGGTTTGGAGAAAGCTGTAGAAGCAGTATTTCCCGGAGTGGAGCATAGGGAATGTATGCGACACTTAGTGTAGAATTTTACAAAGAAATTCAAGGGTAAAGTTTATACTGACAACCTATGACTAGCTTCATACACATGTAGTTTGAGGAAGCATCTATATCATTTGGAAGTGTTGTATAAACAAAAACCTGCGGTGAAGGAGTACTTGGATGCACATCATGGAATGGTGTGGTCAAGAAGCCAATTCAATGAAATTTGCAAGGTAGACTATGTGACAAGTAACCTTGCAAAGAGTTTCAATGCAAAGGTCAAGTCATTGAAAGGGATTATGTTGTGGCAAATATTTGATAAGATTAGGAAGATGATCATGATAAAGATTGATATGCGTCAAAGAATTGCATCAACAGTATATGCTGGCCATCTCATCCTCCCATCTTTGATTAAGGCTTTGCATGCCAGGGAAAAAATTGAAGATGAAATGCATTAGAAAAGGAATGGAGGCTGAGGTAACATACACTGATAGTAAAGGTAGGCAATGGAGGTATCTAGTGAGTTTGGCTGACAGGACATGCCATTAAACCCTGCATACATGCATTGTTTTCCATGGGTGTTCTACGAGGTGAAGAGGGTGAAGTTGATCAGTACGTGTTGGAGTATTTCTCCATTGCCAAATTTAGGGCAGCATATGCTTAGAATGTTCCAGCCTTGTTGGGAAAAGACCAATGGATGGAAGTGAATCCAGGCTTCAAGCTATACCCTCCAGTTTTTACTAGACCAGCAGGTAGGCCAAGGAAGAATAGGATGAGAGCTAGTATAGAGGGTGGTGCACCACCTCGATGATGTAAGTGCAAACGTTGTGGGATCCTAGGTGACGAGGGTTTAACTCATCAATGCCTATTGTTATGGACTTGGGTTTTGGAGAAGGAGGGAGCACTGGAGACATCTATCGGCTAGCAAACAAGCACACAGGGGACAAAGGATTTATCCAGGTTCAGGCCTCGTAGAGGTCCCTACTCCTGCTTGTCTGCTCGTGGAATTATTGAAGGAGTCGAAAGTTACAATGGTGTGCAGATGCAATCTTGCGAGGGTTGTGGAAAACTAGGGTTGCGTGTGTCCTCCTCGCCGCCCCCTCCTAGCCTTTATATAGATAGGCTAGATCTCGGGTAGCAGGTCGAGTCGGTTATAGGTTAAGGTTTTCCCCTTCAAACTTTCTATCTTTAGCTTCTTCTTGTTCTTCAAGCAATCGAGAGTCCGCAGGTTACTCGAGTCCTTTCATCCGGGCTTTGGCGACACCGTGGGCCTGTGCGTATTTGGACCGTATATACCAAGCTCGAGTATCTGTAGGGTATACCCATGTCAGTATCCCCCGAGTGTCTAGTGGAATCGTAGATTCGACTGGGGAATTTTTGAAGTCTTCGAGTGCCCGAATGAGTACATTTCGACTACTTTTATTTGTGTCATAGGGATTGTCGATATACGTGCCTGATGTAACCGAAGTATCGGTATCAGTTAACCACCTTAGGGTGAGACAACACAATCTACTCGAACTCGAGTCCCCGGACTCGAATCCGGAAAAGTGCTCGCGTAATTCGACTCAAGCCGCGGAGGTCTTACAGGAGTCGAATTCCAGTTATATGGGTGTGAGCACTCGACGCGTCCGTCAAGGCATGTTCATCGCACCTGTAGGCACGGATATGTTTCTGGTAGTGCGCAGCTAATGCGTTGCCAGGCCTTATTCAGGTCTTACCTTCACGATGTAAGCGCGGCATCCGAATTTTATCATCGCGGAGACGATTCGGGTGACCCAAGAGACGCAGTCTCTTTGTAGGGAAAAAATCATGAGGCGGTGTCGCCATGAGCTGCGAGTACGGATGTTATCAACTCACAATTTTCTGTACAAATAATCATAGGGTGCGCGACCAACGCTCCCTATGGGAGTAGCCCCCCGAGTGCCTGGTTGAGTCGAAGACTCAGGCAGGGACTAAATAACGTTTGCGACTGTCGTCGTCTTTTGGTTGCTTGTTTCAGTCAAAATTTTCCAGCGCTCCCTATGGGAGTAACCCATGTCCATAGTCGAATTGTATTTTCGAATGGTTTGGGTTTTGCCTTTGATTGTCCTTGTTCCTGCAAAAAGAAAAGAAAATCGTAGGCTGTGTGGCCAGCGCTCCCTATGGGAGTAGCCCCCGAGTGCTTGGTGGAGTCGAAGACTCCAGCAAGGACTAAAGTAGTCGAATTTTTCCACTGCGTAGCTTTGATGACGTCAGTGCTGACGCTTGTATGACCTCAGTTGCCCGCGTGAGCGAGTTTGACGGGACGTGACGAGCGGTGGGTCCCACTTCCTGACTTTGATTTGACTGGGCATGCGTAATCTTTATTTTAACTGTGCCTCCTCGATTTCCGTGCGTAATGGGAGTAGTGGAGGGATGGTTCGCGCTTCCCCTTCTCCACGTGTCCAACACGATGTGTGCCACGCGTCAAGTAGGGTTTTTCTGATCCGTTGGATTGCATCTTCTAAGGGTTAAGTAGCAATGCTACGGCGGTAATTTCCCATCTGCGTTCTTTTCTTCCTTGCTGCCATCGCCATTGCTGCTGCTCTTCTGCTTTTTCTTGCGCTCGTTTACTCCACAATGCTGGACCACCTCCGCTCGTTTCCGAGCTACTTCCTACGCTTGCATCGCCACCGTTCAATGGGGAAGAAGAAAGGAGGCGCTGTTGCCGATTCCGTGGCCACCATCGCTGCGATGAAGAAGAAGGGTAGCTCTGCTTCTGCGGGCGCCAGCACCGCCGCCGGCGGGAAGAAGAAGGCGCGGGAACCCGCGTGACAAATGGTGTGTGGCGCCCTTCCATCATCAAGGCGTCGGATCTCCGTCTTCTTCACCAAGACGGAGTTATCTTCGTAGCAGTCGCCGATGCGCGCGTCCCCAGCGGTGAGACCATTCCTGCTCCTCCCGCTGGTTTCCGAGTGATGTTTCTTGCATTCGTAATTCGCGGTCTTTCCTTGCCTCTCCACCCCTTTCTTAGGGGTCTTCTTTGTTTCTACGGGCTCCAGCTCCATCAGCTGTCCCCAGATTCGATCCTCCACATCACCTGCTTCATCACTCTTTGCGAGTGCTGGCTCGGAATCGAGCCACACTTTGGTCTTTTCAAGCGCATTTTTAAATTGAAGCGTCAGTCCACATCTGGCTCTTTAGTTTAAGACGTAGGTGGTTGCAGAATCCATGTCGACCCATCCGCCACCTACTTCTACATCAAGCTCACCAAGTCCGTCCAGGGATGGAGGGACAAATGGTTCTATGTCCGTGATCAGAAGTCCAAAGATGAGCACTTTGGACTCGCGCCCTTTGATCTCGCGACTCCCTGCAAGAAGATGCGTTCCTGGAAGAACGTAGTTATGCCTGGCGAACTCGCAGCGACAGACGTGTTGTATCAACGCGTCTACGACCTCGAGAGTTGCATAGGCGCAGAAGAGGGAGGCTGCACCCTTATCAGAACTTGGTTGCGCCGTCGCGTCCAGCCTCTCCAAGCCAGAGTCCATCACATGTTTCAATGGGCTAGCGCTGATGATGCCACTAGCGTGTCTGCCGATGGCATGTCCGCGAGTGAGGTGGATAAGAGGGTTCGACTGGTCACGAAGTATACTGGCAAGGATGTGCTTCCAAATGAGCCATTTGTTCCTCCTTTTGATGCTTCGAATCCTCCTCCTGAGGTACAGTTGTTGTAACTACCTTGGTGAATTACGCTCCTAGTTACAAGCCTGGATGAGCAGAAATGGTTGAAATAGTACGGTGGGGCCCAAATGCCACTCACAGGTAGACCTTTCGGCCGTCCCAACCATTCCCAAACAACGGGACAAGAACGGGCGGCGTAATCGGCAGGCGAAGGGATCAACTACATACACAAATGAGTTTGTATGCAAGCCACCATACAATGGTTCTCAGAGTCATTCCATCTAAAAAGAAAGGAAATATTGCAACGCCATACGGCAAGATCCAAATATCCTAGATAGATATAATAGTTTAGGATATCTCCTCATACATCAAACATCAGAGTATCAGGCGGAAGCGGAAGACAAAATCCGAGTACGGATAAGAAGCAAATCGGCATAAGATGCCCCATAAATAAACACATCCCGCCCACAGATCTCACGGATCCCCGTTCCCGGAATCTCTACACCGAATGATCGTTGCCCACATCGTCTGTCTCCTCCACCCAGTATCCATCTTGCGAGTTTACCTGTTCATCTGAATCAAACAATTTATCGTGTGAGACCCTAGGGGTACTCAGCAAGTCTTTATGCCTCTAAAGGGAACACAACCTGGGGTGACGCAATTGCAGCAAAAGATAAACCCTAACAATTCTATAGATACTCGCTAACCATCCGCCTAACCAGAGATAGACGGATGTCCGTGAATTAATAACAACAGTTATAACAGTAATATCAACAGATCCATCCTCCTCCTCGCTTACCGACGAGGAAGCGGACGAACAACCCCCCATCTGTTGGCAGTTTTATTATCCATTCCATGAGTGTTGCACTATTTACTAGTCAGGTACTTAGTCAAATTAAAAGCGGTACTTTAGTTATTCTTGTCTATGATCGAGAAACTGTGCTCCAAGTCGTCCATAACCGCGGACACGGCTTTCAGAAAGTTTTACCCTGCAGGGGTGCACAAATAGCAACACACACTCGATCAACCTCGGAAAAACCAAATCAAAACCCAACGAGGCAGTCACGACAAAGCGATCACAGGATTCAGAAATATTTTAGGGGGGCACCCCATGAAGCTACCCGCAACGAAGCTGGCCGGCTACGAGACAGACTCAAGGTTTGTGGGGACGGCTGTAAACGACTGGGAACCCGAAAGTGTGACTGGGCTTGTCGATACAGCGAAAATGTGTCACGGCCCTAAACAGTACAGGTGCAGTACCTCGCACAATTTAAATAAAGCAGTAAAGCATGGCATAAGTACAGGATAGTAAATAAAACCTCAAACTAGTTTGTGGCCCCAAGAAATAAGAATGAATCAAGCTCTGGCTCAGGGGGGTTCATAAGCCTCCCGGATGTGGATAGCGCGAATATTCAAGGAACAGGAATCAAGTACTCGGGGTCCTACGGGACACAAGTGAGCCTGAAAAACCAAATAGCGAATATGGCTCACCGATGCCACTTTCATTAGTTTTCCCATTACTACTCAGGTTAAGTTGTTTAGGTACCTCGTTATCCATCCGACACTCACATACCCTACACATGCTGTTCTACGACTCGCATGGCTCAAACAACTCCTGTAGTAATGGCTCATGGGATGGAGGAACAAGCTTCGGTGGGGTTTAAAAGTAAAGGCTATGCAATACTTGGGATTCAATTTAATGCAATCGCGACTCAATGATGCAAGAATAAGATAGAGGCAGTAGGTACTATATGTATGCAAGCATGTGGTAGTGCTTGCCTGGCACCTCAGTTGAAGCGAGAGAAGGATCTGGGTAGTGCTCCTGGGTTTCTTGATATATCCCCTGCTCAGCGTCTATTCGAAGAAGAACCAAACAAACAAGGGCCAACATAAATAAAGTGCACAAGCATATGAATAAATGCGACAAGCAACCAATCATGCCATGATGAATGATGCACAATTTGCATGGCAATAAAGTAGCATGGCATGGGTGAGGTGTGGGATACAAGAATAAACCATTTTATTGAGTTTTAGCCTCATTTTATCCTCATATTAGTTGCTGTATACTTTATATTTATATGATTCATGCTGCAAAACAGATAATGGAATGCATAAACAGAAAGGTCTCGTCGAGCTAATCATTTTAGACATATCATTTGTTAAATTTGGACTTATAAAACAAAAGTTATTAATTTATTAAGGAAAAGGGCATTTTATTGTAATTTAAATCAACTTGAAATTTTAAGTGTCCAAAATATATTTTGAAGGCCATATTTGAATTCCTCACATTTTTCTGATTTCAAAACATATATTATTTGTATTATTTGAAATTATAATTTAAAAGTTATTTGAAAACAGATTTAAATTTGAATTTGAATTAATTTGAAAAAGATTTAAATTAAAACAGAAATAAACAGAAACTTTTTCTACTCAGGTTAAGTTAGCCACAGACAATGACCAGTGGGTCCAGCGCTGACTCAGCAGCACAGCGCGTAGAAAAAGGTTTTTACACCGCGGGTTGAGCTAGCCTCAGCGACTGACGGGTGGGGCCGGGGAACACGCGGACCCACACACGGGTGCGCCAGCGGGGACGCGACACGTGGGGCATCCGTGGGAGTGCGGGTTGAGATTTAAAAAGGCTAGGGGGTGTTCTGTGAAACGTGCAGAGAGGCTGACGGTGGGCTCGGTGGACCGCGGGTTAAGCAGAAAACAAAATGGAGGGGGTATTTGCAAAAGCAGCGCCCGTACTGTTCCTCTTCTCCGTGCTGGTGACCGATCGGTGCGCGGCTGACGCAGGCGCGGCGCGTGGGGGGTTCGATCCTGGGACCTAGGGCTCGCGCGCAGAGGCGGAGCCACTGCGGTGGCCTGGGGTTGTTGCTGGGGAACGTCTGCGCGGCCAGAAAACCTTACCGCAGCACTACGGCGAGGATGCGAACGCGAGCGCGCCAGCGCAGAGAGTGCTCGACAAAAAGGCTAGCGCGTACAGAGGTGGATCGGCCAGAGGGGGTTGCCTAGGAGGTGGGTCAGCTCACCGTGAGGGCGTCGGTGGAGGTGGTTCGGGCTGGGAAGCAGGGGATCGTCGACGTGGCTCGCGGACGGCGGCTAGGGTTTGGCGTCGGGCTCGGCGGGTGCAACGGTCCTGGGGCTCCTTCTGCTCGGCTCCGTGTACAGGGTGACGTAGGGGAGCTCCACGGCCTTCCTCGACAACCAGAGCTCCGCGCCCGCCGCCGGATTCGAAGAGTTGGTGATCGGCAGCCTCGGTGGCCGACGCAGCGGGTGTGTGGTAGGAGGGGGAGGGAGAGGGTTAGGGCATGGCCCCGGGGGATCTGTGGTGGGTACGAAAAGAGAGGGAGGGTGGAGATAAGGTCGAGAGAGAGCGGGGTGCCGTGGGGGAGTGGTTAGGGGTAGAGGTGGCTTCGGCCACCTTTTCCTCCTCCCTTCACGTGCTCGGGTCGGGGCAGGAGCAGGGCGAGGTGGTGCTGGGGGGCTGCCAGGTGGGGACGGCAGGGTCTAGTGGGGAGGCTCGGCTGGAGGGGCCCTCATGGCAGAGAGAGAAGGAGAAAGGAGGAGAGGGGAAGAGGGAGCTCGGGTTGGAGCTAGGGTTGGTTAGTGGGAGACTCGGGCTAGGGTTTCTGCTGGGGATGGGGTAGCTAGGTGGGGCCAGGGTGACCAGGTGTGGCCGAGCTAGGTGAGAGGGGAGAGAGGCCGAGAGAGAGGGGGAACTAGGGTTAGTTAGAGAGGGGCTCGGGTTAGGTTAGATGGGGGTGTGGTTTAGAGAGGGGGGTGAAGAGAGAGGAGGGGTAAGGTGGCTAGGGTTTGTTTTTGTCAAGATCAAGCCAAGATCAAACAAAGCTAGCCAAAAAAAAGAGAAGGAGATCAAAGGTGGTAAGGAATAGAGAGAGAGGTTAGGTTTGGAGAAAGAATAAGGGAGAGGGGTATAGAGATATGGGGATGATCCACTCAAGATTCAAATAAAAACTCAAAAGAGAAAGAAAGGTGATGCTATGCATGGCCCATGCATAATATTAATGCTAGGTTTCATCTTGTGAAAACAACATAAATAGCCATAGCATTTATACATATGCATTCCAAAAATATGGAATAAGCCAAACTAGAAGAAGTGGAAGGATGCCCCATGTGGAGTAGTTGGAGATGCCCATATTTGAATAAAATGGAACATGCTAGTGTGTATGTGCCACTAGATGCTTAATAGTCCCAAAAATATCCCAACATGAGCATAATTCCATAATAATCCATATGTAAGCTAGGAAAAAGGGTTCCACTCACAAGGCATGCAAAGGTGGCCATGTGGCTCTCATATCAATAATGTGAAAACAACATGATGCTAAGATGAGAGCATGTGGAACAATAGAATTGGATCCATCCCCACCCATATGAGCTAGAGGTAAAACCCAATAAAGTGCAAAACTCATATTTGGTTGGATGGTGGAATTATACGGTGGTGACAGAGAAAGGTGATGGAGTTGAATAAAAGATATGCCCCCAACTCAACTTGGGCATGAAACAATATATCAAAAACCAAATACAATATCAAGAGGCAAATACAATTTACAATGCATATGAGAGAAAAACCAACCAAAAAGGGTTTTATATGATGCTCAAATGCAAGGAGGCATGATGACATGAGCATGATATAATGATGATGCAACAATTATATATTTGAAGTAGCCATTATATTACTAGACCAAGTAGCATTACAATTGTTAGACAATTGGGATGCTACAACTCTCCCCCACTAAACAGGAATCTCGCCCCGAGATTCTAGGAAGAAGAAGAAGACACAAAGAGGGTAGGATACTTGGCACGGAGCTCATCTTCATGTTCCCAAGTGGCTTCATCAACGGAATGGTGCGACCACTGCACCTTGCAGAATTTGATGGACTTGTTGCGAGTCCTTCTTTCTGCGACTTCAAGGATTTTAGTGGGGTGTTCTTGATAAGACAGGTCTTCTTGGAGATTGATAAGCTCATGGTCCACGGTCCTACCGGGATCCTTGAAGCACTTCTTGAGTTGAGAGATGTGGAAAACATCATGGACTTTGAGTTTTTCCGGGAGCTCAAGAGCATAAGCAACTTCTCCTCTTCTTCCACGAATTTTGAATGGACCGATGTATCTAGGAGCCAGCTTTCCTTTGATACCAAAACGGTGCGTGCCTCTCATGGGAGTGACACGAAGGTAAACGAGATCACCAGGGACATACTCCATGTCCGTGTGCTTTCTATCATAATTGCTCTTCTGGCGACTTTGAGCAATCCTCAGATTTTCAAGAATGATGTGCACCTTCTCCTCCGCTTGAGTTACAATGTCAGGGCCAAATAATATTCTTTCTCCTGCACCCGACCAACCAATCGGAGTTCTGCATTTGCGACCATAGAGAGCCTCAAATGGTGCCATCTTTAGACTTTTCTGGAAGCTGTTGTTGTAAGAGAATTCAGCATAAGGAAGACATTCTTCCCACTTCATGCCAAAAGAGATGACGCAAGCACGAAGCATATCCTCCAGAATCTGATTGATCCTTTCCACTTGTCCTTGCGACTGAGGGTGGTAAGCTGTGCTGAAGTTCAATTTTGTTCCCAAAGCATTTTGGAAACTCTCCCAGAACTTGGAAGTGAAGATGCTTCCACGGTCTGAACTGATCTCAAGCGGAACCCCATACAGAGAGACAATTCTGTTGATATAGAGCTCAGCCAACTGAATTGCAGAAATGGTTTCCTTGACGGGGAAGAAGTGAGCCACTTTCGAAAGCCTGTCAATGACAACGAAGATTGCATTGTTGCCCTTCTGCGACCTTGGAAAACCAGTGATGAAGTCCATCTCCACTTTCTCCCATTTCCATTCTGGGGGTTTCAATGGCTGTAGAAGACCGGAAGGTTTCTGATGTACAGCTTTCACTCTGCGGCAGACATCACACTCCGAGACATACTTGGCACAATATCGTTTCAAACCAGGCCACCAATATTGTGTTTTCAAGTCCATGTACATCTTTGTGCTGCCAGGGTGGATAGAAAGAACAGAATCATGCGCCTCCTTGAGAACTTGCTCTCTCAAACCCGGGTAGTTCGGAACAAACATCCGGTGTTCAAAGAAAAGTGTGCCTTGGTCATCGACGTGGAAGGACTCATACTTCGGACGCTGGATGTTGGAGATGACCTTTCTTGTGTACGGATCACCAAGCTGAAAGGAGCAAACCTTTTCTTCCAAGAGAGGAGTTGCTAGAAGGTTCAGAAGATACCCTTGTTCCACAATTTCAAGGTTGAGCTGACGGAATTCCTCGCACAAGAGAGGCTGTTGTTCTTCCATCATGAGGTTGTTGACATAAGCTTTGCGGCTGAGAGCATCTGCCATGACATTAGCTTTGCCCGGAGTGTAGTTGATGGTCAAATCGAAGTCATTGATTGCTTCAATCCACCTCCTCTGCCGAAGGTTGAGATCAGGCTGAGTAAAGATATACTTCAGACTCTTGTGATCATAAAAGATCTCACAACGGTTGCCAAGCAAGTAGTGCCTCCATACTTTCAAAGCAAAGACAACTGCTGCGAGCTCGAGGTCATGTGTAGGATAGTTGATCTCATGCGTCTTCAACTGCCGAGAGGCATAAGCAACAACTTGTTTTTCTTGCATAAGGACTGCACCCAATCCTTGCAAAGAGGCGTCACAGAAGATCTGGAACGGCTTGGATGTATCCGGAGGAACCAAGACTGGTGTGGAAGTGAGCTTCTCTTTGAGTGTCTCAAAGCTTGCTTGACATGCAGGAGTCCAAAGGTATTTCTTGCCTTTCTTGAGGAGATCGGTAAGAGGCTTCGCTATCTTCGAAAAGTTCTGAACGAAGCGACGGCAATAACTAGCCAAACCAAGGAAACTCCGCACTTCTTTGACATTTACAGGAGGAAGCCATTCAACAATCGTCTTCACAGTTTCCGGATTGACTGTAATGCCCTTGGCAGAGATGACATGACCAAGATAGGTTACTTGAGGCAGCCAAAACTCACACTTGGAGAACTTTGCATACAAGCAGTTCTCACGAAGCTTGTTTAGGACACACCGAAGGTGTTCTTCATGTTCTTCGTGTGACTTAGAATAGACTAGGATGTCATCCAGATAGACCACAACGAACTTATCAAGATACTCCATGAAAACCGAGTTCATGAGCCTCGAGAAGGTGGCAGGTGCGTTGGTGAGACCGAAAGACATGACCGTGTACTCATACAGGCCATAGCGGGTGGTGAAAGCTGTTTTAGGAACATCTTCCTTGCGAATCTTGATTTGGTGATAACCACTTCTCAAGTAAAGCTTAGAGAACACCACAGCTCCAGCTAGCTGATCGAAGAGATCATTAATCCGCGGAAGGGGATATTTATTCTTGATGGTTTTAGCATTGAGAGCCCGATAGTCAACACAAAGTCTATCAGTCTTGTCTCGCTTCTTCACAAAGATTGTTGGGCTACCCCAGGAAGAAGTACTATGTTGAATGAAACCCAACTTCTCTTGTTCATCAAGTTGACGTTTGAGTTCAGCCAACTCAGCAGGACCCATTTTATAAGGCCGCTTGGAGATAGGAGCGGTACCAGGTTCAAGCTCGATTACAAACTCAACCTCACGATCCGGAGGCATACCTGGCAACTCTTCAGGAAAGACATCTGGAAACTCACAGACCACCGGAACACTCTGAATAGCTTCCAAAGCATCATCATTCAGAGCCGCCAAAGAGAAAAGCTGGATAGCAGGAGTCAGACTTGGAGAATAGACTATATGGCCTTCAGGAATCTTCAGAGAAACCGAGCGTTCAGCACAATCAATCACAGCTGCATTTGCTGTCAACCAATCCATGCCCAAGATGACATCAATGTTAGAGTTGCCCAGAAAGATTAAGGACGCCGAGAATGAAGAGCCACCAATCTCAATTTGATTGCCATGGCTGATATGAGCAGCCCTCATGTTTGAACCAGGAGATTGTACCACCAGACGATGTGATAAAGGAACCTTATCCAGATCATGCTCTTGCGCAAACTTATGCGAAACAAAAGAATGCGAAGCACCAGAATCAAACAAAACTCGTGCAGGGACTGAGTTAACGGGAAGCATACCCATCACAACTCCAGGTGCATGCTCAGCTTGAGCGGCGTTAACACAGTTGGCACGAGCAACAGTAGACCCGGGCTTGGTGTTGATGTTGAGAGCCCGAGGTGGTGGTGCACGAACCATAGGAGAGCTTGCCGCAGATCTTGGAGGTGGTGGAGGAAGAGCTTTGTTTTTCATCGGACAGTTCCAGTATTGGTGCCCAGTGTCTCCACAAGTGTAACAAGCACCAGGTGGACGTGGAGCAACGTAGCCAGGGACTCCGCCAGGCGCTCCAGGGTAGTGGTGGTTGTAGCCCCTGGGAGCAGCAGTGAGGAAGTTTGGTGGCCTTGCCGCGTAGCTTGAAGGTCTTGGTGGAGCCGGGAGCGACGGTGGGGTGTTAGGAACCCAGACACGACGCTTAGAAGGAGCTGACATAGCTAAAGAGCTTGCTGCATCGCGGTTGTGTTTCTTTGACTCCTCAAACACTTGCCTACTTGCCTCTTCCTGCAGAGCTGTATGCTGAAGTTCCAGAAAAGACGCCGGCCTTGCATGTGTGATTGCATATTTAATCGATGCATTGAGCCCTTGCCGGAACCTCTTTTGCTTCTTCTTGTCATCAGAGATCTCATCACCACCATAACGAGAAAGGTTCATGAAGTTTCTGATGTAGGTATTGACATTATCATTGCCCTGCTTGAGGTTGAGAAACACTTCCTTCATCCTCTCCATGACAATTTCTGACAGATACTGCTCTTTGAAAGCTCCAGTGAACTGTCCCCAAGTAGGCTGAAAACCAGTGCAGTTTGCCTTCAGGTAATTCTCCCACCAGAGAGCTGCATCTCCCTTCAGAAGGTGAGTAGCACACTTTACCCATTCTTGATCAGGAACATCAGCAGTCATCAGCAGCCTTGACATCTCACGCAACCAATCATCAGCATCAAGTGGTTGATCAGAAACATCAAATTGGCGTGGGTTGAACTTCAGAAAGCTTTTGATGTCTCCTCGCTTGGGAGGTGGAGGTAGCGGAACAAACTCATTCCTCCTGACACTTTCTTCAAAACGCTGCTGGTTCTGCTGCATTGCTGCCAAGGCATTTGCGATGCTTGACAACGCTGCCCCTAGTTCAGGTTGTATGTCCTCCTCAGAACGGCGTGGTGGTGCCATCCTGTGGTTGATATAAAACACAAGTCAGTACTATGATGGAGAATAATAATAATCCAAAATAGTACCAAAATGGAATTAACCAAGATTAAAGGATACAATTTACTAAGATGATATTAAAATATCAACAAAGTTCAAAGCACCTAGAAGATATTAAGCATATCGCACACGACTGAAAAGGAGTGTGGTACACAGATATATCAAAGAAAAATTTTCCGCAAATTTCGGCATTAAAATACCAATAGATGCGCAAAATCACTTAACGAATCAAGATTAATGACTCTACCAATTCAATATACAAGAGCGAATGATAAGAGTAGTGGTATGGTCGCGACTCCATCCCGCACTCAAATCATTACTCCGCACATGAATAAGTAGAACACATATCCCAACCCCTTCTTTTACGATGAATCTAAAGATTAGAGACTACGGAAACGAACACCCCAAACAAGATAACGTTGGATAACAAAGAGTAAGACAGATCGCGGAGGTATTCAACGAATCAGATAGATCGCGTCGGTTTGCAAAAGCCTATCGGTATGGAATGTACCAACAGTTGATAACCAAAAGGCCGATAAAGATAACATGTAGGATGCAACAGAAAGACAAGGATTACACACACGCACACACACACAACCTATGGTACTACGGAAACCCAGAACACGTGAATCCTAGTTTGAATTTTAAGAAGAGGATCGATAACGTTACACTTCCTTACCAGAAAAGGGTGGGTGGGTGGGTAAGAAGAAAAATGGAAGCAATCCTACTCTCGCGTTTTGTTTTTCCCTAGTATACATAACTACCAAAAATATTTGCTAGACAGACAACGACCATTTGGCTGAGACCCTGAAGGGCGGGCTGGCTCTGATACCAATTGTAACTACCTCGGTGAATTACGCTCCTAGTTACAAGCCTGGATGATCAGAAATGGTTGAAATAGTACGGTGGGGCCCAAATGCCACTCACAGGTAGACCTTTCGGCCGTCC